>CM071792.1:13117041-14317041 GCA_036559045.1 Platycarya longipes | reverse complement strand
TTCCATATGTAGGACTTGAGAAGGTAAACGATTAATCAAGTGAGTAGCAGTTTTTAGAGCCTGTACCCAAAACATGGATGGAACAGAAGATTCTAACAAGAGAGTTCGTACCACATATAAGAGATGACGATTTTTGCGTTTAGTACTCCATTTTGTTGAGGAGTAGAGGGACATAAACGTTGATGAATAATTCCTTTTGAAGCTTAGAATGCTTGAAACTCAGTAGATAATTATTCATCATCGGAATCTGTACGTAATGCCTTAATAGAAGCAGAAAATTGATTGTCAATAAACGTTAAAAACTCAGTGAAAGTTGAGACCTCAGATTTAGAACGAAAAAAGTAAACCCAAGTAAATCTGCTATGATCATCAATGAAAGTCACATAGTATCTAAATTTTTCACGTGAACTAACTGGGGAAGGTCCACAAATATCACTATGTATAAGATCAAAGCAATGAGATGCTTTACTAGCATGCAAAGGAAATGGAAGAGTTTTGCTTTTACCAAGTTTGCAAGAAGCACACTCAAGAGATAAAGAAAAACAATCTTTATTATTAATTAAACCAGAGTTTAATACATGAGATAAGATTTGAGTATTGGGATGGCCTAAACGACGATGCCACACCAGACTAAGATCTGAAATTTTATTACAAGCAAAAGACTTAATAGGAGAAATTGGAGAAGAAATTGGAATAGGCAAAAATAGTGGAAACAAGCGCACCACTTTAGGTCCCTTCGCGATCAGCTCCCCCGTGACCTGGTCCTGCACAACACAACCATCACCAGAAAAGTCTGTCGTAACCAGTTCAGAATATTCATTCCAAAGTGTTAGAAATGTTGAGTAATAGTCTTGGATCGAAAGACCACCATGTTGAAATGTGGCATCGCATGCTCTAACTTAAAAATACGAGCACTGTTCTCTTGATGACAAACTGTCTTTAAATAATTCCACATCAATTGAGCAGAGCAATGAGGTCGTAAGTTTGTAACAATATGGGACTCCATTGAACTAAGGAGCCAAGACATGATCCGTGCATCTAGCACAGCCCATGAAGGAGAAGATCCGAAATCCTTAGATTTGTCAGAAGTGGATGATAGCGCAACATCCGTGCCATCAATATGATCCTAAAGGTCTTTTCCCTTCAAAAATAGTTCAAATTGAAAAGCTCACGTAGAATAATCGTTCCCTGTAAACTTGGCACACACAGGTGCGGAATCCATCGCAATAAAATAAAACTCAAGATAAAACAAAACAAAAAAACAACCCAACTAGATAAATCCGAAAAACTGGTACATAAAACAGTGTCCTATTTATTTTTATTTTTATTTTTTTATAAACTTAAGACAAATGAAATGAACTAAAATAGAAAAGAAAGAAGTACCGAGAGCTCCAATAGACTCTGAAACTTAATATTACCGAAACACTGCCGAAAACACTCCCAGAACTCCAATATTAGAAGGTTGCGTGTTCGTTTCACGCCGGGAGCTCCAATAATCTTCACAGACTTCACTGAAATGAGGAGTCCTCTATTCTGAGACCCATACAACCAAAGAAATGCCGAAAAGAACAAGATAAGGCTGCATCGACAGCCTTTAAGTTACAGAGTTGCAGAGGAACCTCAGATCAGATCGATGGGAGCAGAGAATCACAAGAATTTCTTGTTGAAACTTGCTAAGGTATGGACAGAAGTTGCCGACAACACCAACCCAGAAACACCCGATCAAATAAATGAAGAGTTGGGACGTCGATGTATCAAGAATAGCCCAGAACTTGCCGAGAAGCTCAAATTCACACAGTTTGACACAACACAAGGAAGCAACACCTACTAAGAGCAAGAAATAACTTACTAAATACCAAAAATATCTCCTAAGAATTGCGATTAAAAATCGCACCGAGTGATTCAAAAATCAGAGATTCTCTGATACTATGGTAATTGGTCTGAATAACCTTTCTGTAGGATTTCCTTTCATTTAAATAGAGGAATTGTACATAATTATTGCCATAATTGGTGGCGCCTAAAATGCTCTCAAGACAAGTATTTCAAAATATTTATACCTACTTACACCTAATTGACTGATATTTTCAACCTTTGCGTCTAGCTATTTCTACATAAGTTATATTATGTACACCTAATTATCTTCATATGAACGTATCATGCTGACATGTAAAACTTGACTCAGTACATTGACTGCATAAGAGATGTCTAGTCTAGTGAGATAATTCAATTTCCCAAAAAGTTTGATCACTACCTAGATCTCTAAACAACTCCCCTTCCTCTTTCAAGAATTTATGATTTGGGTCGATAGGAGTCTTAATAGGTCATACATGCCAATTTCTTCTAAAAGATCAAGTACATATTTCTGCTAAGATAGGTTGATACCCTTTTTAGACCTAGTGACTTCAATTCAAAGGAAGTATCCAAGCTTACCCAAGTCTTTTGTTTGAAACTAATCATGTAAAAAGGGTTTCAACCTAGCAATTCCAACAAAGTCACTCCCAATAATTACAATGTCATCCATATATACAACGAACAAAATGTGACTTGCATCACTATGTAAGTGAAATACCGAATGGTTTGTTGGCATCTATGACAAGCAAATGTCAATACAGCATCAAAAAACTAAACCATGCTCGAGGAAATTGTTTCAAACCATATAATTAGGGGTGTAAAAAATAACCGAAAAACTGGTCCAGGCCCAACTATTTTCCATGTGTTAGTTGATTAGCAGCCATTTGTTTCTGATTTGTTAGCACGTTCTAATGGATCCTTGCAGTGGGATGTTCATTTTATTAGAGCTGTACAGGATTGGGAACTTGATGATGTTTCAGATTTTTTCAGCATTTTATATTCACTGGGTATTGGGGGTAATGAGAGGGATAGATTATTGTGGAAGCCTACAGGAAGTAAAAAAATTTGGTTTAGTAGTATTATAAGGTGTTGACTGTTCAGCATAGTTCTCCTTTCCCTTGGAAACATATTTGGAGGGGAGAAGAAGACCGTTGGAAACATACGGCCAGTAAGGCCAAGGCAGAAGGGCTCCTCAAGCTCTGAGAATGGCTAGTCTGATTTGTGGGAGCTACGCAAAGGGATTCTGGATTTGCAGGGGCAAATAAGGGCGCTGCCGAGGGATGTAACTGCTATTGTACGCTTTGTCGGGATGTTTCAGGAAGGTGAAGGACTGAGGGGGGACTCGGGCTTTCCAACTGCAAAACGAAAGGCTTATACTCAACATGGGCCTAGGCCCAAAGAGCGTGTGTCTAGAGCTAAAGGAATAGGAAAATAGGTTTGGAGAAGAACTCAAGCCCAGGTCCAGGGGAAGAGTGATCCCGGATCGTCTGGGGCTGGGCTTGCCCAACCCAAGAACGCTTCAAGGGACACAAGCCATGGGGTGTCAGCCAACAGAGTTGAGCCTGGGCCAACTCAGCCCACGAGCTCGCAAAAGGGACCCAATCTCGCTTCATCCAGTGGAGTTGGGTATGGGCCGGGTCAAACGTATGTCATCGATGGTTCCGGTACGCAATCACAGGTTCCTAGCATCGTGCTGAAGTCTGCACCGGCGGGAACGTCACCGGTGGGTACCAATCAGATCGAGTCGATGATTACAGCGGGGAGCTCAGTTGGCGACGGCGACGGCGGTAGCCTCAGTCAAAATGCTCAAAATCTCATTTTCTAATTCGATAGACACTTGGCTACGTTAGTGGCGACCCAGACTTCACCGGAGAGGGGCAAAGAGGTGGTTGTAGTGTCGGCAAATCTAGCTTTACAGTCTGACAACCTTCTCGACCTGTTAGATGACAATTCTAAAGACCAAATGCATTAGGTTGAGGAAGAGTCCCTTTTTTCGGAATCCTTGCAGGGATCAGAGGATATGGAGGAGCTCCAGAACCCAAATCCCTTGAGCTTTTTCTTCCCAGGTCAGGGCTCAGACTGGGTGATGGATACGGTAAAAGGAATTCAAAATTTAATTGGTATCAGATGTGTTGGATATGAAGAACAATTTATGGCATTACTAACAGCCATAGAATCAGGACATCAGACTAAACGCATTGGGGTATCCAAGCAAGTGAAGGAACTTAAACGTTTGGAATGGTCTATGAATCCGGAAGGACCTTACAGTAAGGGTAGGGCAAAAAGAAAAGGGCTAATCATTCGAAAATGAAGCCAAAAATTATGTCTTGGAACATCTGAGGACTCAATGATCCAAATAAGCGTCTTCGGATTCAGAATAGGCTTCGAGAATGGAAAATGGACATTGTGTGCCTCCAGGAGACAAAATTGAAACACATTGATAGGAGAATGATACATAGCTTATGGAGTGGTGCATATGTGGATTGGGTCTACATGGCATCTTCAGGAGTATCGAATGGTGTGTTAATGATGTCGGATAGGCGAGTGGTAGACAAAATGAAGAAATATATTGGTAGGTACACGATAGCTTGTCTTTTCAAAAGTGTGTCTGATAATTTTTTGTGAGCGTTTGCAGGTGTTTATGGTCCTAACATTGACACTAACAAACGACTCCTGTGGGAAGAACTAGCAGGGATACACAGCTGGTGGTAAGTTCCGTGGCGCATTGGTGGTGACTTCAACATAGTGAGATTCCCAAGTGAAAATTTTGGAAATAGAAGAGTAAGGAACGCTAGTTTGGAGTTTTCCGAGTGTATTTTTTAGTTGAACCTAGTGGATTTACCGCTTGTCGGGGGTCTGGCTACGTGGTCTAACAACCAGTCTTGGTCCAAGTTGGATCGCTTTCTTGTATCCCCCAAGTTAGAAAGTCAGTTCCCAGATATGTGTCAAAAGCGATTAGATCGAATGTCTCCGGATCATTGGCCCATCATGCTTGATTGTGGAGGTCTTAGGAGAGGACGCAGATACTTTAAATTCGAGAACATGTGGCTGAAGGCGGAAGGTTTTGTGGATAGGGTTAAACAATGGTGGACCTCTTACCAGTTCGATGGGACACCTAACTTCATCTTTGCAAACAAGTTGAAAGCTTTAAAGAGCAATTTGAAGAATTGGAATACTCAGTCATTTGGCAACCTAGGGGAAAATAAAAACACCATTTTGAGGGATATTCAAGCACTTGAAAGGACGCAAGAAGGTAGGTCACTCACTTAGGAGGAGCTAGTGCACAGGACCTCGTTGATGACAGATCTTGAGCGGGTGATTCTACAAGAGGAAATCTCTTGGCGATAAAAATCAAGAACATTATGGTTAAGAGAAGGAGACCGAAGCACTAAGTTTTTTCATAGAGTCGTAAACTCTCACCGCAGGAATAACAACATTGAGATGTTAAGGATTAAAGGTATTGAGTGTACTGATGAAGTGGTTATTCAAAACCACATAGTCGACTTTTATGAGAACCTCCTTATGGAGAAAGAGGTTTGGAGACCTAATCTTGATGGCATAAACTTTGATACCATAGACACACAAGATGGTATTTGGCTGGAGTAGGCATTTGAGGAAGATGAGGGTGGTGAAAGTTATCCGTAATATGATTAAAGATAAAGCACCAGGGCTAGACGGATTTTCCATGGGATTTTTCCAAGATTGTTGGAAGGTGATCAAAGAAGACCTTATGAAAGTTTTTCAGGAACTATTCACGGTATGGAAATTTGAAAAAAGCCTCAATAACACCTTCCTTGCTCTAATTCCCAAAAAGGTTGGGGTTGTGGAGATTTAGGGACTTTCGGCCTATTAGTCTAGTGAGTGGGGTTTATAAGATTATTTTCAAAGTGCTAGCTAATCGCTTAAGTGCTGTTGTTGGGAAGATCATCACCAAGCCGCAAAATGCCTTCGTAAAAGGCAGGCAAATCCTAGATGCGGTTCTAATAGCAAATGAATGTATTGACAGCAAGATTAAAGCCAGAAATTCTAGGATCTTATGCAAGATAGATATGGAAAAGGCATATGACCATGT
This sequence comes from Platycarya longipes, assembly GCA_036559045.1. NCBI lineage: Eukaryota > Viridiplantae > Streptophyta > Magnoliopsida > Fagales > Juglandaceae > Platycarya > Platycarya longipes. The sequence goes on along the minus strand of CM071792.1, from coordinate 14,311,118 downwards.
AATTGGGATTTCCTGCTATAATTACTTGGCTGATGTGGTTTTGGAGAAAGGTGGAGGTCATGGATTAGGTGGTGTATCACAACCGCTAGATTCTCGATGTTGATCAACGGTAGTCCCAAAGGATTCTTTCCAAGTTCTTGCGGTCTGAGACAGGGAGACCCGTTGTCCCCACTTTTGTTTGTTCTTTTCATGGAAGCGCTAAGCAGGATGCTCTCAGCTTTAGTGGATAATAGTGTTATTTGCGGATTCCCAGTAGGAACCCCCGTACGAGGTTATACTAACATATCTCATTTGTTATTTGCAGATGATACGCTTATTCTTTGCAAAGCTGACCGAGACCAGGTGCGAGCTTTGAAGGCTTTATTTCTATGCTTTGAAGCTGTGTCGGGACTGAAGGTGAATTATGACAAGTCTGAGATGGTACTGATTGGGGAAGTTGATACTGTGCGTGAGTTAGCCAGAAACCTTGGGTGCAAGATAAATTCACTCCCGATAACTTATTTGGGGCTTCCTTTGGGATCTACTTCAAGGGTAGCTGCGATATGGGACACAGTGGTTGAAAAAGTGAAAAGGAAACTTGCAGGGTGGAAAAGGATGTATCTATCCAAGGGGGGCGCGTCACTCTGATCAAAAGCACCCTTTCCAATCTACATACCTATTTCCTCTCTCTTTTTCCTATACCGGCAAGTGTAGCTAGACGCCTGGAGAAGCTGCAACGTGATTTCTTGTGGAGTAGCTTGGGTGAGGAATTCAAGTTTCATCTTGTTAAGTGGGAGAAGGTCTGTAGTCCTATCTCAGACGGCGGGTTGGGTATTCGAAACTTGAGGAGGTTCAACCGTGCACTACTTGATAAGTGGTTATGGAGATACCATCAGGAACCTAAAGCTCTATGGAGAGTGATGATTGAGCACAAATACGACACTATGTGGGGGGGATGGAGCACTAATGAAGTAAGGGGGCTGGTGGGGTGGGGTGGGGTAGGGGTGTGGAAACATATTAGAGGTGGGTGGGGGACTTTCAAGCGGCACACAAGACTCATTCTGGGCGATGGAAACAAAATTAGATTTTGGAAGGATGTCTGGAGCGAAGATAGGGCACTCAAGGATTTGTCTCCACCTATTTATCAGATGGCGAGAGACAAGGAAGCCACTGTGGCGGAGTTGGTGGATTTTGAAGGGGGGAGGATTCTATGGAATGTTAATTTCATCAGAGCAGCACAAGACTGGAAAGTAAACATATTTGTAGATTTCTACAAACTCATCTATTCTCAAAGACTTAACATCCGGACCACAGATGGATTGTGGTGGATCCCTGTGAGGAGAGGGCCTTTCACAGTCTATTCTTTTTATAAGGCCCTCTTTAATACATCTGGTACCCAATTTCCCTGGAGGAAGATATGGAGTAGTAAGGCACCTCCGAAAGCGGCTTTTTTCGTGTGGACAGTGGCGTTGGGTAAGATCCTCACAACAGATAACCTAAGAAGAAAGGGGATTATCATAGCAGATTGATGTTGTATCTGTCGTAGTGGGGGTGAGTCGGTGAACCATCTCCTCCTGCACTGTGACATTGCGAAGATACTATGGAATGAGGTTTTTGTCAGATTGAATCTTGCATGGGTTATGCCAGAAACCGTGGAAGCAACAATGGCAAGCTGGAAATCAATCCAAGGCACGAGACAGATAAAAGCTATATGAAAAATGATCCTCATTTGCATTATGTGGTGTCTTTGAATGGAGCGCAACGACCGGACATTTAAAGACAAGGAAAGATCATTGGAGGAACTAACTACATTTTTTTTAGTACTCTTTGTATATGGTCCGTTGCTGCGTGTAATGGCATGGACCTTCATACTTTTCTAGCTTCTAATGTAATAAGCGGATAGTTTTTGTAGCTTAAATTGATTTTCTAGTCTCAAATGTACTAGATCGTTGTAATTGGCGTTTGCCCATTCTTTGATTATTAACACAATTTTACTTATCAAAAAAAAGAGTTGCTTTCTTTATATGGACAGCATCAGTTGGGATCATTTTGACGCTTGATAACTTGAGAAAAGTTTTTATGGAGTGGTGTTTTATGTGCAAGAATTTGTTGGAATCTATGGATCATCTACTTCTGCAAGGTGGCAAAGGCTTAGTTGGATGGAGTTTTTAGTAGTCTTTGGGTTGGCTTGGGTGATGCCTTCAAGAGTTATGGACCTGATTGCTGTGGAAAATGCTTCCTTTGTGTCTTATGGTGCATTTGGTGAAAATGGAACGAGCATTGTTTTAATGATAAGGAATCCACCTTGGAGGAACTTTGGAAATTCTTATTGTACTCTTTATTGCAATGATTTTCTGCTATAGTGATTATTGGAACTTCAGCTCATATTTTTTGTTTTTGGTTTCTACTTTATAGAATGTATTTAGGTGCTTTCCTTTGTATACTTCCTATGTATATAGACTTCGCCTATCTCATTCAATGAATAAAATTGTCTTTCTTACTTACCAAAATATATATATCAGTTGAAGTTAATGGAGATGTTTTATTGATGGGAGAACTGGTACTAAAACTTTAAATCATTAGCATTTCTAGTTCAAACACATCTCTCCCCGTGAACAAATTATTCTACGCAAAGGCATATCAATGAAAAAATAAAGCTATTTTTTATTATATACAAACAATGAAGTAAATATCTGAAGCATAAACATTAACCATTTAGTTTCGTTAAATTTCACTTTTATGATAAGAACAATTTTTTTTTCTTGGATGCCGGGGAACCACCCCACGGTAGAGCCTTAAGACTCATCACTCACTCACCCATGGAACTTAAACCCCCGGGGAGATTAACACTTAAATCGCAGTTTGAACCCAAGGGGAATCGAATCTGTGACATGGGGCTTATGCATACAAGTTCGCCCTTACTACTTGGGCTACCCACGGGTGCTAGTCCTAATAGGAAAAGGAACAACAAGAAGAATATAAAAAAGCAGAAAAAGCAAGGAAACGGACCACAATGGATGAATAGTCCATCTAAACTTCTCTAGTGTAGGATATGGAATTATGTAAGTTAAAAGAAAAAGAAAATAAAAATAAACCTTCAAAATGGGAGTAAAGAACACTACTTCAATCAAAGATTAAGCACATAGTAAAAGGTAGCTCAGCTGGGCTTTGTCTATTATGCTAAGTGAGATAATGACAAGTCCATCCCTAAGCATTTCACTTGCAACTTGAAACTGCTACCTAGGAAGGGAAGAGCAAATACCTTATGGGCAGGCGGTAGCCTTTTGTAAGATCGTTCATATCTTTTGACATCTTCTTCTGCAGCATCTGGATAGCTGTAAGAGATGTCCATGTAGGAAAGCATGAGTATCAAGACTACGGAGAGACATCACATGCACCATCACGAGCAGTAATGACAGCTAAAAAAAGATAAAGTTCTGTGATTGGATAATAGATAAAAGGCATATACACAATGAACACATCAGAAGGCTTACTAAAGGACAAAAACCAACATAATTAAGTACATGCATGAGTTTATTTTAATGCAACTGTGAACAAGATTAAAAAAATAATGGAGGAAAATGGTGGATTTGATGAAGCAAATGTGTCTTGAATATGAAGATAAAAGTTGAATGCACGTTATCTGGTAAGGCATCAATCCCAACTAATGACTTTAATATAAATCATCAATAAATTAAAATTTTATGTCCCATTCTATCTAGAGGCTGTAACAACAGCAGTGGTTAAAGATCAGAAAGCTCAAAAATATTTGACATACAAACACTTAGATTTTTTTTTTTCTTTCTTTTACTTTTCAAAAAATATATAGAAGAAAGATTTGAAAGGAAAGAAGGAAAATTCTAAACAGAAGACACTTCAATTCTCAGTTATTTATATTACCAACTGCCCACTTTATCCTGCCATTCTTATGTTTTGATTGTACAACATAGTTTCTCATGCTAATATATGAAGTTGGATGACCGTGTCTTTATTTGTCCGCAGAACATAAATTTTCATTAATTAAACAAATCTTTTTTCGAGCTTAATAAATATCTCTAAAGACTCTGGACTTACAGCTACTATACCAACTTGGAATTCAAAGCAAAGAGCACCCAGGACTTTCTTAGATGCTACTAGATAACTCCAGACTAAATTCTCTCCCCTACTAATATTTTTTTATCGGGGAAGAAGTGTTTTTATTGATGAGGGAAATAGCCATAGCTCAAGCACACGAGTCTATTCCCTAATAAAACTAGGCTACTAGCGCCCCTTCATATAAAAGATGCTCCCGACTCTTCAACCAATGACCCAAAAAATACTTCCGTCTGGCACAATCTTGAAATACCAAATGCATCACTTATTAAAGCAGTCCTAAAACCCACTATTTTTCAATGACTTCCATTAAAAAGGTACAAATTAGCGAATGATCAACTCCACAGAGGAATAACACTAAATCGATTCCAAATAACTGAAAAATATAACTCCGAGTTCCTTTTTCCAATATGCCTTAAATCGATTCAACTCCCAAGGTACAATAATCATCTAAAAGTCAGCCTTAAACTTTCCCATGAGCACAAGAAGCTTATAATCGTACAACGACGTCGGCTGAGTGGAGGAGACTAAGAAACAAAGAAAAAGCAGAGTAAAAGAAACCATACTCCCATTAGATTTCGAAAGTAAAAAATAATAATTAATCAATTGAAGAAGATGGAGAAGAGATTAGAGAAATAGGCGTACTTGAGATAGGCGCTGATGATGCGCCTGAGGGATTTGACTTCAAGGGCTTCTTCAAGCTTCCGACGACGACGTTGTTCCCCATCGTCCTCCTCTACTCGCGGCATTGACATTTCCATCTCAGACACCTTTCTTTGCTTTTTCCCTATTAGAGCATTAGGATTGGATTTACTAAAACATCCCTCAAATAATTTGATAAAAAGTATAATTTTGATAAATTCAACAAACATTTTTTCCAGTCTGGATAGTAAGATAAGTTCAATTTATTTTAACTTATTTTTATTTCATTATTATATTTTTATAATTTTTTATATAAAATATAAATTTTTATACACATTTTTTAAATCACAATACATCTTTTTTAAATGGGTGACGCTAGGGTGCGGTCGGGCTGTAGGCTGCACCCCAGCGCCTTTACAACTCTCTCTAATTCCTTATAAAAACACAATAAAAAATATTAAAAAATATAATAAAAAATACAAAAAAAATAATAAAATTCAAAAAATACAATAAAAATACAATAAAATAATAAAATAAAGAAAATATAATAAAAAACATAATAAAAAACATAATAAAAAATAAGATGAAGATAAATTTTTATAGTGAATTCGACCTCACCCAGCCCATGCCGCCGCCAGCGACGGTGGGCAACACCTCCTAACCCATCGGGACCGAAGAGAGCCGGTGACGGACCGGGTTCGAAACGGGTTTAAGGTCGCCGGGAGCACACGAGAGGTCGCCAGGGCTTGCGGTCGCAAGGTTGGGGTTGTCGGCTCCCTCCAGTCCCGATGGGCTGGGCAGTGTCGCCCACTGCTGCCGAGAACGGCAGAGGCTGCAAACGGGGGGTTCGGTCGGACCGAACCCCAAAAAAGCTCTTTTCAAATTCCAAAATAATAATAATATTAAAAAATAAACTAAATTCATATCATCTCTAAATCCAAACGGAGCCTTAAGTCTATAACTTCATATTGAATTCATTATTAGATCCATCAAAATAATAATATAATAATATTTTTTTAATAAAAATATATTTAAATATATTTTTATATATTGTAATTACATTAATCGTATGCATATTAATAATATAATCTGATACTTAAATAATTATTTTTTAACCAAATTTTGAAAAAAATATTTTTTAATTCCTTGTTAAAAAATTAATTTTTTTCAACCAAAAGTTTTCAACCAAGTAATTACTTAAATAATTATTTTTCAATCAAATAAGAAAATAAGAAAGAGAAAGTGTTTAGAGTGTGAATAGTAGTCCTTCAAATATGAAAGAATTGTGAAAAGTTACTGTAGCTCAAAGTTATACATTAAGAAGTTTAATGGATCTAATGTTGAGATTTCTCAGTAAAAATCATCAAATTTATATTTGATGGATCATTTGATGGATCCAATGTCAATACTCTTAATAGAAAAGAACTCTCATCTGTCTTGTGTGGTCTTCTGTACTGTCTTGTCTGTTCTCCACTTCCGTTCCGAGAGTTGTGAATACGAGAACTTCTGGTTCAATTCATCATCTTCGTATACCATTATAATTTTTTTTTTAATTTTTAAACTACTTTTTATTTTTTAAAATTGAATCAATTTTTTAACTGATCGCCTATATACTCTATATTTAATAAATGAAATAAATAAAATGAATATAATTTATGAATATATGATATATACTCTTTTTAAGATAAATACCTATATTGCAATGAGCATTCCAACTAAATTTGAAATATAAATTATAAGTTTACTGTAATTTTAAAAGCTCCTCAATACACAAGCAACTATCATGACCTAATTTTTGCCTTTATAAGAGTCAGCACCCACTTTATTTAAAAGAGTTGTAAACAATCTCCTACCTGTTCTAGAATAGAGTAAGACATACTCTATGGACTAAAAATTTTAAAGACTACTCTTCAAACCAAAGATCTAATAAATGTTTTTTATTATACTAAAAGAAACAAATAGAAATTAAAAAAACGAAAATTGAAGTAAAAAAAGACCACCAACAAAGCAGTTGTGTTGGCACATGCAGGTCATGCATTGCCCTTAGAGTGTGGACGTCATTTGGGTCCAAAGGAGATGGAGGCCTTGATACTAGAAAAGCCACGTGTGGTCCTTGAAAAGCATTCTTAGCGGTTGCACATGAGCTTTGTAATCACGTGCCATTATGTTTGGTGATCTTCTACTCCCTTCCAAAATATCCTCTCTTAAGAGGTCTATAGTGGGGCACGTAAATGTCATCGAACTCTGAAAGCCAACATACCAAACTTCTTCACCATCACTAACCAAAACCCACCATCTGCTCATCGGGACCACTACAAATCGAGGGGGAAAAAACAAAGAAAGAAATAAAAGAGAAGGGAAGAGGGATAAGAGGGAAGGAAGATCAAGGGATGAGCTGAAGCTCCTCCTTCTAGTTCGGTCATTTGTTGGTTTGGGAATTTTTAGGGAGAAGTTAGTCTCTTTCTAAGAGAGAAATTGTGGAAATCAATATATAATATATGTTATACAAGAATAATAAATAGCAAAACTCTAACTCTACATATTAACAAGTACGAACATGAGGGACAGAATTAGATTTTGGGTTGTCTAGTGATGCTTTGGTCACTATCAAACGCCGTGTTAATTGCCCATTAGATTGAAAACTAAATAAAATTTAACGCATCAACATTATTCATCCACTATTAATTCTTTTTATAATAATAAAAAATAATTTAAAAGCATGAAAAGTACCACAAAAAGTGACCAATATACAGTAGTATTAATTCAGAAATTATATGTTCTCCCAATTTTAAGGTTAATTGTATAACGATAATTTACACGTCACAAAAATAAGGAACGCAATTGTGTACTTAATTTAATTTTATAAATTGACGTAATTTCATGTAATTTGTAAGATTTATTTAAAATAAAAATAATTTTACAATTTAAAAAATTACATCAAATTATATTAATTTATAATATTATATTTATGTAATCCATTTATAATTAGAGCATTTTCCTAAATAAATCTCTATGAATTAGACATAGTATTATGAAACTGAGAATGTTTGTGGCTTTAAAGGTTTGAATGCATTGATTGACTCGTTGAGCATGTTTATTTGCTTCATGATTTATTAATTAATTTTTTTAATATTTATTGCGATGCCCCCAACTTTAGTTTAGGATGGAATTGAGACTTAAGTCCTATTTGGATAGTCAGATGATATTAGATAGTTTTAGATCAAATTTAAAATATGAATAAAATATTTGTTAGAATATTATTTTTTAATATTATTATTATTATTAATTTAGAATTAGAAAATGTTAGAAAATGAAAATTTTGAATTGTTTATTTTATTTTGTGTGAAAATTTAAGAAAGTTGTGATAATGAGATGAGATAAGACGAATTGGTATGATTTCTCAATCCAAACGAGGTATGTAATACAAGGTTATATATCAACATTCATGACAGTTAATATACAAACATCCTATAAATGCATGTAGCAACATGCAATAACTGTAGTGGAATAAGGGTGATTAAATATAACTTATGTACGAATAATATAACGCCCCGATCTCGAGGGTCTGGAGAATTAACTCATTTTTTTATAAAAACATCTCCAATAATACAAAAATAAAACCACATCCCCTGAAACTCCATAATAATATCAAATCTAATCGATCAACATAAATATTCATGGGCCTCCATAAAAGTACCAACAAGAAAATTCTCAATAACGAAGTATAAATTTCCACAAAGACGCGAAATATCCAAACTTGACAAATTTAAAAGAAAACCCGACTACAGTAACTCTACTAAATAAGACCCATACGACAAATTGTTCTCCCATGCACTTATTCCTTAACAATCATGTTGCCCAGATGACTAACACAAGAGGGGGGGTGAATTGGGTTATATTAAAAAATTAATACTTATAAACTAAATATACAATATAAAATATAACCAAAATATAAAGCAGTAGGAAATATAAAGAGTAGGGTAAGAGAAAGCAAACTCAGTATTTTTACGAGGTTCAGCCCCACTGCCTACGTCCTCGCCTCAAGCTACCCCTTGAGGATTCCCAAATCCACTATTCAATCTCCTTTAGGTGGAGATAGAAACCTATTACACCTTTGAGCAGCACCACTCCAAAGAATCCGTGTAGAACACCCTCTACACTTCCAATCACCTCACACTTGGTGATTCAACTATTCCCTGTGTAGAACACCTTCTACACACACAAGGGTTATACGCACCCTCTTACTTCCAATCACCTCACACTTGGTGATTTAACTATTTCCCGTGTAGAACACATTCTACACACACAAGGGTTATACACACCCTCTTACTGATACAAGAATTGATAGTGGGTAGGCTATCAGAAAACACTCCTCAATGAGTGAAATAAGAACAATACAGCACAAACTATATCTCTCTCAACAAGAACAAGAATTAAGGCTCAAAACTTTAGAAAAGAGAGAATGAGAGCTTTGAAAGAATGATGCAAAATTTAGCAATAGATGTGTAAGCTCTTGTTGTGATTTTTACAAAACTCAAGTGAGCTATTTATAGGCAAATGAGTCTTCAATTTCAAATTTGAAAAGATTCCCATGTCCAAGACATCATCATTCACTTTTCAAAAATTTCAAATCAAATCTTTTTACTTTTTGCATGTGACAAAAGGAGCACACTTTACTTTTCAAAAATTTCAAACCTAATATTTTACTTTTTGCATATGACAAAAAGAGCACACTTTACTTTTCAAAATTTTCAAACAAAGACATCTACCTTTTGCATAAGTCAAGAAAAGCATCCACCACTTTTGAAAATATTCAAATAAAACATGCACATGTGAAAGATGACAATCAATCATCTTAATATTTTCAAAGTTCAAACCTTTAATCATATCATGCACATGTGAAAGATGACAATCAATCATCTTAATATTTTCAAAGTTAATTTTCAAAATATTCATGCACATGTGGAAAATGTATTTTAATGCTTTATGATAAAATATTTATTTTGAGCCTTAATCCTAATTTCGAATTTTTAAGAGATTTACAAAATTACTCTATGATTTTAATGTGAACTTATTCCCTTCTTGCTCATGCTTGGTTCCTTGATGTGCTTGATTGTATTGTGTAGACAACTTGAGCTTGAGACTCCTTTATTCTTTGAATTCATTTGTTATCATCAAAATCCATGTGTAGATTTACATGAATCTTGAAACCTTGAGTTCAACAAATCACTAAACCTCTCTAAAATTAACTATTCTTGATCTCCTTCTTGTTCTCCAACTGAACCATCAAAATAATCTTAAAAATGTTATGAAGATAAGAGGATAAATTATCTACAACTCAGTAAGCAAATGATATATACTAGTGTGCAAACATGAGCATTTATCAAATTCAGAATGCAGAACAAAAAAATATTTCTTATCTTCAAAAATGCAGAACAAGATCATGTTATAAATAAATCAGAGCGAAGTTTTAGTATAAACAGAAACAGAAAATCTCTTTAGCATATCATAACTGAACATTTTATCAAAACAGAATATCATGTTTAACCCCCGTGATATGGTTGTGCAAACTCCGGCGACCAACCGAGTAGAAACAGAATGTGAAACTTCCCCTTATTGTTCTCGGAGTCCCAAGTGTACACACAGGAAAGACCACGCAGAAAATCACTTTGCAACCAAAGTGGGTGCACCGAAAATAGAATAGTTGGTATCAACCCTAAATAGAATAGAGCGGAGTAGAACCAACATGTCATGTTAGAGGTTTCAAAAATCATATCATATCATATCAGAGTACAAAACTTCTCAAAAACATAACAGAATTAGATCAAAAATATTGTTTATGCAAAAACTTTCATATTCGCTCTTTTTCAGTTCAAAAAATAGAATGTAACAAAATTAGCTTATGTCTATACCAGTTCATGCCAGAAACAATTTACTCTTATACAAAGTTTTATGCATATGCGAAACAAATAACTGAGGTGATTTCGAAATTTATTTTCGTAACTAAAACATGCATATTTTCCAAAATAAATATCAGTTCATATTTTTAATGCAAAGTTTAGTATAGAAACCCTAATTACCCGAATCTCTTAGTCTTCTGAAATTAACCTCAATAAAGCCGATAAGGAATTAATCACCACCTAAAAGAACAACCACGCAATGTCCATAAACTTTCAATCATCTATGTATTTCGATATTTAAGCCTAAAATACTAAAATAATCTATTCTCCTACGAATCTAAAATTTCTCCAATCCTAACCATCAACACTTACCATAAGTCAAACGATATCTAACCTAACCACTCTAAAAAAAATTAATAAAATAAGAGCATTTCTAAACATTTGATAATTTAGTATTAAAAATGTGAATTAAAACAAATCTGTATACAATACCAAAAATAATTTTCTAAAATCTATCGATGGTGTCCATCGAAACATGCCCCATACAATAAAGTATTACACTACTTTGAGAAAACAGACCTATAAAGTATTTGAAAGAAAAATAAATGCATTTTTATTTATTTTAAAAATTATAAATTGAGAAGCTCCTACAAGATAACGTTTAAAACATTGTTTTCTTCATAAAGAAAAACAAGTATCTAAAATAAGGTTCATCGCACGTGAAATTAAAGGTAGCACAGGCTACTTAAAAGACAATCAAGAGAAGTTGATTTATAACACTAAGTCCGTGAGTTCCAAAATAAAGGCAATCCCACCAAAAAAATAACTTGACAATACTAATTAAATATTTTAAGACTACGAGAGCAACACTGTAATTTAAACAAAAACAAGACTTTCCAGATTCTAACATCTACGAAAAAAAAAGTTCAAAGAAAAGAGATAAAAAATGATCCAGACTATTTTAAGATTCAAACTAAATAACACCCAAGATCAAAACTAGTTTATGAACTTAAAGGTAAATAAATAATACAATAGACGTAATCTCTCAATTACAACATCTTACGATGAAGAACATGAATGGAGAAAAATTAAAATCTTTTACTTGTGAACCTGGAAGAAGACTGAAGGGTGGTTTGGTTGAAGCTTACCGAAGTGGGTGACCAGTGGTTTCGGTTGGTGCAAGGTGTGCGACGACAAGGGGATGGAGTCGAGGGTGGTTGGGTTCCTCTGTTTTTAGTGAGCAAAAACAGGGGATAAACAAGCTAATCTCAATGGAGAACAACTAACGGCAGCAGCTTGTGGTGGTGGCAGTAGGTGGCTAACGCTTCACGTGGTTGTGCAGTGGCTACGATGGGTAGGTTTCTCGGTCGTGTAAAGATGGAAGTGATGCGAAGGGCCAAAGTTTGTTGGCAAGCTGTGCGTAGAGGGGCTGCGGCTAAGGGTTCTTTTTGTGCATGCATAAGTCCAGAAATGTTTGTATAAATATGTGAGAACCTTAAAGGAAGCGTGTAAGCGGAAGTGAAGGGCTTGATGTAGGCAACCTAGTTTGGAAAGGAAAGTTGATGCAGAAACAATTAACCAAAATACACAGTTGTCGTGAAATTAGAGGAAGGAAAGAAAGAAAACAAAAAAGGTGTGTGGACGTGAGTGTCGCGTAAGACGAAAATCTGGGATTTCTCCACGTGATGCCTGATTCTATGAGATACGGCAATAGCAAGTTAGAAATGAAACTAACGAAAAAAGGCAACGCCCAAGTAGTAGGAATGGTGAGAAAAAAAAATCAACAGAGAAGAAAAATATTTAAACAAGGGAATATATAACAAGGAACCCGCTGGAACTAAACAAAGATATAAAAAAAAAATCACACGTTAAAACTACGTCGTAAGGAGAAAAAAAATACTTATTACAGTTCTGGGTGTTACAATCTCTCCCCTTAAAAAAATTTCGTCATCGAAATTTGTTGCACCTAATGTCTAGTCTAAAAATACTAATCTTTCTCCTTCCATTTAATCACACTCAAACCCAACCCAACAAAAATTATTGAGTAGTGTACCTATGTTTGTATTGTTGTCAGAGCCTATCCCAACTAGAAATGTGGGACTTGAGCCGTGCCACCTACAATGAACAAGTCCAACGAGGATGTCGAGCATTTAAGGGGAGTAAATTGTGATACCCCATATGAAAATGATAAGGTGGGTAGTGTATGAGATCTCACATTGCTTGGGAAGAAGAAGTTCTAGCTTTTTATAAGGTTTCAATGAGACTCCAATTGTATCATTGACTAGTCCTTTTGGAATATAGGTCATGTGGTTTGAGCCTTCCATTTGGACGTTAGAAATAAACTAAAATATTACAGTGTCATTCATAACCATCATAAAGTCAAATCATAAGGTAGAATGATATTAGTACAATTATTCTTGATAATAAATCTCCATAGCTAAATCAACTACTTCATTCATATTAACACATGAAGGGTTAGGGCTATAAATGTCAAGATGAGGTCTAATATTTTTTTGAGATTGGGCTCCTCTTTAGTCAATTGGATCCAATGGTCCATCCTCGTTGAGTCCTAACACAACTTCTATCATACTAACTGAAATGATAGTGGGTCTATAAGGGATTAGATTTACTTAAAATTTCAGTAAGTTATATTTACTTAAAGTTGAATTATGCATGATAAATGATAAATGATAAATATGAAATAGGTACGATGCAGACAAATTAGTATATCTCTCCTATTTAGATTTCTCAACATTTTTAGAAAATTAATACATACATTTTTTTATAGAGAACATTTTTTACTTCAACTTTCAAAAATATATATTTCATCATAATGTTCCATCATTTATAGCAAATAACATTTAACTGTAACATTAAAATCAATATATATGGTATTGTCATTTGTCACAATTCATTATATGCACTGTGAGTATCTGCTGATGACTATATTACACCTCATGTTAAAACTACTTTCTCTACAGACTCCTTCTCAATGCATTAATAATATAACATAACATCATCTTGATATCATAACAAGTACACTCATTAGCTTAGGTATCATAACATTTAACTTCATTCTGACATTTTTTAAAAGAAATCTATTCGAAATTCATTGACTTTTTTGCTAATTCAGGGATTATCACTCTATTTTTACTCACACTAGAGTGGATAGAGTAATTCCACTTGGATAATTCTTTATAAATCATATCAGTTTGGGAGATTCTTTTTATACTATCCCTTTATAGTTAAGAGTATTACCGTAAATAAATATCTACAAATTAGGCATCTTATGGCGAAACTAAGAATGTTTGTGGATTTAAATGTTTGATTGTTGATTGACTCATTGACAAAAGTTATTTGCTTCATGAATTGTTAATTGATTTTTTTGAAGTAATTTTGGAAACAGATCAAGGGTTGAACCACAAAAATGTAAAAGAAAATCTTTTTTACAACCTTGGGAGGGAAATATCATAGTAAAACTTTCATGTCTAAACTGAATCGAGTAAAAATGGAGTTATATTTCTTGAGTTGATTACGGACAATCAACAACCTTGGTTGAGATGTATAGACCTCAAGTCAAGGGCAATGCCCTTCTGCTAGTGGGGAGAGAATGGTATTACTCAGATGGAGTCTATGTAATGATCTGAAATAAATTCAATAAATGAGTTTTTGATGACAGATAGAATATTGATTATTCTGCGGGTTAGTTTCAACAGATGATTTACAGGAAAAAAATACAAGAAATTCGCTTGAAAACACAGAGAAACATCTTTGATGTTCAATTCAAAATGATCAAATAAAGCAATATCGAAAATCAACCCACAAGCCGGGCTATATAGCCAAAATTTGACTCATCGACTGTATCAAAATTTTATCAAATTTAACAAAATTCTAATAATCACACCAAAATCAAATACATTAAAAATAGAAGTAATTTGCCAAAAATTTAACTCAAATAGGGTTCAAAATCACTTCCTAAATGAAAAATAAAATATTATCAAATATGGAAAAGAAAGACTGAAATTGTTGATTCGGAAGGGAAAACAGTGGATTTCAGTCTCGAGAAATATCACATCAAGCATAGTTGGGTGGCCATGACGTGTGCGCCAAAAAGAGCTTTCCGAATTAAGGTCTTATACGCAATTATGATATCCGTGGCTAAAGTTATGGCCAAAATATTGAAACGCACTAAAAACACGATTAATGGTTGGCATTTTACTGATCTGCCATCTCAAGGTATCTCAGCGTCATCAACGTGTTATCTGAAAGCTCAGTATTATCTGACTCAGATCCTCCTACATTAGTCACCCCAGGTTGGAAAGAACTTGTCCTCGAGTTTAGAGTAGTATTATCGAAATCCACAAAATAAGGACTCAGGTGCTCATAGGGTTCGATCTTCAGCTCCTTAAGTTGACGACTATGACTGTCGGCCCGAGCCTTGTACTTGACTTTGTGTCCATGAATGACTAGTTTCACCTGCTCATTCTTTTCTAAAAACTTGGACATCGAAAGTATGTTAGTATTATTGGCTACTGGAGTAGGAGTGGTTCATTTCACACAATGTGCCAACACAATTTTCTTTCCTTTGATGCTAAGGGAATATGTATTTTTTTGCCCCTCATGAACAACACTAAGATCATACTACCAAAGTCTACCCAACAATACATGACAAGCATCCCTAGACACAACATCACACTAAGCATTATTAAAATATTTTTTACCTATCGAAAAAGACACAAGGCATCGCCTATCTACTATTATCTCACTGTCTTTATCCAACCACGAAAATTTGTACTACTTGGGATGATGGTCTATCTTCAACTGTAATTTCTAGATAGTTTATTCAGACACTACGTTCTCATAGTTGCCATTGTCAATTATTAACTTGCATATTTTATTAGCAACTGTGCAGGTCGTATGGGAAATGTTGGTTCTCAATCAATCATTCCATGAATCGCCCTTATGAGTCAGTGGACTCTTGTGAACAAATAGGCTCGCATGCCGTCTCCATACAGCACATCTCCCTCTTTATCATCGTCATACACAAATTTGCCAATTTCCTCAGTCTCGTCTACCATGCTTCCTCAATGAATAGATTTTTGACCTTATGACTAGCAGGCTTCCTGTAATTAGTCGCTTTATCTATTCACCATATCGAAAACATTTAACACTAGGGCTAGGATTACCCTACAATGGCTGCTAGGCAGAACAAGATTCTTGAGGGCGAATTGGCTTACTATTTTGATCGAATCTGATCACTGGCCTCTTGTTCTACTATTTTTCAACAGCTAGTACATGTTAGTATGCTTTAAAAATGGTCCACAGCGAGTGAAGGCTAGCGTAAACCCCCTAAATACCATGTCACCATCAACTCCTCCATCTTAGAAAAATTATTCCGAGTTATAAAATGGTAGAACTCCTCCGTATAATTATCGACTAATCTTATGGCCTACCTTAACGAATGAAGTTGCTGAAATAAGGTTTAAGTGTAGTTAAAGGGAAAGAAGTGACCCTTCATGTTCTTTTTCATACTCTCCCAATCAATGATCTTAGCCTTGCCCTACTGGTCTCTTGAACACCTCAATTACTCCCACCATGTAGATACTCTGCCCTTGAGTTTGATGGAGACCAATTTCACTCTGATATGATCAGGAACTTCCTTATAATAAAAAATATGCTCTACTTCATTCAACCAATCGATCATTTAGCCTGTAATGTACCGAAAAAATTGGGCAAATTCATTTGAAAATTGAGGTCTCCATGACGCTCATTTTGACCACGGTGCTCTTGGAATAGAGCACGGTTGTGATATTAGTTTTCGAAACTGGAATTGGAATCAAGATCTTCCGTCTCACGATTGCTGAGATTCTTTGCCGCCAGATGCTGGGTTAACTCTGTAATTTGCCTCTGCTAGTTTTCAATCATCACATTTTGAATGCTACGATCATGATGTTGGGCTCCTTGTTTGGACCCTGCCCCTGTCAATCACGAGCACAACCACTAGCCATTGAAACTAATGAAAGCTTATCCCAGAAAGATGATGAAGCTCTGATGCCAATTAACGCTAGACAAAATAGTGATTATTTTGCAAGTTAGTTTCAACAGATAATTCACAGGGAAGAACACAATAAATTCACACAAAATCACAGAGAAACACAATTGTTGTTCAATTCAAAATTATCAAATCAAGTAATATTGAAAATCAACCCACAGGTCGGGCTGTATAGCCAAAATTCGATTGTATCAGATTTTTACCAAAGTTAGCAAAATTTCAATAATTATGTCAAAATCAAGTACATAATAAAAGAATTAATTTGTAAAAAATCTGACCCAAATCGAGTTCAAAATCACTTCCTAAACGAAAAATAAAATATTACTAAATAAGGAAAAGAAAGACTGAAATTGTGCATTTGAAAGGGAAAATAATAGATCTTAGCCTCGAAAAAGATCATACTGAACATAGATGGATGGCCACGATGTGTGCGTCAAAAAGTGCTTTTCAAATTAGAGTTTTATGCTCGATTATAATATCCATAGCCAAAGTTATAGTCAAAATACTGAAACGCGTTTTAAACTGTCATAATTAGAAAAAAAAGCATGATTACTGGCCATTCTTATGCTGATTTACCCTCTCAAGATATCTCAATGCCATCAACGTGCTGTGTGACAGCTCAACATCATCTGATTCAGATCCTTATACATCAGTTTCTTAGACTATAAAACGTTGTGAAATCCTGAAATGATTGTACGAATTAAGACACCGATTAGATTTTACTTCATCAGCATAGTCAAACTCTAATCCATTAATTAATGATAAAGTTGTCCTTCTATTTAATCAAGGCACTTAGGAGCATAAATTTTCTAATCGAGTTGCACCATTAGTTTCAAAAAATATTTAGAATTTTATAGTACAATAAAAAGTCTCTTTTCTAAATGAATAAAAATGTGAGTGAGTGTCTTTATATTTCATTAAGACACTTGGGACTCAAATTTTCTGAAACAAATTACACCACTAAACTCATGAAATACTTAACAATTTATGATGTAATAAAAAAGTTTGAATTTTTTCGAGTAAATTGTAACACCCAAAAGAGCATCATGTGGTAATTAGGGTATATTTGGCAAAGTTTTGAATTTCGTATCGTTCTGATCGGAACTTACCGTTTCGAAACAGTAATTAGAACGGTTGACATGTATGTTTTGCACAAGACCAAATTCCGGCTATTCAGGCTGAAATTTGGTGTTCCGGACGAAATTATAATTCTAGATCGGAATTACAGAATATAGACTACGGTTTCGTTTGTATTTAAAATTCATCTCAACTCATCTTCATTTCATCATTACACTTTTATAATTTTTTATACAAAACACAAACTCCTATACACATTTTTCAAATCTCAATATACTTTTTTCAAATTTCAAAATAATAATAATATTAAAAAATAAACTAAATTCATCCCAACTTATTTCATCTCTGAATCCAAACAAGACCTACATCGTTTGCTCTTCTGATAAAATATAGATCGGAAAATATGAAAATCATTGATTGGAAAATATAGAAAAAGTAGAAGAAACAAACACAACTCTTCTGAGAAAGGCGCTGGGTCCAAGCTTCGTCCACTGCCGACGACCATGTCGGAGTTCTTGATAGGGTCAGGGTTCGATCGTTTGCTGGAGCAGCTTGCCCAGATCAAAGTAATCGGATTTGGGCGTCTCGTGAATCTGCTTGCATCGAAGGCCGCGATAGAGTCTCTGACTCTCTACCCACGATCGAAATTGTTGATAGACACATAAGCGCTGAGTCTCATTGCGCCGTCTGCAAGGAAGCTTTCGATCTTGGCGCGGAGGCAAGCGAGATGCCGTGCAAGCGTGTACTCGGACTGTATAGTGTATCCTCCCTCGACTTTCACTAAAAAACTCGTGCCCCATTTTTGTGGACTGAAAAATCTGCCGTTTTAAGCTAAGAAAACCTCTCTGGTTTTATTGATTTGAAACTTTTATTTTTTTTGAAAATTGGACCAATAGGATTCTTGCACATTAGAATTGTTTGTGACTTATGTGCTTATTGGCAACTGAGCCGTTCAGATGAAGAATATTAATTATGACTTTTAAGTTTTAATTGTTGGATTAAAAATTTATCATATTGTATTTGATTTTATAAATATATATTTTAGATTTATATTGACAAGAGTATTGATTATAGATGATAATTGTTGGATTAAGAATGTATGATATTGTATTAGATTTTATAAATGTGTTTAAGATTTGTATTGACTATTAAAAATATTATTAAATTTATCAAACATATATATTTTTAAGATTTGTATATATATTTATTTTAAAATATAGTTATTATATATAATTTATTCATATAATGTCCATATCGAAATAGCACACCAAAACGAAATGAAACTAAAATATTTCGTTTCAGTACCTTAACTAAAACGATTATCAAAATAAATTCCAAAACTTTGATAATTTGATTCGAGATAGGCCATGGACTAAAAATTTTGATCCATGGTCCATTTTTTGGTCAGATGGTCTATTATCTCAAAAATAATTATATAAAAGTTTAATTAAATTAGTAAAATTAAAATTAAGTTATCTCTTTCACATTTTATATATGAATAATAACTATTATGACAGAAAGTTATACAAAAAATTAATTAAATTAGTAAAATTAAAATTACGTCATCTCTTTAATATTTTATATATAAATAATGACTATTAAATCATTTCTTTGTATATATGGTCAATAGTGATTAATTAATTTATACAAATACCATTAAAATAATATATTAGAGATAGAAAAATTTTTAAAAATATATACACACATTGGATCCGTCTCAATTCAGTCTAGTACAAAAATTTACATCTCGACCAACCAATAAGACTATCGGTCCTATCAATAGTCTTACACCTTTAGTGGTCATGGTAAATAATTGTCAAATCGTCATTAGAATGTCCAAATCCAATCATAATCGATGGTATTACTTTTTGATTAGACGCCTAGCACAATCCTAGCTACTAATGTGAATAATGTTAGGTTACTCCACAGGAAAATGAAGAAAATAAAGAGTAAACCAAGCCATATGATGATATTATCTATGCTAAATACTAGTTTTTTGACCAAATTAAAAAAAAAAAAAAGATTACACTAAATCATATACATAAACACAAGCTCAATTGCAGAGCAGGTACCATAAAAAATATAATACACATCCATTAAAACAAATTGACTTCTAACTACAACCATCAGTTGTTTACTTGAAAAATAATTTACAGATTCAAATCTAACATCGTTTACAATTTTCACACATATCAATGTCATGACGTTGGTGGTACAAAAGAACCAATGATTATAGATATATATATCATTGATAGAAGTACCATAAAATGGCAACACCATACCAAAAGTGTAAAGTAAATCCCATTGGGAGAAAAAAGAAGCCCAGGAGCGAAAAGTATAGTGAATTCTTGCTCCACCTTTTTCATTTTTCCCCTCCACCATCGAAGAAAATGCTGTTTACAAGAAGGCACAAAGCTTACAACCAGTGAACAAAACAGGGGCAAAATAGACATGCTAAAGACAACAAATCTACGGCAAAACTATATTTACCTGCAGAGTACTTTGAAAGAATGTTAAGAAGAAGAGCCCCTGACCAGCCTATTGAATCCATTAGTGCGTAGTAAAAAAGAAGTTTCCAACGAAGTGATCAAGAAAATCAGATTATGAAATCAGCTAATGACTTTTGAAAAATGTGGAAACATTAATCCAACAGACGAATCGAAAGATAGTTGACCATAGGAATATATATATATATATATATATATATATTATCATATAATTTGTATGTATTAATAATATATGTATGCATATAATATATGTATTAATAATTATTTATAAATTTTTAAAATCTGATTATTAAGTAGAGATTCTAGTTGTAAGTGGTACATATTTAATATTAGATTTTTATTTTTATTTATCTAGTTTATAAATTATTAAATCTTATTCAAAAAAATTAAAAAAATAAACAATTCGTGTCGGTTCATCTCGAGCTCGTTTGTGGGAAGAGTTCGAGCTCAAAATGAAAGTTTAGCTTAGGCCTATTCATTCGAATTTTAAATTTGAAAATTTGAATTCGAAAGATGAGTAAATTTCTTGAATTTCTTAAAAAAAATTTTAAAATTATTAAAAAATAAAGAAAATATAAAGAATGGATCAAGTAAAATCTGACTTGGATAAACAGATCTAATTTAATTTATCGAGTTGAGCTCGAATAAAAAGTATATAAAAAATTTCAAACTTCAACCAAATTCAAATACAAATATTTTGAATCGAATTGATTTTGATATGCCAAAAACCGATTTCGAATGGCTTGATTACAGCCCTGTGCCAACCAAGCGAGAACATGCGTACTTGTTTCTATTATGGATAATGCTATGTGAACCGATGGTTATATCGACAGTTGACTGATTTTGTTTTTGTTTTTATTTTTTTGAATGAAAAAATTCTGAGTGATTTAGCAAGTAAATATTATTAAGTTTATGTATTTTTTATAAATAAAAATAATATTTAAAGATGTTAAAAAAATGAATAAAATAAAAAATAAAAAATAAAAAAACTTGAAATGTACAGTACCCTTCTATTATATCTGTAGGGACTTTCGATCCCTGTAACATACCCTTCCATTATTTCTTATCCAATTAATTAATGCGAATAGCAACGGTAAGAACATGGGAGCAATGAAAGTTGGCGTGGGATCAGTGAAAAACACTGCCTCCTAAGAAGTGGTTTGTATTCAAAATTTAATTTTATTATTTATAATTTATTTTGTAATTTTAACTCATTTTAATTATTTATTATAAATTTTAATTCATTTTAATTACTTATTTTATTATTATTCATAACTCATCTCATCTTATTTATAAGGAACTCATCTCATCTTATTTCTGAATCAAACCACCGACTTCCACGTCCTTTTAGACTTC
This sequence comes from Platycarya longipes, assembly GCA_036559045.1. Classification (NCBI taxonomy): domain Eukaryota; kingdom Viridiplantae; phylum Streptophyta; class Magnoliopsida; order Fagales; family Juglandaceae; genus Platycarya; species Platycarya longipes. The sequence goes on along the minus strand of CM071792.1, from coordinate 14,289,513 downwards.
TTTCTCGATAAATGCAGGCTATCAGCAGGCCTGTTCAACGCGTCTTCCCTTAAATGCCATCCTTTTAATTAGCCTATATGATTTCCTGAAAATGACTCCTTGGCCACGGCCACGGCCACGGCCATCGCATCTTCCGCGCCTCTTTCTTCAGTTTTATTTTTGCCCTTTTTCGTGCAAGACCCGGTCGTCTTGAGTTATCGATGGTACTTGAATTCCTATTCGTATAAACATCAACATAAATGTTTTTTTTTCTTATCAACATTAAAATAAATGTTATGATTCCTAATTCGTACAAACATTAATAAAACATGTTAATATTTCAGTTTTCACTTCAAACAACTGAGAAACTTTGTAGTTTTTCAGATTTTCGAAATCATGTTTGAGTGAGATTTTTTTACAATACAGTGCAGTTCGAATATATAGTGATTAGAGATGAAATCAAAATTAAAAATTAAATAAAATATTATTTTAATATTTTATTATTTTAAAATTTTAATATAATAAAATAAGATGGGATGCATAAAATGAACAGTTCTTGAATCATTAAATGCGGATCCCAATCATATCTCTCTCTTACCACCAATTATTACATCAACTGATGATCGAATTCGAATCATGCAAAAAAAGTTACTTTAAACGAACAGAAACGCGCATTTGAGTTTTGACTCTTGAAGTTGCGTGAGGGAATTACCAAAATTGCACCAGAAATTAATTTCATGTGCTGACATGCACTGTAGAGTAAGTATATCACTTCCTTACGTACGACTCAGTTGACGCAATGACTCACTTCCTTCCCAATGCCCCCCTCTTAAATTTTCTCACCTACCCTCATTAACCCCTCTGATCACCATCCCTATGAACCTAGAATAAATAACTCTTCCCCCTTCGTTCTGAAATTGCTAGACACATAAAAAAGTGTACATACAGTTCGAAAATGGCTCCTTCAGTTACCATAAAACTTCAGAGAACATCCTGCTTGTTGATGCTCCTTGCAGTCCTCATGTGTATGTCCGCCACGCTTGCTGCGGCCAGCTCTCAAACAGATCTCTCACAGTGGGACTTCTTAAAGGTGCCCTCCTCCGAATTCGTCGACGTTGTGAAGAACACCATCGACGCTGTACAAGAGGTGACCTCCATTTTCTCTCCCTTTGCCAATGCTTTTGGCGATTTCCGCCTTTCCAATGCTGTTTCCGACTGTCTTGATTTGCTCGACTTATCAATCGACCATTTGAGTTGGTCTGTCTCTGCTATCCAGAATCCGGAAGGTACCACTACTTATTCTTGGGATTAATACTACTTATAATTGTAGAGCATCTAAATATTATATAATTTTTTTTTAAAAATATAAGATTTATTATTAAAAAAATTAATATTTTTAATATAAATCCTGCATTTTATATTTATCTTTTTAAAATAATCATGCGGCACTTATTCAATTCACAATTACAATTACAGGTAAGAGTAATAGCACTGGAGATATGAACTCAGATTTGAAGACTTGGTTGAGCGCTGCATTGGTTAACCAGGACACATGCAATGAAGGATTGGAAGGCACCGATGGCATTGTGAAAGAATTGGTGGGCGGTGGCCTTAACCAAGTGACCTCTTTAGTGCAGCAACTTCTTAACATGGTGCACCCGCCAATTTCCAAAAGCCCCGGGCGTAAGCTCAAAGCAAGAAAGCACCAATTTCCTTCATGGGTAAACTCCGAGAAGCGGAAACTTCTTGAAGCTTCAAATGGTATAAAGGTTGATGCTATAGTAGCTGCAGATGGGAGTGGGGATTACACAAACGTGATGGATGCAGTCTTAGAAGCTCCTGATTATAGCCTAAGCCGCTATGTTATCTACATCAAGAGGGGCGTGTACAAAGAGAATGTTGAGATCAAGAAGAAGAAATGGAACCTGGTGATGATTGGAGATGGTATGAATGCCACTGTCATTTCCGGTAATCGGAATTATGTTGATCTTTGGCCTACATTTCGGACCGCAACATTCGGTAATATAAGCACATTCTAAATATTTACTTGTTTAATTTATGAGTAATGCTAAGTGTAAGTTCTAATGGTAATAAGTCTTTTGTAATAATGTAGGATCGATCAATAAAAAAATGAACTTTTCATACTTTTCAGGATAGAATTTACATTTTTTTATAAAGAATTTATGCGAGATTTCTACGTTTGGGACTTGTACATATCATTTTTTTAAATTTATATTTTATTGTTGTTTCTTATATGTTTCGTTAAATCATCACTTATATTTCTTATTTTTAGCATTAATATAGACACAAAAAAATTATATAAAAATAAATTTATGAATTGATATGATTTTATATAATCTCTTAGATCTATTTTATCTTAGAAGTAATCTTACAATATCACTCGCTGAATCAAGTTGTGTTAGTTTGTGAAATTATTTTTATTAATGAAAAATTTTATATGTAGTCTGCTAATATGATTGGTAATTTGGTAGTATCAATTTTTTAAAATATAAAAAGTCAATTATATGAATGGAATGTGTAAGGAATGCACCACTGGATATAACAGTATTCTTTATTAATTGGCTAAACTATTTTTCATTTTTTTTGAAGTATTCTAATACCCGGACATAACTGCAGCTGTCAGTGGCAGAGGATTCATAGCGAGAGACATCACATTCGAGAACACCTCAGGGCCAGAGAAGCATCAGGCAGTTGCGCTGAGATCCGACTCAGACCTATCTGTGTTCTTCCGGTGCGGCATGAGGGGATACCAGGACACCCTCTACACACACACAATGCGCCAGTTTTACAGAGAGTGCCGCATTAGTGGCACCGTTGATTTCATTTTTGGCGATGGCACCGTGGTGTTTCAAAACTGCCAAATTCTGGCCAAAAAAGGTCTCCCAAATCAAAAGAACACCATAACTGCTCAAGGTCGCAAAGAATCAACACAGCCAACAGGCTTCTCCATCCAATTCTGCAACATTTCTGCAGATTCAGATCTATTAGCCTCAGTTAACTCAACATCCACGTACTTGGGTAGACCCTGGAAAGAGTACTCACGCACCATTATCATGCAATCGTACATTAGCAATGCCGTGAGGCCTGAAGGGTGGCTTGAGTGGAATGCTAGTTTGCATTTGGATACATTATACTATGGTGAATTCATGAACTACGGTCCTGGAGCAACACAAGGCAGTCGTGTCAAGTGGCCTGGCTTTCACGTGTTTAACCAATCCAGTCAAGCTAATAATTTTACGGTGAATCAATTCATTGATGGAAACTTGTGGTTGCCTTCTACTGGTGTCAGATACACGGCAGGGTTTGGCGTTAATTAATTAGCAGCCAACAAAAGTGAATCCTTTGTAGTTATTTGTAGTCATTTGTAGTCTTTCTTCTTGTAATCATTGAGTTTCTAGCGGCCATAATGGATTCATTAGGTAACTATGCACTATGCATGTTAGTGTAAAGGACCACTACATGTATATGACTATGGTTGGAAAGAGCCCAAAACAAAAATTAAGGTAAATAATATGAAATTATATGCAAGCTCTTTAATATAGTTGGACCCATAAGGACCAACCCATTTATTAGATAAGGATCCAATGACCAAACCTAGTGAACCATGGACCATGGACCATGAATGAAGTCCAAGATCAATAGGAACGTCCCAGTTGTAAAAGCCCTACCCTGTTGCTATAAAGTATAAATACCTAAACCCGCAGCCCGCACGTGCGTTTGCTTCAATATAATTTCATTCTTCCTCATCTAGGGCTGCCACTAAACCCTAGCCACTCAACATTGTCTTTTATCTTTATAATATAATATCAAAATAGATATCCTAAGTTCGAGTCTTCATATAAATTTTATTACATTTAATTAAATATTTTACATATTTGATTTAATTATTTAAGAGAGATTTGATCCACATGTGAGAGAGTATTAAGAAAAATATAAAAAATTAAATCTACTCTTTCTTATTAACAGAAGTTAATTCATAAGTGAGGATTCCACACTCTCATATCTATCGGGTTGCCATGATGCCATAAGTCATGGGCAGACCCTCCACGCGTAGCAGCTAGCAAGCACTACCGTTTCAAGCCAAGGACAAGTGCATCCTCCATGTCCAACAACCATGAAACATAGGGAAGCCGTGACGATGCACAAGTTCAGCCCCATATATTACCTCAGCATTCTATTCTATAAATCACCATATATAAACCATGGAAGCCCTGCAACTGTAAGCCTCCGACAACCAACAGAGTAATTATGACACCAAACCGTAAAGCCAATAGTACTCCCTTTGTTTCTCCAACCGTAAATCACCAAGAAGCTGTCAGTGCTAGCTGATCATCAACGTCCTCTCCGCCATGTAGGATGGGTCTGATATATATTGAGATTTAAGACAAAATTTAAATAAATTATTTATAATTATATAAATTATTATAGGAAAATAACATGAGATTTGATTTAAATTTATAAATAAATTATTTTTGTATTTGTATAAAATTAGGCCTTAATGCAAATCTTGTGTTTTAATTTAGCACGATCTTAAAAAAAAATTATATAAAAATATAAATAATTTATTGTATTAAATATTGAATTTAGTATTATGAGGTGTTGCACACATTGAAAAATATAATTATTTAAATTTTATTTAATGAAATAATTTTTTATTTAAAAAAAAAAAGAAGAAAAACAACTGATCATTTTTATTTTTGGAGCCTTGCATAGAGTGAGCCTTAGACAATGATCTAAATGACCTAAGCATTGAGTCGGCCTTGCCACTATGGAAGCCATGCCCCGTCGCACTGCCACCTATTGCACTACCGAGAGATCACCAAAACTGCTGCCAGGGCAAACTAGTCCAAACTACATTTAGCCCTTGTTTTGATCACCCACTCAAAACAAAGTAACTCTAGTACCAATCACGTCCAAAATCGAGACCAATCCGAACAACCACAGGTCTCTACAGCACGCACCAACCCCACCACCAAGCACCACCCAAGTCTCATGGCCTGCCACCAACCAATTAGAGCCACACCATCAAACGTCCCCCGTGTTTTGCAAACCGAAACAAAGCAACCTTCCTCAACTATGCCACCTTTAAGCCTCCTCCACTGTTAGAATACTATCATATATTCATAATATTCTACCATATGTTTAGATTAATGTGTAGTAATGTGCCTTATTTTCTATCATATTTAGTTTATGATGTAAATCAATTAATATCGTTGATTTATTATATATCAATTCTTTCTCTTGCTCCATTCATCTATAAATTGCTACAATCAGGGTGGACCTACAGCTAAGGGTGGGGGGCTACCGCCCCTCCAAAATTAAAAAAAAAAAAACTTATTAGATAAATATATAATATTTTTATATATAATTAAAATTACTCCCTCAAATATTAAAAGAAAATAAAAAATGTCTCCCAATACTTAAAAAATTATCATTTGTTATTTTTTTGAGAAAAAAATTATCAAGAATTCCATTTCAAAAATAATAATAGATGAATTTTATTTTATGAAAGATCACCGTTAAGTAGGTAAAAGAAAAACTTAAGTTTATTTATTTATTATTATTATTATTATTATTTTGTAATGGTCTCTAGCTAGTAATTTTTTTTCTTTTTTTCCTAATTCAAAGAAAAAAAGAAAATAAATGAAGAAAGAAAAAATATAATTATTATTTTTTATATAATTACATGTAAAAAATATATATTAATTATATTTACACATATTATACATTTTATCGCCCCCCAAACATCAAATCCTAGTTCCGCCCCTGCCTACAAATATAATTATTGAATAACAATTGAGAATCGTAAAGGTGTAATCTTCCAATTATTTTTCTGTTCTTCTCTTTTCTTTACCTCATTTTTTATTTTATTTATACATGGTATTAAAATAGAGGTCATGATTTCGAATCCTGACTCTAAACGTTATCCATATTTACTTAAATATTTCATATATAAGGCTCACTCATTGAGGATGAGTCTAGCTTACATGTGAGGGAGACTGTTAAAAATCATATAAAAAATAAAAAAATAAAAGAAAATATAGGTATTTTTTTAATATTATTTAATATCTTTTAACATATTAAATATGATTTTTTTTACATTTTAAAAAAATATTTAATATGTTAAAAAATCATGTAAAATAAATATAGGGATAAGTAGCATTTTCCTAAATTAAAATCTACACCCATATGCATGCAATAGATTATTTCATTTTATTTTCTTTCTCTTCCACCTCTTCTCTCGCTCCCTCCCCATGACAAGCATTCTGGATGACATTCCTCTCAGCTTCCTTAGCTCCCTCCGATGATGCGAAGCTCTTGCTCAACAGTTGTTGGATGCCATTAAAGGCCAATCTCATTGTAGTGACCGCGCATGGTTAATTTCATTTTGGTCACTCCGCTGCGAAAAAAGGAAAATTACGGAACAAAAAACCAGATGAGAAAAAAGAAATGATAGAGCGATGGGGGTGGGAGGTAGAAGGGAAGAAATGGCAAAAAAAAAAAAAAAATGTAATCAGTTGTATAGGGTGTGATGTCCATTTTCTTATAGAGTAATGATACATGTACAACTAATTTTACAACATTTTCTACAACTATACTTTAAATGAGAGATATTTTTATAAATTAACTTATAAAAATAATATTACTTTACATAAATACTCTTCATTTAAAATATAGTTGTAGAAATAGTTGTAAAATTAGTTGTTTGTATCTCCATCATTTCTCTTTCTTGTAGAAATGCCTTGTTGGATTAATTAGATTAATCTTTTAAATTCAGATGACACTTGAGAGCCTCATCATGAAGTAAAAAATAAAAAATAAAAAATAAAAAGATAAGCACACGAAATTGTATTTACAATATTTGTTAAAGAGTTGATGCTATTGGATCGAACTTGAGGTAGGAAAAACTTGTTGGACCTAATATATATCCATGTGATCACCGCACTTGAGAAATATTCTTCTCTACAAAATTATGTGTGGAAAAAATAAGCTGAACTTGATCTGGCGGTATGATCTTCTGCATCTTTGTGATTTATATCGAGGCACAATATTAATGTTTGGTTCGCGACTTGATAGTCCGGTCTTTTCGTTGGGTGCAATATTGCCATCCACCCATCATATCCTCGTGATCTATAATATTTAGAAGATCACTGTTTTAGTCACAAAATAATTAAACAAAAATAATTAAATAAATTGATGTAATTTTATGTAATTTATTAAATAATTTATTTTAAAATAAAAATAATCTAATAATCTTATAAATTATATAAAATAACATCAATTTATAAAATTACTTTTGCGTAATTTATTTATAACTAAACTATTTCTCAAAATGACTTAGATTATTAGTCGTGGCCTAGTTAAAGTTTAGTTAAAATCTCATTAGAAAATTTATTTTTAATTTAGTTTGTCACTTTTCGATAATGCCAAATAACAAACTCTCCAAATATATCATTATTCTATTAAAATATTGGTTTTGACATTTTTAATTTATTTTAATTTTAATTATAATTTAAATATTATTTGCTATTAAAAAAATATATATTAATTTTCTAACATTGATATTATTCCAATGCATATAATTTTCTAGAAATGTGTAGTTATATGTAGTCTTGTAGAATCAAATTTCTTGTACAAATTAATATTTATAATCTTTTTAATAACTTTTGATCTTTTTCTTGAATCAGATCTAAAGAAACTTTAAGTCGTCCCTCTACAAATATCAAATTTTCCTCGTTATTAAAATTATTACCTTGTGATTTTCGTCCACTCGATTCAACCTCAATAACCTCAACTCAGGGTGGAGACAGTTGCTCTTAATTGGCCAAAGTATTTTTCATTTTTTTCAAAGTATTCTAATACCCGAACATAACTGCAGCTGTCAGTTGCAGAGGATTCATAGCGAGAGACATCACATTCGAGAACAGGGCAGGGCCAGAGAACCATCAGGCAGTTACGCTGAGATTCGACTCAGACCTATCTGTATTCTTCCGGCGCGGCATGAGGGGATACCAGGACACCCTGTACACACACACAATGCGCCATTTTTACAGAGAATGTCGTATTAGTGGCACTGTCGATTTCATGTTTGGCGACGGCACCGTGGTGTTTCAAAATTGCCAAATTCTGGCTAGAAAAGGTCTGCCAAATCAAAAGAACACCATAATCGCTCAGGGTCGCAAAGAACCAACACAACCAACAGGCTTCTCCATCCAATTCTGCAACATTTCTGCAGATTCAGATCTATTAGCCTCAGTTGACTCCACGGCCACATACTTGGGTACACCTTGGAAATAGTACTCACGCACCATTATCATGCAAACGTACATTAGCAATGCCGTGAGGCCTGAAGGGTGGCTTGAGTGGAATGCTAGTTTGCATTTGGATACATTGTACTATGGTGAATTCATGAACTAAGGTCCTGGAGCAACACAAGGCAGCCGTGTCAAGTGGCCTTGGTTTCACATGTTTAACCAATCCAGTCAGGCTATTAACTTTACGGTGAATCAATTCATTGATGAGAATTTGTGGTTGCCTTCTACTGGTGTCAGATACACGGCAGGGTTTGGTGTTGATTAATTAGCAGCCAACATGAAAAGTTAATCCTTGTAGTTATTTGTCGTCTTCTTCTTGTAATCATTGAGTTTATAACGGCCATAATGGATTCATTAGGTAACTATGCATGTTAGTGTAAAGGACCACTAGATATATATGACTATAGTTGGAAAGAACGCAGAAAGAAAAATTAGACAACTAATATGATCACATGAAAACTCAATGTTTCACGTCAATAAAAGTCCTTCCAAGGACGTGAATAAATTAAACAAAACATCCAACTACGTAGGATCAACCTCTCTAACACCAAATATAATGTATTTAATTTTTTTTAAAGCAAGCATATTCATTAAACTATAAACATGATACATGAGGAGGGGGTGATATTTCTTGACAATCGTCCTAAAACAACAAATAATAGTAGTGCAAGAGTGATGAAAAAAGAGAAAAAAAATGAGTATATTTGAGATCAATTTCTTAGTCTCTACTTAAGTCCTATGACAAGACGCCATATTATAAAAAAATGGATTAAAATTGTACGCTAAAAAGTGAACAACGATGCCACCACCGGAGGCGGTGGATCCTCCGTTGGAAGCGGTTCGGGAGGTGGGTGCACTATCACTTTTTGTCTGGATTAAATTGCAGAAGAGATCTAGATCCCTCTAACATAATCACTAATTATGAAAAGCAGTAAGATAAGAGCGTAAATATAATATATTTAATTGAAAGTGGGAAAGAGAATAAAAATTTGGAGAGGGAAAGTAAAGGGAAGCATGACACTGAATTGTAATTAAGGACTAATTCGAGGCAGTTCAACCTTCATTACAATACTTTTGATTAGACTTATAAACAAAGCCTAAATTGCCACCCTCTTCTATTAATACAAGTTTTACCCCTTTTATTGTAAGTTTTGAGATGTAGCAATACTCCCCGAGAAACCGACCCAACTGGTAACCAATAGAGCAAGTTTGGTGATTTGGATAGAGTGCTTTACAGTTTTGAATCTTGACAATTTTAAAAATTGATATGGTTTGATGTGATTTGTCATATTATAACATTACTTTTAATATTTTATTATAATGTAGACTTAATAGATCAGATAAAAGTACATCAATTTATAAAATTACTTTTATGTAATTCATTTGTAAAAATAGTAGTACTCATCCTTTTGAGAAATACTCTGCATCCGTAACAAAATATCAAAGCCAAACATAACAACCCTTCTAAATATGCACATTGCATCACTTCAACACCATCATATGGCTTAGAAAATGTCATAACATTTCCACCTGTTTTTTGGATGTAAAGACTGCTTTGTATTGCAATAATAATTGAAGTTAAAGCTGTGACCAATAGATACAAGACATGACCTATATTACAAGTCAAATTACTCACTGATCTATAACACCTCCGCACACATCTGTGGCGGGCATTTGTATAAACTTCTAAATCTTTAAAGTGACAAAATTTACAGAGATTATAGGACATGAGTACTCATATCTCAATTTATGATTTGTCTGATAGTGTAATCCTCTGAAAAACAGAGGTGAAACCAACCCTACCCTCCAAAAAGGGTGAGTGAATCACCATCTCCATCCTCTAAAAGAGGGGAAGATATCTGTTGAATCCAAGGTTTTAAATTTCGTATCTACGTGTAGATTTTGATGATAACAAATAAATTCAAGTCTCAAGCTCAAATTATTTACGCAATGGAGCGAAGCGCACATCAAGCATAAAAGAACAAGTCTACAAATGAAGCTCATAGATTATTTTTGTACATCTCTTGATAAAATTGGATTAAGGCTAAAAAATTAATCTTTTCTCATAAAACATTAAATTACATTTTTTTATGCATGACATAAGCATGATATATGTATGACATCATTAAAAGTTTTAATTTAGAAAATTATATTTTGCATGTGCATGACATATACAATGATTTCATTAAAAGCTTTATTTTCAAAAATTATATTTTACATGTGTATGACATATGTAATGACTTCATTCAAAAATTTGAATTTTGAAAATTGAATGACATATGCAATGACTTCATCAAAATTTGAATTTTGAATTTGAAAGATGATTAAGTGGGACTGATTTGCCTATAAATAGCTCACTTGTGTTTTGCAAAAATAACAACAACAAGAGCTTATACATCTATTGCTAAGTATTGCATCATTCTTTCAAATGTCTCATTCTCTCTTTTCTAAAGTTTTGAGCCTTAATTCTTATTCTTTTTTAGAGAGATATAGGTTGCATTGTATTGTTTCTATCTCACTCATTGAGGAGTGTACTTAGATAGTCTACTCACTATCAACTCTCTTGTATCAGTAAGATGGTGCATATAACCCTTGTGTGTGTAGAAGGTGTTCTACACAAGGAATAATTGAATCACCAAGTGTGAGGTAATTGGAAGTGTAGAGGGTGTTCTATAAGGATTCTTTAGAGCGGTGCTATTCAAAGGTGTAATAGGTTTCTATCTCCACCTAAAGGAGATTGAATAGTGAATTTGAGATCCTCAAGGGGTAACTTGAGGCGAGGACGTAGACAGTGGGACTGAACCTCGTAAAAATACTAAGTTTGTTTTTTCTTACCCTACTCTTTACATTTCTTGCTGCTTTATATTCTGTTTATATTTTATATTGTGTATTTGATTTATAAGTGTTAATTTTTATAATATAACCCAATTCACTCCCATCTTGTGTTAGTCATCTGGGCAACAATTGGTATCAGAGCAAGAGTTCTGTTATAAGATTTACTATCTGTTGAGTTAAGATCATATGGCTAATATTGCAGCTACTTTCACTGAAAGTCAATCCAGTAGTCGACCTCCGCTATTTTGTGGAGATAATTATTCTTTCTAGAAAGCTAAAATGAGAATATTTCTTCAGTCTCAAGGTCGAGAAATCTGGAAATGTATTGTAAATGGTCCTTATATTCCAACAAAAACTGTTGATGGAGTAAAGGTCAAAAAGGAAGAGGAAGAGTTTGATCGCGAAGACGATAGACTTTATACTGTGAATGTAATGGTTATGAATTTTCTATATAATGCTCTTAATGGTAATGAATTTAACAGAATAATGACTTGCAGGACAGCAAAGGAAATTTGGGACAATTTGGAAGTAACCTATGAAGGAACTTCGCAAGTCAAAGAATCAAAAATTTATATTCTTACGCATGAATATGAAATACAATGAATGATGATGAATCTATCTCTTCTATGTATACTCGTTTTACTAATATTATAAATAGTTTGACATCTCTTGGTAAAGTTTATTCCAGCTTGGAGATAGTAAGGAAAATTCTCAACTCCTTGCCAAAACGTTAGAAATCAAAAGTAACGGCGATTCTTGAAGTTAGAAATCTTAAAAAACTCGAAGTAAATGAACTCATCGGATCACTTATTACCCATGAGTACATATTGAAAAGAGGAGAAGAAGAAGGAAAGCAAAAGAAGAGCTTGGCACTCAAAGCCGTTCCTCATGAAAGTGAAAGCGATGAAGATGAAGAAAGCGATGACGAAGAGATTGCAATGATCACAAGAAGATTTAAGAGATTCTTGAAAAATACAGCTCCTCCAAGAAAACCTTTCAAAAAATCTTCCAACAAATATACATGTAAAAATGATTCATTAATTTGTTATAAATGTAAAAAGCCAGGACATATCAAGATAGATTGTTCCCTGCTAAAGAAAGATCGATACAAAGGCAAGAAAGCAATGAAAGCTACATGGGATGATGATTCAAGTAGCTCAGACAGCGACGCAAGTAATGAAGAATCTGCAAATCTTTGTCTTATGGCTAAAGATGATCTTGAGGTAACAAATCTTGAAAATCCCTCTTATGAAGAATTGCAAAATGCTTTGGAAGAGGTATATGAGGAATTTGAAAAATTGGGTATTAAGTATACTGCTTTGAAAAAGAAAAATTCTTCTTTAATAAATGAAATTAATGTTTTAAGAAAAGAAAATATAGTTTCAAAAGATGACAATGATGAACTGAAAAAGAAAGTAGCTGATTTAGAAAAGATTATTGAAAATTTCACAAATGGAAAAAGAAATTTTGAAAAGCTTTTTGGTAATCAAAGATGTGTTTTTGATAAGGTAGGCTTGGGATACATGCCAAAAGAAAAACTCAAATCCTATAAAAATTTCTTTGATAAACCCATTAAATCAAAACCAAACTTTCAAAATTCTTTTCCTAAAAATAGATTTGTCAAAGAAAGACATTATTACAATCACTCAAGTTCTTCAAGTATGTTACATGTTATTTGTAGTTTTTGCAATAAAAATGGTCATAACTATCATACTTGTCCTATTAGAAGAAAATATATAATGACTATTAGGACCATATGGGTACTAAAAAATCTTATTTTCTCTAATACTAATAAATAAAGGACCCAAAGAACATGGGTACCAAGAAAAATTATTTTAATTGTTTTTGTAGGTATACATGAAATCTTCCGTAAGTAGAACAATATGGTTTTTAGATAGCGGATGCTCAAGACACATGACAGGAGATAAAACAAAGTTCATTGATCTCACTCCTAAAGAAGAAGGACACGTGACATTTGGAGATAATTCAAAAGGGAAGATCGTGGGAATAGGTAAAGTTAGTAATAAGTCTTCTTTCATAATTGAAGATATTCTACTTGTTGAAGGTCTAAAACATAATCTCTTAAGTATAAGTTAATTATGTGATAAAGGATTTAAAGTTACTTTAAAAAAGGATAAGTGTATTATTTTGAATAATCATGATTGCAATGTTTATTTTATTGCTCTTAGAAACAATAATGTTTATACAATTGAATTTGAAGAAATTGCCTCACAAAATACTATTTGTTTATCAGCTCAATATGAAAATAGTTGGTTATGGCATAGAAGGTTAGGTCATGCAGACATGGAACTTATTTCCAAACTTTCAAAAAATGATCTTGTGAGAGGTTTGCCAAAAGTAAACTTTTTTAAAGACAAAATCTGTGATGCACGCTAGTTTGGTAAACAAACAAAAACTTCTTTCAAAATCAAAAAACATATTTCCACTACTAGACCTTTGCAACTAATACACATGGACCTTTTTGGACCAAACAGAGTTGCGAGTTTGGGAGGAAAATGTTATGCATTTATTATTGTTGATGATTTCTCTAGATATAATTGGGTCATCTTTCTCGCTCATAAAGATGAGGTACATAATGCCTTCACCAAGCTATGCAAGAGAATTCAAAATGAAAATGGCTATACTATTTCAAACATCCGAAGTGATAGGGGGAAAGAGTTTGTCAATAAAGATATTGAGTCTTTTTGTGATGAAAATGGTTTTCTGCATAATTTCTCTGCTCCTTGAACTCCTCAACAAAATGGGGTAGTTTAGAGGAAGAATAGATCTATTCAAGAAATGGCAAGAACAATGCTTAATGAAAATAGTTTACCTAGTTATTTTTGGGCCGAAACGGTAAGTACTACATGTTATGTTATAAATAGAGTTATGTTAAGGTCTAAATTAGATAAAACCCCTTATGAACTTTGGAATGAGAAAAAATCCAACATTGGTTACTTTCATGTATTTGGATGCAAATGTTTTATACTCAATAACAGAGATAATTTATGAAAGTTTGATGCAAAATCTGATGAAGGTATCTTTCTTGGGTATTCAACAAATAGTAAAACTTATAGAGTATTCAATAAAAAGTCTTTAACTGTACAAGAATCTATGCATGTAGTATTTGATGAATCTAACCTTCTACTTTTCAAGAAATCTATTGATGAAGAATCAGGAGGTACAAATAACAAAAATAGTCTCAATCTCAACAAAGAGAATACAATGAAAGAAATTCAACATGGAAACATCAGGAAAGATTATCAAGACTTAGTACAAGATGCAACAAAATTGTGGAAACATGTAAAAGATCATCCAGTAGAACAAATTTTAGGAGAACCTTCATGAGGTGTAAGTACTTGACCATCTCTTAAAAATATTTGTAATCATACTGCTTTTCTATCTCAAATTGAACCCAAAAATATTGATGAAGCCCTTATTGATGAATCATGGTTTCTAGCTATGCAAGAAGAGCTAAATCACTTTGAAAGAAATAATGAATGGACACTTGTTCCTAGACCCAAAAATCATGCTGTTATTGGAACAAAATGGATTTTTAGAAATAAGAAAGATGAGTCTGGAATCATCACTAGAAATAAGACTCGACTTGTAGCCCAAGGTTTCAATCAAGAGGAAGGAATCGATTATGATGAAACGTATGCACCTGTCGCAAGATTAGAAGCTATTCGAATGTTACTTGCATATGCATGTTATAAAAAATTTCAAACTTTTTCAAATGGATGTTAAAAGTGCTTTCTTAAATGGTTTTATAAATGAAGAGGTATATGTTGAGCAACCTCCAGGTTTTGAAAATCATATTTTTCCTAATCATATTTTTAAGCTCGCAAAAGCATTATATGGACTCAAATAAGCTCTTAGAGCTTGATATGAGAGGCTTAGTAGTTTCTTGATTGAAAAAGATTTTTCAAGAGGAAAGATCGATACAACTCTTTTCATCAAATATTAACAGGATGATATTCTTCTAGTTCAAATTTATGTTGATGATATAATATTTGGTACTACTATGAAAATATGTGTCAAGATTTTGCTAAGAGCATGCGGGAAGAATTTGAAATGAGCATGATGAGAGAACTTAATTTCTTTCTTGGATTGCAAATCAAGCAAGCAAAAAGTGGAACATTCATTAATCAGTCAAACTATATCAAAGAGTTACTCAAAAAGTTTGAGATGGAATGTGCGAAGGTAATTGGAACACCAATGACCCCAACCACCAAACTTGATAAAGATGAAAGCGGTAAGCCAGTTGACTCAAAGGTATATCGATGTATGATTGGTAGTTTATTATATTTGACAGCTAGTAGACCTGATATTATGTTCAGTGTATGTTTATGTACACGTTTTCAATCATCTCCAAAGCAATCTCATTTGATTGCAGTCAAGCGTATTTTTAGATATCTTGCCGGTACCATTGACCTAGGGTTATGGTATCCTAAGCACACTTTGTTCGATCTTATTAGTTATTCAAATGTGGATTATGCTAGTTGCAAAGTTGATCAAAAAAGTACTAGTGGAACATGTCATTTTTTAGGTCATGCACTTGTTTCATGGTTTAGTAAAAAATAAAATTCTGTTGCATTATCTACGGCTGAGGCAGAATATGTTGCTGCAGGTAGTTGTTGTGCTTAAGTTCTTTACATGAAGCAACAACTTGAGGATTTTAAACTTATGTACAATCACATTCCAATCAAATGTGATAATATAAGTGCTATAAATCTTTCAAAAAATCCAATACAACATTCTCGGACCAAACATATTGAAATTAGATATCATTTTCTTAGAGATCATGTGTAAAAGGGCGATATTGTATTAGAACTCACTAGTACACATGATCAATTGGCAAACATTTTCACAAAACCCCTACCAGAAGATAGACTATGCATGATTAGAAGAGAAATAGGAATGATGCATGCTATGAATATCTGCTAGATACTTTTATTCCATTATCTCAAATGACCTATAGAAACTTGAGACGTTTAGCCTCATCATTCAAATGCATTTGCTCCTCATAAATCATTATGCCATCCTTGTCTAAAGGATTAGGCAATCGAAATGAAGAGGCAAGCAATGATTTTAAATCCTTATTCTGTTGCTTTAACTCTACTATTTTTTTGTTTGACTCATAAACAAGTCGTTGAAGTACAGAGACCGTTTCGCTAAGTTTCTTAATTTCGCGAGTTTTGAACTGCAACCGAGTTGAAAAAGTAACAATGGAAGATGAGTATCGAGTCCCGAGACCCACAAGCTCATAAATAGCATCATGATCTGATTTATTAGCCAAATCAGTCTCTTGTTGCTTCATGGCACCCACGACAGATGCAGAAATAGATTGAGACTGAGGTGAAGAATACCTCAAATTTTGATCAAGAGAAGTACTGAAGGGAAATCGACGAACTATTGAAAAATTGAAGTACGAGAATGAAGATAAATTATAGAGATGAGAAGAAAATTTGATACGAAATAGATAAAGTTGAGGATTGCTCTTATAGAAACGGAAATAAGAACAAGACAAGCTTACAAATCTTGATAATATCTCATTTGTCAGCAACATCAAGTGGATTTCAAATCTCTGCACCGAATCGCCAGAGTTAGGCCTCCAGCCTTTGCAGGTTTTGTCGGGCACGGGTGATTCCAATTATTCAACTCTCTACAGTTTCTACTAAACGCATCGTTTTATTTGATTACTGATTATTACGGAAAGAAATCTTACTGAAACCAATTGCAGTTCCTTTTTAATGATGCTAAAAGGGGGAGAAGTTTTAGACGTAAATATTTATATTTTTAACTCTATTGTATATGCTGGAATTATGTTTATCTATTGCTTGAAAAACTAACGCATATTGATAACGCCCAAAGAATAACGCGGTAATTGTAATTCAGCTTTGGGGTGTCGATTCTACAGGGAGACAATTAAAAGAATAGTAAAATAACAAAGAAACTAAAAAAAATTAAATGATTAATGAGGAAAGAAAAATTGATTTTAAATTAAAATTGAAATTAAACAAAGTAATTAAGGGAAAAATAATCAAAGTTGACGAACAGTAGAGCGTCGGGAATCCCTTGCACATATCTGGTATTTTAATTATTTTCAATTCACTGATAACTCAATTAAGAATTCAATTCCGTAATTCTCAATCGGAAGATGTAAAATTATAAACCAAAAATTAAATCAAATGTAATTCTTTGAAAAATCATTCATCACTTTAAATCACACAAATTGTTATTCACATTGAAAAAATCCAACGACAACAATATACCCAGGGAGCAATATTGCAGTAGAGAATTAAATCAATATAAATAATCAATGGATCCAATAATAATCAAAGAACAAATCCATTCAATAGAAAAAGCATGACTGAATCTATAAATTAAATAAATTCCAAAATTATTTGGAGAAGAAAACACTAACAATATTTTGAGAATGATAAAATAAAGAATTTTAATAATTGAAAATCAAATACATAAATTAAAAATAAATTAAAAATACCATCTAGTGTGCAAGTTCATCCCTAACTCTACATGAGAATTTAGTTATCCATGAATAGGATAGACAACAAAAATCTCAACAAGAAAATCATCGTCTGCGTCTTCACGTTTCCGTCCGCAGCTTCACGTTTTCGTTCCTCTGCGTTCACGTTTGTACGTCTGCAGCTCCTTCTGTTTGTCTGCTTCTCGTTCCGCTTCTTTATTCACGCTGTGTCTTACGTCTGCGGCTGCCTTCCTCTTCAAAACGTATAGATATATATATATATATATATATATAGGTGCTGAATGTCATGCGGCCTCTCCCCCGTTCGTCTATCTGGGTACCAATATATATATGTTGCCGTGTTTCAATTTAATGGATGGGCCTTTGTGCATGAAATCAAATATGCATGTGGCCATTTGAAGTCCAGCCCATATTTTAATTGAAGTTAGGCCCATGTACAAATCATTACTCACCTATCAAGAAAGAAATAAAATAAAATAAATAAAAATATAAAAATATAAAAAGACAAGTAATGCTTAAAAACATCTCAATGTAAATAGAAATCTTAATTTAATAAAATAAGTGAAATCCAATTATTTCTATTTTCATTCTTTGCAATTTAATCAAATATTAGGATATTTAGAGTACACTTTCGCGCACTCATCACACCCCCCAACTTACTCATTGCTAGTCCCTAGCAATTCTCATGCAAAATAATGATGAAAGAGATAAAAAACAAATCACACACAGAAGTCACCAAGTCACACTTTTCAGAATCACATATCAAAGCAATCTTAGAAATCCAATAACCCAATCACAATTAATCCACATATAGCAATCCACAGAGTGTGTGTGTGTGTGATCCAAACTATATCCATCTAACCACAAACCGTGACACATGCAACATCAAGAACATCTCAAGCAAAAGGGTCAACTCCATATCTCACAGGTGAATAGTATTTAGTGTAGGGGATCTCTGTATGGAGTTTACAAGGGGTGTATACACACTCTCATAGGGAATTAGGCAATTATGTACAAGCAATAAGCAAACATTGATCTTATGATAGGAACACTAACAATTGAGAATTTCTACCACTCATTTCACAAGCATACTTAGGATCAGAACGATCAACACAAAAGGTTGTAGCATGGCTCAGGTTAGGGGCTAAATAAAGAAAATGATAAAATGGATTCAAAAACTTCCAAGTACATACCACAGGAATCTTATTAAATATCTCAATAGATTACACTCTTCATCTGGTGCACTCTTCTACTTTTCAGATCATCCAATAATACTTTTTCTTCTTCTTCAACTTCTCTTTTTTTTTTGAAACTCAATCAATTGAACATTTTGCACTTGTACTTTTCCATTTTTCTTTTTCTTTCTTTTTCTTTTTTTTTCTTCAATCGCTCTCTATTTATTTATTTATTTTTTCAATAAAAGAAAATATGCAAATTCTACACTTAGCACACACTTGGAAGCAATAAGGGTAGAAAAAATTAGTGTATAAGCTATACTCCAATGTGGAGAGGTATGAATGATGTGGGCATATGAAAAGAAAAATCTATATGTGTTTATTGGCTCAAAATTAGCTACTAAGGGTCTATGATGAGAAGGGTTAGCTTGAAAGGTTCAAACGTTAATTCTAAGTTGACGTTCGTCATATCCCAAGTATATCCACCATCTTACCACAAATCATGTAATGATATTCTCAAAAGAAGTGTCCAATTCAACAGATCAATAAACGCTTATCACAATTTTTTTTTTTTTTTGCATTTGTAGGCTCTCAACTTATCCCAAAATTCACAAGAATACTTAAGTAAAAGAGTTCTCTGGCTACATGTGTCAAACCACTTTTTTCACATGAAAATATGCCACAGAGTTCCAACAAACATCGTTCTCACCCCCCAACTTAAATGAAACATTATCCTCAATGTTTAACAATCAAAACTAAATGGAGAGTACTGAAAATGGTAGAATATACCTGATGTAAGACGTGGGATGACTTGCTAAGCACTAGAGATGACAAACTGAAATGACAAACTGACACTAACCTGCAAATAAAATAAAGAAAACCAACAGCAACCAAAAAGAAAATGATCAAAAATAATTAAAAATAAATAAATAAATAAATAAATAAATAAACAAAAAATTAAAAAAAAAATGACTGCATGGTGTGGTCAAGGTAGATAGGCTAGGTCCGCAAGTGGAATGTCTTGCACTTTTCCTGGGTCAAAATTGAAATGCTTGTTGGTCCAATAAACTCGATGCTCGAGATCCATAGGTAGGTGGCAAGATCTCAAGTCAACTCTTGGTGCTTCTCCTCTTGAAGGAACTTGTTCTTCACTTTTCTTAAGCAACTCCTCAAACTTCAGTTGCCAAACCTGTGTGCCATGATCCTGAGTTGTATCAAAAATTGCACAAATATCAGCCACATCAGATGAATCACTCATAGGATTGAACTCAGAATTGACAATGAAATACTCAAGAGGATCAGAATCACGAGTTGTGAAAACTTCCCTGTTATGAGTGAATCAATCATATATGTCTGGTGGCACTCGTCATCCTCTTCTGGTTGTTTTGCAATATGGAAGATGTTCACCTCGAGAGTCATGTTTCCAAAAGACAGTTTCATGAGTCCATTCCTACAATTAATTAGAGCATTAGCAGTGGCAAGGAAATGCCTACTTAAAATCAAAGGGATTTTAGATGTGGTGTCAACAACAGAGCTAGTGTCCAAAATTAGGAAATCAACAGAATAATAAAATTTATTAATTTGAATTAAAACATCCTCCACCACACCTCGGGGTACTTTGACTGAACGGTCAGCCAATTGCAATACCACGGAGGTTGGTTTGATTTCTCCTAACCCCAACTGCAAGTAAATAGAATAAGGCATTAAATTCACACTGGCTCCTAAATTTAGCAACGCTTGCCCAAATTCTTGATTTCCAATACTGCATGCGATAGTTGGGCACTCAGGATCCTTGTACTTGGGAGGAATCCGCTGCTTAATCAGAGCACTAATTTGCTCTGTCAAGAATGCTGTCTTCTTCACATGATGCTTCCTCTTAACTGTATACAAATCTTTGATAATTTTTGCATAAGTAGGCATTTGTTTAATTACATGTAAAAGAGGAAGATTGACTTTTACCTACCTTAGGTTCTCCAGGATTTCATTGTTAGGATCCAAAGTTAGCTTTTTTGATTTTAAAGCTTGGGAGAATGGTACTTAACAGGGCTCTTTGTCACCTCTGGTTCCTTAGGTAGGTCGGCACCACTACTATCTTGATCCTTCTCCACATCCTCTAACTTGTCCATTGTTGGGACGTGTGACGACATACCACTACGAGTCATAATTGAGTTTACTTCTTTCAAGTTCTCTTGCGCCATGTGTTGACCATAGGGTGTGGACTGAGCTTGAGAATGAAACTTACCTCGCTCAGTCACACTCAAGGAGTTCATCAGTTTGGTCACTTGACTCTTTATCTCCTTGTTTTCTTCCACAACCTGCGTAATAAAAGATTCAAACTTTTGGTTAGTCTTACCCTGTGCTTCAAAAAAAGCATGTAAAGTATCTTCTAAAGGATTCCTAGAAGATGTAGGTGCATGATATGGTGCAGGATATGATCTAGTGGGTTGTGCAAGTAGTGCAGGTAATGCAAGTGGCTGGTTTTCAGACTTCCAGCTAAAATTTGGGTGGTTACGCCACCCCGAATTGTAGGTCTCAGAGAAGGGTGCAAAAGGCTTCTAGTACATACCTAAGACATTACATTGTTCCTGATACAACCCTCTCATCTCAGCAAATGTGAGACACTCTTAGGCGAGGTGATCTACTCCGCCACACACAAAACATGGTCCAAAAGACTCTGCATGATTAGCTAAGTGTGCTGGCTTCAAGTCCTTGGCCTTTAGCAACTCTAACTCCCTAGTAAGCACCTCAACTTTAACTTTCAAGTTGTCTTCCTCCCTGAGATGGTAAATTCCACTACCATTTTGGTGCCTTGTAGGTCGTGACCTATTTGTGCTCTCAGTTGCACTAGGTCCAGTCCAAGTGTGAGCTTTTTCAGCGAGCTCATTGAGGTATTCTATGGCCTCATCAGGATTTTTCTGCAAGAACTCACCATTACACATCACTCCACAAATTGGCGCTCTCTAGGTATAAGTCCATCATAGAAGTAACTCACTAGACGCCAACTCTCATACCCATGGTGAGGGCACATACTCAATAGCTTCTTAAATCTCTCCCAAAACATATATAAAGTCTCATTGTCCTTCTGTGCAAAGGTGTAGATCTTTTTTTTAAAGTATTGGTCTTATGTTGGGAAAAACATTTATTAAAGAAAGCTTGAGTTATCTCATTCCACGACCCAATGGATCGTGGTCTCAGCGAGTATAGCTAACTCTTAGTTCTATCCTTCAAAGAGAAAGGAAAGAACTTAAGTCTCACAATGTCATCAGTTGCATTTTGACTATGGAAAGTCGCAACTACCTCCTCAAACTCCATAATGTGCACATATGGATTTTCATTTTCCAACCCATGAAAAGTGGGGAGTAACTGTATTACTCCCGTTTTAACATCAAGTTGACACGTATTGGGTGGAAACATTATGCATGACGGTATGGCTATGCATGTAGGGTGGAGGTAATCCTGAAGGGTCCTAGTGGGTTGATCCTCATGTTCACTCATATTTTCAGAAATAGAAGAAGTATCAAACAAACGATTAGAAAAATTAGACACTGAATTTGACTCTATCACAGACCTACAAGCAAATCGACCTAATGTGTCTTTATACCTATTATGCATGCAAAAATAAAATAAAAAATGCGACACTAAAAAAACTATGAAAGGGAAAATAAAAAGAAAATAATGCAGCAAGTAAAAAGAGGGAACGAAGTTACTGCCTTTATAAATTGCTAAAAAAAAAAACTATTTGATAATTCTTCTACCGTCTCCCCGGCAACGGCGCCAAAATTTGATAACGCCCAAAGCATAACGCGGTAATTGTAGTTCAGCTTTGGGGTGTCGATTCCACAGGGAGACAATTAAAAGAATAGTAAAATAACAAAGAAACTAAAAAAAATTAAATGATTAATGAGGAAAGAAAAATTGATTTTAAATTAAAATTGAAATTAAACAAAATAATTTAGGGAAAAGTAATCAAAGTTGACGAACAGTAGAGCGTCGGGAATCCCTTGCACATATCTGGTATTTTAATTATTTTCAATTCATTGATAACTCAATTGAGAATTCAATTCCGTAATTCTCAATTGGAAGATGTAAAATTATAAACCAAAAATTAAATCAAATGTAATTCTTTGAAAAATCATTCATCACTTTAAATCACACAAATTGTTATTCACATTGAAAAAATCTAACGACAACAATATACCCAGGAAGCAATATTGCAGCAGAGAATTAAATCAATATAAATAATCAATAGATCCAACAATAATCAAAAAACAAATCCATTCAATAGAAAAAGCATGACTGAATCTATAGATGAAATAAATTCCAAAATTATTTGGAGAAGAAAACATTAACAATATTTTGAGAATGATAAAACAAAGAATTTTAATAATTGAAAATTAAATACATAAATTAAAAATAAATTAAAAATACCATCTAGTGTCCAAGTTCATCCCTAACCCTATATGAGAATTTAGTTATCCATGAATAGGATAGACAACAAAAATCTCAAGAAGAAAATCATCGTCTACGTCTTCACGTTTCCGTCCGCAGCTTCACGTTTTCGTTCCTCTGTGTTCACGTTCGTACGTCTGCAGCTCCTTCCGTTCGTCTGCTTCTCGTTCCGCTTCTTTTTTCACGCTGCGTCTTACGTCTGCGGCTGCCTTCCTATTCAAAACGTATAAATATATACATATATATATATATATATAGGTGCTGAATGTCATGCGGCCTCTCCCCCGTTTGTCTATTTGGGTACCAATAAGTATATATATATATATGTTGCCGTGTTTCAATTTAATGGATGGGCCTTTGTGCATGAAATCAAATATGCATGTGGCCATTTGAAGTCCAGCCCAAATTTTAATTGAAGTTATGCCCATGTACAAATCATTACTCACTTATCAAGAAAGAAATAAAATAAAATAAAATAAAAAATAAAAAAATAAAAAGACAATTAATGCTTAAAAACATCTCAATGTAAATAGAAATCTTAATTTAATAAAATAAGTGAAATCCAATTATTTCTATTTTCATTCTTTGCAATTTAATCAAATATTAGGATATTTAGAGTACACTTTCGTGCACTCATCACATATTCTCAAGGGGAGCTTAGGCATTATTGCAAGTCTCAAAATTCTACTAAGTATTTGTCATCATCAAAAAGGGAGAGATTGTTGAATCCAAGGTTTCAAATTTCGTATCTACGTGTAGATTTTGATGATAACAAATAAATTCAAGTCTCAAACTCGAATTATTTACGCAATGGAGTGAAGCGCATATCAAGCATAAAAGAACAAGTCTACAAATGAAGCTCATAGATAATTTTTGTACATCTCTTGATAAAATTGGATTAAGGCTCAAAAATTAATCTTTTCTCATAAAACATTAAATTGCATTTTTTCATGCATAACATAATCATGATATATGCATGACATCATTAAAAGTTTTAATTTGGAAAATTATATTTTGCATGTGCATGACATAAGCAATGATCTCATTAAAAGCTTTATTTTCAAAAATTATATTTTACATGTGCATGACATATGCAATGACTTCATTCAAAAATTTGAATTTTGAAAATTGAATGACATATGCAATGACTTCATTAAAATTTGAATTTTGAATTTGAAAGATGATTGAGTGAGACTCATTTGACTATAAATATCTCACTTGTGTTTTGCAAAAATCACAACAACAAGAGCTTACACATCTATTGCTAAGTTTTGCATCATTCTTTCAAAGCTCTCATTCTCTTTTTTCTAAAATTTTGCTTTTTTAGAGAGATATAGGTTGCGTTGTATTGTTTCTATCTCACTCATTGAGGAGTGTACTTAGATAGTCTACCCACTATCAACTTTTGTATCAGTAAGATGGTGCGTATAATCCTTGCGTGTGTAGAATGTGTTCTACATAGGGAATAATTGAATCACCAAGTGTGAGGTGATTAGAAGTGTAGAGGGTGTTCTATACGGATTTTTTGGAGCGGTGCTGCTCAAAAGTGTAATAGGTTACTATTTCCACCTAAAAGAGATTGAATAGTGAATTTGAGATCTTCAAGGGGTAACTTGAGGCGAGGACATAGGCAGTGAGACTGAATCTCGTAAAAATATTAAGTTTGTTTCTTCTTACCCTACTCTTTACATTTCTTGCTGCTCTATATTCTGTTTATATTTTATATTGTGTATTTGATTTATAAGTGTTAATTTTTATAATATAACTCAATTCACCCCCCTCTTATGTTAGTCATCTGGGCAACAATAGCAAACCCCCATCTTCTGAGGAGGAGTAGGAACCAACTCAATGCAAGAATAAGTCTATTCCAGTTTATTTCTAGCTAACAAAAACCAACAAAACAATAAACAAAAATACATTGAAAAACAAACACAACAACGCCAAGATCTAGAAAAGTTGTAGTGGCATGTGGTGGCCATAGGCCACCAAAAAATGGCAACGTCATTACCCCATTTGGAGCCAGCGAGAACCTGAAAAAATAAGAAAAACCAACCAGAAAACCCACATCCTTGGAGGAATTTAAAGAAACACCAAAGAGTAGCCGTGGCGGCGTGTGAGGGTCACACGTGGCCCTTGGAGGGTGTTAGCCATTGGAAATTGAGAAGACCAGAAGTCCCGAACCCAAAAGAACAACGTGTGGCGGCCAGTGGGATCCTGCAGGAGGCGCGTGGCTTTTCGTCTAATCTGGTTAGTGCGTGTGTGTGGCCCATGCGCCGCTGCAATTGGCATCGGACCGCTTCCATCTGGCAGATTGGCTCGCTAGTTATCCAATAGTGAGGTACGTATAGACTTTGGAATGCCAGAGGCCAACCGAAATGAGAAGCACCTATTCACTCCTCAAACATTTTTTTTTCTCTTTTCTATTCATTAAAATTAATTTTGTAAAATTTATATTAAGATGGTTTTGATACATGAAACTTATATTTAGTTGATGATACAAAGTAGGTGCCAATTGTAAAATGTATAAAAATAATAGTTTTAAGAAAGATTAAAAAATAATAATATTTTATTATTATTTTACCTCAAATATACATCAGCCATATAAAAATTTTGCTTGAATGGCAAAGTAAATCTTCAAAATAGATGATTTTACGTATGCAAAAATTAATATGAACACTCTAATGAGTTACTTTGAATAAGTGGACGAGCTATAATTTTGTCGAGGTTGATCAGAATTTTTATTAGGCTCATAGGCTAAAAAGTCTATTATAAGGCTCGTCAAATTTTAGTGGATAATTTTAGTCTTTAGAAGATATTAATGTCAATATTTCTAGAGCATAAATTGAAAATTTTATCTGATAAATTTGAATAGGTCATGGACCCAAAATTTATTACGGTAGATTATGAAATTCTTGTTGAGCTCAATAATTAAGTTAAAAAGTCCATTTGATACTTCTAGGTCAAGTGCGCCTATATTTAATTGACATTAGGCTAAAAAATTTATTTAAGTCAACAAATATTTATTGGACGAGTTCAACTCATTTTGGCATCTAAAATCAACCCATTAGAATTCCAAGATCTATAATATAGTTGAACCCATTAAATAGCCCAACCCATTTATTAGATGAGCATTGCTATAGCTACAAAGAGATCTCACAAAATCAATTCTATAAACTGACATGATTTTTTATAATCCGTTAGATCTACTTTACAATAAAACTAACTATACAATCTAACGAATTACGTGAAACCATATTAATTTATAAAATTGATTTTGTAAAATCTTTTTGTAGGTAAAGCATTTATTATAAGGATCCAATGACACAACCTAGGGAGCCATGGTTCATGAATTAAGCCCAAGATCAATAGGAACGACCCAATTGTTAAAGCCCTACCCTATTAGAAGAATAATTCTTTTTACAGTCTATCAAATATGGATTGCATTACAGTCCACATAAAAACGTTTCAATTTTATGACTAAATGAAATGAATTTTTTTGATTTTTAAAATTTTTTATTTGTAAATAAATTTATTTTAATTAATTTTATTCTAAAATAGGGATTTCTCAATTTGTTTATTACTTGAACTCAGGGGCGGAACCATCCTTTGGCTTGAAGGGCTTTGGCCCCCCAAAAATTTTTAAAACTTGATAAAAATCAAATTTTGAAATGTATTTTTATGAAATAGATTATATAAAAAATTAATATTTCTCTTTCCCTAAATTTTGTTTTGTAAATTGACTCCCTAAACTAAATTTTCTAATTTTACCCTTACTTAGACTACAAATGAGTCTAATTTTTTAGATTGTATGTAGCATTGCCCTTACTATAATTACCCAAACTCGCATCTCGCACGTCCGTTTATTTCATTCTTCCTCGTTTAGGGCTGCCACTCAACATCTCTATATGACATCAAAGTACATATTCTGAGTTCGGGTCTCGATTTACACTTTATTATATTTAATTAAGTATTTTATGTATTTGCATTATTCTTATTTAAGAAAAATATAAAAAAATTAAGAATAATGCTATTATACTACCTCACTTTACCCCCTATTTTGATTGCTCATATATTTTAATTAATTAATTTATTTAATAGTTAAGGAAATAACTATTAGTATATAATTTTTCTTAAATATTTAAAATATATTTGAAATAAAAAGCATAAAAAAGTGCAATTTATACTAAAAGACATATTAACCGGACAAATTGAGTAGACATAGTAGTATTATTCAAAAATTAAATCTCTCACTTTCTATCTTCAAAAGTTAAGCTTTAAGAATGTTGCCATATCTATCAGACCCATAATTATCTCAGCATCAGGGTCGGCTCAATAGATTAGGGGGTTTAAAGCTAAATTTTGATTGAGGTATTTTAAAAAAAAAAATATATTTATTTTTATTTTTATTTTTACATTAGATTTTTATTTAAAAATAATTCTTATCATTTGTCAAGTAAATTACTACTTAAGATTTTATACTAGCTTTTTAACCAATATTTTCAATTAATAATGTCATATATATGTAATATTTACTTCATATTTTTGATGTTTTCTTATTGAGTTAATTAATTTTTTTAATTAATTTTTTTTAAAAAAATATGCTTTAGATTATCTTTTAGGGCCTTTTTCTATTTGGGGACTTTAGACAATTGCCTAAATTGCCTAATGGAAGAGCCGGCCATGCTCAACATTGTATAAATTAGGGGTGAAAAAAAAAGTGAATCAATAAATCAGACTAGATTGGTGAATTTGGCCCAATACCCAGTTTAATTTGATCCGATATTGATTTTTTGTTTTTTTCAAAACAAGTCAAAATTAGTTGGGTTTTAGTTTTTCTTTTTCTAAAATCGACCTAGTTCAGACTTATATATATATTTTAATTTTTTATGTTATATATAATTTTTACATATAATATATAATTATATATAAAATAGTTTTGTATTATATGATAATCTTATATCATTCTAGTCTATTGTATTAATAGTTATACCGATACTATATCACTATATTATATATTTTATAATATATTACTATAGTTTTTAATACAATTATAATAGATATTATACTATACTACAATATATTATCATTATATTATTATATACTATAGAATATATAATATAGAATATTAAAATCAGGAAAATGGGTTTGAAATGGACCAGAATCGATAAAATCGAAATTATCAATTCAAGATTGTAACCAGTACGATATCAGTTCTTCAAATTTTAATATTGGTATATACCGATTCAATTATAAAATATGTCTAAAATCAGACCCAACTGAATCGATTACACCACTACTATAAATCACCATAAACCATAGAAGCCCTCCAATGTAAGCCACCGGCAACAAACAGAATAATCATGAGACGAAACTGTAAAGCCCATAGCCCATTTATTTCTTCAACCGTAAATCACCAAGAAGCTGTCAATGCTGAACGTCCTCTCCACCATGGAAGCCATGCTCCGTTGCACTGTCACCGATGGCACTACTGATCGAGAGACCACCAATCGCCTAAAACTATATTTACCCATTTTTTTGACTTACCTAAAATAAAGCAACCCATGTACCAATCACGTCCAAACTGAGAGCAATCCGATCAACAACATCACACACCAACCATGCCACCAAGCCTCACAGCCAGCCACCAGTCAAGAGCTACATGCCATTAGACGTCCCCTGTGTTATGCAAACCGCAAAGCAATCTTCCTCAACTATGCCACTCTAAGCCTCCTCTACGGTTAATTAGAATACTACCATATATAGTTAATTAGAATATATTCTTTTCATCATATGTTTAGTAATGACTTATTCCCTACCATGTTTAGTTTATTATTTAAATCAATTAATATTGTTGAATTTATCGTATTTCCATTCACACTTGCTCAATTCACCTATAAATAGGACCGATTCTTGGGAGAAGTCGTGGCTAACCTATGGGTGATATGCTGGTTATGACAAGTAGAAATGACAGTGGTGCGCCGTGAGGTGAGATTGGTTTTGGTGGATGTGCCCAGCTGAGGCATCTTTAGTTTATAGACTTGGTCGGCTAGAAAAGGGGACGACCCACCACACAAAGACGATTGTGAATCTCGAGAAACCCACTGCCCACAATCAAGTAAGAATCGCAAGGTTGCAGGGGTGAAGTTTGCACCCATGGTTGACTTACGCTTGCTCAGGTTCAGAAGCTCATATGATTGTCTGCCTTGGGCCTTACATCTTCCTTTCTCAACTTTTCTTCCCATTGGCCTATCCAATTCGATGATATCATTTTGCACAACATTCTCAGCTTCTATACCACCAACGGAATAAGTGCGATTGCTGAGGTATGCAAATATGTCGGTGTCATCATTGACCTTTAGGGGTGAAGGTTGTACCCATGGTTGACTTTCTTTAAGAGGAATGCTCTACTTGGGGTGGGGGTGGAGAGTTATCCAAAGTCACGAGAGATTACTCATTTTGATCACTATAAATGTGGTCAATTTCAGGCCCTTAAGTCGAGAGGCCGTGAAGAACATATTTTCATGGTCTTGTGAATCTATCTCTAAAAAGATGTAGACAAACAACGGTTGGTAGAGATGTTAGATATGTTAGAACAATATTAGTATGTGATTTTGTTAGGCGACTTCCCTCCCATGGCTACAACCGGTTGCCATTACTTATTGGTCATTTAGGTTACCATGCTATGGAAGTGTCGACCAAATATCTAGTCTTTCCAAGAGGTTTTGTCATCATCATAGTCGAGGGGCTAGAGAAGGGAAATCCAAACTCAACAATGCCGCAAGAAAAATGACTAATATTGTACATAAACTAACTAGCAGTTTCACAGAAATATAATTTAGTCAATCCAAAAAATTGGGCAGCATTCAACTGAATAAAGACCATACAAATCAGCATTATGAATTTCCAAAATCCAAATAACAGGATATGAGCAAGCAAGATTCGTAAGGCATGCAAATATGAAAGGCTTGGTCAAGAATCTATGGATTAAAAGAGAATGTGATAAATGAATAAGAACATTCTCATTTGGTTTCCTAAAATATGTGTGTAATAATTAGAGATCAGAAAGGTCATTTTGATTAATAGCATGTGTAAGGCAAGAGGCTTGCATGGAAGGCTGCAAAATCGTGAATCCCGGTTGTCTATGTGAAATCTATCACAATTCATTTGGTGGCCATCTGGGTTTGGATTACTCCATTATATTAATGGCGCCCATGCCTGACCACTTGCTAATTAACTTTATTCATCATCATCTTACACTATCCATAAGAGAATAGTCCTGGAAGCAAGTAT
This sequence comes from Platycarya longipes, assembly GCA_036559045.1. Lineage (NCBI taxonomy): Eukaryota > Viridiplantae > Streptophyta > Magnoliopsida > Fagales > Juglandaceae > Platycarya > Platycarya longipes. Next base: position 14,258,941 of record CM071792.1, on the reverse strand, counting down.
AGACCCAATAAGAATGCACATCACAAAATATAACTAGTAGCAAGTTTAGACCTAACTAATGGTGAAAATGAAAGTATTTGTTTGACAAAACTAAACAGTAAAGGAAATCCACATGAGAATAGTCCTAGCAGCAAGAATAATCCCAACAAAGAATGAACATCATAAAATATAATAGGTAGCAAGTTTAGACAAAGAATGCACATCACAGAGCAATGATAGCTTAGAGAATCACCAAAGAATACACATGATAGAGAAATGACAGCAATATTATCCAAAAAATACAGCACCACAACATAAAATAACCTGCAAATTCAGACCCAAATGAATCACAGTAATGGGTAAACTCACCTCCTAATTTTTCTCCATTTCGAATGGGCAAAATCAGATTGATTTACAAGCATTTTGAATGAGTACAAATCAAACCAAACATAGATCAATGGCAATGGACATTAACGGTAAATCACAAGATAATCAAGGGGAAAATTAGATATGACCTAAGGCATAATCCAGTACACAATGAAGCATGCAAATTGGTAAAATCAGACCCAACATAAGAGCATTTCGAGGGATACAAACCAAACTCATCAAGCATTTTCATATAATAGACATCATAAATAAATCACACGGTAATCAAATGGGGAAATCACAGATAATCCAAGGAATATGACAGTAAACAATGAGGCATGCAAATGGATAAAATCAGATCCGACACGAGCATTTCGAAGGATACAAATCAGATCCAACACCATGGGATTTCATACAATGGACACCATATAAAAATCACACGGTAATCAAGGGGGAGTTCAACAAATAACCCAAGGCATATTGGGAGTAAAGAATGAAGTATACAAATGGGTAAAATTAGACCCAAATCAGAAGCATTTCGAAGGAGTAAACCCTAATGAACAACATATTTCCTTTTCGGCATATGGGGATAAATTGATGCTATCAAAAATGGGAAAATGGAATCATGAAAAATACAAATAGTAGTGAATATATGTGAGAGAGAAAGAGAGAGAGAGATGATTTCACTGTGTGTGTGTGGGTCTTATTGGAGACGATGATAAAGGGCCCGTTGATGGGAGGGCGAATAATGAAAATAGTATGAATAATCAATTTCGTAAGGACGTTTGGTGCGGAGAGAGACTTGGTAGTTAATTATTGGGGATGTACAGTGATTTCTCATATATGGGAAGCCACTGTACCATCTCCCAAATTGAAACCTAAAATGGGGAATGAGATAAAGGTCATTTTTGGGGCAAACCCCAAAAATAAACCATATAATTTAGGGCAAAGTCCACTTTAGGGAACCAGATGAGAATGCTCTAATACAAAGGCATCAATGCTCTAATACAAAGGCTTATCAGGAGAGAAAAACAAAATGCTCAGTGTGTCAATAGTTGTTTATCAGTATTAAGTAAAATTGATATACAGTGTTAAAGGAGCTTTATGTCTCAATTGTTCTCAACTACAAAAACAAATTAGGCTTGTTGGTTTCTTAGTTTCTTATTTTGCTTTAAGAAAAGGACATATTGCTCACACACTGGCCAGTGTGAAAATGACTAATTCATAGCAATACTCTTGAATTAAAGGTCTCGTACGTGGTACCAAATAATCATGTAATTTAATTGAAATAAATTTATAAAAATTGACATTCGATCTTTTACTATTTGAGCCAATTTTTATAGAATTGAATTTATTTTTAATTAAACTACACGATTCCTATGAGAGAATTGCGAGAGAAGGCCCATTTGGATTACCAAAGCCTGAACCAAATTTAACATGCTCTAGGCTCTAATCGTATGGACCGAGTCAACCAATCGACAGTTGCCTGACCTAGGAGGGACTGGGCACCCACAGTGTAACGCCCCCAATTCCTACTTACGAAAATACGGGAATCAAGATATCGAGATGATGACAACACGAGTCATGAACTCCAACGTCAAGTACTAATTGTGAGTACATGCAACATGTGTAAAATAAAAGATGTAACGAATAAGTTAAGTCGATCACTAAGTACCAGAGTTTTTAAAACATTACAAACTAGTTTAACACAAATTCTTCAATAGGAGATTTAATACAGTCATCTCAAAATCGATACATAAAAAAAACCATAATTATCTAAAGGTGGGTAAACATTTTCCAAGATATAACTAAACCAAGTTATTCTAATGGCGGAGCCACCTCCCAAGCTTGGCTTTTTCGTTCTCTGCATCAAAATTTACGATATCAAAAATGGTATCGCAAGTAAGTAAAATCCAAACAAACTACAAGATAAAAATACATTCATATAACAACAAAAATGCATGAACATAATACCATAAGCATGAGACTAAAAAAAAAATAATCGCCTTTCTCTAAAATAAATAGTTTCTACTCACGCCAAATAAATCTCATTTAGCCCAAAATAAATAGTTTCTACTCATGCTAAAACCAGTTGACATTACAGGCGGGAATCGCAAGGGGACTCTACCACCATCCCTACTTACTACCATCCCTACCGCGTGCATTGTAGGCGTGAATTACAAGCGGGATTTTGACACCATCCGTGCTTACTACCATCCCTACAATATCCCTCATTCAAACCATTGGTCTACAAATCCAAATAATACTGTAGGCAGGATTCGCAGGCGGGACTCTACTACTATCCCTGCTTATCACCATCCCTACAGTACCTCTCTTTCAAAACCCTTGTATCTAATCATTTTAATGTACCAAAACAACAGGTTTCACCTGAAAACTCACTTTTCAAATATACACCTGAACATATATGCAAATACACAATGCATACGACCATGCACAAAAATATCCAACAAACAAGAAGTCCAACCATCAAACAATCACACAACTAGCGGCGGAGCCAAGTTGGGGTAGGGGGGCCATGGCCCCCCTCCCCAGAAGCCCCACCCCTATTTAAAAAAAAAATTAAAAAAAATCTAATATATGTTATTTTAAAGAAAAAAAATTAAAATATATGTATTTTTTTTATATAATTTTGTAGAATAATATTAATTTTATTTTGTGTTGGCCCCCTCTTTAAAAATTATCTTGGTCTCCATTTACAAAATTAATCTAATTTAAAAATAAAATACATCTCATATAAAATAAAATAATATAATAACATGATGGCATATTTTTATTATAGATAAAAAAAGAAGTTGAATGATTTTTAATATATTTTTAATATATTTTTATTATGATGACATATTCTTATCATATTATATACTTTTTTAATACATAAGTTGTATTAAACGTATTTTATTTTTATTGTAAATCTTACTATCAAATTATTTTATATAACATAGAAAATTGTATATAAATAAAATAAAAAATATTTTATATATTTTATTTTAAGTTTATTTGGCCCTCCTAACCCAAATTTTTGGTTCCGCCACTGTACATAACAACTCCGTTTTCCAATCCAACCGACTCCCAAACTATTCAAACTTAGTTCGGTACAACCAACCAATACACAATATTTATTAATGTAAAATATATTTAAATCTCAAAATTTATTTGTAAAATACTTACAATATACTCGCTAAAAACTCTATATGTTAGTGAAGATGCCGAACAACAATCTTGGGCTTCTACCCATGAACTCACCACTAAAGTTGCGCCCATCGCGTTGACGTATATAAACATCACAAATAAATAATTATAAATAAAACGATATCAGTAAAAATAATAAATGACATTAACAAATTAATTAAAACAGTTAACATAAATAAAATGATATTTATTTATATATAACCAACTAGATAATAAATCCAATTATTATAAACAAAATAAATTAATCATTTTAATGTAGCTAAATAAAATGCAATTATTATTTAATTAAATTGAACACTTAAACATAAATAAATTAATACCATAAAAATAAATTAAAACGCCACTATAATTTTCGGATTATAAGGATTTTTTGAAAAGGAAATATTCTAGTTGAAGAGAGGGAGAAGAAATAAATAAAAGAGATGCTAAAGGGTCGGATTTATTGGTGAAACTGAGAGCTTCATAAGCGGTTTTTTTACAAAGGATGCCAATGCCTTATATAGACATGAAACCGAACCATTGAGAGCGGAAAAATGAGCGGGAAAAACTCACGTGACTAATACAACAACTAAATCAGGACAAACAAGCTGAAAAAGAAGAGAAGTACTCAGTTTTCGGGTGAAAAACAGGGGCAAAACAAAGCTGGACAGCCTCTGGTTGCGGCGGATTCCTGGGCGCGTACAAAACAGATCGGACAGAAAAGTAGAGGGGATATGTTCATCTAAGTGCTGGGTAATTGATGACTCAATGCGTGCATGAAATGATGAGGAGAAAGGCTGCCAAGATTCGAATTTAAAGCACGCGGGTGTAGCAGGAAAACAGAGGAAGTGAAATAGAAATAGAAGAAGAGGAGCTGCGTCGTCTGGAAGAAAGAAGGACCGAAATTCATTTAACAATGGGGTCCAAAACTGCACCGTTTAAGCAAGAGAAAGGGCTGATTTCAAAGGGTGATGGGCCGGGCTGCAACGGCTGGGCTTGGGCTTAAATCCAAAACAATTTAATCCGAAAACATATGCAAATATATTGTTTAAAGGCCCAATCCGAAATCACCCAATATAAATTAATTAAAACACATTAAATTTAAATAAAATAAAAAGACTAAATTCAAGCATTAAATTAAATGCATCACATTAACTTAATAAGAGAAAATAAATTAGCTTACCATTAATCATGAAATTAATTTTAAATGAAGATGAAATATCCAAATATTCAAACACAAGTACAATAAAATAATATTAATAGTAACCAATTTACAACATCTAATATTTATATTAACAAGTACATATTTAATATTAAAATAATAAATTATAAAGGGAATAAAAATTACAGGTCCTCGCACACAGTAAAAAGCAGCTCAAAGCCGAGGGGACAGAAACGGTGCTTGACACAACATTAAATGAGGAATTAAACAAACACCATGTACGCCTCATTAAATTTTAAGTAGGTGGAACCATGTCACATTAAATGTATGCTAAAACTTCCGATCACACGGCAACAGGAAAGTAGGGAGTCAATGTGACTCGAATGAAATGCCTGCCCCCCGGCATTTCCAACAACAATGCCCAAGACAAACCTACTAACTTTGACATCATCAACCGAATAATGATTGAACGGACAGAAAGGACATCCTCACCATCACTTGCCAGTAGGTAGGACTCAGGCGATCATATATATATATATATATCACTACACTCTCTAAAACTAAGGTTAGAGCTGTGCTCCAACTCCGAAATTGTCGGAGTTCGGAGTTTCCGACTCCGACTCCGACAATCATCGGAGTAAAAAACGTACTCCGACTCCGACTCCGAGACACGCTCGGAGGCCGACACCGATCGGAGTTCGGAACTCCGAACTCCGATCGGAGTTCCGATCGGAAGTTCGGAACTCCGAACCCCGATCGGAGTTCCGATCGGAACTCCGAATTTAGTTTCCTTTGGCGAGTTCGATATGGGCCAAATTACACTCATTCCGAAACTAAATTCTTCCAATTGGGCCAAACATATTCCATATGAACTCATTTGTTCAATTGAGATGTAAAGTTTGTGAAGAAATAAGTTAACCGTACTTAGTAGCTTACTTAACAATTAACCTGTATGCCTATACAGCTATACTTTTTCACATCTATTAAAATAATATTATTTTATTCTTTATTTATTATTTTTTGTCTTATTATTTGTTAAAATAATATACTTTTCTCACTTCTATTTTCATTCTTAACCACTTAGACTTGTCACTTGGCAACTGGCAAGTAATTAATCCATCAGTCATACAGCTTCTGACGTGCACGATCTATGATAATGGAGCCAAATATTTGAGTTTCCCGCATAATCTCTTTGGGTTTACGGCGCGGCGCGCATGGATAGGATATTAGGAAGTAACTTTTTTTATTTTAACTTGCGTAACTGCATTTAATGGTTGAAGCTGATTTGAGATAGAATAATTTTTTTTAATGATGAAAAAATAAATTAAGATAATAAAATAAGTTTTATCTCAAATGAATTTTAATATATTTTAATATTATAATAAATTTAGATATAGTTATAAAATTTTAAAAATTTATGAATTTCGTATATAAAGAAATATTTAATTAAAATCTCATAGTCATATGAATTTACTGATATGCGAATTGAGTATTTACTATTTAAATACTAGATTCAATTGAGTTGCCACAAAGCTCACAACTATTGATCTATTCAAGTTTCAGTTTTCACTACTAAGTACTAATTAGTCTTAAACAATTAAACAAAAAATACAAAGTACTAAGTAGTAATTACAATGCTAATGCCAGCCAATAGCGTTATAGCATAATACAAAAAATAGTAATACAAAAAAAAGTCCAGGACTCTAGACTATTAATACAAAAAATAATACAAAATATAAATTAAATTTTCAGTGATAGTCTGATGACTCTGGTTCAATGGGACGGTTGAGACCCGTATCGATGTTACAAAATAATAATAATAATAATTGCTGCAGCCTTGAACTTTGTTGTTGGAACTTATACAGAATCGTACATGTCTACCTGAGATTAAGATAAAAATAAAATGTATTATTATATATGAAAAAAATTAAAATTAACCAAACATGAAACAAGTAATTATAAATTAGAGAAAAAATATACGTAATCGATAGTTGCTCCATCAGTCATCGGCAAGTATGGTAGGGTTGATAACTAAATCTGTAAAATCATAAACAGTATAAATTAAAATTTAAATAGATTTATTAAAATGAAATTATAAAAAAGATTATTGAAATAATTTAATAATTATATAAACTTTTTACTTTAATCATTTAAAAAGAATTATATAAATTAATTTAAGTTTACCTGACTCAAGTCTGTAGCTCACGGCATTGATGCCAATACTCTCTAGTCCAGTAGGGACATCTCTGAGCCAGTTTTGTGTGCAAACGAGGGCCTCCACGGTTGACGGTGACAATGAACTCCGGTAGGCATCCAACACCCGACCTCCAGTGCTAAATGCCGATTCAGATGCAACCGTAGTGATAGGAACGGCTAGTACATCTCGAGCAATGCGAGAGAGAATCGGGTACTTGGGTGAATTAGCTCTCCACCAAATCAAGATCTGAAACTCCTCGTTAGGCTCCTCAACCTCTGCCAGTAAATATCGTTCAACCTCATTTGTACACTGCAATGGATTTCTCGATGACCGTGCATGAAACGACGTCATGACGTTAAAGCCTCGGGATCGACTGGCTACACTGGCCTGACTCGAACGAGCATCTGTGGCTGGTCCTGAGCTCGAACTCAAACGTGAGGTACCCATGGCTCGTGAGGATGAAGTAGGACTACTGGCACTGTAATGGGTGTACAACTCGTTCAAATCTGCCTTGAGTGCTGTGATAAACGACATAGCCTTCACTGACCCGAGAACCTCTGTTGCCCACCATTCTACCACTGCCAACTTCAATCGAGGGTCGAGGATCGACGCTATGAACAATAATCTATTTATCTTCTCAACTTGCCCCCAATATTTATCATATTTGGACTGCATCTGTGATGCCATACCAGATAACAATCCACTCGGGTCAGCACAACCTTCTTTCAAGTGGTGGTGTAGCATGGAGATCTCGCTAAACCACATGTTTGCCGTCGCATATGCAGATCCAGAAACCCGCATCGTGATGTCATAAAAGATTTGTAAAAATGTGACAAACTCGGATACATGTTGCCAATCAATGTTGTCTGGCGGACCGAGCCCCCTTCCATCAGGCTCCAGTAAGGCATACCTCAAACCTCCATCCTCAATCTCTAGCCGCTCAAATGCCTTCTGGTACTTTAGTGCCACATCCAACATCAGATATGTGGAGTTCCATCGAGTGGGAACATCCAGGCACAACATCTTTGAAGACTCAATCCCAACCTGTTCTGCTATAGCCTTGAACTTTTGTAGCCTTTGGGGAGAAGCCCTCGCGTACCGCACAATGTTGCGGACTCTCTTGATAGAGTCGTCTATATTTTCCAACCCCTTAACTGTTTCATCATTGAAAAATATTTAATTATCATAATAATAAAAAAAATGGTACTATTTTCAAAGACTTTAATCATAAAAATATTAAAATACAAAATACAAAATTAAAACCAGAAAGACTCACCAACAATAAGGTTGATTATATGAGCAGTGCATCGAATGTGGATATACTGGTGATTTTTAATCACATCTTCTCTCGCCCTCGTATTTCGGATAAACCATTCGATGGCGGTCTCATTTGCACCGGCATTGTCAACTGTAACGCACAATATTTTTTGGATGCCCCAATCAACCAAACAATCATCCATCTCCGCTCCTATCGATGCACCCTTATGGTCAACTATTTCTTTAAATCCAATAATCCTTTTTTTAAGATTCCACTCACTATCAATGTAATGTGCTGTGATACACATGTACGAGCTATTCTGTACCGACGTCCATGTGTCGGTCGTAAATGACACTCTCTGGCCAGTGGTGGAGAACATCTTCTTCATTTCTGCCTTTTCCCTCAGATGCATTTTCATACAATCTCGCATCACTGTATAACGGGATGGGATTGGAAATCTTGGTTCAAGAAGCTTCACAAAATACCGGAACCCATCCTTATCAACCGTGGTAAAGGGCATCTCATCTTTTATAATCATCATCGCAAGCGCCTCACGAAACATCTTCTCACTGTATTGAGGGACAACTAGATTTCTTGTCTGTGTCCCTGTCCCATCAGTGGCTGTAGAAGTCTCGTAACTAAGATTAGTCTGAGACCCACCTGCGTCTGTATTTGATAATTTCTTACCAATATTAGTCTTAAATGAAAATTAAATGGGATTATAATCACAAAACTAATTAGCATATAAAGCAACTAGCAAGACACTAACCTCTTGATGCCATCCCCTTCGCTATTTGGTAGCGCTTGCAACCGTTCAGATGTGCTGAAAGGCAAGAAGTGCCTTGCCTTTTTGAATGACACCCAACTCGAGCGCCACAATGATTGCACTCAGCCCGTGGGTTCTGGGGATCCCCACCCTCAACCTTCTCAAAATGTTCCCATGTCCACGATCTTTTTTTATTTGACCGTGGACGGGGTGGCCTCACAGCTATAGGGTGTACTGGTACATCCGGATCCTGAATCGGATCGTCTCCAAGGCCCATCTCCTCCTCCTCCATAAACTGGTCGGGATCTTCCACTTCCAATTCTATGTCGATTGGAAGTGGAAATCCACTGCTAGCACACGAGGTTTGTGCTCGAGTGGAGGGTAGCCGATTACGGCTCAAAGCTGCAGCGTGGAGCGCCGAAGGAGTCCAACCATCCGGATTCGGAGCCTCATGTGGAGTCGGAGTCCCACTAGCACTACGTGAGGGATCCATCTGTTTGTAATTGTAGACCTAGAATTCAAGTATAATAATATAAAAAATATTAGTAAATTCCTAAAAATTATAAATTTATAATGTTATTAGTGTAGCAAAATACAATATTAGGAAACTGTTATTAGGTGAAAGTTCATGACTTGTACTGAATAAATATTTAATTTTTTAATATAATAAATATTTAATAAAAAAATTAAATTCATCTCAATCTATTACATACATTCCAACAAATATTTCAATATATTTATATTCAAACAAATGATCTCAATAATAAATATAACCTACAAAGTACAAACATTAGTATTTACCTACAATATATATATTAATTTTTTTAATAAAAATAGTCCAAGTTTGAGTAAGCCTTCTTGCTAAGTTTTACATTTAAATAAAATACACAGTAACACAACGACATTTAATTAGGCCAAATTAGTTATTTTTTTTTTCTCAATGACATTTCATCGAACAGTTTACACACATTGTCAAAACATACAATATAAACTCGAAATTATTTTATTTCATTTTATTATTTATATAATAAATATTTAATAAAAAAATTAAATTCATCTCAATCTATTTCATACATTCGAACAAATATTTCAATATATTTATATTCAAACAAATGATCTCAATAATAAATATAACCTACAAAGTACAAACATTAGTATTTATGTATAATATATATATTAATTTTTTTAATAAAAATAGTCCAAGTTTGAGTAAGCCTTCTTGCTAAGTTTTACATTTAAATAAAATACACAATAACACAACGACATTTAATTAGGCCACAACTATTTTTTTTTTCTCAATGGCATTTCATCGAACAGTTTACACACACTGTCAAAACATACAATATAAACTCGAAATTATTTTATTTTATTTAATATAATAAATATTTAATAAAAAAATTAAATTCATCTCAATCTAATATCTATTACATACATTCCAACAAATATTTCAATATATTTATATTCAAACAAATGATCTCAATAATAAATATAACCTACAAAGTACAAACATTAGTATTTACCTACAATATATATATTAATTTTTTTAATAAAAATAGTCCAAATTTGAGTAAGCCTTCTTGCTAAGTTTTACATTTAAATAAAATACACAATAACACAACGACATTTAATTAGGCCAAATTAGTTATTTTTTTTTCTCAATGGCATTTCATCGAACAGTTTACACACATTGTCAAAACATACAATATAAACTCGAAATTATTTTATTTCATTTTATTATTTATATAATAAATATTTAATAAAAAAATTAAATTCATCTCAATCTATTTCATACATTCGAACAAATATTTCAATATATTTATATTCAAATAAATGATCTCAATAATAAATATAACCTACAAAGTACAAACATTAGTATTTATGTATAATATATATTAATTTTTTTAATAAAAATAGTCCAAGTTTGAGTAAGCCTTCTTGCTAAGTTTTACATTTAAATAAAATACACAGTAACACAACGACATTTAATTAGGCCAAATTCGTTTTTTTTTTCTCAATGGCATTTCATCGAACAATTTACACACACTGTCAAAACATACAATATAAACTCGAAATTATTTTATTTTATTTTATATAATAAATATTTAATAAAAAAATTAAATTCATCTCAATCTATTACATACATTCCAACAAATATTTCAATATATTTATATTCAAACAAATGATCTCAATAATAAATATAACCTACAAAGTATAAACATTAGTATTTACCTACAATATATATATTATTTTTTTTAATAAAAATGGTCCAAGTTTAATTAAGTCTTCTTGCTAAGTTGTATATTTAAATAGAATACAATACACAATGACATTTAATTAGGCCAATTTCAAATTTTTTTTCTCAATGACATTTCATCAAACAGTTTATACACACTGTCAAAATACACAATATAAAATCAAAATTTTCACAATATAATAATATAGACAACTCACAAACCAACCAACTCAAATAATCACATTAAAATAATACATTTAATTAGTTTTAATTAGTTTTAATTAGTAATTACCGAGAATATTCCGAAATGGGCGATTTGGAATCTCGGAATCTCGGATGGCTGACTCAGCGTGACAGCGAGCGTTGGGCGACTCCGTGGAGCACCGGCGGTGTGCCGTCGAAGACTAGCAGCGGCAGCGCAGCACTTGGCCCCTGGGGATGACTGAGCGTTCGGAGTATCAGCGGCGGAAGAAGAAGGAAGAAGAACTGAAGAAGAAAGAAGAAGAAGAAGGAAGAAGAAATCACTGGGGCAGTGGGGCCTGGGGCCCTGGGCGTTGCCGTTTACATACCCTAGCCTAAACGACGCCGTTTCTATTTTAATGGAACGGCGTCGTTTAGCTAAATTAAAAAAAAAAAAAAAAAAGATGCAAAACGACGTCGTTTTGCATCTTTATTTTTTTTTTTTTTAAAACTTCGGAGTTTCGGAGTCGGAGTTCGGTATAAAACCTGATTCCGACTCCGAAATCCGACTCCGAATCCGGAGTCGGAAATTTCCGACTCCGAATTTCGAACTCCGATTTCTGACACCGATCGGAGTCGGAATCGGAGCGGAGTTCGGACGGAATTCAGAATTCGGAAATTTTGCCCACCCCTAACTAAGGTTATGTCTTCTAATTTTTTGCTATGATTCATATTTTTTTCACCCTCATCTTTAATTGACTTCGTTATCGAAGCGGTCTCAGACCCTGATCCTCATCTTTTCGTTTTGCAAGTTCCAGCTGTTTGGACTATCGTCAAATAGCCCAAACAGGAAAACACCTCATCAACAATTACAATGGTTAATTGATTTTTTGTTTTTTGTTTTTTGTTGTTTGTGTTTTAAGACTATACAAGAAAGTCATGCTCTATCATTTTTAATCTAGATTCAAATAGCAAAACGAAAAAAGAAAAGATAGTAAAATAATAACAAATGAGATGTAAGAGTATCATTCTCCATTTGAGATGGGTACAACATATATATGGACAGCAATGAAGCCACCAAGTCATCACAGTGATACGGCTCGAGTGGATAAGAAGGTCCACCTGAAAGGACTTAGAGTCCTTTGGACATGTACAAGACTTCGCACCAAGTTTTGTCGTTGCTGAAGAAAATGTACCACCAAATTAACTAACCGTAAATCTTATAAAGTGAGTCATGTATTATGTTATTCAAAATATTTCTAAGTACATTAACGACGCCCCAAGGATAGCTTCCCAGCCTATAAATGTCGAGTAGCAACCTCTATTTCTCTCGTTAAATTAGTTGTTAGCTGCTTTAGTGGATTCCTTGACATGGGAATGGGAGCCCTAGGCCGGTTTCTAGTGCTTTGGTCATTGGGATCTGCCCTGGTAGGGGCCTCGGCCAACTTTTCATTCCCTGCCATGGATGGTACTTATCAAAAGCATGTCCACGAGGAATGCGTTTTTGCCAGATATCCTAGCCTTTGTGTTGAAATCTTGGTCGGGGTTGACTCGGGAAATGAGCCTATTGACTTTGTTTCCACTCTGGTTGGCCATGCCATATCTGAAGCGAAGCTGACTCATTCCGATTTCGCCAAATTCAGCTCCCAATTTGGAGCCCAAGATGCCAAAACCGCTGATTCTCTCGCAGGTTATTATATATTCTGTTGTTAATAGAAAATGTTTTTCATACATGAGCTGCTTAAAAACCACTGTAGAAACAACAGTACTAGTCCGCATTTGTTTATGTCCCCTTTTGGTGTGACGTTTCTGTCGCAGCTTAAGCCACTGTTTATACTGTATTTGCAGGCTATTGTCAAGAGCTAACGAGGATGTCTCTCAGACGGCTGGAGCAGTCCCTGTTAGCTCTCAAACAATCTCCAAAGAAAAACAAGCGTGACATCCAAACATGGCTAAGTGCTGCCTTGACTTTTCAACAAGCTTGTAAAGACACAGCCGACAGCCTCAGTGTCTCAGAAGCGTTCATGATTCAGCTATCAAAAAAGATGGATTATCTATCTCAATTGGTGAGCAATCCCTTAGCTCTTGTCAACCGGATCGCAGGGAAGCCAAGGAACAACACAAGTCGCCCTCTTCGTCAAGATCAAGCTACTTTTCCCAAGTGGGTCTATGCCCGAGAAAGAAAGCTACTTCAGACAACCACCATAAAGGCGAACGCAGTAGTTGCAAAAGATGGATCAGGTAACTACGAAACTATCTCGGAAGCTATCAAGGCTGCTTCTGGGAATCGGTTCGTGATTTATGTGAAGTCAGGAGTTTACAGGGAGAAGATTCGCACGAATAAAGATGGCATTACTTTGATAGGAGACGGCAGATATTCCACTCTTGTAGTTGGGGACGACTGTGTCGCCAAACACGCTTCCTTGGCAAGCTCTGCAACTTTCAGTCAGCTCTCTCTCTCTCTGTCGCTCTCTAGCTTATCTCTAGCTTGCTAGCTTCTTTTATTGCGTCTATTCATGTAGGTATATATGCCAAATAATTTAAATAAAAATATTTTATCCACAAAATAATTATATAAATTAATATAATTTATCATACTATAAAATTATTTTTATTATAAAATAAATCTACTAGATTAAATAAAAATTAATCAATTTATATTATTATCTTTGTGTGATTATAATTATACCGATAATAGTAAAAGGGGAGAAGGTATCATGCATAATTTATTTTATTATTATTTACACGTCATTGATCTTACTGTTTAAATGAGATTTTAATATTATTTAAAATATTTATACCGATAATGGTAAAGTTGAATTGTTGATGTGTTTTATAGGATTTTGAAAAATAAGAAAGAAAAGATGAAATAAAAATATTATAAAATAAAAATATTGTAGTAATATAATTTTTTAATATGATTTTTATTTTAAATTGAAAACAATTAAATTATTTTTTATGTTTTATTTAGAAATTTAAAAAAATTATAATAATTTAGACAATGATTAAATAAGAATGTTGAAATTTTAAAATTAAAAAATATTTGTATTCATTGTGCTTGAATATTGAGATGAGATGAGATTGAACGATTTTACTCCAAATCAAGCCTAAATCAAGCTTAACTCATGATATAAAATTCATATAAATAAAATTTTATTTACAATTGTAGAATGTGTTAGTTACACATGATATGACAATCTTTTTGAATAAATGTGTAAGTCGCACATGACATTAATTTTTTTGAATAAAATGAGTAAATACGAACTCATATAAATTTTTTTTTTTTTTTTAATAATAGATGTTATTCTTTCTCATAATAAGAGCATTACTTTAATTATATCTGTCTCCTTTATGTTAAATATCTTAAATCCCATAAAAAAAAAAAAAAAAATTGGAATTCGTGATCTACATTATTCACGTAGCTGCGAGAGTATATATGTGCACTAGCTAATGATGCTGACTTGTTGACAATCTCTGGCATGGCCGCACAGCAATCACAGGAGATGGATTCATAGCCCGGGATATTGGTTTCCAAAATACAGCAGGTCCTCAAGGACAACAAGCCGTGGCTCTGAGTATTGCTTCGGATCATTCAGTTCTCTTCAGGTGTGCCATTTCAGGCTACCAAGACACACTCTATGCCCTCGCCCTCCGTCAATTCTACAGGGAATGTGATATATACGGCACCGTAGACTTCATCTTTGGAAACGCTGCTGCTGTTTTTCAAAGCTGCAATTTGATACTACGCAGACCACACAGTGGTTATAATGTTATCCTTGCCAATGGAAGGCACGACCCTGGACAAGATACCGGCTTCTCCATCCACAAGTGTAATATCAGGCCGAGCTCGGATTTCTCTCCGGTTAAATATTCCTACACTTCGTTTCTAGGAAGGCCCTGGAGGCAGTACTCTAGATCAGTGATAATGGAATCTACCATTGATGGTTGTATTGCATCCAGAGGTTGGATTGAGTGGCCTGGAGATTCGAAATCCTCTCTTGAGACACTTTATTTTGCAGAATTTTCCAACGTAGGGCCAGGGGCAAGTCTTTCCAAGAGAGTTCGGTGGCCTGGATTTCATGCTATTGGACCTGAAAAAGCTGTCGAATTTACTGTCGCTAACTTCATTCATGGGACATCGTGGCTGCCTGCCACTGGAGTGACTTTTATCTCCGGCCTGTAGTGACTTTGAAAAGAAAGGACGTTATCTGGATTGTTATGGCTGTCTTCTAGGTAGGTTAAATTATGCCTTTTTTTAGAGTGCCAAAAATTGTTCTAAGGTATTGCGTATATACATATATATATATACACATATATAAGTTACGATGATATTGTACTGTGTTTGTATTCTGGTTTAATTTCATATTGTATAATTTGGAATTTTAATGCAACGTCGCATGTATTATTGTTGACATTGTCCGACTATGATTCGGTACAATTATTGATCGGGGAGTCATTAATGAACTCTACTACTTTAATACAGATCCAACTATATATCCTAATTTCAATTAACTCTAATTTCATATTGATAACTTCAACTCATGAGGTCGGCCTGATACCAACAAATCATGATTTCCTAGTATTCCTTATAATCTGTTCAATATAATTATATAAAAGTTAAATTTTGATTTCTTGACTTGACATCCATACTTAAATCTGTTTATCTCAATTTTAGATTCAAGAATTTGAATTTAAATAATGTGTAATTTTTAAAATTTTTTTAAATAAAAATATTAAAATTGTTATAAAATAAAAAAAAATTACTCAACTTAATCTAGATGAATAGACCTATCATACAACATTAATGGTGTACTTAAAGTTTCCGGCCTACATATATATATATATATATATATATATATATATTATATATATCGCAATATTCTATTTGCTCCAAGTGAGGCCACGAGCACCGCTTATCTGCTCGAGGGGCCATAGTCATCGTGCTCGAGGGGCCATAAATGATCTGCAAAAGAAAATAATAGATTCGGCAAGATATTCAAATAGTCTAATCAATTCTGTTCTCATTTCTGGAAACTTTTCTCTTTTTATATTGAGCTTTTGAAAGCTATAAGGTAAGTGGTCAAATCTAATTTCGTATTAATTTTACATTTTTTAACATTGGATCAGACCAATTCGCATATTATATATATATATATATATATATATATATATATGTATATATTTATTTATTTTTAATATTATATATAATATGTTTTATATTATATGTAATTTTATTATAAATAATATATATAATTATGTCTGAAATAATGTTATTTTATAATGTATAACATAACATTTTAATCTTAAACATGAATATTTATTTGATCATATATTTTAAATATAAAAAATATATATTAAATATATTTTATTATCTAACAAATTTTCAACATATTTCTTTTGATAAATATATTGATAAT
Organism: Platycarya longipes; assembly: GCA_036559045.1. Taxonomy (NCBI): domain Eukaryota; kingdom Viridiplantae; phylum Streptophyta; class Magnoliopsida; order Fagales; family Juglandaceae; genus Platycarya; species Platycarya longipes. The sequence goes on along the minus strand of CM071792.1, from coordinate 14,242,197 downwards.
AATAAAATATTTAATATATTAAAATCGAAAAATCAAATTAGAATTAATAAAATTGAAAATACTGGTTTAAGAGATAAATCAATGCGATATTGGTTCTTTAAAATGTAAAATTGATATATACTGATTTAGTCTCAAAACTTGTCTAAAATGGGATCAAATTAGATTAATTAAACTTCTAACAAGAAAATTTGTAGATGACGTGGGTTACGTCTTTGATACAATGAGAAGTTGAATCTTCCAAGAGCTACACCTTAATTAATATAGACTCTCAACAGTGTAGAAGGAGTAACAGTTTCAGTGGTCTTCCACCTACTCCAAACTTGCAACGTAAAGTGATCGTGTGAATTAAATTTTCATGTGCAGGCACCAAAAACATTTAGTAGGATAACTGAAGAGACATTTAATTAAAGTCTTGAAGGAACAAGTTCAAGTGTAAGAGGGCCTTGAATTGAAGATTCAACCTGGCTTATCGGCATAGGAGCCCATGACACGTATTAGGTACTACAAAAAATATGAGCTGTTATAATTAATAAATAGTAAAAAAAATATTATTTATAATTAATTTTAATTGTAAATAGTCATTTAATTTAAATTAATTGTTTATAAAAGATCTATTTTCTTATAATAAAATGATATGATTAATAAATAATGGCTCGATTACGAAAGCTATCCTATCCATTTATTTGAGAGATATCTTAATATAATTCCTAGAGATGATGGTTGTCAACATCCTCATATTCTTATAAATACACCTTATCATAATATATTATTCACTTATTTATGGCCCCATTTGGATTTAGAAGTGGGTTGAGCTCATCTTAACTCACTTTCATTTTATTATTATATTTTTATAAATTTTTTATACAAAACACAAATTCCTATACACTTTTTTTAAATTTTAATATACTTTTTTCAAATTCTAATACATATTTTTTAAATCTCAAAATAATAATAATATTAAAAAATAAATTAAACTCATCTCAATTCATTTCATCTCCAAATTCAAGTGAGACCTATATATAAACATTAAGATCATTTTCTCTAACACATACGATCAACCGCGTTAGAAGTTAAAACCGCGTTTCCAAAATCACTGATGAAGAAATGTACTTTAAAATATTAGAGAAAACTCCATATATACCTCGACGAAGTATCACTGAAAAAAGAGTTTTGTTTTTTTCTTCATTTCTCTGATTCAGAAAACAGAGAGTTTTCCAAACTTCTGACACAGAAATCATGTGTAATCAAAACGAATAAAAAAAGAGAAAAATTACACCGAAATACTATCTCGAATATTTGAAAAACTATTTACAATGGATTGTATTCATTACAAATAATCTTATTATTTATAGACAATTGATTATATATGAAAGAATACATCTCTTTGTAAGAGATTTAATCTTGTTTATTTTGGGAGATAAAATTAAAAATTAAAAATTCTTTTTAAATTTATCATTATACATTTTTAAATCTTCATACAAAATATAATAAAAAATTCAATTTTTTTAAATTCTAAAACTATTTTTTCAAATCTCAAAATAAAACTAATATTAAAAAAAAAATATTATAATAATATTTTATTCTTTTTTTAACTTTTATCTCATCTCATCTATAAGAACAAATTAGGCTTAGAATATGTTTGGGATTGAGTTTCAAAATTTAAAAAGCATTTTTAAGCAATTAAAAGTATTTTTAAAGAAAAATGATATGTTTGATAACTTTATAAAAAATACTTTAATCGGTTAAAAAAATTAAAAATTAAATTTTTTTAAAAGTATCAAATTGAAGTTTTTATCAAAAAAACCTCATGAACATAACTATATATTTTTAAAAAATTACCATAACTAACTCTAAAAGTATTTTAAACATATGAATCTCAAATAATAAATGACTTTTTAGTAATAGAAGTTGTTACATTAAGTTTTAAACTTCAAACTAAAAGTAATATTTTCAACTGCACTTTCAAATATGTACTTAAAAGGTAGTTTACGTGCCATACCCTTTCAACTTATTATATATATTTATTTATATTAATAGTTTTATATTACTCTGAGTAATTAAAAATAAAGATATTACTCATTTAAAGACTAAAATTTTTATAAAAAAAAAATCAAAAGTTACATTTTTTGATAGAAGGAAGCAACAATTATGAGAAACATGTCTGGTCTATCTATAAATAAAAGTCTGTAATTCTCCATCAGTCACATCTATCAACGTTAAAAAAGATAGGTTGAAAACCTCTACTCAATATATACTCTTCATATTTTAATATGTGATGGTTCATAATCAAGAAACAATTAGTTCTTACGAATACTTGATCAACAATGGCTAGAAGTAAGTATTTTAATAATTTTTTTATTATGAGATATTCTTCTAAATTTTTATAATATTAGAACAAACTCTTGTGCCATATTATTTAATATGAACTTTGATTGTTTTATTGATTATTGATTGGTCGAATATATGTTTGTATATCTGAATTTATTTCAATATACAGCGTTCATCTTTATGTTTATCCTCTTTTAGATTTGAAATGTTCCAATCTACGTTAAAAATTTTAAACTCGGTTGCAGGCGGTTTACCGTTTATGGTTGATTTCGAGAGTTTTGCTTTTGCATCTGGAAACTTGAATCCTGGCCCCCTGGGTCTTTTAGAAATAAGACGTTTGAATTGCCACGGATTTGCACTTCGATATCAGCCTAAACCGCTTCATTTTTATTTCCATTTTTAAATACGAAGCGGCGATGAAATGATGCTTTTCGCATAATAAAACGTTTTCAACCGTTTTCATTTTTCAATCTTTTACATTTGTAAAATGTGTTGTGTGTTATCACCTTTTCCCTTTTCAAAATCCTCAGACTTGTGTACGTGCTGATCAGAAGTTCTTTTAATAGTTGTTTGATCATGATATAAATGTAAATATATATGGCTTCTGAGCATTTGTCTCTTTCACCGACTATTTATCATTTTTGTACAAACCAACATCTACTTTTGATGAGATTTAACAGTGCGGTAGTCATACAAGTTTAACTTTGTTTGACTGATTCAATTGAATCAAATCCTCTGCACCGAAATATCTGATTTTTTTTTTTAGGTCTGATTTAGATTGAGAAATTAAATAAATTAAGATAAATTAAATTTATTTTTTAATATTATAATTATTTTAAAATTAAAAAAATTGAATTAAAATTTTTTAAAAAATTAATAAGAATTTAAAAAAATTATATTAAAATTTGAATTTTATATAAAATGTTTTAAAAAAATAATGATAAATTTAAAATTAATTGAGACAAACTTATCTCGTCTACGAATATAAACCGACCCTTAGTTGCATCTTGCCATCATTTGATTCAAGCAAATCAATACATATATATATATATATATATATATTAGTTTCGGTATGATTAATATATATATAAATATATGTTTGTCTTTTAATTAAATTTATGTCCAGATAAACAAATAATATATATATATATATATTCTGAATCATCTTGGTTGTTGATTATCTGATGATAGAATATCATTATAGACGAATATGTTGTCATGATTTTATTTGTTAATTTATTTTTAATGTCATATTAGAGTATAAATATTATTGTGTAGGGAGAATAATCATAGTATCTTAAGACGTAATAATATTTTAATAGATTTGATTGTATAAATTTTATAATGGCATTTTTTGTTATAATTAAACCATTATAATAATTACTTGGCCCTACAAAAAGATAATTATTATAAAAAATGATGATTTAATTAGAATAAAATAGTAAAAAGGATATTAGAAAAAAGAGATTTCCTATACCTATAGGTGTTGATTTTTTTTCTTAAATATTTGTATAACACTAGTCTTATTATAGAAAGAAATATATATGCAAATCTTATGCATATTGCAATATTTACTCAAAGGAAGATTCAGATTTATTTTTTGAATTAGACATTGGGCAATTCAAACTGTAATTATTATTTGATTCAAAACATTCAATATATGTTCTTGATTATGTCTTTTGTTTTAAATAGTGAAATCTTTTCATGTTTTAATTTCGAATAGGGATAATTTCTCAAATTAGAAAAAAAAAGTTCTTTTGACATTAGGGTCCAAAGACTTGGACTTAGCACTTCGTGTTAATGAACTACTTATACCCACTTAATCAAGTTTATTAATAGATAAAACTAATTATGAAATGTGGGAGCGGTCTAACTAATTAAATTTAATGCTCATTAAGACACATGTGAGTTAGAACATTAGAGGTCCAATCCCACAATGTAACAAAGTTAATGATTATATAAAGGCTATTGAAAAGTAATTTGTTTGTCTTGATAAGGTATTGACTAGCATCCTAATGAACAAATCATCAGTTATGAAAAATGACAAATTTAGAAGCATGTGTGAGCATATAATGGAAATGAGGGATATTATAGCCCAACTAAAGTCATTAGAGATTGAAATCTCAAAATCATTCATTGTCCATTTCATACTTAATTCTCTTCCTACAGAATATGGATCATTTAAAGTTTCATACAACACATATAAGGAAAAGTGGTTCATAAATGAACTTTTAACCATGTGTATAAAAAGAAGAGAGATTCAAATATGAAAATCTTAATAGTACTCATTTTGTTATTCAAAATAATAGATAATAGAAGAAAAACAAAAGTGTCAATAAGTGGAAGAATGACAGGAAAGTGAAATTCAAACGCTATAAAGACAATAATACATGCTTTTTTTGCAAGAAAAATGGCACAAAAAGAAATATTGCATAAATTATAAATCATGGTTTGAGAAAAAAGGTAATCTCAATTCTTTTGTGTGCTATGAGTCCAATTTTGTATACTCTCATAATAATATATGGTGGGATGATTCGAGTACCTTAATTCATATTGTCAATATCATGCAAGGGTTTTTCAGCCTAAGGAAACTAATGGGAAGTGAATAAGGCATCTATTTAGAATATGGGATGTGTTCACACGTTGAGGCTATATGAATTTTTAGACTTATTTTAAATAATGGTTATATTTTAAATTTTGAAAACATATTTTATATACTTTTTTTTTTTCTAAAAACTTGGTCTCTATATCTAGATTGGTACCTTTGGGATTGGAATTTAATTTTGTAAAATTAAATGCTCATGTATTAAAAACTCCACATTTGTAGGCTCTGGGACATTAATTAATGGTTTGTATAAATTAAATTTAAGTTCTATTTTTTTAAAATACTCTATTAACTCTGCATGATGTTGTTGGCGCTAAATGTAATATTATTGATGGGTCATCTTTAATTATGGCATAGGAGATTGAGATATATCTCCATACAGAGAATTAGAAAATTAATTAATGATGGAGTCTTAAAGACTTTAGACTTCTCATAGTACTTGTATGGATTGCATAAAAGGTAAACAAACTAACAAAACTAATAAAGGTATCAAGAGGAGTGAGAAAATTCTTGGGATCATACACACTGATATATATGAACCATTTAATACCTATAGTATGAATGATCAAAGATATTTTATCTCATTTATTGATGACTATTCATATTTTATGTATCTTTACTTCCTTGTTGATAAATATGAATCACCAGATGCTTTTGGAATATATAAAAAAAGTAGAGAAATAATTAGAAAAGAAAATAAAGATTGTAAGATTTGATAGGAGTGAAGAATATTATGGTAGATATACAGAGTACCTAGGACAACGACTGGATTTATTTGCAAATTTTATCAAGGAAGAAGAAATAATTGCTTAGTATACAATTCCAAGTTCATATCACTAAAATGATGTTGCTGAAATGTGAAACCGTACCTTCATGTATATGATAAGAAGTATACTAAGTAATTGTAATCTTCCTTTATACTTGTAGAGTGAGGTCTTAAAAATTGTAGTATATATCTTAAATAGAGTTTTATCTAACTTTGTTTACAAAACACCATTTGAATTATAGAAATGATGAAAACCTAGTTTAAGGCATATGCACATATGAGATTGTCAAATTAAAGTTAGGGTCTATAATCCACAACTAAAGAAAATAGATCTGAGGACAATTAGTGGTTATTTCATTGGCTATGTATAAATTTTAAGAGTTACAAATTTTATTGTCCCTGACACACACTTAGAATTGTGGAAGCCTAAACTGCAAAATTTATTGAAAAATTTTGAAATAAGTGAAAGTAATGTTTCTCGAAAGATAGAGTGAAAAAAAATACGAAATCCATATATTACATCCTTGAATCAATGAAATGATTATCATTAAAAAAAAATCAAACTAATACTTTTGAAACTCAATCAATTCAATAATCACTACTACCTCATGATGAATATACAAGTTTTGATTTTATAATCCAACATCTACATAATATGGAATTATAGAATTAAGATCATCTTTTACAATAAAAAGCCTGTTGTTTCTAATAATTTATTATGTGTACTTATTAGAGTCTGATTTTGATGTGGTACCTAAAAATGACTTTATCTCATTTTCACATGTTATGAGTAGGGGTGCTACCCGCATGGTGCGGGATGGGGGGTACCCAACCCCGCACCTCGATCCGCACCATGCGGGGTGGAGAATTTTGACCCCGCCCCCCGCCTCACTGCTGGGGGGTGGGGTTGAATCCGCACTCCGCCCCACACTCCGCTCAATAGAGAGAACCATTGGGTATTTAAATTATTTTTAGGTCTAATTTTTTTAGACCCAAATTATAATATAATTTAAATAATAAATTAAAATTTATATATTCAAAAATAATATAAACTCATTAGAGTTGTATTTTGAATTGCTTTGACTTCTAAGACCAACCTTTATATAAGAGGTCAATGCAATACAATAATGAAACTTAAGTAATGTGGGACTTGAACAAGTCCCACATTGCTTAAATTTCACTATTATATTGCTTTGATCTCCTATATAAAGGTTGGCCTAAAATGTCAATACAATCTATTAACTTGAATTCCACTTCAAGTTTATCAAATTGTAAATATTTGTATACAATTTGTGGTTATACAAATTATTTATATAAATATATAATTTTTTTTTAAATAATGAAGGTGCGGAGCGGGAGAGAGGCGGGGCCTTGTAAGGATCATTCCGCCTCCCGCCCCCGCTTGGGTTTCTCATGTGGGGCGGGGGGCTCCGCCCTTGCATGGACGGAGCAGGATAGCCTGCTCCGCCTTACGGAGGCGGGGCGAACGGGGCAGGCAAATGAGGTACGAATATTTCGCTGCCCACCCCTAGATATGAGTAAAAAATATTCAAAATTTTGGCACGATGCCATGATAGAAAAAATAGAATTCATGGTCAAAAATCAAATTTGAGAAATTATTGAATTGCTTAAAAGAATTAAAGTCATTAACTATAAATAAATTTATAAAACTTAAAAAAAAATTCATTTGATAACATTGATAAATATAAAACTGGATTTGTAGTTCAAATATTTACAGAGATAATGTATGGACTTCAGATGATCCTTTCAAGTAATAATGTGAAGCACGTGCTCAATTATTGCTAAAGTTAAATGGATAGTGATAGCTATTCATAAGTAGTACGGACCGTAATATTCATCATTAGTTGCAAGTTATATAATGAATGAATCATTATCGTAGCCTATATATAATAGTTTAAAAAATATAATAAATTTTCACTGCTCATTCTACATGTGTGCGTGTGTCGGTGCGTATACACACGTGAGTAATCGTTTTGAATAAATCGTTGGTTTTTGCCAAAAAAATAATTAAGTGAAGCATATAAATTCAAATTACGTTGTGATCGGTCTGTTTAAAGAAAAAAAAAAAAAAAAAAAAAAGTTGACGTTGTCGGTAGGGAACTTCAACTAATTTGAGTGTCGGCAGGCTTGACAATTCACGGACGCAGTTATAGATAAGTCTAATCTCCGAAAGCTCTTTCTAATTATATACTGAATACTTATCACCAACGTGTTCAGGTCGGAAGTTAATCATGCATGTTTTCATGTGGGCCTATAAGTCATAAAGTTCATGATCATTTGTTTGAATTTGGGGAATTGTGGAACCTCTAATTAATCCCGAGCCAAACCTCATGCCAGCCTATTGTTTTTTTCTTCAAATTAAATTAGTCCAAACCTCCCTCCCATTGCACTACAACAAAATTAATCTTTTCCCACTATACAACTGATTAAAAATACTTAATTTTTTTTTAATAAATCTCGTCTAAGAAAGAAAGTATGCTCTTTAGCCACAATTCACACTCTACAATTTGAGTGGTCATCCAAAAATATGGTTAATGTATCACCATTAAACCTAGTTTTATTATACAGAAGAAACTATTTAATTTTACTTCATCTTTAATAATCATACAATTTTCTTGATTAATTTTAAAATATAAAATATAAGTTTACTTTTTTAAATCTAAAATAAATATAATATTAAAAGTTATATTCAAATAATATTATTTTATTTAACTTTAAATTTTTATTTCATCTGTGTAACCAAACAAGACAGACTCAGTTTGGATGTTAATAATATCTCAGATCATTTGTAAATAGTAGTAAAATATTAATGAGTAATTTATAAATAATAGTCAACTATTTATAAATTATAATGAAGTATGTTTTGAACATGAATATTGCATACTAATCTAAAAGCCTAAAAATATATAGTGCATATACATAAAAATATCGAAAAGGTCTTTAGTTATGTTTGAAAATTCTAAATGCAGTCCCCAAATGAGGATTGTCTGTGCACAATTAAAACACATCGTTTCAGTAATTGTAAAAATGCCATCATTTTCTAATGAATTGAGAAAACCCATAGCTAAAACGAAACACTTCATTAAAACGAAGCCCTTTGAGCTCAAGACCGTCATCACTGAACAAAGCCTGCATTCCTTCCGAGCTAAGAGCGCCAAAGCACTTTTCTTGGGTACTGCTATGTATTGCAATGGGCAAAAGGGACCCCAACATGTTCTTTCACCAGACCATTCTGAGCTTCTCGCCTATTTCCTTTTATTCGCAGCAGGATGCAGGGTCCCAACCTTTTCATCATTTTATTTTAGTTTCTCATATAACTCAAATTGCTTTTACAAGAAACACACAAGGGAGAAAATATATATTATGTCCATTAAATTTCTTGGGCCACATCTAAACTTGAAAGGAATCGATAGGGGAACAATGAACTAATTGTTCCGACCTATCCTATCATGCCCATGTTTGTTAGTTGTTAGCTCTACCTAGATAGAACCAGCAATTCAAATAAATTGACGGGGAGAGCAAAAATGTTGATAGGACATTTATGTAATTTGAACAAATTTTAAAGGTAAATTACTTAAACTTTATTCCATGCACATCATGTAGTCCCCATTTTGGAGACTGTACATGTGCCTAGTTGAACTCTTTACCAGATTTCTCATTTTTTTTTTTAAAACTTAATAAAATATCTTAAGTCAATTCACTATTATTTACAAACTATTTTATTATTCTTTTTAAATTTTTTTATCTCATCTAATTTTCCAAATATACCTAGACTTGCAAGATTACTTTGCATGTATGTTAATTAACACTATTTATTCATACAAATGACCAAAAAAATATTACATGGGATCACAAAACACAATATATATATATATATATATATATACATATAATGGCTGGGCCTCAGCCCTCTACAAGTTTAAAGTTTTTCTCTCTCTCTTTTTTATCTCAATCAAGTCGCCACTTTTATGAATATTTCCAACCATCTCCTCTCATTTATTTTTGTTTATTTTCTACTTTTTTTTTCAATGTTTTTCCAGCTTTTTCAGTTTTTATTTTTTTATTTCACTCTATTCAGTAGTGCTATTTGTTAATTTGCTGTTAACTGACGACCTCCAGTCACCACGCACGGGTTCAACAACTTCTCCAACCATCGATCTTCATGTTTCCAGAAGGGGATTGCGATTTTGACCGAAGCGTTAGCTGCACGGGAGGCTCATGCCGTGCACGTTGGTTACACACAACCGCAATTTGAGGCCCTTTTTTATGCCATGCATGGTTGTGTTAGCTTCAGAGGCCTTGGATCTCTCAAAAGGGGCCATCCTTCACTACTTCAGACGGTGCAATTCATTTTTCAAGATCATGGATATTGAAAGCAATAAGATAGAAGCGTAGCAGCTAGAGCTGATTTGTCGACGATGGTTCTCAAAGGGCGTGTGTGGTGGTGGTGGTGGTGTGGACCTCTTCTGCAACTTACTCTAAAAAAAAAGTAACAGTGCACCTGCCACCTGCACTTCTTTAAATAGAGGAACCACCGCCTCCTACAGTGACTCTGTTGTAACATTTTAATTCTATTTTTTTATAAGATGGCGTTTTAAGATAGGATTTGGATAGGAATCAAGAAATTAGGGTTTTAAATAAACCCATTTTTTTCACTTTTTTTATATTGCAATTTGTTATTTTAGAATGATTTTTAGAAAATATCACCTATTTTTCATGTATGATTTTCTTGGTTAAATGAATATGATATATATATATATATATATATAATATACAATGAGTATATGTGACTACACAGTGCATGCCTGTTGCGCACCGACGACCAGCTATGCTTTAGTAAAAATATTCCCCAGATCAATCTAGAAGGACAAGAACCTCTCATTCAGCGAGTCTTCCACAATTTGTCTTTATCAAAACAACTTTTTAGGAGCACTAATTGGCTGTTGGTTTGCTGTCAAAGCTAAAAAAGCTGCATGTCTCCATCAAATTCTCAAAAGCTTTATGACTTTTGGAAGCACTTCAGATTGCATCCAACTGAATGTAGTGCTTTTTTATGCAATTTGCTTTAAAACTTTGTATCTGATCAGGAAATTCTATGCATTGATGAATGAAGCGAGGGACAAAACGACACCTCACTCGGTCGGCCTGGGCTACGGTCTTGAATGTTCCAACCGACCCGAATTTCATGTACAACCTGACCCGAAGATGATCCGTACCAGTTAACCGATTAACCGGATACTCGATTTTCTCTTCTTCTTATTGTTTTATTTATTTATTTATATTTTTTTTGAATCTCACTAACCCAGTTCCCCCAACCTGCAATTACTACCAAACAAGATTCTCAGAGATGATTAAAGGGAAATTATGGCCACGGCTTGTACTAGTATAAGGCAATGTGTGAAAGCTGTAGCTGCAGAAGGTATGGCTTTAAGTAGAGCCCTGAAAATCTGCACAGACCTGGGTTTTATCAGAGTGATGATTTTTGAAAGAGACTTTCAGGTTATATTAGTGAATGCTGTGAACAATGCTGAAGTAGCAACTGCATACAATGATAAATTTTTTTTTTTGCTAAGCCAATGATAATTTAATCTTTGATGTTGATAGCTTAATGTCAAATCGGCCTGAATGGAAGATAGAATTTGTAAATAAATAGTATTGCACATTAGTTAGAAAACTGGCTTTGATGAATGAAGATGAGCAAGTTTCGAAAGAGTATTAATCTATCTTTGCATTTTCCCATCAATACACTGTTGATCAATTTTCATAAAAAAAAATTACTACCAACAGCCACCAAAAACAAGAAATGATAAAAAATATTTTTTTCATTTTTTTTTAATTACATGTTTATATACTTTTGTACTAGCCAAACAGAGAATTCCTCTCACATGTACACTGGTATGTATCGCAGGTTCAACAATCAACGACGCGTTCAGGTAACTCAACTGAGTCGGGGGCGGACCAATATGAATGGCCTCATTAGCTGATTTCATGTGTAGTTAGTCTCGATCGACGGTGTTGTAAACTGTGACGCCCACGAATCCCCCCTGGGATTTAGAAGGACTCGCGACATCAAGACGATCATCTCATGGATCAATCATCCCATCGAATAGTGTTTGAAGAGTGTGTGAAGCATGCACCAAGTGTACCGTAAATATTCGCAGCGGGAAATAAATAAAAGTCAGCCGTTCTAGTACCAGAGATTCTTTAAAAATTACAAATCAATTTAAAACAATTTCTTCAACAAGGGATTATACAGTCTTTCAAAAGAAAAAGATAAACAAATACTACTTTCGAGATCATAATCTCGATCTTCATCCTCTCAACAAATTTCCTTTCCTGTGAAGTCTGTATCTTGAGCCAAATTCGTTTTCTGCAATCACAAACTACGATCCCGTAAAATGAGGGACCGTAGGGTGGGCGCGATCCATCGTGGTGAGATGTGAATCCCAGTAAGCAACAGATAACAAACAACATACAATCATTTCACATAACAGAACACCATCAGCATATACCAGTAAACTTAATGGGTGCATGTACCATGAATATGAGACTTACAACATGACTTATGCACATGCACTTTCATGTAAAAACATTCGTAAACCTTGACATTTTTCAATGCTTTGCTTCATGTACTTGCTTTTCATAAAAATGCTTTCATATAACTTGACTTCTTTCATATGCATATAACTTGACTTCTTTCATATCATTGCTTTTCAAATCCTTTCTTTAAAACGTTTCGTATCTTTTATTTTTTCTTAGGTGCCACTTATCATATACAGATCTTTCTTGTGGCTCGAAAGCCCTTCTTGTCATGACTTTTCACTTAACATGTATGAGACACAACACGGTTCCCCTAGCACCGTGTGTTCCCTGCTGGTTACCGCATCACCCTAAAGTGAGCGTCATATAACTTTAAAACGGCAGGTCCTTACACCTTATCCGTCTTGGGCACCCACCAGCGTTAGGTGCTACCGCGCTCCGGTCACCTTTTGGAGCCATACACGGTCCGCCGACTGTTCTTCGTCGACTCAGGGGCTTCCACTCGACTTTAAACACTCTTGAGTGGACAGGGAGTTCCACTGGGGCACTACCCCGTCCCAGCCTTTGAGGTTCTTATAAAACTTTACTTCTTTTCTTTTCTTTCAAAAACTCAATCTTTTCTTTTCTTTTTCTTAAAAACATGCTTGACTCAAAACATGCTTTCCGTGCTCATGCATGGGACAAGCATGTGACATGTGATTTCTTATGCAGAACATGTGAGTCATGAAACATATGATCATACATTCACAAAACATATCTCATACATATTAACATATGAACAGACACTCATCTTTAATTTATCTTCTATCTCACACATTGTGCATATTCCAGTGAAGATATAGTCAAGACCTTAAATCACATCACATCCAACCAACACTATCTCATAGGGGTTAAGGATGCAACTTATGACGGATCAAACCTAACTTTTCTTCTCCTTTCTCTTTACCCAAAATATGCATATTTTCTTAAGATCTTCTCATAACTTAATAACCATATCATAACCAATCATTAATCACCACATTTACATTGCACGTATAGTTATTCTCTTCAACAGATGATCCTCATATACTATTTTCTCTATTCCCAAATATTTCTCAATCTATACATCGAGGGAATCCAAGAACACACACATCGATAGTTACTAAAAAGTAACGGAGTCATTCCACCAAATCTTTTTATCACTAATAATCATTAAAATAATCGAATTACCCAATCAGATCATCTTATCACCAATGATCACTAAAATATCCGAATCATCCAATCAGATCATTTTATCACTCATAATCACTAAAGTAGTCAAATCGTCCAATCAGATCATTTTACCGCAAATAATCATTAAAATAGTCGAGTCGTCCAACCCAAAACATTTTATCTCCAATAATCACTAAAATACTAGAGTCATCCAACTAAAACATTATACCATCAACAATTACCATTCACCCAGTATTCAACCACAGTAAGATTGACTTGGAATAATCTCAATCTCCATTAAATGGCCTCAGGCCCAACTGATCTACTCTCAAATTACTCATCATCACTAACTAACACATCAAACAAACAGAACATAGATTAACAGTCAATCCAACAGTCAATCAGACAGTCAAACAAATATCTGTTACTTACAGTGCATAAACGAACGCCAATCGAACATCACGGTGATCCCTGATTCCAAGCGGGTAAATTGTGCACTATTCATCTCCAGGCACGGCGAAGTGATGGGTTGGGTTCGGGTATTTCGTTTGATACCAAAATTTAGGGGAATGCTCCTTGAAGGATGAGGAATCTCGCGGCGGTGTCGGTGAGGCGGTGCAACCACCGGAAGGCGGCGGATCTAGCTCGAAATGGTGGAGGCTCATTTTCAGATTTTCCCCTGTACAAGGGAGGTGCGGCCATGGATGGGAAAACTGTTTTAGGGGTGTGATAAACTGAGGTAGGGGAAGCTTTTGGCGGTGGTGGTGAGAGCCACGGTGGCCGGACGGCGGCGCGGCGACGGAAAGTTCATTTGGAGACCCATTTCGGTTCCAAGGGAGGAGAGAGAGAGTGGGTGCTCCGTTGGGGCTAAGATTTCTGGTGGTAGGTCGTCTATGGGTGGCGGATCAAATGGCGGGGGTGGTGTCATGATACGGTGGCTGGTGGCGGAGATATGGGCGGCGAAAGGTGCGGCGTAGAGGTTTAAACGCCTCTCGGATTTGGGGCTGCCGGCGGGACGTGGGGCTGCGGTGGTCGACACCACCGGTGGGGTTGGACTCGCCGGAGGGTGGCGGTTCAGGTGGAGCTGGAGGTGAGGCTAGGCGGCCTGGGGTGGCGCCGCCACGAGCTGAAAACCGGACTGTAGCACGTGGGAGAGAAAAGAGAGAGGAGAGAGAGAGAGAAGGAAAAGGGAGAGGAGAAAATGAGAGGGTTTGACCCCTTTCGCCCTGTTTATAGGCCCGATGCTTTTGGGTCTTCAAACGGACAACAGATGAATTTAAAACACTGATTTGAAAGCATATAACATCAACTTAACTTAAAATTCTCAAACTAATTAAATAAAATATTATTTCAACTTATTTTATTTTTCAACATAATATTTTTCATCAATACTTAAAATGATGAACTTTATTTAATTATTTAAAAGGAATACATCCATACAGTTAAATCAGATATTTAAAGTACTTTTAAAATCTCGTACTATTTCAAATAACTAAAATCAAGTAAATAAAATAATCCTGCATAACATAGTATTTTTGGAGCTATTCAAAAGCTTCCCAACTAAAATAGAATAAACATAATAAGACTTAAGAATTTAATAAATTTAAGATCAATAAACCAGATAATGTCAGATAAAATAGAATCAATGCTCCTTAATAAAAATACAGTAAATCAAACCATATTTTATAATAATTAAAAACTAAAAATACTGGATACATCATTTCAGATGGAAAGACCCGTAGTAACAATTAATTACAATAATTAAAAGCACTATTATTTAAGAATCTCACAAAAGCTTATAACTATACTAAAATCAAACCCACTAAATCCAAATAATATCGATAACAATTCAAATGATAAAACCAATAATAATCTTTAAATCACTATAATATTAAAATGATAGATTTCACAAATAACTAACTCTGATCGTAAATAAAACGTACCCGAAATTAAATTTATGAGATAACAATTTAATTCATTAAAATAAATTAAAATATCCAATAACAAAATATGAGTAAATTAAAAGTATGTAAAACTGCGGGGTCTCACATAAACCGCCACGATTTGAATGCTGAGCCTCTTCGCTGTCGTCATGACTCTGCATGCAAGGGTGGAGAGAGAGGGAGAGAGAGGGGGGGGGGGGAGACCCATGCAATTGAAAATCGAATGACGAAAGGGAAATAACTTACGTGTATATTTGGTGGGAAACTTGGTGGGAAACTTATAAGACCATCCAGACATAAAAATTACTGTTTGGACAAGTAATAGGTTAGAAATTATATAAGAATTGTTCACCATCATTAATTTGTGTATATATATTTTTTTCATTAATTCTATTTTTTCATTTTCAAAATATAAAAAATGTGTATGTGAAGGGAAAATCCGTCGAGGGAAGGCCCACGGACCTTGGGCCCAAGGGAAAACTAGAGAAGACCCAACCTCGTGGACGGCCCAACACAGCCCACTTAGGAGGGCGAGGGGTGAAGGTCCACTAGTTACCAAATGGGAGCCTCACCCGAGTTGGTTAACAGGCGAGGGATGAGATCGAACTAGGGGAGCTTTGAAACACTCGTGCCCTATCAAAATAAAGACACTTGACATGAAGGTATGTTGAATTAAATGCTAAAGCCTGCCCCAGGCACGTCGCATTAAATACTGAAGTTTTCCCAAGCACGCCTAGCTAACCCCGAAGCATTGAATGTGCAACTAGAGCCCCTTCATCGCATTTAATGCGGGTCGGGAGCCCTGACATATGTCGGGGTTAAAGTAGAGGCTGATACCATGCCGCAGAGGGAACACATTGCCCGCACAGTCAGGAGGCGACAGGGAAGACTGCCCAATACATGGCAGAGGGAATGATAACCTAGACTGACATGACCGACGTCTCGTCCGACCAAGGAGCTCAAAACTCACCAAGGCCTATAAATAGCCCAAGGCACCATAGATCACAGGTGAACAACTTTATCTTTATAATATTTACCTTGCTTCCCTTACTCCCACTAACTTTGGCATCGGAGTGACCTCAGGTCTCCACTACCCCTCCTTTATTCAACCCTTGTGTCGGTCCAGGTCGTTTGGATATTGCCGACCAGCTCAAGCCATGGAACACGACATCAACAGTGGTGCCGTCTGTGGGATAACATAGTATGTGCTCTGTATGCTGGCTACAACACGATCCCAAACTACCCGTCGAGAAGAAACCAACGACAACACAATGGAAGCCAGGCTCGTGGAAATGGAGGAAACCATTAGGAAATTGACGGAGGAAAATGCAAGACTGTAAAAGGACAGTGAAGAAGAAACAGCCCACCACTACCTGTCGACCAGCAAACACACGAGCGCACATTAGGAAGAGAAACCCGACCAGGTGGAGGAAAGACGTAAGATGCACTTGGAGCTCAGAGAACTTGGTGGTAAGTATGAGGAAATGGCCAAGCGAATTGAGGCACCTTCCATCATGGCCAGCTGTGGAATAGCTTGGGAATTCCCTACAATGCCAACATGATGGCCGTACCCCTCCCACCGATGTTTCGGGTACCCACATGGAACTTTATGATGAAAGTTGGGACCCATACAACCACCTAGAGGCATTTAAAACACACATGAGTTTGCATGACTACCCGAGTGAGGTGGCGTGCAGGCCATTCCCGCTCACCTTGAGGAGAACTGCCAGGACATGATTCGGAACCATCCCCAATGAGACTATTGATGACTTTGACTACTTGGCCCGCCTATTCTTGACCCAGTTCCTCGAGAGCTGCAAAAGGAGGCGCCCGACCACCTACCTTCTGACATTCAAGCAGCACAATTGTGAAAGTCTGAAAAACTACATCTCTCGGTTCAACAGGGAGCGTATAACTACAAACGATCAGACGAGAAGATCATCTTGGCCATCCTCCTGAGCGAAGTATGACCTAGAAGCCCATTCATGGCAGAGATCGCCGAAGAGCCCCCACCACTTTGGCAGAGTTCATGGACAGGACCGACGGATACGTAAATGCTAAGGACATGCTCTATGTCCTAATCGCCCCCCAACGCGATGAGATTGAGGGCGCGAATAGAGTGGCCTCTAACCAATATGAGGGACCTTCCAGGGACAATAAGAAGAAAGGTGATAACGGCTCTGGGGACAACAAGTCCGAGACAACTGGTGACCCCCTCCTCATCTCGACGCCAACTTGGCAATCGAAAGCAGCCAGGAACGAAGGCCGCTCCAAGGATAGCTGGGGAGATCGGACATAGGGATGTACTGTGAATACCACTGCACGGACCAACACAACACTCGAGACTTCTGGATCCTTATAAAAATCAGGAGGGAAGAGGAAAAACTGTGGGGCGGCCTGCAGGGGAGAGGGCGCCCAACCTGCCAACGCAGCCAGAGCCCCCGCATGTACTAGCATTGGGATGAGGATCGCAGGGGCCCACCTGCCTCGAGGGAACCCCTAGGCAAAATTCAAACAATCGTGGGGGTCAGGGGGGAGACCTTTTCCTCCAGGAAGGCATACGCCCGCAAGGCGTGCTACAGCAAAGTTTTCACCATGCAAAATGTCTACATAGGGGCCCAGCCACCAAGGAAGCCCCCAATCACTTTTGACAAGTGAGACAAGGAATGAGTCCTTCACCCCCACGATGATGCCCTGATGGTGACCCTCCAAATTGCAACTTTCACTACTAGGAGGATTCTAGTTGACAATGGTAGCACTGTGGACATCCTTCACTGGGAGGCTTTCGGTAAGATGGGCATCGGATGGAATAGGTTGCGACTAGCCCCTTCCCTCTTTAAGGGTTTCACTGGCAACGTGATCCAGTTGGAGGGTCTGATCACCCTCCCCGTCTTAGCTGGGATGGCGCCCAGAACAACAAAGATCATGACCAACTTCTTGGTGGTCAAAGCCCCCTCCTCATATAACGCAGTTTTGGGACGCCCCACCCTAAACCACCTAAGAGTAGTCACCTCGACGTTCTACCTAAAGATAAAGTTTCCAACCCGCGAGGGAATGGGCGAGGTCAAAGGCAAGCTGATCTCGGCACGAGAATGTTACTCTCGCGAGTTGAGGCACTAATGTCAGGTGGTGATGCTTGCCGTCGCGAATGTTAGGGTGACCAATCTACCTGGTCCCCCACTCCTGACGGAATGGGATGAAGAAGTGCATGATGAGCAAGCCCTCAAACAGGCCGAGCCCAACGACCACTGGAGTTGATCGCCCTTAACTTGGCGAGACCCGAACAAAAGGTGCAAGTGGGCACCAAGTTAGAGCCCAGCCTGAAGCAAGGCCTAAGTCAGCTCCTGGCCGAATACTAGGATGTCTTTGCTTGGAACCATGAAGATATGCCCAGAGTAGACAACTTTATAGAAAAACATCGCCTGAGTGTCAACCCTGGAACGTGAAAGGTTAAGCAAAAGAGGCGGAGCTTCTGTGCTGAAAAGTATGCTGCGATGGCGGAGGAGGACGATTGCCTCCTTGCCGTAGGATTCATATGCAAAGTCCACTATCTCGAATGGTTGTCCAATGTAGTGCTTGTGAAAAAGGCAAACGGTAAATGACGGATGTGCGTCGATGTCACTGACCTTAATAAGGCGTGCCTAAAGAATAGTTTCTCCCTTCCCCGCATCGACTTGATTGTCGACTCGATCGCGGGCCGCCCTCTCCTCAGCTTCATGGATGCTTACTTGGGGTACAATCACATAAGGATGAGTCTTGAGAATAAGGACAAGATAGACTTCGTCACAGACCGAGGACTTTATTACTACAAAGTGATAACCTTTGGGCTTAAGAATGCGGGAGCAACGTACCAGCGTTTGGTTAACATAATATTCAAACAGAAAATCGGGCGAAACATGGAAGTTTATGTGAATGACCCCCTGGTCAAGAGCAAGCTGCCTAAGCAGCACCTGGACGATCTGCACGAAGCCTTCACAGTTCTGCGCCAATACAAGATGAAGATCAATTCGGCCAAATGCACCTTCGCGATAAGATCGGGCAAGTTCTTAGAGTACTTGGTCTCCGAAAGGGGGATCAAGGCCAATCCAGAGAAAACAAAGGCCATCACTCGGATGGTGGCCCCATGGAATCACCAAGAGGTGTAATAGTTGGTGGGTAAAGTGGCTGCCTACCCTTCTTCAAGGTCCTCAAGAAGGCCTAAGATTGGGACGTGGTCTGTGACGAGTCATTCCACAAGTTAAAAGAATCTTTGACCTGTCCCCCCTTGCTTGGCCAAACCGAGCCAGGCGAAGTACTAACCGTCTACCAGGCACTTTCACCAAGCGTGACGTCAGTGGCTTTGGTAAAGGATTCAACCGAGGGGCAACGGCCTGTGTACAACGTTAGTCGGGCCTTTAGCGGAGTAGAGTCCAGGTACCTATGAATGGAAATGATGGCCTTCAGCCTAGTTGTTGCATCTAGGCGGCTTCGACCGTACTTCTAGGCCCACATTGTAAGGGTTCTCACCGACCAGCCCCTTAAAGGTCATACTGCAAAAGCTTGACACCTCGAGAAGGCTAGTCAAGTGGGCCATAGAACTCAGTGAGTTCAACCTGGTGTACACCTCTAGAATGGCAATCAAAGGGCAAGCTCTGGCATATTTCGTGGTAGAACTCACGGACTTCCCAGAGTAAGTCCCGCAAAACCCTCCAAATGCATTCTGGACCGTTTACGTCGATGGGTCGACATGCAAAGAGGGTGGAGGTGCGGGCGTGCACATCCTGACCAGCAAGAGGGAACAACATAACTACTTAGTGAGACTCACTTTCAAAGTCACCAATAACGAGGTTGAGTATGAAGCCTTCCTGATCAGCCTGACCACTGTTCGCCTCCTAAGGGTCGAGGAAGTTGAAGTACATGTTGATTCCCAAGTTGTGGTCAATCAGGTGCTGGGGGATCTTCACCACCAAGGGGGAGTGGCTGAAGAAGTACCTTCAGCTAGTATGTGAGGCACGGGACCACTTTCGATATTTCCACATCCAGCAACTACTGAGGTTAGGAAATTCGCAGGCTGACCAACTGGCAAGGGTTGCCTCATGACAAGAGGACTTTCCACTACTAGAGCGTGCTAAAGCTAGGGAAGTCGATACACCTGCCATCGGAATGGAAGTAATACACACTGCTACATCCACTCCCGAGTGGGCACGAGACATTGTAGAATACCTATAGGAGGGCAGGCTACCTGCCGTCTCAGATGAAGCAGGGAAGGTCAAGAATATGGAATCAAAGTTCACACTATTAGAAGGAGTACTGTAAAGAAGAGGCTTTTCCGAGCCACTCCTTAAGTGTTTGTCAGCTGATGAGTCCCAGTACGTCCTGGCTGAGGTACACGAAGGCATCTGTGGCAGACACTTGGGGGGATGGGTTCTGGTTGCAAAAGTAACCCTGATAGGATATTATTGGCTGAACGCCCTTCGGGATGCAAAAGGGTTTGCTAAGAGATGCCTTAAGTGCCAAGAGCATGCACTCGTGCCCCACCTCCTGCTAGAAGAACTCTCATTGATCACAGCACCCTGGCCCTTCGCTTAATGGGGATTGGACCTCATAGGCCTTTCCCAGATTCCAAAAGGGGGGCCAAGTTTGTCATGGTTGCGTTGACTATTTCACCAAGTGGGTTGAAGCCGAAGCCCTAGCAAGCATTACCGCCTAGGCCATCACCAAGTTCCTGTGGAAATCGATTATGTGTCAATTCAGCATACCCCAGAGTTTCATGTCAGATAACGGAAGACAGTTCGATTGTTTTCACTACAGACAATGGTGCACAGAGTTGAGGTTCCAAGCAAAGTACTTGTCACCTGGCCACCCGCAAGCCAATGGCTAGGCTGAAGCAACAAACAAAACCCTCATCTCCATACTTAAGAAGAAGCTCGGGGAGCACAAAAGGGCATGGACGAACGAATTCCCAAGTGTGCTTTGGGCATACAGAACAACGGTCCGAACCCTAGCCGATGAAACACTGTTTGCCTTCACTTATGGTAGCGAAACAATCATACTTTCAGAAATAGGGGCGCCCACCCTCTGGTGACAGTGCTTTGACCCCAAGCCTAACAACCAAAAACTAATGGAGCAACTAGACCTCTTGGACGGGAAAAGGGCAGACGTGGTAGTACGAGTGGCGTGTCATAAACGCACGATCGAGTAATACTTCAACAAACGAGTTAGGCCCTAAGCGTTCAAGCCAGGTGACCTGGTTCTAAGGCAAACAGAAGTAACCACAATCGAAGAACGCAAGCTGGGACCACGATGGGAGGGCCCTTATGTCGTAGTCGCCAGCAATTGCCCGAGCTCCTACAGGCTAAAAAATAGTCATGGAAACGAGCTCCTCCACCCATGGTATGCCAAGCATTTAAGGAGGTACTATGTATAGTAAGGTTGATTTCACATTTTATGTAACCTCCCCCACTTTATCAATGAAATCAGGGTGAAAGTATCGCAAACAATCTTAGGCCTTCTTATCTCAAACTTATTCATTTGCAAGAACTGGCTGCTTGCGAAGCTCGCCATGGGAGCCCCTACCACTCGCTCAAACTTCTCACACATAACTCGGCCAAGTCAGTCCCACAAGGTAACATTCATATAGCGAGCCCCTAACCCTTGGTAAAATTCTTATCGAATGTCCTTCAATAGGAATTTGCGGGTACTTGGGGGGGAGGGGATTAATGAAAAGACACCACACGAAGAGCAATTATGAAAAAGATTAAGCAAGCTAGTTCGGTAAAAATACACAGGATGGCGAGCCCCCAAACCCTCGAAAAAAGTAGGGGTTGGCCTTTATGGCAGACGAATCGTTGGGAAGGGGAGTGGGCCAGACCCATGATTCAACCCCCTGATTTGCAACCAGCCATCAGGGAGAAAGGACCATTTCACAAATGGACCACTGGCAGGCGAATCATTAGGAAGGGGAGTGGGCTGGATCGAGGACTTGACCCCGCGATTCACAAGCAGCAATTAGAGGGGCTGGCCTTCATGGCAGACGAACCGTTTGGAGGGGGGGGAGTGGGCTGGACCCATGGCTCAACCCCCGATTCGCAAGTAGCCATGAAGGATTTGGGGGTTTACGGGTGTGCTTGGGCTGGTGCCCTTAAGCCTTGATCCCTTTACGGGCGAATCGTTAGGAGGGGGAGTGGGCCGAACCCATGACTTGACCTTACGATTCGCAAGCTGCCATTTCACAGATGAGGACCTTGGCTGGCGAATCGTTAGGAAGGGGAGTGGGCCAGACCTAAAACTCGACCCCGCAATGCGCAAGAAACCCCATCGTGAGGGTAAGGGGGATAATGAATGTTTGGTGGTGTAGGGGCACACGGAGGAGTAGGAATTTGGGGCGGTGAAGTCATAGGGGTGTGAGGAACACTTTCGTGGCAGGCTCTTTAGTAGGACAATTTTTCCCGAATCGGCTGTCGTCGTGGAGACTTGTCATCGCTAATCACCATGTACTCTTTTTGGGCATTCCCCTTGGGATTGCCATATCCCGAGTCCCCAGACCTAGGATCCTCAATCTCGCCCCTCGAGGGAACCCTAGTCTACTCGTCTGCGTTCCCGGCATCGGTTGGGCCTCCTGCCCCGATATCATCATCATGATGGGCTTTAGATCTATCCCTCACCGTCTTGCCTTCAAGCCCCTTGGCCCCACTATCCGTCTCTGCTCGCCCTTTAGTCTCATTATTCCGAGACCCCTATTGTGAGCTGAAATGGGCCCCCGAGTCATGAGCGAGAAAGAGTCCTTGGGGGTGTGGTGAAGTTGCTTGATCACTGCGTCCCGATCCTCACGGCCCTAGGCGAAACCTCAGGCATAAGGGCGGAAGTTTGGGGTCCCCTTGACGAACGATGGGGGACACTCCACTGCCCGGTGGAAGGCAAGTTTGACTTCATCCATTTCCTCTTCAACTTGCATGGGTTCGAGCTGTTTGAAAGAGACCGCCTCATGAGTCTGAGGAATTGGCTGGGACAACACTTCGCATAGGACGGTCTCCACCTCATTGTACTGTGCCATTCTCCTCTCCCCAGATGAATCGAACGACCATAAAGGAGAGAAGGGCTCCAGCCCCGCCGCCCGGCGAGCAACAACTTGGGCCTCAACCACCAGCCTTCTCGTCCCCTTCATAATCAACGGAGGGGACTGTGTTGGCATCTGTGATGGCGACGTTTGCTCCGGTGTTTGGTTAGGTGGGGGTTGAGGCATAGCTCGGGTAGGGGGGCCTCATGGGAGTCTCAAGACTAGATCCCCCAATAGGAATGGTAGCTTCTCGGTCAGTCTGAAGACTGGAGCCCCGAACAGAATTGGTAGCTTCGCGATTAGTACGAAGGTTGGGGCCCCAACAGAAGTTGTGGCCTCCTGGTCATGACGAGCTTTGGATGGCCTCTCAGAAGACTGGAGTGACTCGGTTGCACTTCCGTAAGAGCCCCTAAGATATTCTACCATTCAGCCTAGCCCCGCTTTAGCTTGACCAAATGTGTCATTATGTTCTGCTTGGTCAACAGTCGATCTGACTCTAGCTCGTGGAAGTGACGTCGGGCCCAGGATAAGACCACCTCAATCTTGGCACGCTCCCTCTAGTTGAGGTGGATGTCTAAGATGGAAGCTAACGGGAGTAGCCCCCAATCAGCCTGAACTAGGAACTCCCCTTGGACCTAGTCCTCGGGAAACTTTCAGCCTTCCCATAAGACAAAGAACATCTTCTTGCTGTAATCCTTTGCATGAGAATGCTATGGCTCAAGGGTGCATAGCTTTGCCTCCTCGTCCTTCGCCTGGAAATCAATCTGATTCCTAGTCAGCTTGCGAAGGACACGGTACAACGACAGGAACTCCTGAGCTGACAAGTCAGGATAAACGTTGCTTGACTCTAGGACAGTGATACGAAACACCACGCAGGCGGCCATCAGTAGATGCCAAGCGTTTGGAAGCAGTTGTGTGGGGGCCATCCCGAGGTAATGAAGCATCTCCCGTATCGGGCGAATGAATGAAAGGCGAAACCCATTCTTGAACATAATTTCAAAGAGCAAGACGTGCTCAGATTTGCCCTTGGCATCACAGGAAAAATCCCGAACTACCTCTAGGGACACTGAGGTCAGGATGTGGTTAAGGTCACGAAGCTCCTAGATAGAGCTCATGGAGAAGGAAGGAACCCAGCTATGCCTAGCAAAAGGTGAAGAAGAAGACTCAGCCATGGGTGGCAAGCGAAGAAGCAGAAGCAGAAGAGAAAGAATAAGGTACAGAAAGGACTAGAAAGCATGCAAGAAAGAACAAGAGAGGTGAGAAGAAAAATCGAAGAACTCACCAAAGGAAAGAAAGAAGCAAAAGCAATGGAGATTGCAGCAGAGTAACGGCAAGGAGGGAAAAGTGAGAAAATCAAGAGGGACCCCCCCTTTTTATACCCGAATGAGCAGTTACTCCTCACGGGAAACGAAGCAATGCAATGAGTCACGTCACAACCAGCAGTTGTCAGGGAAAATGGGACAACAGGCGTGTGAAGTGCACGAACTAGTAAGATCAGGCGAGCGTGGGCGAAATTCCTAGAAGTGTAATCATGACCTGGGGCGTTGGTGTCACGAACCAATCAAAACACAGAAGCAAAAGGCATGCAGTTAGGAAGACCAATTCTGCATTTATGGCTAGCTGTCACAACCATTCAACAGTCAGGTAGTCAAAAGGGCACGTGCAGACAACACATTAATGATGGAAAGTCCAATCCATTGGGAAGCCAAACAGACACTCATGAACAGACAGCACATTGATGGCCAAAAATCCCATTGTAGTCAGGCAGACTTAGTAGGCTCGCCAAGACCTCGAGAGGTAGACAAGAGTACGGGGCGCTCGAACTGAGACATTTGTCCTCCCCAACTTCGACGAATGGGTCATAAAAGCAAAGGGACTCAGGAGAATTCTCACCTCATTCTCACCAGTAAGAATTCGCGGGGTACTGTGAAGGAAAAATTTGCCGAGGGAAGGCCCACGGACCTTGGGCCCAGGGGTAAAACTAGAGAAGGCCCAACCCCATGGACTGCCCAACACAGCCCACTCAAGAGTGCCAGGGGGGAAGGTCCACTAGTTACCAAACGGGAACCTCGCCTGAGCCGGTTACCATACGAGGGATGAGATTGAGCTAGGGGAGCTTGGGAACACCTGTGCCCTATCAAAATAAATACACCTGGCATGAAGGCATGTCACATTAAATGCTGAAGCGTGCCCTAAGCACATTGCATTAAATATCGAAGCTTGTCCAGGTATGCCTAGCTAGCCTCGAAGCATTGAATGTGTAGCCAGAGCCCCCTCATCGCATTTAATGCTGGTCAAGAGCCCTGGCACCTGCCAAGGTTAAAGTAGAGGCTGACACCACGCCGCAGAGGGAACACATTGCTCGCATAGTCAGGACGACAGGGAAGACTACCCAATACATGACAGAGGGAATGATAACATGGACTGACATGACAAAAATCTCATCCGACCAGAGAGCTCAGAACTCACCAAGGCCTATAAATAGCCTGAGTCACCACATATCACAAGTGAACAACTTCATCTTTCTAATATTTACCTCGCTTCCCCTACTCCCACTAACTTTGGCATCGGAGTGGCCTCAGGGCTCCACTGCCCCTCCCCCCGGTTATTCAACCCTTGTGTAGGTGCGAATCGTTTGGATATTGCCGACCAGCTCGGGTCGTGGAACATGACATCAACAGTGTATATATTATATATATATTATGATTTACTCTTGCTTAAAATATTTATAGACGCACAAATTATTTATATGTAATTAATTCAAAATTTTATTTATTTTATCATGGTTGGTAAGTAAAATGAGAAAAATAAAAAATAAACATTGTTCTGAACACCAAAAATAAAAAAACACATTAATTATATCCCAAAATATATAATATTGTTCAATAAACATATAAGTAAAAAACAAAATAAAAACACAGCCTATTTAAGGATCATATCAATATCCTCCTGCACGCTCTTAACCTGTGTCTGTAGATCCTCTAGTGTCTTCAGGATGGGCTCATTTGCCTTCGCTATCAAGCACTGTACCAATCTCTCCACCATTGCCTCAAACTACTGTAATGTAAGTCCACTGGGCTGGCTCTCAGTAGGCTAGGCAGCAGTACTAGACATAGCAGGATCGGTTAAGCCTGGAGTCCTCACACTAGGGTGCCTTTTGCTCTTGCTGAGGGTAATCTTATTGAGATACCCCATCTGTAAGATCATTTTTCTAACCCATTTGCTCTGAATCCCACTCAGAGTAGGAAACAAGATATCAACAATCCAAATGATAGACTACCTCCATTCCCATATTGTGACTCCAGCCTGATGGGGAAGAAGATATACTGGGCCAGATTAATCAGCTCCCCTTATGCAACCTGCAATGGAAGTCTGGCCCGATCCATCCCAAAATCTGTCTTGTGCTTCTTCGGGTCCAAGTTGTAACTATCAGATTAAGTATCTCGAAAAACTTAGTGTAGTCTATCTGTCAAATCACCTTCCCATCATTATATGGCGAAACCTCAGGATGTCGCCTTATGGCACGTACCTGATCATCTGTGAGACCACCATCAAGTACGTACTTCTTATCAGACTCAGTATCGTCTAAGTCAACTAGCTCTTTGTCAATGAAGTTTGCCACTGGTGATAAGAATCCGGCCTCTCTATCCGTCCTGACTGTTGTAGTTGCTGTAGCCGTAGACAGTGTGGGATATGCATCTATAACGCGTGAGATATCCAAATAGTCTGCAATAATCCTCGGAGAGAAAAATAGAGTGACTCTCCACACTGTCAAAACATAATGTAGAAGCTCTTCCAAAATACGATAGAACTTGCATACCATGTCAAGATATGCAAGTCCGATCCGTGTGTAGATCGGCACCCATCTTCTCTCATTGAAGATCTGATGGATGCTGCATCCTTCCCAAGCCAAATTCTAGAAGTCATCTAACGTTACAGGTCATTCTACTAGGATTGGCCTATCAGTAGCAGTAGGGGCAGTAGGTGCAGCGGCTAGTGGGGCAATGTGGACTGGAGCACTACCCGTACTTGAGCCAATATGTGGCGGTGTGCTGCTAGGGATGGTCATCTAGTATTTCCCACGTTTTCTTCCTCTGCTTGCTATTTGTATACTATTCAATAAATGAGCGATGAAAGTTAGATGGGTTTTAATTACCCAAAATACATGAATAAAAAGAAATTTGCACAAACTGTATTGTTTGCCATTTACTCATTTGGACAAAAAACAACTCGTCTAAACAAGTAAATTGTTCGTTCGAACGCTAATGGGTCATCTTCTTTATTCCGTTCGGACGAGGTTTATTTCCGTTTGAATGGAAAATCTCACATTTATTCGAACCAAGTAAACCCTAGTTCACTCCTAAAAGTCTGAAACTATCTATTCTTGAAAAAAACTACAAAAACTATAAAAAATGGGTCAAATTCGATTTAAATTCTGACCTCTACGAAAATGGGTGTTCACAATCCATTTTCAACTAATAGAGGGTGTTAGAAGATCCATACTCTTGATATTTCATTGTAGAGATGAAGTGCGGCGTGTTTTTGGGCCATTGATGAAGGATTGTGAGTGTTTTTGAGAATTTCTCGTTTGGAAGTTCTGGGTATTATATACCCCGATACTCGTTCGGACGAGAAAGTGGTTGTTAATTCAAGTTTTGTAATTGTTTGGCTCGTCCGAATGTTTACATTAGTGTCCAAATGAGTTGTTAATTCTTACATACAACAGTGTTCGTGTTTGTTTCGTGTTAAGACATGCAAACAAAAAAATTAATTATATCTATAGTATCACAATAATATTACAAACTTATAAAACTAACTATAAGGTTAAAAAATTACAATCCAAACAATAAAAATATCAACCTATTTTTATCGTGTCGTGTTCAACATAAATAGATGAGACTGGTCGTATAATATATTGCCACCTCTAATGCTATCATGTATTATTGTTGTAATTATATAGCGTATTATTTAATATTAGTATTAGTTTTTTATGATTAAATTAACTATACTATACGTATAATACTATATTATTAATTCTTATATAATCTACCAGGGCTTTGACATCAGGTGAGTAGTCTGGAATCGATCAATTCCAACGTTGAATCAAGGTGAGTACCTCTTTAAGTTGTAGAACTCTTGTTCTTGATTGGCTAGCATAGAGTGTGTTGAGTTTTTTCCATGTCCCATAAGAGGTTTTTGCAGTAACAATTAGAGGAGTAATAGTGGGTGATGTGGAGGCTAAAACTGCACCAAGGATAAGTTTATCCTGACGAACCCAAAGAATCTTGTTCAATTCGGAAGTGGGGGTAATAGCAGGGGAGGGGCAAGTAGAATCATCATTTACGTAGTCGAGTAAGCCGTAGCCTATAAGCAAGGCTTCGAACTATGCTCGCCATTGAGGGAAGGTGGAGATTGTCAATTTTTCATTGATTTGGACAATGATATTAATAGCAATGAGAGGTTTTTTGGAAGCTGAGAAGGGTTGGGTATTAGGTTGAATTTAGGGATTTTTATATGTTGAGGAAGACATTGTTGAGTTTTGGATCGTAGACTCGTTTGAGATCGATAACACTACAGGTTGAATGAATAATTATCCACACTTTTCATTGATGTATTGACAGAGTTATATATACACAAATGTCTGCTCTATTTTAGGAAAGTATACAACTGATAGACTAAGTTATAGAATCTACATCAGTTACACAATTACAAAAATATTCAAAAATATTCTAATCCGATACAGCAAGATTTAAGGCTGATTTGCCTCTGTGATGCTCTGTTATTGATACTCAGAATCATCCTTTATAGCGTGCTGGTGGATTACCTTATATCAGGAAATGCAGAAATTGATTTTGCTAAGGGTGCTGATTTCTTTGTACAGATTTGTTTATTTTGTTCATGTGCTCTGTTGCGACATTTTGGTCTATTCGTTAGGCACGTTTATTGTTGGTTTAATTGGTTTATTGTTTGACTGAGTAGGTATGTCTTAGGTTTTGTTGATGGGTACGTCTGTTATGCTAGACATGGGATGATTTATTGCTTTATCTTTTAATTCCCTTATGACTTGATTGTTATCACGGTTTTTCTTTGTCATAAACGAGATTTTTTAATAAATTTAAGGAAGGTAACTCTTAGACATGTAATCCTAACTATTTGCCCAAGAAAAAAAAAAAAAAAAAAAACACTGCATGCTGCCCCCTGTGTAAAAGCTGCACCCGATACTTCATGATTTGTTGGGTATGCATTTTCCTGAATGTCGGTTATCTCCATAGTGGGAGCACGAGGCCTCTTATTGGGGCGTCCCTTGTTGCTTGACAAGGTCGAAAGTTTATCGGCTCATTCGGCTCTCGGACACGCCTAACATGCATTTGCTTGGACTCCTGTCGCTACCATAAATCATATGATCAGGATCCCAAATGGCAATATATCTGTCGTAATACAGTTGGTCTCTAATCGAATCTGAGCAAATATATAACTCTCTAGATCAATAGGCTCTAAAGATCGACGTGTATCATAAAGATCCATGCCAACCACAATCCTGGGCGACGGAGGATCATTGCTGTTGGCTATGATTAAGTTCATTGTCTTGGGAAAAATCATAAATTAGCTTGTTTGATTATTTTCATCCCATCATCGAAAGGAGCATTTGTACTCACAAGTAACTGTCGATCCTCATGATCAACTGGGAGGCAATCTAGCCCATCTACGTTAGTGTCCTCATCCTTAGTCGTCCCCCCATCACCCGTAGTTGTAGACTTCCTCAACTCTACATTCAAATATGCAGTGGGCAATCAAGAGATACCAAGAAACTTGGCGACTCCATCTACTGAAAATGTAATAGATACACCCGAAACGGAGATTGTGTATACCTCATCATCTCGGTTGGCACCAACAATTTGTTTGTGTGTGTTTGTGTCGTGGATCAGATAGGGCAACATTTCAGTGGGCGTGTTTGTGTCGGCGGTGCATAACTGCCTGTAGTGTACTTCTACGTACGTGTTCTTAAATGGAAGTTTGAGGTTATGTTCATAGCAAAGAAACAGACATTCACCCTATGATATTTGTGTATCTGTTTCCTAGTAATTAGCACTGTATAATCTGTTTTTAAAGCAGGCAATGAAATATGGCATATTAGCTAATTAATGAACTTCAGCAATTGAACGACAACATAGAAGTACTGACAGAATTTTGAGACTAATTATAAATGCATATGATAGAGCTATGAATTGCAGCTAAAATGGTTTCGTTTTCGACATCGTTCTCCCCGGTGCCCAAGAGTATATCTCCGGCGGCACAGTACCATTGGTGAGCAAGTTCTGCGGCATCCCATATAAATCTGAAATATCAAGGCCGGGATGATGATGACCGTTTTGGTAATGCTGATTCTGCATCGCAGCAGCGATTTCATGATCATCATCCAATAATGGCAGGCGATCAAAAGTGGCATTCATGAATGATGCAGCCATTATCACAACAGGGCCAGAAGAAATGAGTGCACCAACCACGCCCCCACCCACAACCTGCCCTTGAGGCCCAGCTAGGTAGATTGTCAGGCCAGTTATGCCCGGTGGCGCTGGTGGAGGCAAGATTGATCCAATCAATGAAAGAATCTCAAACCGACCATGAAGTGTCACAATTGTGCCGGTCGAGGTTTGTTGTCGGAGGGTCACATTTGTTACATATCCACTGCCACTAAGTATGCAAATGCCACGTTGCTTTCTCCTCGCAAAATCAGCTAAGCTTTCATTCACGTCGTAGCCGGAGCTCACTTCCATAGCATGTGCACGGATTGCATTAGCACTGTCTCGGGTCACAATTATTGGTGGCTTTGGCTTGTTTTTAGACCCAGCTGGCCTCCCACGTGGTCGCCTAATGGTGTCCCCCTCTGCGACAGTTGAAACAGGCGACACTGCCTTTGGCACTTTTGCAGACACGAGGACATCAATAGAAGGGCCTGTCGTTTGATCTACGCCTCCGGCCATATCTGCACTGGTTAAGCCTTAAAGCACTATGCTGACGAATAACAAGAAATTCTCCAAATGTTGGATCAAGATGCGAGTTTAAATAGAGCTTTGAGCAAGTAAATTTTATCATTACAACCCGAAAGAATGACAGGGAATTAGGTGATGGTTAAGTACATAGAGTTTAGTACCCCCAGCAATTAACTGTGTTTGTGTATTTCTCTCAGTGCCTAATTCCCAACCGACCAAGTCTTGATCATCTTCATGTCTATTGCCTTCCCTAACAGATAGCCATTCAAGCAAAAAAAAATTCAACTTTGGAAAACTCATGATCCCATGTTATTAAATCGAGTCCCAGCAGCCTGCGTGAGAGTCCAATTCACGAAGGAGTTAAAGCCATCATTGTCACTTTGGATGGTGGGAGTTTCTCATAATATTTTATTATTATTTATTATTTTATTATAATTTTTTTATTCTATTTTTTCTATTTTTTAATACTATATATTAATTATTATTTAATATTTTATCGTTACTTTTTTACTGTTATTCGTAATATATCTAAATCAATTCAGTATCCAAACAAAATTTTTAATATTTCTCTTTGACAAAAGGTAGCACGCGGTATATATGTTGGGATTTGTGCCTCGATGGCCAATAGTTTGTCGTATGAATCATAGACTTTGGTGTTGATGTTAATAACGGGTGCCCATGACTTGCTAATATAAATAAAATATATAATTACTTGATTCGGTATAAAAGTCTTAATTATTTCTGTCCATTGCAGGAATAAGGAAAGCAATGCCATACGAGAGGTACTTGAGTTTGCCATCGGTTGTAGGCCACAATAGGTTCAAAACATTCCAAAATATTTTGGACAACATCAAACAGAAACTCGAAAATAAATCCATCAAGACCCTATCTATGGCAAGGAAGGAAATATACTTGAAGGCAGTGGTTCAAGCCTTGCCTGCATACACCATGGTGTGTTTAAACTACCTAAAACTCTTCTTCAAGGCATAACCAAGGTAATGGCCAATTATTAGTGGAGACAACAAGAAAAAGAACAAAAGACCCACTGGATCTCTTGGAAAAGAATGGGGCAGTCCAAAGCAAATGGTGACTTGGGCTTTAGGGACCTAGAGGTATTCAACAGAGCCCTGCTTTCCAAATAGTACTAGAGGCTACTCCAAGACCCAAAATCCCTAGTAGCACAGGTTCTAAAAGCAAAATATTTTCCAAACTCAGATTTTCTCTCAGCAAAGGTAGGCTCTAAGCCGTCATACATATAGAGGAGTCTAGTGGCAGTGAGACCAGTGGTGGAGGATGGATCATAATGAAGGATAGGAACGGGTGAAACAAAAAAGTTATGGAAAGACAAATGGATCTTAAAACAAACCCCCTCAAAGCCAAATAGCCCACAAAACACCCTGCTGGAAGATGCAACAGTAGCTAATCTCATTGATCAAAGCTCCAAAAACTGGAAGCAAGAACTAATTACAAGCATTTTCAACAAGGACGAAGCTAACCTAATCCTAGAAACCCTAATAAGTTCACTAAGATTCGAGGATAGACGCATCTGGCAAGGCACAAAATGGGGAACTTTCTCTGTCAGAAGTGCATACCACCTAGAGAAAGCAAAGGAAACATCAGTTAAGGGCCAGAGCTCATTGGAAAATAGCCTAAAGATGGGGTGGAAAAGATATGGCAGATCAAGGTCACCACAAACGAGAAAATCTTTATGTGGAGAGCCTGTAAGGAAGGTCTTCCAACACAATCTAACCTCTACAAAAGGAAGATAGCACAAGATACTATGTGTCTGATATGTGGAAGGGAGGAAGAAACTACACTACATGTGTTGTGGACATGTGAGGCAGCCCCAAGATGTGAGCATTGTCCCCAAGATGTGTGGGGACAATGCTCAAAGAAGATCCAGAAATGCTCAATTTCCCACTCCTCAATGTTATGCCTACTAGAAACCCTACTCAAGATCCTCAACGCATAGGAGATTCAAGAATTCACTATCGTAGCTAGGAAGCTATGGCTCAGACGGAACTCGTTCATTCACAACAATGATTTTTGGTCACCCAAAGCAATATTACAAGAAACAAAATCTAGGATCAAACTTATGAATGAAGTGGAGCAAACGTACAAGATCGACAAACCGAGCTCCCAATTCTGCCCATGTCCGACCACATGGCAACCTCCTCCTAAGGACTGGTACAAGGTGAATTGGGACGGCGCCACCAACAAATCGCAAGGCCTGATTGGGATAGGAGTAGTAGTTAGGGACTACCAAGGTAGGGTTATGGCAACGATGAGGCAAAACAAGAAAATTCTACTAGATCCAATCATTGCTGAGGCCTACGGAGCACTTGTCGCAGTCAATTTTGCGATGTAGTTGGGACTCCCACATATTGTCTTAGAGGGGGACTCTATACAAGCAATAAAAGAGTTAAATGGAGATACAGTCGCTTGAAGCAGCTCGAGTATGTTTCTAAGTGAAGCGAAGTTAAGCCTTGCCAATTTTGCAAAATGGGTGGTCTCTCATGTCAGGAGGACCGACAACACAATAGCCCATATTCTAGCAAAAGATTCTCTTACCAATTCGGAATGTACTGTAACTATGGAGGACTATCCTCCTTGTATTTCACGTTTATTGGAATGAAATGGCCTAAGGGTTTGCCTTTCAAAAATAAAAAATAAAATAAACAGAGTTAAAAAAAAACACGATATACATTGTCAAAAAAATTGACTTCAAGTATATATAATGGATTTAATCCCTAGGAAAGAGGCCTGCCAGAACCTTAATCTCGAACCAAATCTTTACCGACCTAGCTAGGCCAAGTTGCTCCTAGTGGCCATATAGAAATTGATTTTCCAACATCGCTTTGCTAGCCATGTATGATGTAGCTCTATTTGTATAGCTGAAGTTTTTGGTTGCATAAAGAAGGAAATCATTGTCGCAAATTCGCAGGTCTTATCCGGTCCAAGAAGCTAGTTGGGGTTATGTATGATAATTTGGACTTAGCCAAGTCCTCGCTGGTTACTTTTCTACCTTAGTCCTATTAGAAATTAGTCCAATTAGAAATTAGCCTAATGGATTTTAAAGATGCATGGAACCTAGTAAATGATGCCACACAGAATAGTAATTATTTTATAGGGTAGTTCCAACAAATGATTTACAGGAAAGAATACAAGAGAGAACCTCAAAAATTCAAAGAAAACATTTCTGATGTTCATTTAAATCAGTCCACAAGTGGATTGTATAGCCAAAATCGTTTGATATGAAATCTTACCAAAATTAGCAAAATCCTAATAATAAATCCAAAATCAAATACGAAATAAAAGAAGTAATCTACCAAAAATTTGGCCCAAATCGAGTTCAAAATCACATCTTAAATGATAAACGAAATATTACAAAATATGAAGAATAATAACTAAAATTAAGGATTTGAAAGGAAAAATAGTGGTCAAACACTTGCACACCAAGCATATAGCTTGGTGGCCATGGCTTGCATTCTAGAAAAAACACTCCAAATTGAAGTCTTATGTGTGATTCCAACACCCATAGTCAAAATTATGGCCAAAATGTTAAAATATACCTAAAACTGTCTCAATTAGGAAAATATCACGATCACTCGCCACATTTGCATTGATCAGCCAACTCATGTATTTTAGCTCCATCAATGTGCAATCTAATAACTCAGCATCATCTGACTCGGATTCTCCTGCATCAAATCTAGACTTAGCCAAGTCCTTGCTTGTTACTTTTCTACCTTAGTCTAATTAGAAATTAGCCTAATGGATTGTAAAGATGCATGGGACCTAGTAAGTGACATGGACCTTATCTTATGCTAATGAGATAGGTGCCCAAGCCTACAAAGAAACCCTCGAAGGACTAGTGATGTTTGTCCTTTCGTATTTCGAGTTTGGAGGAGAACCCAAATAGGTTTTAGGTTAATGGAAGAGGCACCTAATGCAAGAAGAGATCCTCGAGTTTTTCTAAGCCACAATCAATAGAGCTTTGGGAAGGGATTTTCGATTTTTGTCAAGAAACTTGCCGCTTGCAAGTATGCAACCAAGCTTCTAGAAGAGGTTTGTGAGAAGGAAGGGAAATACCATTTTTGGCCGTAGGGAAGCAAGCGCCATTTAACACTTATACAAGATGATAGTTTCGAGTTTTCAAGAAAAGAAGCCATGCATAAGAACTTCGGTTTTGAGGAGCCACATGGCATTTGTGCCCTATCCTTCTACTACATTCATTGTATTTAGACCTAAAAGTAAGAAGAAGGAAGATAAAGAAATTTTTAAGCATGGCAAGGATCGCACACACCACATGCCATTTGGCATTCACGCATTTAGCCCCTAGGGTTTCTAGAAGCTTGCAATCATGACGAAATATTTCTAAGGTTTGGGCCAAGGTACACGACCCTTTGTCCATAGCATGGATTCATTGAATCTAGACCAAAGTAGATGATAAGTAGCACTTAAGGTTCAGTTGGGCAAGAAATCGTCACTTGTCATCCATGCAAGATGTCTCTTAACATTTTCAAGAGAAGTAATGATAAGGGAAAAAGAAAAGGTGACTTTCAGCGAAAGCAAAGGGCAAGATGACACATGGGGCCCATGCACAAGAATCCCTTTAATTTTTACATTTGAAATAATGATAGAGATAAATGAGTGAGATTTGAATGAGGTACATAAGAAGGGCAATAAAAGCATGGGTGCCCTTACAGCACCGAAGGTATGCCAAGAGTCACTTTTACTTACTCCTATTTTTCCTCTCCTCTCATCTCTTTCTCGCCTACCCAAGAAGAAGAAGAAGGAAGAATACCACCACCATTCTTCCACCAACATGCAACCTTCACACAAGCATAGGAATGAACCAAGAACCTCAAGTGAGGAAGGGTTTTTGCTATGGTAAGAATCTTTGATTTATGAAAGAATGCAACTTTGATTGGATTGGGTGTTTTAAGGTCTCTCTTTCAGCCCTAGCTCGATAAGGGAATAAGAAAACGGTTAAACCTTAGGAGGGTAAGACATGTTCGGCTCTTACTGGGGTTATTGTGAGGTCCCACTTGACCTTTTTTTCAAGAAACTTAATCAAAATGCTTTGATGCATTTTAGCCATTAGGGTTATGCCAAGTAGCTCCACCTGTTTGGTATAATCCATCCTCAACTACAAATAATAGGTCTCTGACCATATTCAAAATAAAAATATTTTTCACAACCCAATCCATATAACAATGTCCACCAAGTCATAAATAAAAGAATATGAATAAATTATAAATGAGAGGGTTCACATTCTCCCAAAAAGCTTAACAATAAAGAATAACTAACATTCTATAAATCCAATGAAACTAGAACCCAACATAATAAATAAATTAATTGTTTTCCCCCCCATCTAGCCAGTGGCTCTAACAGCTTAAAACTTGGTCAAGACTCTACTCTTGGTCCTCTGATGGAACATCCAAATCATCTGAAAAATATATGAGATAAGAGGGGTGAGTTTTTCCACAACTCAGTAAGCGAAGAACCTATACAAGCGTGTAAACATAAGAATTTACCAAGTAATAAAGTACGAAACAAAACATAATTAAGCATAAAAGAAACAAATGATTTTCAAGATAAAATCATAAAGTACTTTGGCATAACAAAACTGAGTATTTTCACTATATCAAACGGAGCATCTCATAAAGCAAAGACCATGTTTAACTCCCGTGGTAGGGTTGTGCAAATCCCGGTGGCCAAACCAGACAGAGACAGAGGCCTTATTCGTTCTCGGAGCCCCGAGTGTGCACATAGGAAAACCCACAATAAACCACTTTGTTTCCAAAGTGGGTGCACTCAGAGATAGGAAATTGGTACCAATCCAAACAGAGCAAAGACAGAGTAGAGCAGAGCAAAGCAGAGATAGAGTCAAATACCAACTAGAATACTATGCCAAAGGTTTTCAGAGTTATTAAAAATACATAGTTCCAAACTATTTTAAGAATAAAACTTTTATAAATAAAACGTCGTCAACCAATCAAGGCATAATTTTTCGCAAATAGACAAAAACACTCTTTTTCACATTTCAGAAAATAACATGATAAAAAGCAAGCTCATGTCTACACAATGCATGACAGAAATATTTTTTCCTTCTTTTATATAAGCTTCATGAATAATGCAAGCAATCGACTGAGGTTGGTTTTTATCGGGTTTTCATTTCATAACTAACAAAAGCACAAATTTTCTAAAAGTCAACCTCAGTCCTTTTTTGGTATAAAGAGCATACGAACCCGCTTACCTGACTGCTGTAGCGAAAAATCAAAGAGCCTGACCGCTAAGAGTTTCGTCAGCTATACATGAAAATAATTTCCTTTATGTTAATGAAAAGGCCTAAATCTGAAAAATTATAAGTTAACTACATTGCTTGCCTAAATTCATAATTTAGCATATCAAAAGCAACCAGCCACTACGACCCGCAAAACCAGCATACTCCATACTAAAAATATCATTTCAGCCCACTACCAGCTCATTTCAGGCATCCCTCTGATAAAGCCAACCCAAAAAAAAATTGTATAGTCTCTCATACGTTCAAAACTACCAAACCCAACCATTTACATCACACAAAACATCCCAAACAACCCATTGGCAGCACCAATCAGCAAAAATTAACAAAGAAATCACTCGAAAATCCCCCAAAAATCACTTCGAAAATGGATTCGGAAGTTGGAGAAAAATATTCCATAAATATTACGGGGAGAAATCTATCCAGTAAATTTATCAAATCCAAACATCATAAATTAATTCGCTAACCTCCCCAACCTTCCAACAACAGCCGTACACTCTTGGCAACAATACGGATATTGAACCCAGAAAAATACCACAAAAATATACCTATCGGAGAGACCCAGAAATTTACTAATTCACATAAGTTAATTATCTATTCAACAACTGAGAAGCTTACCTGAGAATGGAGAACAACCCGCAAGAACGACAGAGGCTAAGAAAATGAATTTCTTGTTTCTGTTAGTGCCGCCTACAACCACCGGTGCAAACACAAATAAATATTCCGAATTGAACCAACAAATCCGAAACGAAACCCTTGAATGATGGAAAAGCTGAGATAAAAGAGAAAACTAGAAAGCTTACCGGTGAAAACGCAGAGGTGTGAAGAACAGAGGAGTTCGGCGCAAGAGACGAGACAGCTGAAATAAAAAATTGGAAAATACAAGTGGAAGGTGAGGGAGATAAATTTCACTTGATGGAGAAACCGCCTAGAACGTGGGGGAGTGGGCGTGAGGAAGAGGCAACGAAGCAGAAGGATGGGCTGGGCAGGGGAGGAAGAAAGCAAAAGAAGAGAAGAAGAGGAAACGGAAAAGAAAAACTAACCTAAAGTGGAACGACACCGTTTTGAAGACCTGGGCTGGGCTGGGCTGGGCTGGGCTGGTTAATGGGCTCTCGGCCCAGGCGTTACAAAGTAAGGCACACATTTATATTCTTCACGCAGAAAGCCAATGGGAAAGAGCTTGTAGCCAAATAGGATTATGGGCACAAAAACCCTAGTTCATGCCACACAGATGCTTGGTTTAGTATTAAATTTGAATTTAATGGTTTAAAAACATACACTTATAGCTTGCTTATTCATTGGTATTTTTACATCAAGAAATGTGTAAACTCTACATCTTGGTAGTTCAAATTGGATGATAACATTGCTACTTGTCACATGTTATGATTCATGTCATATATGTGCCTACTATGTTCAAATGTTGCTTGTCAAATGGTTATTTCAAATAACATGTTTGGAGTTTTGATAAATAGTGTATGCTTTGTTGAGCATTGATATATTATACAAAGGTATGCATTTTCTCATATTCTAATTCTTTCAAGGTATAAACGTGATGCTCTCTTTATATATAGCAAAAATATATGACATTGTTGCATGAAAGTTATATGGTCACATGTCATACTTTTTAGATGGTGCATTAAAAGAAATTATTTTTGTCACGACTCCAAATGCTATGATGAAAAAATATCCTAGTGTAACTCTTCTTTCCACTTAGGAGTGCTTAAATTGGAGTGGTAACTTTTAGGTCGACGAAGCACAGTCAATAAATCTTGAATGGGTTCTTTTTAAAGAATTTTAGAGAGAAGCAGCACTTAACGCTAGTGGGTACAACACATTAGAAATGAAAATTATGAACTCCCATATCATATAGACTCTAATGTACTCACACTTAGTTAAGTGGGCCAACCATGTGATATGATAACTAGCAGGGAGCCCACAGTACTTTGGGAAGCCATCAAATGTCCGCCCACATTTTTATATGGCTTAATCATTATAAATAAATAATGAGAGTTGGAGGCCAGTTTGTCTGGGAACTTTTTTCGTCTCTCATCTCCCTTTTCTCTCTGAGCCTCACAACGATCTCCAAGCTTTGTTGCCATTTGCCCGCTGGGGGGGGGGGGGGGGGGGGGGAGCTCTTGCTCCACCCACCTTTCTCCAACGCCAACCCCTTGCAGCTTTCTTTTTCATTTTCCCCTTTTTCCTTTCTGGTTTTTCTTTCTATTTCACCATTAGCTTTGATACTAGATCTATTGTCCTCCGGAAAGTTAGACCTAACACGCGCCTGTCCACCAGCCTTTCTAAGTGCCGATCTTTAAGTCGGCAGAAGAAAACGCTCCGTTCAAGCAATGTGTTCGCCTTACGCGTAGCTTATGCCATGTGCGACTCTCACGCTTCGGCATGTTTGGGAAGGTTTTATCAGCGATATTGGATCTCCCTACTTCGACTACCCACTCTCCTCCAAGTACGGCGCATGTCATTATGCGTCACCGCAGCCAATAGTGGTCTCTCGTCGGAAATTTGTATCAGTTCTCAGATGCTCTCGTATGTTCCTGCTTTCCATAACCAATGATCAAGAGTAAGTGGACGTGAAAATTTTTAATTGTTAGCCTAGACCAATACACACATATCTTCTCTGTAGCTTCCAACTATAGATTGATAGTCTGTTCATCAGACTACTTTAAAACCGTCTGCAAGCAATCGTCCCTTTTAGGACATGGGTTGGAGCCACTCGTTTAGCTTTGATCACTCCTTTTTATTTTCTTTTCTTATGATGCATTGTCTGTTGGCTTTTGAGAAGATTGTAGGGGACTCCCACCCTACTGAATTTTGTATCCTGTTTTTCGTTCGTTTATCTAATAGAATGCAAAATTTTCTTAGAAAAAAAATGGAATAACATGAACTGAAAATGATATTTTGTTACAAGGTCATTTTGTTAATTTGTCACATGATTACAAGGTTAATGTTTGAAAAAGAACAAGTATAAGAAAGAAATGAGTTTTATCAAGTTCATGTCCATGATCATGGATTAGTATTCATTGTTTGCCTTTATATGCTTAAGTTATCTTTCTTGTATGTTATTCGTTTAACTTGTTGAGATTTCTTAAAATTCACCATGATAGTTTCTACTACTATTCTCCTGAAATGATAGAAATTGTGACAGGAATAGACGATAGCAACGGGGAAGCACAAGTGCTTGGATTCTCTAAAGACTAAAGAGGAGTTTAGCAAGATAAGAACTAGGAAGGGCAGGGGTGGTATGGCCTCTAGCTCTCAACATGTTATGATTGTATCGAAGACGCGGTCAACAACTTGACGAGGCTCCTTGAATGCATTAAGGAAGCCCAAGAACTGTTGAATCAGAAGGAATATTGTACTTGAAAATTTGAATAGCCTATATGTCACCTGTGACCTTTTGATGATAAACTAAATATCAAAGGTTGTGTTTCAAACCCTCGTTTTTGTATTGGGATATTTTTTAACAAATTATTTTGGTATTGATAGTTACTTTATTTGGTACCATATTTCAATCGCTAAAAACTTTACTTAGAATTGACATTTTATGCTATGATTATTGCATATTACTAGAAACATGTTAGTGCATTGTATTTTAACTGGCATGAACAAGATGTGTGTAACTTTGAGTTACATGTCCCAATGCTTTAATCCTTGTCTAATCCCAAGTGGGGTTTGTGGGAGTCTCACAATGATACATCAACAATTCTTTTATAATTTATTTTAAAACTAAATAATGAAACCATGTAACTTCATTAAAAATGAATTTTAATTTTATGAAAAACATTATATTTTATTTTTCATAGAATAATTGTAAGTTAATAATTTTTCTAAAGCTATTGTGGTCCTAATAAGA
This sequence comes from Platycarya longipes, assembly GCA_036559045.1. Classification (NCBI taxonomy): domain Eukaryota; kingdom Viridiplantae; phylum Streptophyta; class Magnoliopsida; order Fagales; family Juglandaceae; genus Platycarya; species Platycarya longipes. The sequence continues at coordinate 14,200,605 of CM071792.1, read as the reverse complement.
ATTGTGATTCGAAAGGCCTATTTATGACAGTATGAAAACTTGAGTGCAGTTGACGTAATAGAAGCCTCCAAAAGCATTGTTAAGAACGTGTTTGCACCCCACTCGTCCTTGCTCTATTGGTCACCTGAGGAAAGAAAGCTCGATAGGCCCAGAGTGATAGATAGTTGGAGAGACAGAATCCTTTGAATTGTACTTGAATTAAGGATTTTATACTCTTTTTGTGTTCGAGGCATCTATCCCTATCTTGAAGCCATCGCATTTAATGCGACGGCTACTTTTAGGGACGATATCCCCTATCGAGATCTCCTGCTAGCACTTCTAGTTGGCGCCATTAATGAATAGAGGTTTTCCTCGGTCATCTGAGTGGAGGTGTGCTCATGTGAATGTGATTCTATCTCCTTATTTAGTCCCAATTTCCTACTTCCTTACCAATTAGTGGGCTAGTCATGTCTAGGATGTGGGCCTTACTAGCCATGTGCAGGGCATTAAAGTGGGATGAATATGTCCCTCTAGTTACCCAGCAAATTCATCATTTGCATGCAAGGTAGGAATTTTCCTACTCATGCCCTCTATCGACACTTGCCCTCTATTTAAACCCCAAGTTTCGGCCTTTGTCTTCTCCTTCTTTCCAAAACTTTTCACCCTTGCATTTTTTATAAATGGATAATTATGTTGTATTTAATACTTTTAAAATAGTGGGTTAAGTGAAATCTATTTGCTAAAAGAATAGTATTAAGTTACAATGTGATTAATTTGTTGACAAATGAAGCCTATAGTTAAATGGGCTTATGCTGTGAAGATAACTAATATTTAGTCTCAATCCATTGCAAGAATTTGGCCCAAATACATAACTGCCCAGTGAAACCAAATGAATGAAGGTTGCGGCTTATTTAAGGCCCAAAACTTGAAGCCCATGTCTAAACTCTTGTGAAGAGAAGCCAACTTGAAGGCTAGATTTCTGTTGACTCAACATACAGTCGAAGGCCTCAACCTAGATGCAACAAATATCTATTCTTGAAAGAGGTCAGGCAAAACCAGAGAAGCCTTGAGAACCTGAGGGAGAAAAGGGTAGAATCGAGATACTGAGAGGGAGAGGGTAGAGGAGAGAGAAGAAAAAATGGAAGGGGATACAAGGAGTGGAACGCAGAAGTAAAATGAGATTTACTTTTCTATTTTAGATTGTCTATTTTCTTTATTCTCTCACTTATTATGGTGGCAGTTACGTATTGCCTTCACCGCGAGTTATGTCAGTCATACGGGAATTGTATATTGCCTTTCTTGTCATGAAGTGACTTGTTATTTTCTTATTCTTTTCCTTGTTTGTATTCTAGTTTCCTTTGAAACCATGATAACTTAATCATGAGACTCATTATAAAATGCATGCAACTTAAACATTTCTCATGCAAAATGCATGACTCATGTGACGCATGTCGCATGCATTTACTTAATCATAGCGTATTCATGCTAAACAAATTCTTAGCAATTCTTTCAAGTAATTCATACATATTTCATCAAAGAAGCAATTTAAATAATTAAACCCTAAACTTGAAATAGCCTAGGCCGAAACTCCATCTAGGCTAAACATTTTATTTCTTTGACTCTTTTTCACCACATCACCTTCCATTCATATATATCAATTATTCCTCAAATACCAGAGTTATATCTTATTATTATTATTTTCTTTATAAAAATCGTAGTTTTTAGAGATATCATCCAATAGGAATAAAACTAAATATTCTTCCTAACAACTTGTTCCATAGCCAAGAACCCTAAAACCATATAGTTAAAATCCTAGCTTTTAAATACATCATACTATAATTTAAAACTTCAATTTAAAACTATCTAGTTTCATTCTTTAATCATTCATTATATAATTCTAAAATAACTCTTAAACTAAGTCTTAAATTATTCTCTCAAGTAAACATAAGAAATTTAAAAATCTTAATCACTTATCAACACATTTTCAATTTAAAGAAAATATTCCTTATACTACTTGTCAATCACCAAAGGAACATGTATTCATCCAATAATCAAATAGCAAATACAATCCTTAAATAACAATTTATAAAATATATAAACAAAATGCTAAAGTTAGGTTATGTGTGCACTTATAACTTCCAAAAGATATCCAAAGCAACTCATTTGTAAGCTAGGATTTTTCCACCACTTTCTTGAGAGAACTCACTCAATTAAACTAGGAGAAATGATTTAAAAAGTGAGGAGAAGAAAAGAAGTAGATGGAGAAGAGAAGAGAGGGCTGACTGAGAGTTTCAAAAAATGAGAACCAAGTGAACGTGTGTGTGTTTTTGGGCTAGTTGACTTCTTCCATTTCAAAGACCACTTTTTTCACATTTAATCCCAAGTAGCCAAGTGTTCCTTTTAGACTATAGGACACTCATTTCACCTTAGGCTTAGGTGACATAAGAATTAAGTCATGAGCTTATCCAAAAAGACGTAAGAATTAAGTCATGAGCTTATCCATAGGACACTCATTTCACCTTAGGCTTAGGTGACATAAGAATTAAGTCATGATTTTTTTTCCAATACATGTAGGTTTATTACCAATAAAAGGTTCATAGGAAATATAATATATATATATATATCCAAAAAGTTTCAAAGAAAGACTAAATAGAAGGTATTCAATTCTATCATGAGGAAACTTCAATAGGAAAAATTTTTGGATTATCACATCTCTTGTTTTTGACCTGTTGTAGACTCAGGGCACAACAAGACCTTGAAAAAAGGATCTTCCAACCCTATAGTCTTAGAATGAAGATGGATGCTGATTTAGTGAGGGTTTCTCTTATTTTTGGTGTTGTGAACTATGATTGAATATTTATGTCGACGCCCCCAGTCTACGCTGGAGATTTAACGTAAACTTGAAGCGTCAAAAACATATAATACAAGGCTACATATCCCTCGTTCATGACAAGTAAAAATGCATGCATCTAACTTACTAGCAGTATGCAATAAGTATTGTAGCGAAAAAGTCATTTCTAACCAGATAGGCAAAAAAACAAAACAATGCCATCAATCACATGGTAATTGCTAGTGCAAATTTCCCAAAAGCTTCATAAGCAATTGCACCTCACACAGTTATTCAAAGTTCAAACTCTCAAAAGCATTGAGAACCATAAATTCTCAAACACTTAAACGTAAGATAACATTGTCTCATATCAAAATAAACTTAAACCTAGTCTTCACCTTTCAAAACGGGGGTTTTATCTTAACATCCTTAACCCGTTCTCCAAGAAGCAAACTAATCAAACTCAACCTCTGAACCTGCTGACAGTATGGCCCTTCCATCAAAACATAGACATCGTCAAGAGCCAAAGAACCATTCGAGTGCAAAACTATGCAACAACCCGAAGATCATGGGGCTTTTAGCTGTGGGGGTTCGTTCTGCCTAAAAATTTTCTGCAATCTCTCATACAAAAATTGGTCCACCTCCGGCTTGAACCTAGCATAAGCAGGCACACCAAGGGGCCATTAGAGGTTTCCTTAGTCTTATTGGGAGGCGGCCTCTTGCGATTCTCCATCTAGACCTACAATCACTTCTACCATCCTGGGAAAGGAATAGTAGTTGAAACTACTAGAATGAGATTTTGAGAAATCTCAATAAACATACAAATAACATAGTATAGGTATCATAGGCATATAAAGGCAAACACAAACAAATGTATGAATCATGAACAATAAGACTCATGACTTGACTTATGCATCATGCACTTTTATGTAAAAACTTTCTTTCTTCTTTGACTTTCTGTAACATGTGTTCATAACATTTCGTATCTTTCATGACATTCATGTCATTCTTATCTTTTCATAACATTCATATCATTCATAGGCTTATAGTCTTTCTCGTCATGACTTTCATATAACATATATGGGCACCTCACGGCTCCTCTATGTACCATGTATTCCCCGCTAGTTAACGCATCACTCTATGACTCTTTTAGTCGAGGTGATTATGTCATGTTTATATTCTTATATGGCAGCTCGCTTATTTTACCTTCACTATCCTTAGCACTCACTAGCTTTAGGTAAGACCTCGGTCCGGAATCCTTCCAAAGGAACCATTCAATGCTCGTCAACTATTCTTTGTCGATTCAGTGATTTCACTCGACTTTAAACATTCCTGAGTGAACAGAGAATTCTACTAGGGCATTTTCCCGTCCTAGCCTTTGGGGTTCTAACAAAATACTTGACTTTTTTCTTTTGAAATCTTTGACCCAAAGATGTGAAAACATATGACATGGACTACATGCAAACCGTTGACTCACTTATGCAACCATGTAATCATGAACATGTGAAGCATGCATATTCCAATCATACCTTAAAAACATTAGAACATGCAAACATAATTCGATTCAAGGAACCATAGTCAATCAACTTTAAGAAAACATCAAATAGCTCAGCCAATCCCTCAAAAGAGTCAAGGCTGAACCTCTCATGCCTTAATATACTTCATTTCCTTGCATTACGTCATACTAACTCATACATCCATTTAGCATTCATCAAAACACATCCCTAGGCTACAATAGAAGCTTAAGCCGAAACCTTAATATAACTCATAATTTCCTTCATCAATCACCATGATTTATCCTCAATCCAATTAAACATGCATATACCCGAATCATATTCTAGGGCAAATAATGAATTAAATCCATGAATCACCCAAGGAATTTAGTAAAATGATCATACTTCCTTTCATGAATAAAAAGCATAACTTTTACCTCGAAAATTAGCCAAGGTCGAACCTATATGTCCTAATAAGTCCACATTTTTCCTCCAAAATCATTTCCTTTTTCCACCCAAATCACATAGGCCGAATTCTCCATAAATCATACCACTTAATATTTCTTCAAATAAATAACATTAATCCATCAAAATATGCTTAGGTTAAACTTTAAAATATCCTTGAGAAAATATAACAGGCAAACAAACAAATAAATAGATAACAAAAGCAAACAAGTTCACGCATCATATACAAATAATATCAAAATTAGGTTAAGAGCATATTTACAAAAGTACCCAAGAAATATAAGCAAGGATCTGAAAGCAAATCAATGAGAAAAAAATCAAGATTTAAACTCAAGAAATCCTAGATTCGAAATTTAGAAAAGAATTTGTGTTTGTTTTCTAAGAAAATCACTATTTTCTTTCAAAAAACTCTAAGGCTGGATTTCTTCCAAGAGATAAATCCCGATTTTCATCGTAGAGATGACTATAACCCTAATTTCTACATGAAAACATGTGGGTGTGTGACCTTCAATCTCGAAACTCTAGAGGGAAGAAAACTTTTCAAAAATGTGCATGGTGTTCCAAAAACGAGATCATAGGATGCTTACCTCTTGTAGAAGATGTTTCTAAAAGATTCGTGTCAAAAAATAATAAAAAAAATCACGAATGAAAGTGTTTGACTAGTGAGAAAATGAAAGAAAACTAGAGAATATGGAGAGAGCTTCTTGGCTGAAATCTCTAGGAGATGAAGAGGCAAAAATGGAAATGGAAAAGCCTCCTCAATTTCGGCTCCTTCCTTTTTATGCTCCATTTCCTTTCAAAACATGCTCCAATGTATGTGCGACATGAGGTGGATTTCTTTTTATTCCTTCCAAAATGGTGATATTTTGGTTTGAAAACCCAAAAGGCATGGGATTTTCGGCTTCCTCTTTCCCCTCTTGGCTGAAAATCCTCTCCCCCCAGAATTCCTATTTTAGCCTTCAATCCTTACCTAAGACAAAAATCTAGGAATAACTCTTTGGGTATCTCACAAAATCCTAGTCTCTATGCTTGCCACTTGACATGAAATGAGTGAGGGTGGCTTGTTATTTCCTAGGTGACCTTTCCACTTCCCAACTCCACTCTTTCTTACACGCCTAGCATGCCCTTGATTCTCACAAAATCTAACTTTTAGTCTTCTTCATGTAAGAAACTTCCTTAGAAGGGCAAAAGACTTGTGTCTTACTTTGCCACTTGTCCAAAGGAATCCCAAGGGCCCTTAGACACTCCTTCTTTGCATAGCCGACCATCTAAACTTTCTTGGGCCTTTGGGCCTTGTTCCAATATCTTGGACCAATCCCCTATACTTTAAACAAGACAAAATGGTCCAAATCCACCAATACTTAGGGTTTTCTTCAAAAAGATTTTCTCTCTTTTTTTTTTTTAAGGAACTAAATATCTCAAAACAAATAAAAGAATTACTCATTCAATCCTATCATGGATAATTGATTTTCTCATGAAAGTCCAGAGCGTCACAATTTATTAATGTTTAAGAGTTGCATTCTTGACTTAATCGACTCGAGTAGTCCACTTAGTGATCTAAATCATGAGGGTAAGAAATCGTAACCTTGCAATCCTAGTGTTTGCTTTTATGAGATTTTTAACTTCTATCTTGTTACTTTTCTAAAGTAATTCAAGCCATTTGCTATGTTATTTCTTACTTTCATGGTTTTAGTTGGATTTATAAAAAGGATAGCCGAACCAAAAGTTTTCTCAAATCTTTGTAAAAATTCCAAACAACTTCTCACTCCTTATGCAAGTGCATCCCACATATAGTAAATTACCAGTGTTATTTTCATTTGTTTTCTTTTAGTCATGTTATATGAGTTTTTGCTGGATAATCATCAAGTTAAGGTTGGCCTTGTAGAAATGACCTTGATAGCTAACGTTACTCTATGAAATTTGCTTTTATACGTGAAAGCGTTTTTTGGAACCAATCTATTTTCTTCGGAAAATTGTTGTCTTCTTCTTCTCCATGATTTTATCATTTTCGAGAAACCTACCATCCTTTTCTTTTCGGCATAAATGGAACCTAAGAATGCTTCTTGTCCTTTGTCTTGAAGCTCCCGGTCGTTGCAACCGAAGGTGCCTTCCTAGAACTATGGAGCTTTTAATTTCTCTAGGACCCAAGACAACCTTAAGTATTTTAAGGGATAACCCTTAACTACAGTTACTTCGGTAGAAGATTTGGACATGCTAGGAAACTCTTCGAGCTACCTGACTCCATTATTCTAGAGCTCACCATGACATTGACTCAGAGGGGTTTGTGTAGAGTGAAAATTTTTGCATGAGGGTATGTGAAATTAGCTTAGTTACACTATTGAATTTAAAGGCTCAAAAGGCCATTGATGATGCAAAGTGCCATTGATGTTAAAAATAAGAAGATGATTAAAACCATGGACTGGTTATTGTACTCTAATTAGAGATAGTTGGAGCTAGCAATTCCATTTTCTCAAAGACTTTAATCCCAGGCTAGACTTCTTAGAGATTGTACTCACTGTGATGAGAAGAAAAACTACAGGGAGTTGGAAAAATTGTTACTAATGGCATGGGGAATATGGTATAGGCACAATCAAAAGATGTATGATGACAAAATTTTGTCTCCAAGGCACATTATAGAGCCTGCCTTGCCACTATTCCAGAGGCGTAAGGCTATGGAAGAAGCTCAAACCAAGGATTGAAGTATAAGTGTTGTTAGCAGCCACCACCTACAGGTGCATCTCATGATCAATGAGGCCATCGAGTCCATCTCTATCAAAGCCTTCATCATTAGTTATCTCCCCATCAGCTATAATCTGTGTGCTAAAAATGTAAATACTAGTGGTTGCAATGTAATATGAATTACTAAGTATTAATCTCTTCATATGTATTTAACACTATAACAATATTTGGCATTCAGGACCATTTTTGTTTAGAGCGATATGAAATCTCTAAAAAAAATGAGATGTAGGGACAAAATTCAGATTTTGTGAAAATGGTTGAATGGTGCTAAGAATTTGAATATGTCCGGAAGGTATACTTAGGGATGATAAATTCCATCCCTAATAAAATAAAAGTTCGAACATAAATAAAATATTTCAACATTTAAAATAATGGCGGCTTAGGTCACTGATTTTAGAGGAAAATTGAATTACCGTTTGAACATACTACTCTACCGTTCGAACAAGTAGGTTAATTAATGTTTCAACATAGATAAAAGTGTTTGCATGTTAATATTTCATTCGAATGGTATATGTTTGGTTCAAATGGTGACATTAGTTTTATAAAAAATAAATTATATATATATAATAAAAGTTAACAATTAGTTTAGAAGAAAAAACAGATCATTCATCATAAATTAATTTTACCGAATACAAAATATTTGTCTGAAAAACAAAAAAAAAAATACAAAAGTAAAAGATACAAAGATGTGCATTTCTCTACTTGCCCAAATGTGTAATGATCTCCTCGATATATACTAAGCATGTCTCTAGCCATGTTAGCCGATTGTTGATCCTAACCTCAGTCTTAGATATGACATCAACCATTGTACACACGCACTGCATTATCTCTAAAGTCTTTGCACAGATCTCTGCATGCTCTATATCAGCAATCCCATCAAGAGTAACAATTTGTGATGCCTCGGGTCACGTGGATGTCTCACCGAATGATACTCCATGATCTATCGATTGTGCATCTTCCTAAACATCGATCGGCTCTGGAATTGGAGCACAAATATGAAATCTGAAGTGTTGCATGCTCCGTGAAAGGTTGGAGGAGTTTATTCGTCCAATCGACTCACGGACATGCTCGATAATATCTCGCAAGACCCAGGCATGTAGTAAAAATCCTACGTTCATGATCCCAAAAGTCAATATATCCATCATAACGTAGGAAGCTTTGATCTAATCCTAGTGAATATATACCATACTAGGTCGATAGGCATTACACAAGCGATGCTTATCATAAACTTCACTTGAACCATGCCAACCATTGTCTTATGCTGTCGGGGCTCAACATTGTTGCGATAACTAAATTCATAATCTTGACAAAATATTCTATGACAACTGAAAAACTAAAACTCTACTAGACCTGCTAATCTGCAGTTGTTCGTCCAAGTGGAGTTGAAGCCACCATAAATATTGTGGGCAGGTGGTGTTGAAGTCACCATAAATACATATCGAGAGAATAATCTTTAGTAGATTTGTAGGTAGTGCTTTGGACATGATGTTGGATTCTTCATACTTCAATAGTAAAGTTTTAAATAGATATCTAGCTTTAAATATTATTTATGGTGCTAACATTGATTTTGAAGCTATTAAAATATTATTTGTTGTGGTAGTGGTGTGACGATAATGGTTTACTTTGATATTGGGTATTGTTTGTAGTGGTGATGATGCTATGAAACCATGTTTTGTATATTATTCATGATTGTGGATTGGTGGTATTCATTGTCTATGTTCTCTTTAACTATTTTTTGTATCATCGTTTGTTTGTTGTATACTGCTAATTTGAGCCATCAAAATATTTGACTAAAAACTAAAAGCGCATATTTAATATCAAGATTAATTGATCATTAAAGCATAATGGAATACATAAATCTACTACATGTATTCCACCAAATGAAGATCTTGAATGAGATTGTTCCAGCCTTTCAATAGAGAAATTAGAAATACAAGAAGATAGAAGAAGTAGAAGAAGCGGAAGAATAATAATAACAAGATTAAAAATAAAAGAAAAAGGAAGAGGAAGAGGAAGAGGAAAAAGAGGACGAGAAAGAAGAAGAAGAAAGGGAAGGAAGCAGGAAAGGAAGAAAATGAAGAAATGGTAAAAGGTGAAGAAAAGGAGGTGGAGGTGAAGAAGCGGTCCAATAATGCACATAAGCAATAATGCAAATTGCGTACTCTAAAATAAATATCTAAGTACCAGTGAAAGCCATCATAAGAGTTGAGTAAAATATAAGGAACACAAAAACAACTAGCATAGTCTACATCACACCAATATAAAAATCTAGAAAGAAAACCTATCAAAAGAATGTTATTAAAACCTAACGTATGTAATAGAGAACACCACACCTTGATTGCACTGAAAGATCTTAGACAAGTGAGTTTTAGACTTTTGGTAGTCTCTACTTTAAATATGCTTTTCCAATAGCAAAGAACTTTGAAAAACAACTAGTATAGTTTACATGGCATCAATATAAGAATATTATTAAAACACAAAGTAATACAGAATATCATGCCTTGATAGCACTAAAAGATATTCAACGAGAGAGTTCACACTTTTGACAATCTCCAGTCTAAGTGCTCAATTCTAGCAACCAAGAACCCTTTAAATCCAAAGCCTACTTCGTAGAGATTACATTACTATCTCTCATTCATTGTAAACTTATATTGTATAACAACTAAGAAATTAACACTCCACTAGACCATGCTAATCAACATTGTATCATCCAGTGGAGTAAACATTGTGTGAATTCGTTATGCTATGCTTGTGGTATTGAAGTCACCTTAATATATATCAAGAGAATAAGTTTTGGATGGTTTGCTAGTCATACTAGGCAATTGGTATTGTATCCATCGTACTCCACTAGTAGCTTAAATATATTTCTAACTTGAAATATTATTTATGGTGTTGCATGGAATCTAAAGTCAAGTAATATTATTAGATGCGGTGGTGGTGTGACATAGTGGTGTACTTTGATATTGGGTATCATTCATTGTGGTGGCAATGTCATGGAACCATGGTGGTAACTTTGAAGTTTCGAATATTCACTACAAAAAAAATGGTTTTTCTCATATTTTTTTTCTTGCGAATACAATTTACTAGCAAATAATGACATTTTGTCACCAAATTCACGTTGTCAGAAAATACTCACTGCAAATAACTATATTAGTCCATTTTATTTGTCATGAGTGACAGTTTGTGAAAATTAAAGAGTTTTTTTTCTACAAAATTAGGATCATTAGAAAAAGTTTGCAGGTAATACTTTTTTACGACGATATATGCATTCATAAGTGATGAAGTTGATTGGTGACAATAAGTTTATAGTTCATGCGAGTACTCTTTGGTAGCAAATAATTACATTTGCTGCTAAATACAAATCGTCAGAAAAAACCTCGTGACAAATAATTATATAGTACCAAATTTTATTTTTCATGGGTTACAATCTGTGAGAATTAAAGACTTTTTTCACAAAATTAAGCTCATCAAAAAAAGTTCGTAGCTAATATTTTTTTTATGGTGACGTATGCATTCATTAGTGACGAAATTTGATTGGTGACATATAATTATATTGGACCATTTCTCATTTGTCACGAGTTACAATTTGTGAGAATTAAAGATTTTTTACAACAAAATTAAGATAATTAGAAATAGACTTAATTTTTGTGGAAAATAGCTTTTTGTTGCGATCAAAAGATTTTTTGTGACGACAGATGTCGTCGTAAATAATTGTTTAGATCTGGGAAATAACTTTTGCTGCGAGTATTTTGATTTTTTGCGGCGATATTAACTCACCACAAATAGTTCCAACCTAAATCTGAAATCCCTAGCTTTCCCCCTAATTCCCTTCTTTCTCTCTCTCTCTCTCTCCTCCCCCTTCAGCCGCATCTCCTTTCTTCCCCAGTCCCTTTCTTCCCTTCGGCATCCCAGCGCCCGTCACTGCACCTCACCTTGCAAGCCACCCGTCCTCCACCCACAGCCCCCACAATCTCTCTCTCTTTTCCTCCATAGCCCTCTCCCTTATCTCTCAGCTCCTCCCCACGTAACACAGACTATGGTGCCGCCTCACCTTGCCAACGATGGACCTCTCATCCCTCTCTTCCCTCAACTTTTCACCACGTAGATTCCCCTCTCTATTCATCTCCCGATCGCTCTTCTCCTCCTCCCCTTTTCATGGAAACCCTCTTCTCTGTAGGCTGCTGCTGCCACCGCAACTCATGGATGCAGCTAAAGCAAAGGAAGTAACCAACAGCTATAGTGCCATCGCGAACAGTCACTATCGCAAGGAACAACTACAGGCCCCAAGCAACATTATAGCCATGTCTAGATTGTTGATGGTATATCAATTATTCCCTTTATCTCCTCTAGATTGTTTATGTGATTGGATTTATATGCATGTTAATTTATGGACATATTTGTTATATATAAATTGATTGTGTTGATGTGGTGGATTAAGGAGAAGCGGGGTGTGGTTTGTGATGTAATTTAACCGCCCTCCATATGATGAATAGTGGATAATTTATGCATTATGATGAATGGGGGATGCTTTATGCATCATGATGAATTGTACTATTTTTTATTGTCTATTAAGCTTAGTATTTTTGTAACATATTGTTAACATTCTTGATTTGTTTTAGGGGGGGAATAAGGATATTGTTTTTAAATGTGGGGTTTTTTATGTGGGTCTGTTTTTTCTGTGTTGCCCACTGATTTAGAAGCAAAGTAGCACTATTTTATCTGTGTTCTTTTGTAGGTTTAGCCTAAAAGAGACCAGGTTTTATGGTTCCTTTCAATATTTTGTTTACAATACTTATATGTAGATTCAAGGGTTCAACGCTTTTTGTCCAAGAAAAGAAAAAAAAATTGAAATATGATTTAATATAGCTCTAAGATTGTATTTTCTTACCTTAGTCATTTGTGAATACTCTTGGTTTTTATAATGAAAAATGAACATAAACAGTTTAGATACATGCCATGTTCTCAGTTTTTAGTATTGAACAAAAGATAAATAGGGAACACTGCATATAAAGCTGAGATTAGAATATATGTATAAATCGCTCTGAACTTCAAATGATGCAGATGGTTTTTCTTGTGTTGTTTACATGATAATAGTGATCTAGAATACATACTTTAGTTCTAATATTTAAATACGTCAGTAACATAAATATAGAAATTCAAACCTATCAGTTTGTGCACCTGAGTGATTGTGATGCATCAAAAATTTGGGCAGTAAATAAGATGCACTATTGTTTCTTCTTTTTCCTGCCATTACGAACAACTGATTTCCTTTTTAATGACCTCATTAATTTCAAACATTTTTCTCAAGAATTTTTATGGGCCTGTGACCAAAACAAAAAATGTGACAATGTGACTAGGTTTCATTATGGTAAGTGATATAAATCTTATTATTTATCCCCTTTTTTCCTCAACTCTAAGATACTCTTCCTGAGTTCTTACATGTGTGTATGTGTACACTTATATATACATATATATTGTAGACTCATTGCAAGGGAAACCTACAGTTCAATTTCTACAAGTACATGATACGTGCCCTTGAAATTGGTTTTAAAAAAAATGTTGGAATAAGGTTAGTTGCAAAAACAGGCACATGTCTTCATTAGTTTCTTTTCAATGTTTAGTTTTACTATTCCTCATGTGGAGTCCATCTTATAAGGATAACCAATATAGAAGTGTTGGCATGGATAAATCTACCCTAGGCTCAATTTCCTTTTTTCTAAAAGATTATGTGGAAGCTTGAAACCATATATTATGCGTATTTCATACTGAACTGACTATGGAACAGTGTATGACATGCTTATTCTCACTCATAATATGGTCTTATCACTGACTTGGAAAGTGGAGTGCAAAGTTAGAGGTAGATGTTTGTTATCATCCTTTTTGGATGTTCACATTTCTCTGGCACACATTGCACTATCATAGTATCATTTATAAGCATTTCTGGATTGGTATTATGAGTTTAAAAGATTCTAATGAACATAAGGTTAGGTCCTGCCTCTTTATTCTAAGCTCTTCTACATCAATATCAGCACTTCCAAAGCATCACGTGCTCTGATTTTTCTTTCAGGTTGGCATGCATATTTCTGAATTGCATTCATTCCCTTCATTGTAAGTTGTTCATCTTAGTTGTTCTACTTAGTTTTAAAGTTATTAAATATTCTATGTGTATGGACCATTTCAAGGGTTTCTTGATAATGAGGTATTTTAGTACATCATTATTTGCTCACAAAACATTTCAGACACAAAATGATTCACATTATACAAGTAACATAATTTACATGTTCAGAGGAGTCTCATTTATCTCACATTAAAATCGAGATAGATTTAAAAAAACAACACTAGGTTGGATTATTACTTTTATTTTTTTTTTATTAGTTTTATGGAATAGAAAACTATATAAGACTGAGATTCCTATATATTAGTTTTATGTTTTCGTGTATGATTATTGATCGAAGAGAATTTCTTCATGTATGCTTATAGGGGTCAAACTAATGTAGAGGCCCGAGCATTACCAAGAAAAAATATCAGGGTATGTGGCATGCTTTGCTTCCTATTTAAATACCTGGGTATGTGACATGTTTTATGTGACATGGTTCTCTGTGTTTTATTCTCTCTATAATACAGGTCAAGGACTTATTAGTATATCAGATGAATCATATATAAGAGATGAAATGCTTGCGATAGTTTGTCCGAAGCTCTCTTTCAAGCATTTTATATTTTGTCTAGATTAGCATGGATGTAATTCAAATTAGATTATTAACTTGGGTTACCAAAGTATTTCAAATTAGATAGTCCATGCAATCTGTTCTCTGTTCGATTTAAGATAAATTGAGTTTTATTTTGATTCGGGTTTGCTTTTATTGTCATTGAAAGTGGTTAATTTTTACATAATTATGTGAAGGAATTTGTGAGAGGTTGAATGTACCAAAATAGAGGAACAAAGAACTTTTGAAAAATTTTGGTAAGTTTTCAAAACCTATGGACTCCTTTGCCAATGGTTTTTTCTCATTGCCTTTGTGTAGATGATTAACTAATTCTTTATTCTCATTGCCTTTGTATAGATGATTAACTAGGTTTTTTATTTGGCTTCACTAATTCTTTATTCTCATTGCTTTTGTATAGATGATTAATTAATTATTTTATTTGGCTTCAAGAGGCATTGATCAATCTCTTTCTTTTCCCCTTTATTTTCAACCTACCTAGAAATTGTTATTTGTATTCCAATATTTTCTTTATGTATTTGAGGTATAAAGCTACGAGCATGTGATACTATTTTACTACTATTTTTTTATTTCATAAAAGATTATTTCTAACGATTATAAATGATCAGAAATATTTTTTTTTGGTTGCAAATACATTTTTCCTACAATTTTCATCGTAGCATGTAAGCATTTCCGACCCTTGTTAACCATGGTTACCACATATTTTCCTGCGAAATCTTACACTTTTTGCAAGGAAAAGAATCGTCAGAAATGAGGACATTTCTGATGATTTGTGCGGTGGTAGCTTTAAGTCCTTTAAGTTATCAGTCTATTCTTGCGAGTATGCTACGGATGCATTGGTGACAAGAACTTAGTTTCGTCCTAATTTCTGACGATTTGTGCAGTGGTAACTTTAAGCCTTTTAAGTTACTAGTCTATTCCTGCGAGTATGCTACAGATACATTTGGTGATAAAAACTTAATTTCGACAAAAATATATGGTATTAGCCATGAAAAGACATGCAAAAAAAGGCAATATTTGTTGTAGTGATTGTTCATGGTCAAAGATTTATGGTATTTGTTTTTTCTATGTTTTTTTTATTTTTTTTGTATTTTCATTTGTTTAGTGTGTTGTTAATATGAGCCAACAAAAGATTTGACTAAGAAATAAGAATGTATTGCTTGATACTAACAATATTACAAAATCATTAATATACAATAAAAATAATAAATCCATACTTGTATGCACTGGACGAAGATCTTAAGCAAGGTTGTTCTATTCTTTCAACAAAAAAAATGAAGCATAAGAAGAGGAAGATGAAGATGAAGTACAAGAAGAGGAGGGAGTAAGAGGATGAGAAAGAGACATAAGACAAGGAAACAGACGAAGATGAGGAGAAGATGAAGACGAGAAAAAGGAAAAATGGAGAAGTGAAGGAAAGAAATAGGTGAAGAAGCAAGCTATCATGGGGTAATAAAAGGCCATAGTCATTTGACAAGAAGGGTATCAAATTGTGTTAGCAGGTCGTTTTCGTGTCATGTAAAGACATGTATATTATACCATATGGGTCAGTCCGAATACGACTCACTAAACTTATCATGTCAAAATCTCAATTTTTAACACAACCTATTAATATAACGGTTTCACACAACACAACTCGTTAGTAAATACTATGAAAAAGGCTAAATCGACCCAACCCGACCCGTTTCGACCCATTTATGTAAATGGGCTGAACAATTATGAAATTAACTTGTTTAACCTCGTTAACTTTAACATAACTTATATAAATGTTTTTTTTTTATAGGAAACTTCAACTTCATTGAAACAAACAGAAGAGTTACATCTTGGCTTCATGCCAAACAATTTGGGAAATACAATCGGGAAATGAATCCCACCAAACTGATAAACTCTCCACATTCCAAGCATGACGTGCCAAACCATCAGCAGCTGAATTACATCCTCTGCTAGCGAAATGAAAACTTACTTTTGGTAACTAATTCATTAAATCCTGAATTGAATATATTAAGTTACCATAAGGTGAGAAAGTGGTGTCCATTGCAGAAAGAGCATTCACAGCAAGCACGGAATCCGATTCAACTACAAGCTTAGGGATTCCCGACGAAATGCAGATTTGAAGGCCCCTCAAAATGGCCAACAATTCCACTTCCATTGGGTCTGATATTTGGCATTCCTTACTGCACGCTGACATTAAAACCTTGCCTTTAGCATCCCGCAATATGACTCCAATACCAGACTTGCTAATATCCTGGAAGATTGATCCATCGGTATTCAACTTTAATACACCCACTGCTGAAGGATGCCACTCCAGAGGATTCAAGTGCTTCTGAACTATTACAGATTGAGCTGTTTTAGAACTTACCAAAAAGGCTTCCTTCAACAAAGACAGAGCATAATCAATTGCTTGCTAGGGGTGTTGGTCTTGTTGCTCAAATAAGACCAGGTTTCTGCGATGCCAAAAAGACCAAGCAATAAGCAAAAACTTCTCCAGATCTCTTCCTTGTCTGTCTAACTTAATCTTCATTGCCATACTCATAAAATCCACCGGATCAGCATGTAAAAAACTGTAATTGAAAACAGACCTCCAGAATGGCAGAATCTTTGGACAGAAAACAAGAGCATGACTAGTATCTTCCATTGCCTGCTGACAGAGTTTGCAAATATTATCGGGAACCACTTTTCTATTCATCAGATTCCTCATGGTAGGCAACACTTGCTTACAGGCTTTTGATTGAGCCGAGTTATTACACATTTTATACATTTTAAACCAATATATTCTTTAATTATTGCATGATATTATTATTGATTTTAGATGAAAAATGGTTATAAGATGTTAATCCAAGTTGTGATTAAAATATCTTAATAGTATAGTTTATGCTTAAACTTATAACTTGTGATTTAATTGGACTATACTTATTCACATGCACAACACATTTTGATATTCTAATTTTATTTTTTATATTTTTGTTATGTCTTTTTATATAGGTCTTGTTTAAAGAAAAAAAAAAAGAAAAATACAAAATACAAAATACAAAATACAAAAAGGCATATTAAACTTGTACGCAACGCATGGCTCTCTCTTTTAATTGGTTCTTATTTGGTTGTAGAAAAGTCAACAAGTTTATTAGTTTAGGAGAAAGAACTGCAGTCTTTTACACGTTGGTTTTTGAGGCAATCATAGCATCTTTTTTTCCTTCAATGGGCACACTCGGACAACGCAATACAATTGTGCAGCAGGCCTCTTTTTGGCTCTTGTCCGTTGGGTTGATTCAAGGGAGAGAGAGGAGATCTGTCGATCTACTGTTTTTTTTTGCATCAAAAACACGATAGAGCAGCAGCTTTATTTTTGCACCGACAGCACACGCAGGCCTAGCCCCTACAGCCTTGCAACAAGCTCCACCGACTCACTTCCTACAAGAAAGCTTGCAAGCCACCAGATTTTCTCTAACCATGTTGGCCTATGATCCAACCCACACAATTCAAGACATCTCATTGGTCCAACCCCTGCACCAAAGCAAGGCACGTTTTGCACCTCAAGCAATGCACCGTTACTTGTTTCGGACACACTTTTACCGTAGGCAACAAAAGAAAACACGAGGGATACATGGAAATAGCAAGGATGAGTTGGGAGCAGCAGCAAGGGGAACAAAAAGGGCAGAGGAAGAAGAGAGCACTCTCGGCTTTTGCTAGAGGAATTCGCAGACCAAGCTTTTGGCCGAAGCTCCATAGTTCTTGCCCAGATTTTAGTTTCCTCGTTTTAGTTTTCAGTCTTATTTTTAGAATCCATAAACCTTTTGGCTGGATTCAAGTCTCTATTTTTCTTATATTTTCAAGCAGTTAGTTTGAACTTCATTGATTCTATTGCAGTAGTTTGGATTCTTGGATTTATATGTCCATTAGTTTAAATCTTTCATTTTGGTTCAGTAGCTTAAGAGTAGTTTTCTTTTACACTTGCAGTAGCTTACGTTGGACTTATTTTCTGCTAACTTTCTTTTCGCTTTAGCCCATAACATTTAGTTCTAACATTCAACGCCTAGTTTATTACATTCGGTCTTTTTATTTTTGTTTTAGCAGTTTATTCTGTTAAAGCTTTTAGTTTCGGTGAGTGTATTTCTTTATGTTCGGTGCCTATTTGTCCGTTAGTTTTCATTTGTGCAGCTTGGTCCATTTTTATTTGTCTATTATTTTCCAGTAGATTTAAATGTTCCGTGCTTGTAGTTCTTTACTTTGTTTGTCTAGTAGTCGGTGATTGGGAAATGTTTGGTTTATGACTAGCTAAATATTTTTTGTTCCCGATCCAAGTTGATGCATTATTTTCCTTTATTTTTCTAGCATAAATCTTAGCGTTAATTCATCATCTTAAACAAAAAGAAATTTGACATTTTTACAGTGTCAGAAAAAAATCCGTTCTCATTGTGAATATCATTGTAGATAGTCTTAAATTATAATTTCATTTTATTTTTAGTAGTGAGCGAATTTACATATTAAATTAACCATTTCTTAAAGAAATGATTTAGAGATTTCTCTAATATTAGTTGACAATTCTTATACTTTAAAAATATTTCTAAAAAATTTTCTAGAACGAGTAAGCTCTCATGCATTAGAGCTTTCTTCTTGATTGACCCCATTCTCGAGAGATAAAAAGAACTTAAAGGCACTTTTCACAATGTAAATTCCAGATTGTTCATAGTGCCAAATAAGTTGGTCCTCCCTAGGTACTGGTCCCAAAGGCATTTTCAAGATATCAGCTACTGCTCTAGGTGGCATAATCATGGTGACAAGATCTGCATCCCACCTGTTTGTTTCGAGATTAATGAGTTGATCAACTGTATGATAATGATTGACCCTTTGAGAAGTGAGATTCAGTTCATTTAAAGTATAAGAAGGCAGTCAAAACTCAGACCAGATATTAATTATAAATTTAAAATTACAACCTAAATATTAAAAATATTAAAAATTAAAAATTAAAAAAAATTTATTTTTAGATATAAGAGTATAATTATAACTTTAACTTTCTTAACGGATTATAATGAATCAAAGTGAGTTGACCCGTTAACAAATTGTGTCTTAACAGGTTAACCTGTTTTGACCCAAACTCGTTAGATTAAATCCAAATTCACTATTATCATGTCATATTCATGTTAGGTTAACAGGTCGTGTCACATAATTTCACCCCTATTCTTAACCTCCTAAGCTATTTCTATTTAAAAATATGTCATATTTTTATAAATGTTTATAGATAAACACACCTAAATCATAATAAATCAACACGAGTGTGATGCAACTTGCATACTATAAAATAAAACCTATCAAGAGAATATTATTAAAACATTATGCACTAAACAACTTCATACCTTTGTTACACCGAAAGATCTTTGATTAGTGTTTTAGACGTTTAACAATTTCCACTCTAAGTATTATTTTTTACAATGATAACCAAATAAAACAACTAATATAGTTCACATTGCTGTAAATACCTGTAATGTAATCGATAGATAACCGTTAGAATTCTCTCATTTCATGTATTCTTATTTCACATGTTCATGTATCCATTTGATTCTTGTATCGTCATTCCCTGAGCCTGTGTACTCAATTAATATCATCTATCATCCATGCTTATAGATGGGTGTCTTGAGGAGCAATTGTAGTAGACACAAAACAAGAAAATTGAGAGAAATAATACTTAGTTCTTGAAGAGCTAATTTTAGATATTATGGTTTTTTAATTCTCTTGCTACTTTTCTTTAATTTTACAACACATGATCAAGATGAAACTCTAGCCATTTGTTGTATTATTGATGCTGAAAGCTATCTATGAGATTGCTTTGATCAATAAAGCATGATTTTATTGATCAATTGATCAATTTGGAGAAAACTGATAGAAATGTATGTCTCACAAACGGGTTATACAACTCATAAAATTCTTAAACATAAGAAATATGTTAATGTTAAACATTTAATAGAACTAATGCCAATACCAATCTTGTTCTTCAAACCTAACTTAAGACTCTAGAAGAGAAAATATAATATTACGAGAAGGAACACAATTTTGTATTGACGATGTTTAGTTTTCTTAAAAATATATAGGGGATTTGCTAAGTTTTAAAGATGTTAGTCATAATGGTTATCATGTTGAAACCATCAATGAAAGCAATAATGAATATCTTTACATTATTTCTATGATTTCGGACCAAAAACTCATCTTAAAAAAATTGCCAGTTTTCTCTTCGAGCTTATATTATACAACTATGAGTGAAATTGAATAAAGTATTGTAATGCACCTGAAGTGCTTTGGTCCAAAACTTCTTATGCTTTGACATGATCATTTTGGACATCCGAGAGCAAATATGATGTGATGAATAATTGAGAACTCACATGGATATCCTCTAAAGAACCTAAAAGTTCTTTTACCAAGTATCCATGATTATCCATGTGCATCATGTTCTCAAGGAAAACTTCTTATCAGACTATCTCTTTCTAAGGTAGTAATTGAATCTCCATCATTATTAGAAAGAATTCATGGAGACATATGTGGACCAATACATCCACCATATGGACCATTTAGATTTTATGATTTTAATAGATGCATTATGTGATTACATCATTGTCTACTCTCTACTCATAATGTTGCATTTGCTAGGCTTATTGCACAAATTATTAGATTACGAGCTAAATTTCTTGATTATCCAATCAAGTTTATTAGATTGGATAATGCAACAGAATTTACATCTCATGTGTTTCATGATTATTGCACGTTAATAAGAATTCATGTTGAACATTCAGTTGCCCATATACATACTCGGAATGATTTGGTCAAATCGTTTATTAAATGATTTCAATTAATTGTTAGTTAGACCTTTGCTTATGAGAACAAAACATGTTTCTACTTAGGGATCTGCAATTTTACATTATGCATCATTACTTCGGATTAGATCAACTAGCTATAATAAACACTCCATATTGTAACTTGCTTTTGGTCAACTACCAAATATTTTTCATTGTTATATATATTTTTTTTGTGCTATCTATATTCTGATTGTATCTCCCAGACGTATTAAGATGAGCTCTCAACGAAAACTTGAAACTTTATTGATTTTTATTCTTCTTCTATTATACCTTAAACCTTTAATTGGTGATGAAATAATTTTCTCACTATTAGGAAAAGAAAATGTGCCAAAAGCTAAAAACTAAATAACATGAAATGTTTTGACATTATCTCATATTGATCCTCATGCAAATCATAATAGTTCTCATATAAATCAATGTGAACTAGAAGTTCAGAGGATTATTCATTTATAATATATTGTAAATCAATTACCGAATTCATTACTTATAGGAAAATAATATAATTTCATATTTTAACTGCTAATATTCTTGCAAGGATTGAAGACCATGTAAGACAATCAAGAAATCAAGTACTAAATGAATTTAAAAAATGCTTGAAGTATGCAAGACCTATTAGTCCAAAGGAGAATTTTCACGAAAGAAAAAAGTAAAAGAAAAAGAAATTGGTGTTCTTGAAGAACCATACCCACAAATATGGCAACAAAATCAATTGATCCATCTATACTTTCAACACCAAATTCTCCTAAAAAAAAAATCCACTCGATAGAAACCTCACTAAAAAAAATATCTCTTAAAGAGGAACATGTATTTGAAAATAATGAAATCTCAATAAATAATATAAGTACAGAACAATTATGGGATAGAAATAAAATTAATGTCGACAATATATTTTCAGTTAAAGTTGATATTATTATTACCAGAAGTATGATGAAATTGAATGACAAAAGGTCACAGAATGTAGACATAGAAATGATTGGCTAAAATGAAAAAAACAGAATTAATGCAGAATTGAATTCACTTGAAAAATGTGAAGCATTTGGACTTATAGTTCAAACACCTAAATGTGTAATACCTGTTGGATATAAATGAGTATTTATATGAAAACATAATGAAAAAAATCATGAGATATAAAATACAACTAGTTACAGAAAGCTTCTCACAGAAACTTGGTATTGATTTTCAAGAAACACATTCTCCTGTAATGTAATGAATTTAATGATATTCAGATTTTTTATTAGTTTGGTAGTAATAGAAAGCTTGGATATGCATTTAATAGATGTGGTTACCACATATGTATATGAATCACTAGATAGTGATATAAACTGCTCAAAGCATATAAATCAAAATTCATAAACATTTATTCTATCAAGCTATAAAAGTCATTATATGGTTAAAGTATTCTAGATGCATATGGTACAATCGTCTTAGCAAATATCTATTAAGAAAAGAATTTGAGAATAATCTAATTTGTTCATGTGATTTCATTAAGAAGTCAAAAGTCTAGATTTGCAATTATTGCAATATATGTGAACGACTTAAATCTCACTGGACTGCAAAAGAGTTTAAGAAAATTGCAACTTATTTGAAAAATGAATTTGAAATGAAAGTTTTTTGAAAAATCAGATTTTGTCTTGGTTTACAAAAACCATCTATCAATCATCAATCTACATATACAGAAAAAAAATTCTTAAACACTTTTATACGAATATAGCTCACTTTTTGAGTACTCTAATAATTATTCAATCACTTGATATTTAGAAAGATCCTTTTCATACTCCAGGTGAAGATGAAGAAATTTTTATTCCTAAAATTCCACAACTTAGTGCCATTGGTTCTTTAGTGGATCTTGCAAATTTTACAAAACTTGATATTACATTATCAATCAACCTACAAGTAAGATATTGTAATACCTGGACCCAAGCCCGGTCTAGCCCAGACCCATGCCAAGCTCGGCCTAGGCCTGTACCGTTTCAGCCCAGCCTCAGGTTATGCGAACGACGTCGTTTTCCCTCAGCAGGTTAGATCTTTTCCGTTTCTTCTCCTTCCTTTCCTTTCTCTCCTTTTGCTTCCGACAGTTTCGCATCTCTCAACCGCTGCCCTCAATCGGATCACTCCGTATCTCCCCCACGATGTCTTTTTGCTCCTCACGGTTTATAAATTTCAGGAATCACTCTTCAAGACACTTTCACCTCCTTAGCCAACGGTTTGCTCTCTGTTCCTGTGCTGCGACTTCCGGAGTTCCGAACCGATCATGCTTTTCCTCTTCGCACGCCGGTGAGAATTCCCTCTAATCATCCTTTAATGTTTTCGACCCTTTCTTCTTCCTATCTAATTTCGTTCTGCGCCATTTTAGGTCTTAGAAATTGTGGGGTTTATTTGCGAGCTGTAGAATCTGGTGCTTTGGGTTTTCTTCACCGGAGATGCCATCGTTCAAAGGTAGGAGTTTAATCTCATCTTGATCTTATCCTAATTTTTCTCTTCAAATTCCTGGTACTTGTAACATTCAGACTTTTTAATCACCTACCACAGATTGTAAATTTCCTCTGTTGGCCTCTGTTTTCGTTCCTTGCGGATTGCTTCTCAATTTCAAGTATGGTTCAAGACTTCTTTTTTTTTTTATGGATGTTCTGTTAAGGGAATTATCTAGTATAAACCGTTAATTTCCGAACCTATTTTTTTATAGTGAATTCTGAGGGATGTTTTTAAGTTTTCAGTGACACTTTGGTTGTTGTTTTCCTTTGTACCACTCCAGTTATTGATTGAGAATGTTTTAAGTTAATACATGATAGTTGGGGTTGATGAATAATGGCTGGATATTTTTGGGAAATTCTTGATCCTTGTAGATGTGTTGTTTGGCTGGTTGGTCTTAATCGAGTAAACCTTGAAATGCTTTGTAGTGGGCTGGTATAAAAGTTTTATTAGACGCAAATGATCTTTCGGTCGTGTTCTTGTTAGGAGACTTATGCCGGCAGTTAAATAGATATTGGTGGTTGTTAGAATTGAGATTTTTAGTTCCAAAATTTTATCGTATGTTTTTATATCAGGTTGTGGTTAGCTGAAGAGGCTTTGGGCCCTTTGTTGAGAAAATTCTTACAAGTCCTTGGTGGTGTTATATAAATTTTATCACTAGGAGGTTGCAAGTTATAAGTGGTAGAATAGAGAAATATTCTTTTGATGGCTGAAGGTGTAATAATGGGCTGATTACGTTGAAAGAATGAAATATGCTAAAACTTATTTTGGAACATTAATTTTATAATGATATTTTTGGAGGGTTGTATAGCTGGTCATTGATATTTAGTGAAAATGTTATGCGTAGGTGATGAGAATCTTAGAGATCGGACCCAAAACTTTGACTATATGTCTCAGGAGTCAGGTAAGCGGGGCTTCTATCCTAGATTTACATAAAAAGAAAATTTGCTTGAGGTTGGTTTTATAAAATGTGCATGTTCTACTTTTTAAAGAAAAATGTGAAAAACAACCTCAGTATATGTTTTATGCATTCGCTCATGAAAATTTATACGATAGAGAAAATTTTCTTTTGACATGAAATGTGTAGACATGAGCAATATTTAACATGTTTCTGAACTATGCATAAGAGCGAACATTAATTTTGATGCTATCTTGTGCATGTAAAATAATATGTTTTGTTGTGTTTTTGGCTTATATGGAAATGGATAAGAAAGTGAAATACAAGTGACGTAATATGATATGTTTACGGGAAAAATCTTTGGCATACTTATCTGTTTGTCTTTATTTCTGAATACGGTTCTGACATGATTATATGGATTCACGTGATATGGTTGGTACCATCATGATACGATATGATAGGAGTGCAATCACTTTGGAAACAAAGTGATCCTTTTTATATGTTTCTTTCCTATGTGCACACTCGGGACTCCGAGAACAAATGAGGGAAAGTCTCACAATATGATACTGCCTGGTTTGGCCACCGGGGATAGCACAATCCTACTACCGGGGTTAAACATGGTATATGTTTTGGAAATGGATGAGATGTTACAGTTATTTTTGCCAAAGTGTTTTGGGTATAAAAAGTTGGGTTTTGTGTATACTTTATGAAAAATAAAGGTTCGCTCAGCTTTTGGTTGGTTTATAAGTTTTGGAATTGTTTCCTTTGAATAAAAGTTTTTCTGTTACATGCTTAAGAGTTTTATTAAAAATGCTCATGATTTACATACTAGTATAGGTGTTTTGCTTACCGAGTTGTGGATGAACTCACCCCCTTATCTATATACATTTCAGATGAAGTGGAGGTCTCGACTGAGGACCAAGGTTAATATGTTGGAACCAGGATAGGCGGTTATCTTTTGGGTTGAAGTGAAGACGATATTTATTATTTTGTTGTTACGTTATTTAGCATGAATATATCAAAGTGTTAGTAGGATATTTTTTATAGGGAGTTTGTGAATCCTATATGATGGCATTATTTTGTTTAATGTATGAACTTTATGGATATCTCATATTTAATTGTTTTAAGATTTGGAGATGAGGAATTATTTGTGGATTATTGATTAAATATTTTTTTTTAGATAATAATTGTAGATGAAAACAGGTCAAAGTCAAACAGGTTGATTTTCAGGACCCCCTACGAGTACGGGGTGTCACAGATATAGTTTTGTTCCAAGTCGAAAACATTAGAATGGATCTAGACATTTTCTGCATTGCCTTCGTGGTAGGGTCGACATATATTATTTTATCCCAAAAAATCAAATACATAATTAATTAGATATACAGATATAGATTATCTATCTAGTCCACATAAAGGAAATTCTCAAATAGAAAACCTATTTATATATGGAGGTACAACTATTTCCTGGAAGCTTGTCAAAAATAATATTAGCTATCTTTTCAATCACTCAGAAATTATTGCAATACATGAAACAAGTTGTGAATGCATTCGGTTAAAATCAATAATTCAGCATATTTAAACAAAGCGTGATTTATCCACAATCAAAGGCAGCCCATCAATATTATACGAAGATAAACTGCATGTATTATGTAAATAAGAAGCGTTATATCGAAAATGATATAACCAAACATATTTAACCAAAAATTTTTTATACACCTGAGCTTCAAAAGGGTGGTGAGATTGATGTCAAGAAAAATATAGTCAAGTGATAATTTTACAAATTTATTCACTAAAAATTTACCAACTGAAACATTCAAAAAATTAGTACTCCATATTAGAATGCGACAACTCAAGGTTCTTTCATCATGAACAATTGAACATTTGCATACTTACGAGAGAAAGTCAATTATCATCTGAATTGTACTCTTTTTCCTTCGCTGAGATTTTTTCTATAAAATTTTCTTTTGCAAGGTTTTAATGAGATAAACCTAAAGTATTCAAAGACTCATTAGAATATTGTACTCTTTTTCTTTTACTACAAGTTTTTTCATTGAGCTTTTTTTTTTTTGATAAGATTTTAACAAGAAATATTTTTTGGGAAAGTGTAGTAAATATATGAAATGTATTGTATTTCTCATGTAGATCTTTATTTTCCATTTATCCATATTATTCATGTATTATAATTTTTAAGTTCATATACTCATTTAACATCATATATCTTTCATGCCTATAAAAGGTTGTTTGAGTAGCAGGTGTAGTAGATATAAAACAAGGAAGTTTAGAGAAATAATACTTAGTTTTGGAAGAAAAGTTTTTAGATATCGTAGTCTTTTGATTCTCTTGCTACTTTTCTTTAATTTTATAACAGACATCAATTAAATCTTGAAACATATCAAGAAAATATGCTTTCGTACATTTATACCTTATATTGTGTAGGTAGTGTTGGATTTGTTATACTTCAGTAGTAATGGTTTATAGTTTTAATTATTTCTTAAGAGGCTAGTGTTGATTTTGAAGCTATGAATACTATTTGTCATGCTGGTGGTATGGCCATAGTGGTATATACTTTGATTTTGGGTATTCTAGTGGTAATGATGAAATGGACACGTGGTGGTGGATTCGTTGCTTTGAATATTGTTTATGATTGTAGGAATTTGTGGCGTTGGTTTGATATTTTTTTTTTCTATATTTTGTATTATAGGTTGTTTGGTGTACATTGATAATTTTAGCCATAAAAAGATTTGACTAATAAATAAGAATGCATTGTTTGATACTATTATTAAAAGAAACATAATGGAATAAAAATAAATCCATACATCTATTTCACCCGAAGAAGATATGAAACAGGACCATTATGCTCTTTCAACAAAGAAATGAGAAGTACAAAGAAGAGGAAGAGGAAGAAGAATATCATACCTTGATTGAAACAAAAATAAATTCCATAGTTGATATGCTACCGGTATAAAAGAAAATAGAATAAGAATAGTATTAAAACATAGAGTAATACAGAAATTTCGTACCTTAATTGAATCAAAATATAATCAACGAGAGAGTTTTAGACTTTTGGCAATCTACATATTAAGTACTCATTTTTTACGGTGAAGACCACCTAAAACAATTAATGTAATCTATATGACATTAATATAAGAATATTATTAAAATATTTTTTTTTGGTAAGTAAAGAATATTATTAAAATATAAGGTAATAAAAGCATATCATACCTTGATTGTGCCATCAGATCTTCAACGAGAGAGTTTCATACAATTGGCAATCTCCATTCCAAGTATTATTATTTTTTTTTTTTTCTGACAAGAGCAGACTACTAAATCCTAATCCGTTCCACAAGTATTACTTTGTAACGATCCCTATTATCTAATTAATTTTGTACATGTATATTGATTGTATAAGGGTTAAAAAATAAACTTTAGTAAAAACCATGCTAATCCTCAAATGTATCATCCAAAAGGTGTTAATACCATGTAAATTCAATATTCGAGGCTGGAGCCTGGAGGTGTTGGATTCGTTGTACTTCACTAGTAAAGTTTTAAATAGCGTTATAATTTTAACTATTGTCTAGTGTTGGCATTGATTTTGCACGGAAGGATCTTCAACAAGAGACTTTCACACTTTTGACAATCCCCACTCTAAGCATTCTTTTTTGACAGTTGTAACCCACTAATCTATAGGTCATTCCTTAAGTACTACATTACAACCTCTGATTTATCGTACACTCATATTGTAGGAGAATTAAATAACTAACTCTACTAGGCCATGATCATCCTCAATTGTATCATCCAAGTGAAGCCAACATTATGGGAATAGATTATTTAGGCAAGTGATGTTAAATACATATTGTTAGAAGAAAGCTTTAGTTTTACCTTTATGTTGGACAGGTGCTGTTAGATTCGTTGTATTTCAGTACTGGAGTTTTAAATAGATTTCTAACTTTAGATATTATTTGTGATATTGATTTTTGTTTTGAAGCTATGAGTGTTATTTTTTGTGGTGGTGGTGGGTGGTGTGGCCATATTAGTGAACTTTGATTTTGACTATTGTTTGTGGTGGTGGTGATTCCATGGGTCCATGTGGTGGAATTTGTTGTTTTGAATATTGTTGATGGTTGTGGATTTATGTGTTTCCTTTGTTTACATTTTTTCCCTAGTTTATGTATCTTATTTTGATTGGGGAACATTGCCAATTTGTGTCATTATGAGACTTTTGATTAAAAAAAAAAAAGCGTTATGTGATAACAAAAGGAATAACTATAAATCCACAACCAAAGCGTTATGTGATAACAAAAGCGTTATGTGTCATTATGAGATTTATGTGTTTCCTTTGTTTACATTGTTTCCCTAGTTTATGTATCTTATTTTGATTGGGGGACATTGCCAATTTGTGTCATTATGAGATTTTTGATTAAAAAAAAAAAGCGTTATCTGATAACAAAAGGAATAACCATATACGTACCTCTATTGCCAACAGAAGATCTTCGATGTAGACCACCATTTCATAAAAGAAAATCACTTACCAGCTACTTTAAACACAAATAAGGGGAAAAAAAATCCATTTTTTCAAATAGCTAGAATGCATAGGGTACCAATTCAAAGCATCAAGTAAATTGTACTAAATGGAGTTCTCTCCTAAATAAAGTTTCATAGACATAAACTCCTAGACATTTCTTTTTTTGGTTAAATAGATACAATATTTATTATACAGGAGAGGGCCTCTAGCATAATTTCAAATTAGAGTGAACTTCAACAAATTTATAAGATCTTACCTCTTAACATTAGGCTGCAGAGAGAGCGAGTTTGGCTCGCCCCTTTCAACAACTACTGATTTGAACATCAGCCTCATTGATGTTCTGTTAATACTTGAAAATTATATCGAAAAGAATAATATAAAAAATCATCAAGCATAAAGGTTACCATACAACAAAATAAAAGGCACAGACCCCCCTCGTCGTCAGAGTTCTTACCTCCTTGGGATTGGGTCACCTTCGTTACACTCTTTGGTGGTACCACCAATACCGTTGCAACATGACCTATTTTATCTTGCTGCTTGTGACTTTGTCACAGAGAGAGCTTGGGAAAAACATGCTCAATTAAAGTATTTAAACTATCAAAGAACTGACCCTCATATTAGCTTTGTTAGGAAACAAAAGATAATAATGCTACCATCCGTTGGGAACATCATCAGTTCTTACAGTGCATAAAGCATCAAGTTCCTGCATTTGGCTTCTAGACCACTGCAAGCATGCCTGAAGGCGAGTGGTCATAAGGAGATGTTATGGTAGGCATTTAGTTCGTAAGCAGATAAGTAAATAATAGAATATGCACTTTCAATAAGAGAATTACACAAAAACGGGGAGATTGAAACCACAAAAGTTTGCACCCGACTAACTAACGTCAAGAAACCATATATGACGAATCCACGAGTAAAAGTTGAGGGACGATACAATTGAAAACATTTACCGTACCTTAAGATAGAACATTATCCAACAAGCTGGATTGTTCAATATACGAAAGATAATAACATTAAATTAGTAGAATTTTGATTCGTTGTTTCCGCAAAAATTGAGGAGGAACACAACACCGACTGTACTAATAACTATTGAAGAAAACTATCAATTTCTTTAGAGGCGTCAATTTTATCAAATTATCTTTGATCAGGGTTGGTTGTAGTTGATGAGCACATCTTGAGACACAATTTCTTGAGCACAATACCAATTACCAGCTAATAACCAACTTTCAGCTGATACCCCCACCCTTACATGCCTCAAGATGGAATATCTTATACTTTTGCATTTTCAGAAGAGCTGAGAAAGCATAAAATTTTAAATAATACAACTTTGTCCCATGAAGCACATATTATACGATAGAAAGGATATGGGTAACTAAACAGCAACAAGTTAATAACAAGATTGGAGTGAAGGAAGGAACTCATTAGTTTTAACCAGCTTGGAAGTTTTTAAAATCTAAAATGCTCATTTCATTCTTCATAAGTACATCTACAATAATCACATTATGCAAGTAAATGATGTTTCTAATTATGACAAACTTGACTTAACTCGGACTTATACAAACTACAACAACTTTGGCCCAAAGATTCAACTTCACCCAATTGCAACAACTTTGGCCTAAAGATTCAACTTCACCTAAGTATGTAGCCTATACTCATATGTGGCAAGTAAGGTCTAGCATGTGAAAACCACTTGATCGATCACAAAATACAAGAGTTTTTATCATAAGAGAAAAATACGAAGAACCTACAGAAGAATATTAACCTCTAGTAGTTTTTAAGTATTGCTTGCCTATTAGTGATTGCTAAATAAAACTCGGCGAGATCCTTCTTTTTATTAGAAACCATCTGTCTGTAAAATAGTCTAAAGCCAAGAACTCCCACTCGATCAAAACATCAAAGCGCGATGGTGAAGGAAAACTGAAATTGCAACATTTACAAACAAGCCTATAAAAAAATACATACCTTTCAAATTTAAACACAAAGCAAGCCAGTTCTTTTACCGATAGCAGCGAAGGAATGGAAAGAAAAATAACAGATTTAATCTGCAAGTCTGCTTTGGTCTTACAGAACATTTTACAAATACCTATCTTTCTTCACTGCTAGAAGCACAATTATAAAGGAAGTCATTAAAACCATACTGTTAGATTACAAGCAACACCGTACTAATTCAAGTACATCACAAAGTGCAAGGATCCCACCAGCAAAATTATTTAAAATTAATCTCTAATGTTCCGAATCCATTTCCTTGCTGCTATCGGTGAAAAAGTAACTCGCTTTATGTTCAAATTTGCTAAAAGCAAGTAACGTGGCAACCATAAGTTACTCTGCCACTCGAATCCACTACAAATAGAGATGGATTTAAAACTCAAGTAGTCAGACACACCTCTAGAATGTTGCAGAGGAACAAGAAAGACCAAAACAGATCATCAAGAAGAAAAATAAAAAAAGAAAGCCCAAACTGTGAAACGGATTTACCATGGGAATAAGGGAAGAGAAGAACAGGGGAGTGAGTATTCTGGTAATGGAGCAGCTTGTACCGTTCCCCTGGGTTCTTGAAAGTACGTCTTTTGCTCAGATTGCGCATTCGTTGCGGATGAAGATAGACGTCACCGTCATCGATGCCGACATCAACACCCCATTTTCGTAGCCGTTATTCCATCGTGCTTCGTCATCTCGATTCTTTCCGTCTTCTGCCGAGCTAGCCTTGTGTAAAATCTTGCACGCTTGATTCTCTCTCTCTCTCTCCATATAATTCTATTGATTCTACAGAGTTGCTGTCTGTTTCTCTCTAGCCGTTAAGTTTTCAAACTTGGAGGAGAGTATTTAAGTAGTTTAAATTTTGTAGCCGTTAGAATTTCTAGTAAGAATTTCTAAGAGGTAAAGTAGTCAGGCATCAGGCTAAACTCTTCATCTTAAATGTTAAGTGTAATCAGTAACGTACTCGGGTAAGTCCTTTGCAACCCCAGTGAGAGAAGCTAAAGAAGGGACAGGAGTAAGTGATCATGAATTTGTAGTACTGGGCTAGCTTATAATATATTTTGATAGCGAATATTCTGGGTATTCTCCTGTGCCAATAATATCAAGTTTTTCTGATGTAAGAGTTGTTTATATTTTAATACATCGAGGCCTTAATAGGGAGCATTCATGCATCTGTCCATCAGCCGGCCGCCAGTGAACGTTAGTTGTTTATGATAATCTTTTTGTTTATCCGATAAGAGAAATGATAGATGCAGTCATGGAATTGCAAACGGCGTGCAGTCGTTTTGAAAAAAAGTGAATATATATAGGACCCACGTGAAAAAGTTAACTTTTTTTCTAAAGTGACTGCACGTCGTTTGCAACTCTACGACTGTATATAGCATTACTCCTCGAAAGCTGAAATGTTTGTTGTTATATAGTAACGTATAAATGAAAAAAGATTACTAAAGTAGATTCTGTCCAATTTGACTAGCTTTAATTGTTTTGTCAGTTTCTTTATGTTCGATGAGTAAGCTACCCATGAAATTTCTGTACCATTTGGATCTATATAGAGTACTAACATTAAATATAGATAACTTTTTCCAAAATGACTTGCATTGGATTCATAAAGAGTGTCTAGTTTAAGTTTTGAGTTATAATAAATTCTAGAACGAGACCCAAATTTAGAGTGGTACTATTCATCGATCAACCCATTTATTTATAAATAATCAATAACGGTAAACTGATACACTTGCCCACATTATTTTTTTCTTCTTGTGTATAATGATATCTAGCCACTCAGAGGCGGACCTACTTGGGGGCTTGGGGGGGCTACAGCCCCCCCAAAGATTCTTCAAAAAAAAAATATATATATATATATTATATAAGTTTATATATTTACATATATATAATATTAAATTATTTCTCAAATTATAAAAAAAATTAAAAATTGCCCCCCTCAAATTTTTATTAAAATTATTCTCTCAAATGTTAATACACATATAATTTTATTCTAACTTTTAACTTTATTGAAATTCAAATTTCAACTCACCTATCTCATAATTATTTTAACAGTCTAATTCTAAAAAAAATATGATTATAAATTTATATGATTGTCAAAATTGATTAATTATACTTATATATTCACTCTAACTTGATTGTATGATTATGAGATATAGTTTATTAAAAATCTAACATCGATATATCAGTAGTTATTAGAAATTTTTTATAGTTATTCTTGATCTATAATTTTTTTAAATCAAAAAATAATATGAGCAAGTAAAAAAATTGATTTTTTTTAAAAGAATGTAGATAATTCGAAGAGTAATACATTTAGAGAGTTCGATAATGAAAAAATGTGATATTTCTATCGAGTCCTTTTAAAATTTATATATAGTACACATTTTATCGATCGCCCCCCCAAATACAAAATCCTGGTTCCGCCCCTGTAGCCACTAGCATTATTTTTTACTACGGTCAAAGTTGGGGTTGATGCAAAAGAGTACAATGATTTCTTATGCATATAGACCTCTGGATTCATGCCAGTCGTGTCTTGTGACAGGTTTTGGGTTTCATGCTAAGCTTAGAATTACTAGCATATTCAAGAAAACCATAAACTTAAACAAATACATACGTATGCAGTAAGCATTTCTCTTCCTATTTTACTAATATTGCTTAATTCTAACAGCTACAAATTTAAGCTTAACTACAAAGATCTGACTTAAATACACTCCAAATTTGAAAACTTAAAGGATAGAGAGAAAGCAACAGCAACTCGGAAGAATCAAAAGAATCATAGATAGATAGAGATAGAGAGAGAGAGAGAGAGAGAGAGATTCTACACAAAGACAGATCGACAGAGAAACAGAAAGAATCGAGATGACAATGCACGATGGAATAATGGCTACAAAAAGGATGTTGACATCGACATCGAATATCAACACCATAAATAATATTTAAAGTTAGATATCTACTTAAATCTCTACTATTGAGGTATGAAGAATCCAACATCATGTCCAAAGCATTACCTACAAATCTACTAAAGATTATTCTCTCGATATGTATTTAAGTATTCGTGGATTCTGAACCGCTGTGCCCTATCACAAAATGTGGGAACATGTATGGCAGAAAAGATATTTTAAAAAGATGGGATGTGAACGATCATGAGTAATAAAATTCCTACCTTGCATGCATATCAGGAATTTGCGGGGTAACTAGAGAGACATATTCATCCCCACTTTAATTCGATCGCATGACGAGTAAGGCCCACATCCTAGACCTTGCTAGCCCACTAACTAATAAGTAATGAGGAAATTGGGACCAAATAAGGAGGTGGGATCAAATTCACACGAGCACACCTCCACCCAGATGACCACAGGAAACCTCTCTTTATTAATTGCACCAACTAGGAGTGCTAGCAAAAGATCTCGACAAGAGATATTATCCTTAACAGAAGCTATCACATTTAATGCGATGGCTTATCCCCCCCCCCCCCCCCCTCCCCTCCCCAAGATAGGAATGGATGCCCCAAACACAAAAAGAGTAAAATCCTTAGTACAGGTACAATTCAAAGGATTCAATCTCTCCAACTATTTGTCGCTCTGGGCCCATCAAGTTTTCTTGCCTCAGGTGGCCAATAGAGCAAGGTAGGGGTGGGGTGCAAACATGTCCTTAACAATGCTTTTGGACACTTCTATTATGTTGACTACACTCAAACTTTTCTACTCCCATACTTTCATAAGTAGGCTTTTGAGTCACAATTCTTATACTTCTTTGACAATTCTATAAAAAATTACTAGGCTTTTTATAAAATTAAATTTCATTTTTAATGATGTAACACGATTTCATTAATTAATTATAAAATAAATTATAAAAGAATTGTAGATGTAATATTGTGAGACGCCCTCAGACCCGCTTGGGATTAAACGAAAACTAAAGTATTGAAACATGCAATGCAAAATTATACACTTCTCAATAATGCCAAATTACATGCAATGCACCAAAATGTAGTAGTATGCAATAATCATAGCGTAAAAGTTCAATTCTCTAAGTAAAGATTTTTTAGCCATTAAAATATGGTACCAAATAAATTAATTATTAATCCCAAAATAATTTGTTCAAAATCCCCCAATACAAAAACTAGGGTTTAAAACACAACCATTGATATTGAGTTTATCATCAAAAGGTCACATGTGACATATAGGCTATTTATTTTTCCAAGTACAACGTTCCTTCCAATTCAACAGCTCTTGGGCTTCCTTGATGCACTCAAGGAGCCTCATCAAGTCAATGACCACATCTTCGAGGCTATCTCCCATAACATGTTGAGAGCTAAAGGCCATACTACACTCACCC
The DNA here is from genome assembly GCA_036559045.1 of Platycarya longipes. Classification (NCBI taxonomy): domain Eukaryota; kingdom Viridiplantae; phylum Streptophyta; class Magnoliopsida; order Fagales; family Juglandaceae; genus Platycarya; species Platycarya longipes. The sequence goes on along the minus strand of CM071792.1, from coordinate 14,165,337 downwards.
TTCCTAGTGCTTGTCTTGCTAACCACATCTTTAGTCTTTGAAAAATCCAAGCAATTCTGCTTCCCCATTGCTATTATCTATTTCTATCAAAATTTTTACCATTTTAGGAGAATAGTAGTGGAAACTACCGCAATGAATTTAAAAAAAAATCTCAATAAGTTAAACCAATAACATACAAGAAGATAACATAAGCATGTAAAGGCAAACTATGAATATTAATGCATAATCATGGACATGGACATGAATTTGACTAAAAACTCATTTCTTTCTTGTACTTGTCTTTTCCAAACATTGACCTTGTAATCATGTGACAAATTAACAAAATGAGCATGTAATAAAATATCATTTTTCAATTCATATTATTCACTTATATTCATTAAGCCATATAAAAATGTGGGTGGACACATAATGGCTCCCCTAAACACAATTGGCTCCCTACTAATTACTGTATCACATGGCCAGCTCTCTTAACCAGGTGTGAGTATGTTGGAGTCTATATGATATGGCAATTCGTAATTCACTTTCACTGCACTTCCAATGTATTGCACCCACAAGCATTAGGTGCTACTTCTCTCCCGAATTTTCTTTAAAAAGAACCCACTCAAGATCTATTAATTGTGCTCCGTGGACAAAAAATTCTACCAAAATATTTTTCCATCCTAACAATTGGAGTCATGACAAAAATAATTTCTTTTAATGCACTACCCAAAAAATATGACATGTGACCATATAACTTTCATGCAATAATGTCATGTATTTATGCCATATATAAAGAGAGCATCACATTTATAGCTTGAAAGAATTAGAACATGAAAAAATGCATACCTGTGTATAACATATGAATGCTCAACAAAACATACACTATTTCTCAAAACTCCAAACATGTCATTTGAACCAATCATTTCACAAGCAACATTTGTACATAGTAGGCACATATAAGACATGATTCATAGCATATGACAAGTATCAATTCTAAGATCCAATTTGAACAATCAAGATGTAGAGTTTACACATAAACATAAATGCATTATCCAAAGATAAGTTAGAGGCTAACTTACAAACTTCCTAATCTAAAAATACCAACAAACAAGCAAGTTGGACGTGTAGATTTTTAAACCATTAAATTCAAATTTAATACTAAACCAAACATCTGTGTGGCGTGAACTAGAGTTTTTGTGCCCCTAATTCTATTAAGCTACAAGCTCTTTCCCATGGGCTTTTATGTGAAGAATACAAGTGTGTGCCTTACTCGGCATAACCCTAATGGCCGAAATGCATGAAAGCATTTTGATTAAGTTTCTTGAAACAAAGGTCAAGTGGAACCTCACACAAACTTCTAGTAAGAGCCAAACATGTCTTACCCTCCTAAGATTTAACCATTTTATTATTCTCTCATCGAGCTAGGGTTGAAAGAGAAACCCTAAAACATCCATTCCAATAGAAGTTTGAAAATCATCCATCAATTGAAAAATAGAAAGAGATGAAAAATAGGAGTAAAAGTGACTCTTGGTGTGCCTTTGGTGGGGTAAGGGCACCCATCCATCAATTGCCCTCCTTATATACCTCATTCAAATCCCACTCATTCTCTCTCCTATCATTATTTCTAATGTAGAAATCAAAGGGTCTTGTGCATGGGCACCACTTGTTATCTTGCCTTTGCTTGAAAATCATCTATTCTTCTTCCCTCATCATTACTTATCTTGAAAATGTTAAGATAAGCATCTTGCATAGATGACAAGTGATGATTTTTTATCCAACTGAAACCTTAAGTGCCTATTACCATCTCTTTTGGTCGGTTCAATGAATCCAATGCTATGGACAAAGGGCCGTGTACCTTGGCCGAAACCATAGAGATCTTCCCTCATGATTGCAAGCTTTTAGAAATCCTAGGGGCTCAATGTATGAATGCCAAACGGCATTTGGCGTGTGTGATCCTTGCCATGCCCAAAAACCCCTTTATCTTCCCTTTTCTTATTTTTAAGTCTAAATACAATGAATCTAGTAGAGGAATAGGGCACAAATGCCTTGTGGGTTGTGGCTCCTAAAAGCTGAAGTCCTCACGACTTCTTCCCTTTTTGAGAACTCAAAAATTTCATCTTGTATGTGTGCCAAATGGCACTTCCCTATGGCCAAAACTGGTCTTTCCCTATTGCTTTCCCTTCCTTCTCACAAGCTAAGCTTGGTTGCATACTTTCCAAATGGCAAGTTACTAACAAAAATTTTAAATTCATTCCCAAAGCTCTAATGATTGTAGCTTATAAAAACTCAAGGATCTTTTCTTGCATTGGACGAATCTTCCATTAGACTGAGCCTAATTGGATTCTCCTCCAGACTCTAAGGTTGGGTTTGGTTCCCAAATCTAACTCAGTGTCTTCTACATTAAACATATTCAACCATCTAAACACCCTATCTTAACTTCTTCAAGACATGAAATCAGTAGGTTTCGTTGGGTCCTACAAAGCTGACACAATTTCAGTAATTTTTTTTTTTGTCATCTCTCACCCTTTTTTAAACACTTTCTCATTTTTCCAATATACTACATGAGGTCAATTCTCTCTCTCTCTCTCTCTCTCTCTCTCTCTCTCTCTCTCTCTCTCTCTCTCCGCCCCTTACAGCTTCCTGCATAAGACTTTATTTCTTTCGCACTGCAGGTTGGCGTGCACATGGGGTGACAAACACTGCAAGCACTGCCAGTAAACAATTATGGGTCCCACCAATTTTACTAATTCTTATAAATATATCTAAACTTATCCTTATATCTAAACTCATCCTAACATCTAAGCACACTTTAAACTCATCTTTTCATAAAATTCACTCAGTCATCTCAAATCACTACTATTCATAAAGAACTCAAATAAACTCAGCTCAACATCCAAACAAAGCCTAAATTCGAATGGCCGAACATCACTAGTCCTTCGAGGCTCTCTTTGTGGGTTTGGGCATCTATCTCATTAGAAAAAGGTAGGGTCCATGTCACTTACTAGGTCCATCTTCACAATCCATTGGGCTAAATTCTAATTGGACTAAGATAATAAAGTAACAGGCGAGGACTTAGGCAAGTCCGGATTATCATACATTGCCTGTTGCCCAAAGCTATATAAGTCGGTTACCGCAATGATAATCACCAGAACACCAGCTAGCTTCTTGCCGGACCGGATGATGGTTTCCTACTTTATGCAACCAGAAACTTCGGCCCTACAAATAGGGCTACATGGCTAGCAGGGCGATGTTGGAAAATTAATTTTTATATAGCCACTAGGTCGGTAAAAATTTGGTTCGAGGCTAAAGTATGGCATGGCAGGCCTCTTTCTTCGGGATTGAGTCCATTATACTTGAAGTCATTTTTTTTTTTTTCGTTTCGTTGAGAAGAGCACGTTACAAGTTTTTCATACTTTAATATGTAGATTTCAATTTTTATAGTTTGGCCTTCTATGCCGAATCAAGTAAATATATCTTTTATTTATTTTAGCAAGTCATTGGCGCCCGTTACCAACATCAACACCAACTCTATGGCTCATACGACAGCTATTGGTCATCGGATTCGGAAATGGCACCAACACGATTATGGACATTTCATTTCCTTCAAAAGAGCAATTAAATTGTTTATGGCTCAAGTTTATGAGATTCTGTACAAGTGTTGACATTGCCACCTTTGAACAGAAATCCCAACATATATACCGTGTGCTAACTTTTGTCGAAGAGAAAATTAAAAATATTAATAAGTTTTGTTTGGATAGTAAAGTAATCTTAAATATTATAAGTATTAGTGAAAAAGTAATGAAAAAATAATAATAGGATATTAAATAATAGTTAATAATAGTAAATAATAATAATAATAAAATATTATGAGATACTCCCACTATCCAAACCGTCAAGAGTCAAGACCCTTTTTTCAGTATATCAAGATTGCTATTGAGGACGCATTCGTGCATGCAAATGTATCCGTACTTCCGTACATCTTGCACTAAATCATTTTGCCCTTTGTTTTACTCAAATTTACAGCTCTCTCCTGCTGCCACCTTGGCTTAATGATGTCAACCTATAACTGTTTAAATTGGCGCCCTGAATTTCAATAAATACAAGCCCTCGCATTGTATAAGCTGAGGACAAATTCTAAACCCATAGTTTCTGAGGAATGATGAATGTATTATAACTTGAAGAAAGAAGTTCGCAAAACCTTATTCGCTTTAGTTCGAAGCCTGCAGACCCTTCAGCAGCAGATCAGCAAAATATAAAAACAACAAATGCACAGATGCAAAATTTGTAAACTTCAAAACAAACTGTAAAGATCAACAATCTATACAAAGCATGATCACACACAAGTAACTCCAGGTCTCGGCCACATGCGAGCATTACACAATTCTGATTCATATTGTCTCATTCATATGACCAACGTACCAACCATTACATCTTGAGTTCCTACAACATTAATGTAACTGAGCTGAACAGGAATTCATCGCAAATTTACATACATAGTTATGAAAGGGACAGAGAAAACCGGATAAGAACCAAATATCAAAAGTACATACAAAATAAAATAAAACAAAATAAAAAAGGGGCAAATATCAGAAGTATGAACAATCATCCATTAGAGCAAGAAATGCCAAATGGCAAGTAATTGAAGACTTAAAATCAAAATTCTCTAATAATTAACAAAGACCTAGAGGACCTAAAACTAGGAAAAGCAAAAACGGACCTGTTTGGTCAGTGGAGGATCACTCTTAATAACACAACAGCGGGGAGTTTTGCTACCTTCAAACCTTTCTCTGTTTGGAGGTGGCAGCCGTGAATGCGGCAGCCCATTCTTGCTTGGTAGATTCAGGTACCTTTTCCTCACCAGTGTAAGGAGCCCAGGATCCCATGGAGCAATCTGTGAGAACCCATTGGACCTTCTCAGGCACATCCAAATAATCAAATTTTAACGCAGAACTCTTTGCCTTCGTGGCAGACTTCTTTTCTTTCTGGCCTTCAGAGCCCTCGATAGATGGAAAAAGAAATTTAAAAATGCATGTCAGTGAGAAGGGGACACTACAAGAGTGAAACGTAATAATTTCCAACATTTTGAATCAAAATTATCAAATAATCGTTTGCTTTTGACTCACCATGGTATCAGCATCAGAGGTCTCCACTGATTTTCCTTTTTTCCGTTTAGTTCCCGTTTCTAGAAAGTATAGAACCTCTTTTTTTGACCTAAATCGACGGCCCGAAACTGGCTCAAAAAAATACTGCACGAAACACAGTTAATTTTGGCCTTATTTAGATACCTATAGCATTCAATAGCCAATTTATAGGATAGAAAAATTAGAGTGCTTGGAGCCATCAAAGCAACCAGAACTGTGAAATGTTGATTTATAAAAACTAGGAGTAGACCCTACACTTGCAGTAAACAATTCATTCTAGATGTGACAAAAACAGAAGAAACTCACTTCAGATTCAACCTTTTCTTTTTCATGTTACAAGAAACTAATGACAGTATAATTGTATTATATCTGGTGCCCAAACTCTCTCATTACGACAAAGAAACACACTTCAGCATCCTAGAAGAGAGACCTCAAAAACTATACCGAAAGCATTTAAAATCAATACCAGAGTCTAGAGTTTGCTCACCAAAATCAAAGGGATATCAGAATATTTTCTCTTTCCAGCACAAAAAATATTATCATCGTTTGGGAGGTGTAACAGTCACCCATTACGCAGCCCACCTGTATATCTGCCCAGCCCACAAGGAAAACTGGCGGAAATCCACCCGTTAACCAGGGCAGGCTGCGCGGATGTTGTTAAACAATATTATAGGCAGGCTGGTTCGGGTTGGTTTTATCCATATATACCCGCATGTATATATCATATCATTGAGAAACCCTAAACTAAACACCACTTGTGCCGCTCTCCTCTCCTCTCCTCTCCTCTTCGTCTTCCACTTTTTCTTCTTCTTCTTCATGTTCTTATTCCCTTCGCCTTCTCTACTTCTCTTCTTCACATTGCTCTCATGAGCAAGGAGATCCACGATCCCATGCTCAAACAGAGCCCGACATCCGCTGGTATATCATTACTAGAGACCCACACGTGGTCTCTGTTCAAGTGAATATGGGATTTTAATATTTTACATTTTGAGCTTTGATGTTTTTTGGCAGACCAGGGGCGGAAGGGCTATAAACCCAACCCACCAGGTGGGGGGTCAGGTGCGGAGAGGGCAGCTCTAATTATCACTAACCACATGAAAGCCATAGTGGAGAGTAAAGGACAGGTGTATCAGGATTAGATAGATTCAAGTAACTTACCACCTCCAAAATTCTTGTAATATTTTTATGAAAGTAGTTGTGCCTAGAAAAACAGGAAAAATATTGACCAAGTTCCACTTCTAAACACATGCAACAAAAAATTGTTTACCTCTGAAAGGTCACTAATATCACCTTCAATGGGAGTAATATGGAAGGTAATATCAGACCATTTCAATCATATCTAGAGTTTCAATCATATCAGTCCTAAAAAACCAATGATATCCTCCCCCCCCCCCCGAAAAAAAACCCACCCAACCCCCGCCAAAAAAAAAAAAAAAAAAAGACTTGTTAGCTGAAGCAGTGAAAAAAAGATTTGAGGTATTGGGAACTTGAAGTTCTAAATAGGCATTCTAGAAAGTAATCCATTCATTATGAGGGCAGAAAGAGTCCACATTTGTGACAATTAAAGAAGAACCTATCATCTAACAGCAACTTGGTTCGTGGTAGCTCCATTGTACCATCTAACCATAATAACCGGTATTAATATTACCAAGAAAAACACAATTCAGTTGCCTAGAAAATTGAGCTCAAAAAACTCTACCAAAAGCAAGTAAAATGATAACTTTGTTTATTACCAACTCAACAAACAATTATCATCTCTAATCACATGAAAGTCCTTTGCAGTGGAGAGTAAAAGGGCAGATGAATCAGTATTAGATTCAAGCAACAGACTGATTTCAAAATGCTTTGAGAATTTGTAGTTGTAGCTAAAAAAACCAGAAGAACTTATCAAGTTCCACTTCCAATCATATCCGATCATGGAAATGAAACCAAGAGTTTCTGCAATTGAAAACCAAATGACATATACCCCAACCCCTGGGGGAAAAACAAAATGAAAGAAAACCAAGTAAACTGCAAACAGTGAAAAAGAGGTCGAGAAAATAGACTCCTTTATAACATCAAAATATTTTCTTGTTTGTTCATTATTAATAGGTACTCTAGAAAGTAATCTCTCAGTAATGAGCACAAGAATAGTCTACCTGCTGCATAATTAATGACACAAGTAAGAGTGAACATGGAAGTTTTTCTAGTTTCTTCAATTAGGTCCCTTCACAATACAGGCATTACCACATTACCCAGGATGAAAAATCTATAAATATATATATATATATATATTATTTTTTAAAAAAATGAAGGAATATATACAGCATGGACGAAAAGAAAGAAAAATCAACTGGTCAGTAACATGACTCAGTCTCTAAGCGTAAAGATTATCCATCTGCAAGCTTCATCAAAGTGCCTTTTCAAAGACCTTATCAATATAAATGGAATAACAAACCCCAAGTCTTTCCAGCTCATCCATACAGCATTCTGAGAAGATATTTCTTTCTTTAAGATGGAGAAGCTCTGTGATAGACCAAATTGAGCGTGAAAAGCAGACGCTTGGCATAAATCATAAATCATAAATCCAACTCAATAAACTTATAACTCGAACAAGTCAAACACGAAAGATGCCAATACATAAAAATCAGTAAGCATAACTTAAGTGATTAATGCGAATAGAAAACATGCGTCAAACACGCAAGAAACGAGATAAAATGCTATTGGTTTGACAGAGTACAAAAATATACTATAAAATAGGTGGAATTTGAGGCTTTTTTAGTTGATGCGAGAGAGACAGATACTCTAGATATTCTAATACACCACGAACAATACGATACAATAAACTTAATTCATGAAACATTTCCAGCTCAAGAGCTTAAAATCTGTATAAAGAAGCAGGAAAGAGAAACTCTAGCGAGCATGATACGACTATCTGGCTCAGTGACCAAAAAGCTTCCTTCTATCGAATAGTAGAGCTTATAATAAACATTTCTTTCAATATTTCATTTTCTCTGTCAGTTTTCTAAGCAGCCCCATAGTCACTTGCGGACATTACACAGTTCTAGGATAAATATTGAATTCTATGGTGTTAGAATAGTAATTTAAGCACTGAAATTTAATTTACCCTATCTGTCAGTCCAGCTGAGGCACCCGAGCTCCGAACTCTATCTTCGACTAACCAACCAGGCGGCAACCAATCCGGCGGAGGGGCCGTCGAGACGCGACGTTGCTGGGCACCCGCTGGAGACGCCGTGTTCTCTGGAACCGCCGTCTCCGCACCGTTAGACTTCTCGGAGGCCATGGAAGGCGACGCTCAGTCTGAAGATCGGCGCATGCGTGGGGTCTCAGCAGTCCCCTGACGTCCGGAGTCGGTGGCGTCAATGAAGGAGCCGGGTTGAAGCAGTAGATCGGACGGTAGCCCGGCGGTCAGGATTTATCGGGTCTGTTCGGGTATTGTTTGAGCGAATGCCAGTGCGGGTTCGGATCCTGACCCAATGAGGACATTAGTGTAAGAGGTGTGTGCAAGGAGTTGGGTCGGAAAGTGAAGTGGTGGAACTAGAAATAGCTGATGTGGGAAGGTTGGAGCCGTTGATCTGGCCATCAGGTTATACAAAGCTCGAAGTCTATTGGACTCGGCTTATTTATTCCCATTTCCCTTCGACTAAAAAAATGAACGAGTGCTATGGTTGGGAGACGCTGGCATCAGGATTGGATGTAGAGTAGATTTATACCAGCCAATCACAAATTGATACAAATAATTATTTTAAGAAGAAATAGGCTTGATTGCAGTGCGTACTTTCGCCCATCTCTTTCTCTTTTTTCACTTTTCACGCTCTCTTTTCTCTCTCTTCCCCCCCCCCCTCTCTCTCTCTCTAAGTTGACTCTCGAGAGTTGACACAAGTGCTTCGAATATGCGGGTTTCCTGAAAGCTACAGCACATTCTGAGCAAGCATTAGATTTATTTCCCTTTATTTTCTCTTTTCCATCAAATTCAATCTCTCTTATCCCTTCCTTTTTTTTTGGCGCATCTCCTATCTCTTCCTTACAATAAATAAAATAAAATAAAAAGTCAAAATATCGTATAAAAATCAATAATAGGGGCATACCTGCCAACTCTCCGCATTTCACACAAATTTGCTCATTTTTCTGCATTATTAAATTATCATCGCATTAAATTTTTTATATATATATAAAGAATTTTCAGTCCATTTGTAATATAAAAAAACGAAAGAGGAGACAGAAAGAGAAGAGAAAAAATTTATTTTTTAAGTAATACGAATTCTAAATATTTATTTTTATAAATTTTTTGTAATAGTAGTTTCATTTTAGTTTTATAACACGTTATTAGTACGAGATTCTACCAACTCTAAAGTTAGTGGTCTTCTACTTTAAGTAAGTTTTTCAATATATTATTCGCAGTCTTTAAGATAAATACAAAATATTATATTGCTGATTATTACTTGATCAAATCTACGTTTACTCGCGTGACTTTATAAATATATTTTTTAGATACACATATTTATTTCACTATTTATATATGTAGAAAATGTCAAATCTTACAAAGTTGGAGTTTGTTACTCTTGATATTTATAGAAAAAATTATTTATTTTGAATTCTTAATACTGAGATTCATATGAATGTAATGAACTTTGGAGAAATAATAAAAGAAGGAAACCAAGCGTCTTTGCAGGACCGTGCTAAGGTAGTGATTTAAGGGAAAGATATGAACACCAAAAGACTGTTATCCTCCCCAAAACTTGTTATGACTAGTTGCACCTAAGGTTGCAAGATTTTAAAAGTGTTAATGAATATAACTCTGTACTTTTTAAAATCAGCTCAATATTAAAATTATGCGGTGAGAAAATCATCGATAATGATATGTTAGAGAAGGATGGTACTAGTTCAGCATCACTCCCTAGAATGAATGGTACTGGATTTACATCATTCCCAGAAGCGAATGGTGCATCCTTTTGAAGAAATCGGTAACGTGGACGTGGTATGAGGAACTATAGAAATGTTGATCCCAGAAGCGACAACATTAAAATGGATAATAATTAAAATATACTGTATCATCAGAAGTAGTACAACTTAGATATGGGTAAAAACCCTCAAAATAATTTTTCAAAGAAATGTGAAGAGGTTTGTTATAAATGTGGCATGACTGAACATTGGTCACGTACCTGTCGTACGACCAGGCACTTGTTTGATATATATCAAACATCTATAAAAAATAAAAAATAAAAAGTTTGAAACAAATTTAGTAGAACCATCAGATGATTCATTATATATAAATAGAGAAGATATCACTCATCTTGATGTTTCTGATTTCTTTGAAAACCCTGATGGTAGAATTGATCACTTGATTGGAGATAGAAGTGTTCCTCCTAATTAATATATTTTTCTTTATTTTTAGAACTTTTTAATATTTGTAATGAAATTTTTGTATATTTTTGTAGAATCATGGATTACACTGATGAACTTTTTTATCTCTGAGTTGAATAATAAAGATGTATGTCTGGCTGACAGTACTACAACTCACACAATTTTCAATGATAAAAAATATTTTTAAAATCTAACATTAAGCAAAACTTATGTCCATATCATATCAAGTTCATCAAATCTAATTGAGAGCTCTGGAAGAGCTTATATTGTTTTGCTTAATAGCACCAAATTTTGTATTGATGGTACTCTATTTTTTTCACAATTTAAAAAAAAATTATTGAGTTTCAAATATATATGTTGTAATGATTATCATATTGAAACTACCAATGAATGGAGTAAAGAGCATCTCCTCATTACTGAAATAATATCAGGCCAGAAGCTCGTATTAGAAAAACTGTCTGCTTTATCTTCTGGATTATATTATACAAGAATGAGAATAAGTGAATCATATTTGGCAATACATCAGAAGTGCATTAACCCCAAAGTATTTATAACTTAATATGATCATCTTGGACATCCGAGATCAATAATGATGAGACGAATCATTGATAATTTGCATGGGCATCCCTTAAAGAATCAAAAGATTCTTTTACCCAATGAATATCCATACTCTGCATGTTCCCAAGATAAGTTGATTATCAGGTCATCTCTCTCAAAAATCGTTGTTGAATCTCTATCATTTTTATAAAGGATTCATGAGAATATATGTGGGTCTATTCATCTATCAAGTGAACCATTTAGATATTTTATAGTTTTGATTGATGCATCAAGTCGATGGTCACATGTTTGTCTACTTTCCACTTGAAATATTGTATTTGCTAAACTTCTTGCCCAAATAATCAAACTACGAGCACAATTATCTGACTATCTAATTAAAATTATTCGATTGGATAATGCAGACGAATTTTTATTTCAATTTTTTGATAACTATTACATGTCAATAGAAATAGATATTGAACATTTTGTTGCTCATATATACACTCAAAATAGTTTAGCTGAATCTTTGATCAAAAGACTTCAGCTAATCGCTAGACATTTATTTATAAAATTAAAACTACTTATTTCTACTTTAGGACATGCTATACTTCATTCAGCATCATTAATTCGAATTAGACCATCTGCATATCATAAATATTCTCTATTACAGCTTGCATTTGGTCACCAACCAAATATTTTTTGTCTTTATACTTTTGGATGTGTTGTATATGTTCCAATTTCACCTATACAATGTACAAAAATAGGCCATCAACGTAAATTTGAAATATATGTTGGTTTAATTCTCCATCTATTATTAGATACCTTGAGCCTCTTATAAGGAATATGTTTAAAACACGTTTTGAGGATTGTCAATTTGACGAATCTATTTTTCCATTATTAAGTAACGAAAAGTCGGTACTTAAAGTACGACAAGAAATTACTTGGATAATAAAGTCTTCTCTCAATTTGATCTTCATACAAATGAATGTAAACTAGAAGTTTTGAGGATTATCCATTTGTAAAGTATTTCAAATCAATTACCAAATGTATTTATTGACACTAAAAGTGTGGTAAAATCATATATTCCTACAGTTAATGCTTCAGCAAAGATTGTAGTTCCTGAAGGACAAATTGTCAAAACAGCAATAAATGAGTCTAAGATACGCCTGAAACGTGGAAGACCTATTGATGCAAAAGACAATATTCTCAGAAGGAGAAAGATACAAAATAAAATTGGTGTTCCTAAAGAACTCATACCCACAATACAAGCTACAAGCATAGTTGATGCTCCTATAGAGGTCAAATATCCTATTCCAAAATCTCTTAAAAATGGACCTCCTGAAGAAATGTTTCATCAAATGCTTTCCTTTGAAGAGGAATAAGTACCTAAAAATAATGAGATCTCAATACATTTCATGAATACTGGAGAAATTTTGGATAGAAATAAAACTATTGTCGATAACATATTTTCATATAAGATGGCCATTGACATTACCAGAAGTAATAAAAAAAGTGAGCAAAAAATCGTTGAAGAATGTCGACGTAGAAATGATTGGTCAAAATGAAAATCAGCTATTGAAGCTGAATGAAACTCGCTAGTAAAAGGAGAGGTATTTGGACCTGTTGTCCAAACACTAAAGAGTGTAATGCCTGTAGATATAAATGGGTATTTGTACGAAAACATAATGAGAAAAATGAAATTGTGCGGTACAAAGCACGACTTGTAAGTGCAATCACATTCATATTTTTGATTAGTCTGATTATTACAAGAGGATTAGATATGCGGTTGATGGATGTGGTCACTGCATATTTATATGGATTTTTAGACCATAATATATATATATATATATATATGAAAATCCTTGAAGGCATTACCAACTGTGATACTTAAGAAAATTGTGCTGAACATTGAAATGCGAAGACTTAAAGATCTATCATCATGCACTTTTTAGGGGAATAAATGTCTTGAAAAATTGTGCTGATTGTACTCTTTTTCCTTTGCTAAGATTTTTTCTCATTGGGTTTTCTTTTGCAAGGTTTTAATGAAGCAATTTTATAGCACTTGGTGGTACATAAGAATACTGTACTCTTTTTCCTTCGCCATTGATTTTTCTTCCCACTGAATTTTTTCTTGGCAAAGTTTTAACGAGACATATTTTTTATGGATGAACATTCAAGGGAGAGTGTTGTACAAAAATCGATAATGGGGGGCATACCCCCACCTCTCCGCATTTCACGCAAATCTGTCTCCCTTTTCTGCATTATTGAATGATCATCGCACTGGGTTTTCCCTATATATATGAGAGATTTTCAGTCGGTTTGTAATATAACAAAAAAAAGAAAGAGAAGAGAGAAAGAGGAGAGAAAATGAAGAGAGAAAATTCATTTCTTGAGTAATAAGAGTTCTAAATATTTTCTTTTATAAATTTTTTTGCAATAGTAGTTTCCTTTTAGTTTTATAACATAAAGATAATTATAATTCCGCAAAATCAAACTTATAGACCGAAAAAAAATTATGGGGATGTAAAAGGACTCCCAAAAAACACTAGAAAAACTCTAGCAACAATAAAAATCCACATACCCACCCAAAGAGTTCGATGCAACAATAGCAGAGAGGAGTGAATATATTTCACGTCTAGATTGTCGTTCGTACCCACTAGACTTATTTGCCTCCGGTTGGATATCCGTCTGATCCTTAGAATTTGCTCCACAAAAGGAAATCGGTATAGCTCCCATGGCTAGCATAACCCTAGAGTTTTGTATTTGTATTCATAGGTTGGATAGAGAGAGAGAGGGTGAAATGGGTGAAAAAGGGCAAAGAGAAGGTTGAAATGGGAAAAATGTATTCAGATTCACGATAGCCAAATTTATTTTACTCTTGAAGAAATGCGTACGTGTCAATTTGTGATTGGGTGGTGTAAATCTAGAGTTTTACATCGATTCCAGATTGAAGCTTATCTTTTAAAAGTTTTTATGCCACACATTAATTATATGATATAATTTGATTTGTACATTTATTAAACATAAACATCATGTAAGTTTCTCTGTAAATTTTTTTTTTTTGACAAATTTAGAGTTTTCTTCTCTTAGATACTGGCATGTAGAGGGTTAGGGATTGGGGGTGTATTATCATCTTTGTGTAAGCGTCTGAAACTAACAGACGAGGAGTAACAAGAGGTTGCGGTCAGGAATGAGGATGTGTTATCATATGTTACTAAAAGCAAGCATTGTAATTGGTTTGTGTGATCTTTAATAAGGAAACTAATAGAATAGCACTTAGAACTACTCTAACAAGATTATGGCAAGTGGAGGGAAAGGAAATGTTTAAAGAGGTGGGATAGAATAAGTTATTAATTGAATTCAAGGATGTGGTAGACAAGAAAAGGGTCTTGAAGGCTCTTCCATGATCCTTTGATAAAAATCTAGTTTGCATGCATGACTATGAAGGGGTTTAATCTTTAAAAGAGATGATGTTTTAGTATGAACCCTTTTGGATTTAGTGCAATGATTTGGCTTTTGCTAACATGACATATAGCACGGGTGTTAATCTTGGCAAAACAATAGGTGAAGTCCTTATGGTTCATACAGACAATAGCAGAACCTGTTGGGAGAAGTATTTACGTGTCAAAGTCTTGGTGGATATGACAAGGCCTTTTGCTAGAGGCAGGATTCTTACTTTGGGAGATACAAAATATTGGATTCCTTTCAAGTATGAAAGAATGTCGAATTTTTGTTATCATCGTGGCATGATCAAGCATAATGCAAGGAATTGGGCTAGCAGTAAAAGTCCATTCATTAATGAAACTTAGGCAAGGAAGATGTAGGGCAATGGTAGTTCATCAGAAAGTAACCGGCATCAGGCTTATGCTAAGTTACAACAAGATACAGTTAATTTTGGAAAGAATCTTAGTAAAGGAGGGTGTGATGAGCAATCGAGAGCCAGCTTTGGTAACAAAGATAATACTTATTTATTTAGGAAAGTTAACCAAAATCATTTTGGTGTAGGGGTGGAAGAGACTGAAGTAGAATCACAATTGGTAAGAGCCCCTACCATCTAGGGAAAGAGTGATGAGAATCCAGCCGAAGAGGGTGTGAGTTCAATTGGCATTCAAAAGGAAAAAGTGTTGCTACCCACTGGCCAGGTTAGCAATCGTGATTTAGAGGAGAATCATCTTACAGGTGGAAAAAAGAGGATCTAATAAGCCATTCGATATAGAAAATGAGAGCTTGTGTAGGCCATTTAATTTTGGAGAACTAGTTCATAGGGGGGGATGGAAATGAAAATGACATGTAAGTCCCATAAAAGGAAGACTCAAAATGAAAAGGGGCGGCAGAGATAAGACTTAAATTACATCAAGATGAGGTACTGGTGAAAGAAAAGATCCTACTAGTTTCTATCAGAGACAAAGTACAAAAGAGAAAAGGTGGAGAAGTTAAAGAATAAGTTGGGTTTTGAGCAAAGCTTTGTGGTGGATTATATTGGTAAAAGTGAAAGGTTGGATATGATTTGGAAGAATGAGGTGAAAATTGAGTTGTTTTCCTACTCTAGAAGCCACATTTCAGTGACAATTATATAGGAAGAAGGGTTGTAGGCATGGTTGCTATCAGAGTTCTATGGAAATCCTATAGTGGAAAAAATGAGAGAGAGCTAGCATTTGTTGAGATTGATAATACCTGAAAACCAAATGGCATGGTTTTGCATGAGAAATTTTAATGAAATTCTCAATAATAAGGAGAAGTATGAAGCAGTAGCTAGGCCTTTCTCTCAAATGGAAAGGTTTAGAGAAGCCCTTGATGATTGTGAGCTGAGTAATTTGTGGTACAAAGGTTCTAAGTTTACTTTGAGCAATAAAAGAGAAGAGAGAGGTTTCACAAAAGAGAGGTTGGATCGAGCTCGGGGAGATAGACCCTATGAACTCTCCTAGACTAGATGGGTTTTCCACTTGGTTTTACCAAGACAATTGGGCAGTAGTTGGAACTAAGGTGTTTTTTGCTGTCAAAGAGATATTATCATTCAGGAGATGGATTGATGGAATAAATGAGGCATTCATTATTTTGATTCCTAAGAAGAAGAATCCTGTGCGGCGGTCAAGATTTCCTTGGGTTTGTTCTGGTATTGTTTGAGTGAATTCCAGTGCGAGTTCAAATACTAACCCAATGAGGACATTAGAGAGAGAGAGAGAGAGCAGTGTGCCAGGACTTGGGTCGGAAAGTAAAGCAAAACTAGAAATAGCTAATTTAGGGAGCCGTTGATTTGGTGATCAAGTTATAGAAAACTTGTGGATAGTTTGGGCAATAGCAACTCACTCTATATTGGACTCAGCTTATTTATTCCCATTTTGCATCCAACTAAAGAAATGAACGAGAGTGCTATTTAAAAGTTTTTCTACCACACATTATTTATATGATATAATCTTATTTGTAAAGTTTAAATTTTCAAATTTATCTTGTAAATTAAATTATATTAAGTGAATGATATGTGGTATAAAACCATTCAAGTAAAATTACTTCTTAATTTTTGTCAAAAAACTAAAAGACATAGGACAAAAAATTCAAAATAAAATAAAAATAGAAAAAATAATAATATCAGAGTAAGATACAAATTAAGAGAGAATGCATTATGGGAGAAAGATAGAAGAGGTTCACTAACATTAGTGAGAGAGCCTAGTCAAATAAGGGCAAGGGTTTTATGTATGGTAATAATTAAATAAATTTTGTTATACTCTTTTAATTTATGTTACAATTAACCAATTTGATAGTGTCATTTCATAAAATATTAAGGCAGCTTTATTTTAATTTCAAAATTTTTCATAACTACACTTCAATTAAAAGAAAGTTCTAAAAAAAATTATAAAATGACTGTAACTTTTAAGTATATCATTACTCGAGTAATCAAGCTTAGATCCTTATTGTTAACCCAAATTGACAAGATGTTCTAATAGACAATAAGTTCAGACAGAGCGATCTAATATTCCTCAAATAATAAACTCTAATAATAGTATCCCATGTAGAGTCCACAAAGACCCAAACTTGCAATGCATTTTAAAGGATCAAAAGAAAATTTTTGATGCAATAGTCTTCCTTTCCCATATCTTTATTGGAACTCTCTCTCTCTCTCTCTCTCTTAGAACATTTGCATTGGATTTCCTAAAGAACATCTTCACCCAACACTACTCTTATC
Organism: Platycarya longipes; assembly: GCA_036559045.1. Taxonomy (NCBI): domain Eukaryota; kingdom Viridiplantae; phylum Streptophyta; class Magnoliopsida; order Fagales; family Juglandaceae; genus Platycarya; species Platycarya longipes. The sequence goes on along the minus strand of CM071792.1, from coordinate 14,148,135 downwards.
CTAAAAACAACTCAAATCTGGTTTCCCATTTAAAGGGATGGTTTAGGGCATGCTACAATGCTCTCCATCTATGGGGAGCCACAGTACATCTCAATCCCCAACTCTTGAATCCTTCTTTGGTTTCCCATTTGTTCTTGCAATTTTGTCTCTCCATCCTTTCTCGGCGTTCACCTTCCCTTCAACAGCCCCTTTGTCTTCGTCTCTGGTAAGATTCACGCACATGCATAGACGTTTCAAGAATATTAATATTCCAATTGTTCTTATTGTTTGTAAAAGACTGAGTTTTATTAATGGGAAGAAACCAGATTGGGGAATGGTGAATTTGAATGTTGATGGTGGTTCTTGTGATAACATGGGAGAGCCAGGAGGGGGGTATCATAAGAAATTCTTCAAGAAAAATGATAGAAGTTTTTGCACATCATTATGGAAATGCAACGAATAATATTGCAAAATGTAAATAACTGCTTGATGGTCTTCGTTTATGCCGAAGGTTGAGATTGAGGGATGTTTTAGTGGACTTTGATTTAGCCATTATTAGTGGTTGGTTAGCCTCAGGAATTTGTCGCTATTGGTTTTTATGGGATTAATGGGCAGAAATCAAAGAGATTGCTCAAGAGATTAATACTCGCTTTTGTCATATTTTTCGGGAAGCAAACATGGTGACGGATCATTTGGCAAAAGAGGGAATTTAAGGCGTGAACTCAATATTTTATGGATCTAAGGATTTGCCACGACACATACGAGGACTATTCGCATGGACAATTTGGGTTTGCCTTATATTAGATTGAGATTATTACTTTGTTTTTATATAGCAGAGATGTTTGTAGAGTGCTTTTTGGTATTCTAAAATTTTTTGTCACCTGGGTTTGGTATTTTATGTTATTATCTTGTAAACCCCCAGGTGTCTTGTGATGTTATCATAGTTTTCCCTCCTCCAGAAGTGAGGTTGTCTTAATAAACTTGGGTGGAAGTCACTATTAGACATATGACTATCTTCTCCTTTTCAAAAAAAAAAAAAAATCCCATATTTTAATTTTTAATAAAAAGAAAAAAGATAAAAACTACCATTAATTTATGAGAGATGTTTGGAATAGTCCGGTTGCTGTTGGACAACAAATAGCCCACCAATGGAATGGGGACACATTAGATAAATGGGATGTAGACTATATGAATGAAAGCAGGTGATTATTTAGAATCTACAGAACAATAGGGATGAAAGCAAGTGATAAGCAACTACCTTTCCTAAAAAATATTCTCCCCGACTTTCCTAGTAGACATACGAGGTTTAAAAGATTGTGTTGCCTCTTTTCAAATACAATAATTACGATGGGGCATAATCTGATGTATCTACCTTTACTTCAAAAATGACTCCAAGCAATGGCACGAAGAAGGAGACCAACAGATGAAAAAGATGAGCATTTTTTTCCATTATATTAATTAGTTTTCTCATAAACCAAACAATATCAATGATTTCCAATCAGCCTATTTGAACAAAAAACTTGAAAGACCCATATAAACCCAAAATTGACCCTAAAAAAATAGCGAATGATGAGAAACTTATCAACCTAAAAGCTGGCTGGGGATTCATTCTAAAAAGAATCCTATAGAAAGAGAGGTTTTAGAGAGGGACAAAGAAGTTCAACTATCGTACGATTGCAGTTACCTTCAAGCCCTACAGTCTCGAGAAATTCGAGGTCGGTTTTGATTGAAAGAGAATTTAAGTGAAGTGAAACGCTAGGGAATGTTTGCGCAAGCCCGTTTGGGTTTGAGTAAAGGATGATCCAGTTCAAGTAGGAGGGCTGAAACGTTATTCAGGTGAAGGAAGGGAGTTTGGGGTAAAGGATCTTCTTACACAAAATGATGATGTGGCCGCCATTGATTGAAGGGCTGATCTTCTTATATAACCAGATGAGATGCTTATAATTAAATTATCCTGTAATTTGTAATATCCTCCCAACTTTTAATTGTGTCAAAAAAATCTCAAACTACGAAGCAATTATAATGACCATTTTTTCCTTACAAAAAAGCTCATCTAAAGTTGTCTAAAGAACAACCCCCACTTATATTAAGACACGTAGGAAATCTCTCTAAATAAATATTGTAGAAGACCACAACTAAAGAAAATCCATTGAGATGAATTTTCTACCTGTAACTATTTTACTTTAATCTGAAATCATGAACAGAGAACAAACTCAATTTTCTTAGAGCACAAAAGTCTTTTAGAAAACCTAGAGACTAGTCTAGCTGGTCCTCACCTATTACTAGCCCTCTAATAGTAGCCCGCCACGTTAGCATGTCATTTTACTAACCATGCACTTGCCTACAGCTAAACAGAACAAAATTCAGTGCCCTCCCGTGCTCCCTTTCGATTTTCACTCCATCCCTTATCCAAACTCATCCCCTACTCATTCCAAATGGCAAAGAACAGGATAAGGCAGGTGTAGGATCGACCTTTCCAACCGGCACGAATGGGGCTCGATTCCCAAAGAAATTTCGACCCCTAAACCTCGATGGATATCTTCTACCAAAAAATATTGTCCACTAAACCTCAACGAATGGCAACTTGGCGGAAGGAGCTCAACCCTCATAGCCCTCTCAGACAAAGTGAGACCCTAGAAAGTATAGAAGTGATCTTCCTGTTGATGTTTTTTCACAAAGGTAAGTAAATCTCATTTTTAAAATGTTGTGTCTTTGTGTATACTTATTTTTCTCTTTTCATGCTTAGTCTTCTATTGAAGTTAAATTGAATTGTGAAGTGATTGTAATTTGGAATATGGAAATTTGTAGGCATATATATTAATAACTCATCTAAGAAATGAATAGCAACTGTTTGTAAAAAAAAAATAAAATAAATCAAAGGGTTTCAGGTGGACTGCTCATTTGCAACCGCACCCATTTTAGAGTTACAAACTAAACCTACAAAGATCAGTGCATTGCAGTTCAGTGAAGGCCTCTCTTACCTCTTTCATCAAAATCAAAAGCTAGCCCATGTTTAGTTCTATGTATTAACATATATTAAGTCCAAAGGTACTACAAGAATTTTAAAGGAAATGTTGATCTTTATTTTAGTTTATGATTTTCAATAATAAAAGTAGACATGTATATATATTGTCACGAGTCTATTCAATTTATAGATATATGAAATCATATAAAATATCATCCTTGATAGAAGATAAAAGATAGAAGTGATTAAGATGTAAAGCAATATTAATTTTAGATGCCAAGCTTAAATAATGGCAAAGCAAGATTAGTTGGCAAGTTGTCATTGCATGGTTGTCTCACCACCATGTCAACAGCTATAGGCAGCTTTTCCAACTTGATCCTCCGCACAACCCATCATCCATGAACAAAAACCTCTAAATTCCGAACAAGGTGATGTAGTGACACATATTAATGTGTGATGAACAACCTTTATTCTTCTTCCTCCCCTAAATTGTCAAAAGGTCCATGAATTTAACGATTGGCCCCAAATACTAATCAAAAAGTCTCTCCATATCTCATCCCATTGCATGTATTAATGTGCGATTTTTTTGTCAAATTAACTTGTAGAGCAATAAGGCTTAAGGTATATGAATATGTAATCTTAGATTGAAAGCAAATTTCATACACACACACACACATATATATACACACACACACACAAATACACACACATATATATATATATATATATGTAGGCTGCAATATTGCAATGTGAGATAGAGTAGTAAAAGCATAAGTCTTTGTATCAAATTGATTTAACAACAAGATCAAGAGCTTCAATTTGCTTGCACATAACCCATGGCACACTAATTTGGAGCTCAACTGCCATTCTGGCTGCTCAATGAATATAAGAGTGTACTTTTTTCCTTAATGTTGCTTCAATGTTTCCATATTCATTCCCAACCTATACCAGCATAACCTTTTTTTTCATAAACTAAAGGATTTTTCGAAACTCACAAGATAGATTAGGTGGGTGTGTATGTATGTGTGTGTGGGTGTGTGAATGTAGTACTTGTAAGGGTTTGCAAAAGGCTCGATGGGTTGACCAACCTGACCGACCCAACCTACTCGACTCGACAATTGTCGGGTTCATTGGGCCAATTGAACTTTGCGGGTTATTTAACATTCGGATGTCAGTTTCAACCAATCAACCCAATTACTGACAACAAAGACATTTTTGCGTTTTGGACCAAATTCTCTCTTCAAAACCTAGCCACCATGCCATTCATTGCTGTCGTGCCGTTCATCGTCGTCGTTCATTGTTGATGTTTCTCATCGCAATTCTCCTCAAACCAGTAGTATTATATATTCCTGAACGCTAACGAGCGTAAGTTCTCTTGCTCTCTCTCTCTCTCTCTCTCTCTCTCTCTCTCTCTCTGTGTGCAAGGAAAGCAGGGCATGAGGACTTGCACTCAATAGTGAAGATTAATCTCACAGAAAGCAGGGCAAGGAAAGCAGGGGTGAACTGGGTTTTACCTTATCCTTTCTTTTTCTTTTTTTGGAATGGATTTAAGTTGTTTAGCTCTTTTGGTTCATGTGTGACACTTTGAGGAATAATTATTGGTTTTGCAAATTCGCATACCATTTGGCTCATTGTTGAAAAGGTTTGGAAGGAGAAAGTTATAATGTTTGAAATCTTATTGTTCATATGATTTCCCATAATGCCAAATGGGAATTCTGTTCATTCTATCCAAATGGATGTTTTAGGCATTCAGTTCTAGTTCATGTTTTTCCAAGAAAGTGAATAGTTTAAAATCCCACCCAATATAGTGGTCTAGTTATCTCTAGTGGAAAAAAAAAGAAGAAGAAAAAGAGAAGTCGGGTCACGGGTTTAACTTGATTCGAACACACGTGGGTTGGGTCAAGTCAAGTACACACGCTGCATGACTTCGAGTCAGGTCAGGTCTGGTGCAAACCTGCTAAACGTGGTTGGGTTACAGGCCTAGTTCCTGTGATGGTATTATTGGACCTCCTTGGGAAGTATAAAAACCTTATAACTTCATAGATAGGAAATCACCCAAAAATAATCATTTTTAAATTGGCAAGCACACGTAAAATAGCATAATAATGCTACTTTTTATTTTGGGTTGTATCTTCCAAATTACATTGATTGCACACGCATTGTAGCCTAGCAAACGTAATGACAATGAGTTGAGACACCCTAAAACTGAATGTGACCTTCAAGTTAACATCCACCAACATGATGTTAACTTAGTATATTTATTCAAGTATCTTGAAATTGCATGATGTAATTTATCATTTTCTTTGACATATGGTTCTCTAACTTAAGGTTTTGTAACATAGATTCAGATTTGAGTTTGTGTCCCATATATGCTTACTTTCTTCCATATTTTGTGGCAAATGATAAGTTTGGATTCTCATTCCGGTTTAAGTTCGTGGACTTCAATAGGAAAGACAAAGGAAGTTTGGACAGACTACTTCACTACTGTGGCATTCCATCAAAACTCTGAATCTCTGGAAAAGGTAATAATTTTGTCGAAAGATGTTATAACTGTTCAAACTATAAGATCAATAATAATGTGGATTTTTTGAATAACTACCAAATGTAATTCAAAGCTGTATAAATAACTATCTTCTGCTATCACATTGGTTACCAAGGAATTTGTATCATTTGTTTCTTTTCTTTTTTCTTTTTTCATTTTTTTTGGCAACAAATATGAAAGTCATGGGTCGTTACTACGTTTCTTCAGATATACCTTGAATCATCCCTGCTATATCACTACTCCCTTATTCCAAATGTTAGTTAAAAAAAAATCAATCTTATTTTCTAATTGAACTCCATAATGAGATTAGTATTCAGATAATAAAATCGAACTCCATAACCTTGAATTATTTTTTTAACAATAAAATCGAACTCCATAACCTCCATAATGAGATTAGTATTCAGATAATGATATGTATATTGGACATGTAATTGATGTTTCAGGAGAGGAAAATGGATGGGTTCATTACATACAAAGGATTGAATACAAACTGTTTGAAACAATAAAGGTGCACAATGGACATGACAACTAGAATGTGTAAATCCCAACCTGATTAGATAATCAATGAAATTCAAACAAAAGGTCATACAAACCAAACAAAAGTTTGACAAGTCAATACCATGTTAAGCTTAACATCAATCACATCCTTAAAGAAGTCAAATATTCCTAAATACATAAGTTCAAAAACAAATTAAGTTTTAATTTACAAAACTCCCTAAAATAGCTAATCTTGGATCAAAACAAGAAAGTTTCACGTCTTTCAAAAGCTTTACAACCTTCATGTCACATTAATTACAAAATATTAATTATATAAAATATAAATTTTTAAAAAATTGTTTTACATTTAAGAATTGATTGTCAAGATATTTTGATTAAAATACCTGTTTAAAGTAAGTTAATTTGAGGCTGAATTGTTTTATAAATGAGATTATATGTTATCTTTTAAGAAAATGAGCATCCTCTCATGGACTATAAGTTTATAAGATATATTTGATATTTACCTACCTTTTATGGGTTATGATTACGCCCAAAAAATAATGTGGTAATTGTAGTATATCTTTGGGTATCTATTCCTCAGGAAAATAGATTAAAGAAGTAAAGAAAGAACAAAAAAAAAATAGAAGAAAATATTTAATGATTAATGAGAGAATAAAAACTAATTTAAAATACAATTTAAAATGAAAATAAGTGATTAACAGAAAGATTACTTAAATTTATGAACAATAAAGTATTGAAAATTCATTGTACAAATTAGGTATTTTTAATTATTTTTAACTCATTAAATCACACAATTGAGAAGTCAATTCCAAAGTTCCCAATTGGAAGATAGAACTATAAACCAAATGTAGCCATTTGATAAATCATTTACCGCTTTTAAACTATATAAATTATTATCCTCATAGACAAAACCCAATGATGATAATATACTCGGTGAGTGATATTGCAACAACAAATGTATACAATTAATCCAAACATAATCAAAGATCTAAATCATTTATAGAAAAAGTATAAGTAAATCTATACAAGTAATAAATTCTTTTATTATTCAGAGGAGAAAATACCATCAATAATTAGGGAATGATAAAACAAAGAGTCTGAATAAATAAAGATTAAATACATTAATCAAAAATAAATTAATAATATCATCAAGTATGTAAGTTCATCCCTAATCTTATTTAAGAATTTAGTTGCTCATATACACTATGGATAACAAAAAAAAAAAAAAAAAGCTCTCAAAAATAAAGCAACAACTGCCAGCAATAAAATAGGTTTTCTTTTCTTTTTTCTGTCTCTCCTTCTTACGCCACATATGAGAAATATTTATGTATATAATGACGTGTGTTGAGTCCAGTCAAATTTGAAATTGAAGCTCGGTGTGCATCCTGTTATCGTCCAAGTTAAATGTAGTTGTCTTTCATGTGTTAAGCCTAATTCGAATTACTGTGCCTCAAATATACTTCAATCCATGCGACAACTATGAATTGTTTGAAGAGAGCAGGTGGGCCCTCGAATTGTTTTGTGCGATGTGTAGATTAATTGAAGTGAAAATTCAGTATGGCAGAGTTTGTGGTCCTCGATAGATTTGATCAAAGAAGGAAGCATTTGGAGAGTAGGAAATGGTAACAGCATCAACATTTGGCATGATAAGTGGTCCCTGGTTCAGTTCCTATAAAACTTCATTCACTTACATCCCTTTTGAATAGAGATACAATTATCTCTGAGTTAATTAATAAAGAGGAGTGCAGATGTAAGATATAAGATTTACATCAACTGTTTCAAGAGGATGTGGTGGAACTAAATTGTAAGATCCCATTAAGTACAAGAGATGCACTGGACAAATTGATTTTGGGGTTACTACAAATGGAGGTTTTAGTGTGAGAAGTGCATATTATTTGCAACAAACCTTCAATAGACAAATAAAGGGAGAGTGTTCTACTGTTGTAGTAGGATTGATTGATTGGAAACCATGGTCCTTAAATGTTTTAATGAAAATTAAACTTCTTGTGTGGAAATCTGCTCATGATGCCTTACCTACTTTACAGATTTTGGCTACAAGAAAAGGTGGTCGATTCTGATACGTGTAATATCTGTAAAAAAAAAAAAAAAAAGGATGTAGAATCGTTGTCCCATGTAGTGTAAAGTTGTCCTGCTGCAATTGATGTATGGGTTGTGTCTCAATGTCCAGTACAAAAATGACCAAGTTGTTTTCCATATATATGTGCTCCATGATCAGATTTGTATATCAAGCTAGTTAAGGATGTTTTACAGCTAGTTTGTTTCGTATTGAGAAAGATTTGGTTAAGAAGAAATTATGTAGCACATGGAAAAGATTTAGAGAAACCTCAAAAGGTGATGTTGGCAGCTACTGCAGATATGGATTTTGATGATGACATCCTCCATTTATATTTTATTTGCTTATGTATTATTTATTTTATTTTATTTAGACTTGTATTAATGGGCTTAGGCCATCCTATATTTATGTGTTTTTATTGGACTTGTCATGATGGGCTTGGATTATTACAGCCCATTGGCTTTTAAGGTTTACCTAGGATGTGTTGTTTTACTATTTAAGGGATGTAATGAGACTAAAAGAGGCAAACTCTGATAATATTGAATTGAAGAGCTATTGCAGCTGTCGCCTCCCAACTCCTTTCTTCTTCTCCTTCTTCCTTTTGGTTTCTCCCACTTCTCAGCTCCTTCTTCCCCCTTTTCTATCTAATATTATTCTATTTCTTATTATTTATGTACTATCCTACATCAAATTTGGTATCAGAGCCTCTTCTACTATTTTCTTAAACAGTAAACCTCCATCATTTCCGTCAAACGACAACATTAACTCTCAAACACAGTCCCTCGTTAGTCAAAGCCATAAGATATCCCTCTCTCCCTCTCGTCTTCGACTTCCTCTCACAGACCCCTCTATCTCATTCTTTCATCCTCTGCTCTTCGCAACTTTGCCCACAGTTTGAAGCCCATACACATTCATAAACCCTTTCAATTCAACCCAGATAAAAACCACAACTTGAACTGAATCGAAGCCAAAAAAAAAAAGGGATTCGAGAGTGAGAGAGAATCAGTGTCGCAGAAACTCACTGGGTTCATCCTTGCGCGCAACATGTAAGGTGACTTTCGGTGCCTCGTTGGTCACCGTTTCCTCGTGGGTCTTGCTCGGTGCCATCGGTCGGCACCTTCTATTCTCATTTCCAAGGCTTTTGGTGCCTTAAGCCACCGGAAATCCACCGGGCTCCCTGTCGGCACCTTCTGTGTTGACTCTTGATCTTCTGGCGACACCAACTACCAGACCGAACACCTTGGCTCTGTTAAGCGACGCTGGTGGCTTCCTGTTACATATGTTTTCGTCCCTCGATGCATTCTCGACCATTTGAGCTCTCAGAAGATCGGTGTGTTTTGTCCAATGAAGGGAAGTGGCTGTTTCCTCACTATTTTTGGTTTTACGGTTATAGTTCATTCTAAAATGCATTAATATGTTTTTGTGTGTTGCTGATTACTGTAGCATCCTACCCCACAACCCATTTCAACAGGCTCGGATTGATTTAATCTTCACAGTTGTCACGACCCAATTTATTCAGCATTTAGATTTGGTTGCTTCCTAATATTGTGTTTCTGTTAGCTTGTTTTCCATAGAATTTTACCCACACCCACTTGACCGAATTTCTATTCTGAATTTTCTATGTGGATTATTTCAGTTAGATTTGCTACGACCCACTCTTCAACATCTTACTTTTGTTTTGCTTCCAAATCTTTGTATTCCCATTTTCTCATTTTCATAGTTTGTATCTTTATTTCATCTTCTCATTAGCTGCTCTTGCTAAAAATAAAAAAATTCAAATCTTGTGTGAATGGATTTTTGTGATTGACATTTGATTATTACTTTGTCTTTTTAAATATCAGCATTGCTTGCTCACCTGATTTGGATTTGCCTAATCCCTCCAAAAAAAAAAGTAATTAAATTTTGCTCAAAGTTGACATTTTTCATTGTTGGTAATTGATGTTTATTGAACTCAATTGCATTTCATTTAGCTAGTGTGCATTACATGCAATTGCGTAGTGGTCGTTTTGTCAACTCTAGTCCCATAACCTTGATCATGGACCCCTCTCAATTTGAGCACTTTTAAGCTCAATTAGCAGCAGTTTAGACTGAGATGGCTGCTACTCGTGAAGAAAACAAAATTCTAGTTGCTAGGGTGAACAATTTTGAGCAACCCCCTCATTTGTCCACACGGATAATCTTGAGGCACCCCATAATAGGCACAATCATCGCTGATGAGGTGATCATCACCATTTTAGGCATGATCGTAGGGATAGAAATCATAATCACGAGCGAGAACGAGACCATTACCGTCGAGGTACGCAGTCTCCTCCTCGAAATGAAGAGCGTTTCTTCAGAAACATTAAGTTAAATGCCCTTACTTTTGATGGTTGTCTAGATCCGCGGGTTTTTACTCAATGGGTTAGGGATATGGATCATTTTTTTTCCTAGAATGGGGTCCCAGAAGACCGAAGAGTTCAATTTGCCAGTTTCAAATTATCTGGCACAACCCAACTCTTTTGGGAAAGTGTTGAGGATCTCTAGGAGAGGCGCTGTATGCTTTCTGTGGGGAGTTGAGAAGAAATGAAGCGTCATCTTCAAGAGAAGTACTTACCACAATCTTACATGAGCAATTTGTTGGACCAATGGAATTCCCTTACTCAGGGTAATCGACCAATGACCGACTATGTCACTCAATTTGATGAGTTTCGAATGAGATGTCATGTCATTGAGGACGAAACTATAACTTTGAGTAGGTTTAGACAAGGCCTCAAAGATGATCTTAGGCGTGAACTTGTTCTTCAGGGCGTCTCGACTCTTGACCACGCTTACTCTTTGGTCCGCGATTATGAATCGGTTATGAAGGCCTCGTATGGGAGGCGTAGCGACAACCACCCTCCCTCTTCCTCTACATTCACTCCTCCCCCTAAGTCTCTCCTAGGACCTCCCCCATCGAATGTTCTTCCCACACAGAAGGATAAGGGCAAAGGTCCTAAACTCCCAAGGACTGCTTCTCGTTCTCAGTGTTTCAAGTGTAAGGATTTTGGCCACATTGCTCCCAATTATCCTAGTCGAACCTTAGTCATTGAGGGGCGTGAAAGTGTAGCTGATGAACCACTAGAGGATCAAATTTATGAACCCAATCTTGAAGAGTTTGATGATTTAGATAATGATGATGGTACCTTTGTAGGATGCATTCGGACCCTTATTGTGGGTTTAGGTCATGTATCCCTTGTTCCTAAAACACCTAGGTTAGGTATTATGCATTGTACCTTTACCCAATCCAAAAACGCTGATGATTGGCGCTGTCATGCCATCTTTCATACTTATATCAAGATCAATAATAAGGGTTGTAAGGTCATTGTGGATAGTGGTAGTTGCATCAATGTAGTTTCTGTGGCTACCGTATCCCGTCTTGGATTGAAGCCAGTCCCTCGCCCTCAACTGTATAGTGTCTCTTGGGTTGACACTTCCTCCATCGCTGTGAAGGAGCGTTGTCTAGTTCCTATCTAGTTCCTCGAGTATAAGGATCATATATGGTGTGACGTCAATCCTATGGATGTTGGTCATGTCATTCTTGGTCAACCTTGGTTGTTCGATTTGGATGTGACCATCCATGGTCGGTCCAATTCATATTCCTTTGTGTTTAATGGCAAGAAAATTCATCTCAATCCTTTACCCCTGACACATGTTGGCCCACATCAAGCAAAGAAAGTTGTGGAGCGGAAAGGGCTACACATCATTAGCCCTACTGAGTTTGAGCGTACACTTGTGGACGAGTCTGTTGTTTTTGCTGTGGTTGTTATGGAGGTCCTGTTAGAGCCTCCAGTAGTTGCCCCTACGGACGTCTAGGCCTTTCTTCAAGGCTTTTAAGATGTCTTCCCTGAGGACCTCCTTGATCAGTTACCTGCAATGCGAGACATTCAACATGCCATAGATCTTGTCCCAAGAGCCTCTCTTCCAAATCTACCTCATTATAGGATGAATCCTACTGAGCATGCTGAGCTCCAGAGGCAAGTGGATGATCTTTTCCAGAAAGGTTTTATCCGAGAGAGTTTGAGTCCTTGTGCGGCTCTTGCCCTCTTGATCCCTAAGAAAGATGGCTCTTGGAGGATGTGCATTGATAGCCGTATCATTAATCGAATCACAGTGAAGTACCGTTTTACCATCCCTAAGCTTGATGATATGCTGGATATGATGGTTGGTGCCACGATATTTTCCAATATTGATTTGAAGAACGGGTATCATCAAATTAGGATTCGCCCGCTTGATGAGTGGAAGACTGCCTTCAAGACGAATGATGGTCTTTATGAGTGGTTAGTCATGCCTTTTGGACTAACCAATGCCCCGAGTACTTTTATAAGAGTGATGACACAAGCTCTCCGACCTTTCATGGGCAAGTTTCTTGTTGTTTATTTTGACGATATTCTCATCTACAGCAGAATCAGGGAACAACACTTAGATCATCTCACACAGGTTTGTTCTACATTTCGTAAGACAAACCTATATGCTAATGCAAAGAAGTGTTCTTTCTTCACTAACAGAGTTGTCTTCCTAGGATTCATTGTGTTCTTCATCGGAGTGTCTGTTGACCCCACTAAGATTCAAGCCGTTGTTGGTTGGCCTAAACCCAAGACTATCCATGACGTCAGGAGCTTTCATAGCCTTGCGACCTTTTATCATCGTTTCATCAAGGGGTTTAGCACGATCATGTCCCCTATCACAGAATGCGTGAAGAAAGGGGAATTCCGTTGGACATTAGAGGCGGCAAAGGCCTTTCAGTTAGTTAAGAAATGAATGACAGAGGCCCCTATCATGCGTCTTCCTGATTTTTCCAAAGTTTTTGAGGTCGAGTGTGATGCTTCCAAGGTAGGAATCGGTGAAGTTCTTAGCCAAGGACGCTACCCAGTTGCTTATTTTAGTGAGAAGTTGAATGATGCCAAACAACGGTACTCTACTTATGACAAGGAGTTGTATGCAGTTGTGTAGGCTTTGTGCTTTTGGCACTATTATTTGTTGCCCTAGGAGTTTGTTCTTTATTCAGACCATGAGGCCCTCCGCTACCTTAGCTCTCAGAATAGGTTGAATTCTCTGCATGGCCGTTGGGTTGAATACTTGCAAACTGACTCATTCATGTTGAAGCATAGGAAGGGTGTTGAGAACCAAGCAGCTAATGCCTTGAGTCGTCGTGTCTCCCTTTTGTCCATCTTAGATATTAAAGTCATAGGTTTTGAGAGACTCAAGGAGGAGTATGCGTCTTTGTCCTGACTTTAAGGATATTTTTCTCACCTTGTGGAGTGGGCACTCAAATGGTTTCCGTCTTAAGGAGGGCTATCTCTTCAAGTCCAATAAATTGTGCATCCCACATACTTCAGTTTGGGACTTCATGGTTTGGGAAGTCCATGCAGGAGGCTTAGCTGGACATTTTGGACAAGATAAGACCATTGAGGAGGTTGAACGTTAATTTTATTGGTCTAATCTAAATAAGGATGTGGCTAAGATAGTTAGCACCTGTCACAAATGTCAATTGGCTAAGCAAAAGAGACAAAACACTGGTCTCTACACAGTTCTCCCCGTTCTTAGTTGTCCTTGGCAAGAAGTCAGTATGGATTTTGTGTTAGGACTTCCACGCACGCTAAAGAAGCATGATTCCATCTTTGTGGTAGTAGACCGTTTTTTAAAAATAGCTCACTTCATCCCTTGTAGCAAGACTTCAGATGCGTCTAGGGTTGCTAGGTTGCATTTTGACGAGATTGTCAAGCTGTATGGCATTCCTAAGACGATTGTGTCAGATAGGGTTGTCCGTTTCACTAGTCAATTCTGGAGAACCCTCTAGCATATGGTTGGTACCAAATTGAAATTCTCCACTGCTTATCATCCTCAGACTCACGGTCAAACTGAAGTTGTCAATCGCAACCTGGGCAATTTATTGAGGTGTTTAGTTCAAGAGAATCTTCGGAATTGGGATTTGATCATGTTGCCTAGATGACTAATACAAGAGGGGGTGAATTGGGTTATATAAAAAAAATTAACAATTATAAACCAAATACACAATATAAAATATAAACAAAATACGAAATAGTAGGAAATATAAAGAGTAAGGGCAAGAAGAAAGCAAACTCAGTATTTTAACGAGGTTCAGCCCCACTGCCTACATTATCGCCTCAAGCTACCCCTTGAAGATCCCAAATTTACTATTCAATCTCCTTTAGGTGGAGATAGAAACCTATTACACCTTTAAGCAACACCGCTACAAAGAATCTATGTAAAACACCCTCTACACTTGTAATCACCTCACACTTGGTGATTCAACTATTCCCTGTGAAGAACATCTTCTACACACACAAGGGTTATATGCATCTTCTTATAAATACAAGAGCTAATAGTAGGTAGATTATCAAAGTATACTCCTCAATGAGTGAAATAGGAACAATACAGTACAACCTATATCTCTCTCAAAATGAATAAGGATTAAAGCACAAAATTTAGAGAAGAGAGAATGAGGGCTTTGAGTAAATGATGCAAAACTTAGCAATTGATGTGTAAGTTCTTGTTGTGATTTTTGCAAAACTCAAGTGAGCTATTTATAGGCAAATGAGTCTTTATATTCAAATTTGAAATGATTCACATGTCAAATAAGAGCATTATTCAATTTTCAAAAGATTCAAATAAAAACATCTCTTTTTTATATTTGTCAAAGACAACTCCATTCATTTTTTAAAGAAATCAAACCTAATATTTTACTTTTCATACATGACAAAATGAGCATGATTTATTTTTCAAACCAAATCATCTTCTTTTTGCATATGTTAAAAGAATACACAACCACCTTTCAAGATTTTCAAACAAATCATCTATCTTTTGCATTTGTCAAAAAAACACACAACTACCCTTCAAGATTTTCAAAAAAATTATCTATCTTTTGTATTTATCAAAAAAAAACATACAACCACCTTTCAGGATTTTCAAACAACACATGCATATGTTAAAATGACAATCAATCATCTTATAAATTCAAATCTTTATGCATATATGGAAAAATAATAATAATTTTAGCAATTAAATATTTTAATAAAGTTATGCAAATGTAAAAAATGCAATTTGATGCTTTATGAGAAAATATTAATTTTGAGCTTTAATCTAATTTCAAATTTTAAAAGATGTACAAAATTACTCTATGAGTTTTATTTGTAGACTTGTTCTTCTTTTTACTCATACTTGATTTCTTGATGTGCTTAGCTCTCTTCATGTGTAGACAACTTGAGCTTGAGTCTTGAATTTATTTGTTATCATCAAAATCTATACGTAGATACGAGAACTGAAATTTTGGATTCTACAATCTCTCCTTTTTTTATGATGACAAATATTTAGTAGAAATCTACGACCTGCAGTTAATACTTAAGCTCCCCCTGAAAATATGCATTAGTTTTTTAAATAAAATATATACATGATTCTAACATATATAACGGGGTAGTATAATACTGGTATAAGATTTCTCCCCCTTTTGGCATCATTAAAAAGGAACTGCAAATGGTTTCAGTAAAATTTCTTCCCCCATCCATGTTCAGCAAAAGCTGTAAAGGCTGAGGCCTAACATTATCGTCTCGGTGCGGAGATCCGCTTGATGTTGTTGACAAATAAAATATTATCGAGATTTGGTGTGGAAGGAGATTTCTTCCTGCGTCCGTGTCCAACAAAACCTGCAAAGTTTGGAGGCCTAGCTCTGGAAATTTGGTATGGAAGGAGATTTTGTAGAGAGTTGAAAAATTAGAGTCACCTGTGTCTGACAAAACCTGTAAAGGCTGGAGGCCTAACTCTAGCAATTTGGTGTGGAAGGAGATTCAAATCCGCTTGACGTTATTGACAAGCAAGATATTGCAGAGATTTGAAGTTGTGATAGTTTGTCTTGTTCTTATTCCCGTCTCTATAAGAGCAATACTTAGTTTTATCTATTTCGCATCAAATCTTCTTCTCATCTTTGTAATTTGTCTGCATTTTCATTCTACAATTTTGTAGTGGCTCGTTAATTTCCCTTTAGTATTTCTTGTGATCAATCTATTTCTACTTCTATCGTAGGTGCCATTAAGTAACAAGAAACTGATTTAGCTAATAAATCAGATCATGATGCCATTTATGAGCTTGTGGGTCTCAGGACTTGACATTCATCATCCATCGTTACTTTTTCCGCTCGGTTACAGTCCAAAACTCACGAAATTGAGAAGCTTAGCGAGACTGTCTCTGTACTTCAATGACTTGTTTATAAGTCAAACAAACAAATAGTAGAGTTAAAGTAATAAAATAAGGATTTAAAATCCTTACTTGCCTCTTTATTTTGATTGCCTAATCCTTTAGACAAGGATGGCATAATGATTTATGAGGAGCAAATGCATTTGAATGATGAGGCTAAACGTCTCAAGTTTCTGTAGGTCATTTGAGGTAATGGAATAAAAGTATCTAGCAGATATTCATGGCATGCATCATTCCTATTTCTCTTTCTAATCATGCATTGTCTATCTTCTGGTAGGGGTTTTGTGAAAATTTCTGCCAATTAATCATGTGTGCTTGTGAATTCTAGTACAATATCACATTTCTGCACATGATCTCTAAGAAAATGATATCTAATTTCAATATGTTTGGTCCTAGAATATTGTATTGGATTCTTTGAAAGATTTATAGCACTAGTATTATCACATTTAATAGGAATATGATTGTACATAAGTTTAAAATCCTCAAGTTGTTGCTTCATATAAAGAATTTGGGCATAACAACTATCTGCAACAACATACTCTACCTCAGTAGTAGATAATGCAACAGAATTTTACTTTTTACTAAACCATAAAACAAGTGCATGACCTAAGAAATGACATGTTCCACTAGTATTTTTTCGATCAACTTTGCAACCAGCATAATCCGCATTTGAATAACTAATAAGATCGAAAGAAGTGTGCTTAGGATACCACAATCCGAGGTCAATGGTACCGGCAAGATATCTAAAAATCTGCTTGACTGCAATCAAATGAGATTGTTTTGGAAATGATTGAAAACGTGCACATAAACATACACTGAACATAATATCAGGTCTACTAGCTGTCAAATATAATAAACTATCAATCATACCTCGATATACCTTTGAGTCAACTGGCTTACCGCTTTCATCTTTATCAACTTTAGTGGTTGGACTCATTGGTGTTCCAATTACCTTCACACATTCCATTTCAAACTTTTTGAGTAACTCTTTGATATATTTTGATTGATTAATAAATGTTTCACTTTTTGTTTGCTTGATTTGTAATCCGAGAAAGAAATTAAGTTCTCCCATCATGCTCATTTCAAATTCTTCCTGCATACTCTTAGCAAAATCTTGGCACATATTTTCATTAGTAGCACTAAATATTATATCATCCACATAAATTTGAACTAGAAGAATATCATCCTTTTCATATTTGATGAAAAGAGTTGTATCGATCTTTCCTCTTAAAAAACTTTTTTCAATCAAAAAACTACTAAACCTCTCATACCAAGCTCTAAGAGCTTGTTTGAGTGCATATAATGCTTTTGTGAGCTTAAAAACATGATTAGGAGAAATATGATTTTCAAAACCTAGAGGTTGCTCAACATATACCTCTTCATTTATAAAACCATTTAAGAAAACACTTTTAACATCCATTTGAAAAAGTTTGAAATCTTTATAACATGCATATGCAAGTAACATGCGAATAACTTCTAATCTTGCGACCGGTGCATATGTCTCATCGTAATTAATTCCTTCCTCTTGGTTGAAACCTTGGGCTACAAGTCGAGCCATGTTTCTAGTGATGATTCCAGACTCATCCTTCTTATTTTTAAAGACCCATTTAGTCCCAATAACAGCATAATTTTTAGGTCTAGGAACAAGTGTCCAAACATCATTTCTTTCAAATTGATTTAGCTATTCTTGCATAACTAAAATCCATGATTCATCAATAAGTACTTCATCAATATTTTTTTGTTCAATTTGAGATAGAAAAGCAGTGTGATTACAAATATTTCTAAGAGATGATCGAGTACTTACACCTTGTGAAGGTTCTCCTAGAATTTCTTCCACTGGATGATCTTTCACATGTTTCCACTGTTTGGTTGTATCTTGTACTAAATCTTGATGATCTTTCTTAATGTCTCCATGTTGGACTTCTTCCATTGTATTCTCTTTGTTGAGATTGAGAATATTTGTACTATTTGTACCTTTTGTTTCTTCATCAATATATTTATTGGAGAGTAAAGGGTTAGATTCATCAAATACTACATGCATAGATTCTTGTACAGTCAAAACCCTTTTATTGAATACTCTATAAGCTTTACTATTTGTAGAATACCCAAGAAAGATACCTTCATCAAATTTTGCATCAAACTTTCCTAAATTATCCCTATCATTAAGAATAAAATATTTGCATGCAAATACATGAAAGCAACTAATGTTGGGCTTCTTCTTATTCCGAAGCTCATAAGGGGTTTTATCTAATTTAGACCTTAACATAACTCTATTTATAATATAACATGCAGTACTTACCGCTTTAGCCAAAAAATAACTAGGTAAATTATTCTCATTAAGCATTGTTCTTGCCATTTCTTGAAGAGATCTATTCTTCCTCTTTACTATCCCATTTTGTTGAGGAGTTTGAGGAGTAAATAAATCATGTAAAAAACCATTTTTATCACAAAAAGATTCAATATCTTTATTAACAAACTCTTTTCCCCTATCGCTTCGGATGTTTGAGATAGTATAACCCTTTTTCATTTTGAATTCTCTTGCATAGCCTAGTAAATGCATTATGTACCTCGTCTTTATGAGTGAAAAAGATGACCCAAGTATATCTAGAGAAATCATCAACAATAACAAATGCATAATATTTTCCACCCAGACTCACAACTCTGTTTGGTCTAAAAAGGTCCATGTGTATTAGTTGCAAAAGTCTAGTAGTAGAAATATGTTTCTTGAATTTGAAAAAAGTTTTTGTTTGTTTACCAAACTGACATGCATCACAGATTTTATTTTTAAAAAAGTTTGCTTTTGGCAAATCTCTCACAAGATCATTTTTTAAAAGTTTGGAAATAAGTTCCATGTTTGCATAACCTAACCTTCTTTACCATAACCAACTATTTTCATATTGAGCTGATAAACATATAGTATATGAGGCAATTTCTTCAAATTCGATTGTATATACATTATTGTTTCTAAAAACAATAAAACAAACATTGAAATCATGATTATTCAAAATAATGCACTTATCCTTTTTTAAAGTAACTGTAAATCGTTTAGCACATAATTGACTTATACTCAAAAGATTATGCTTTAGACCATCAACAAGTAAAACATCTTCAATTATGAGAGAAGACTTATTACCAACTTTACCTATTCTCATGATCTTCCCTTTTGAATTATCTCCAAATGTTACGTGTACTTCTCCTTTAGTAGTGAGGTCAATGAATTTAGTTTTATCTCCTGTCATGTGTCTTGAGCAACCGCTATCTAAAGACCATTTAGTTTTTCCTATGGAGGACTTCATGCATACCTACAAAAATAATTAAAATAATTTTTCTTAGTATCCATGTTCTTTAGGTCCTTTATTTATTAGTATTAAAGAAGACAAGATTCTTTGGTACCCATATAGCCCTAATAGTCATTGTATGTCTTCTTCTAATAGGACAATCATGATAATTATGACCATTTCTATTATAAAAATTACAAATAACATGTAACATATTTGAAAATCTTGAGTGATAATAATAATGTCTTTCTTTGACAAATTTATTTTTAGGAAAATAATTTTAAAAATCTGACTTTGATTTAATAGGTTTATCAAAGAAATTTTTATAGGGTTTGAGTTTTTCTTTTGGCATGTATCCCAAGCCTACTTTATCAAAGACACATCTTTGACTACCAAGAAGTTTTTCAAAGTTTCTTTTTCCATTTGTAAAGTTTTCAACAATCTTTTCTAAATCATCCATTTTCTTTTTCAGCTCATATTTTCATCTTTTGAAACTATGTTTTATTTTTTTAAAACGTCAATTTCATTTATTAAAGAAGAATTTTTCTTTTTCAAAGCGTTATACTTGATACCTAATTTTTCAAATTCCTCATATACCTCTTCCAAAATATTTTGCAATTCTTCATAAGAAGGATTTTCAATATTTTCAAAATTTGTTACATCAAGATCATCTTTAACCATAAGAAAAAGATTTGCAGATTCTTCATTGCTTGCGTCGCTATCTGAGCTACTTGAATCATCATCCCATGTAGCTTTCATTGCTTTTTTACCTTTATATCGATTTTTCTTTGGCAGGGGACAATCTGCCTTGATATGTCCTGACTTTTTGCATTTATAATAAGTTAAGAAATCGTTTTTACCTGTATTTTTGTTGGAAAATTTTTTGAAAGATTTCCTTGGAGGAACTTTATTTTTCTTTAAGAATCTCTGAAATTTTCTTGTGATCATTGCAATTTTATCATCTTTGTTATCATTTTCCTCGTCTTCATCGCTTTCACTTTCATGAGGAACAGCTTTGAGTGCCAAACTCTTCTTTTACTTTCCTTCTTCTTCTCCTCTTTTCAATGTGTACTCATGGGTAATAAGTGACCTGATAAATTCATTTACTTCGAGTTTTGTGAGATCTTTAGTTTCAAGAATCGCCGTCACTTTTGATTCCCAACATTTTGGCAGAGAATTGTGAATTTTTCTTATTATCTCCAAGTTAAAATAAACTTTTTCAAGAGCTGTCAAGCTATTTATAATGTTAGTAAAACGAGTATACATAGAAGAAATAGATTCATCATCAATCATTTTAAACATTTCATATTCATGCGTAAGAATATAAATTTTTGATTTTTTGACTTGCAAAGTTCCTTCATAAGTTACTTCCAAATTGTCCCAAATTTTCTTTGCTGTCCTGTAAGTCATTATTCTATTAAATTCATTACCATTTAGAGTATTATACAGATAATTCATAGCCATTACATTCACTGTATAAAGTCTATCGTTTTCACGATCAAACTCTTCTTCTTCCTTGTTGACCTTTACTCCATCAACAATTTTTGTTGAAATATAAGACTCATTTACAATACATTTTCAGATTTCTCGACCTTGAGACTGAATAAATATTCTCATTTTAATTTTCCAGAAAGTATAATTGTCTCCACAAAATAGCGGAGGCCGACTACTGGATTGATCTTCAGCGAATGTAGCTGCAATGTTAGCCATATGATCTTAACTCAACAGATAATTAATCTTATAATAGAGCCCTTGCTCTGATACTAATTGTTGCCCAGATGACTAACATAAGAAGAGGGTAAATTGGGTTATGTAAAAAAAAAATTAACAATCATAAATTAAATGCACAATATAAAATATAAATAAAATACGAAGCAAGATGAAATATAAAGAGTAAGGGTAAGAAGAAGCAAACTCAGTATTTTAACGAGTTTCAGCCCCACTGCCTACGTCCTCGCCTCAAGCTACTCCTTGAGGATCTCAAATTCACTATTCAATATCTTTTAGGTGGAGATAGAAACCTATTACATCTTTGAGCAACACCACTACAAAGAATCCGTGTAGAACACCCTTTACACTTGCAATCACTTCACACTTGGTGATTCAACTATTCCCTGTGTAGAACACTTTCTACACACACAAGTGTTATATGCACCCTCTTACAAATACAAGAGCTGATAGTGGGTAGATTATCAAAGTACACTCCTCAATGAATGAAACAGGAACAATACAGTATAACATATATCTATTTAAAAATGAATAAGGATTAAGGCACAAAACTTAGAGAAGAGAGAATGAGGGTTTTGAAAAAATGATGCAAAACTTAGCAATTGATATGTAAGCTCTTGTTGTGATTTTTGCAAAACTCAAGCGAGTTATTTGTAGGCAAATGAGTTTTCATATTCAATTTTGAAAAGATTCACATGTCAAATAAGAGCACTATTAACTTTTCAAAAGATTCAAATAAAAATATCTTTTTTTTATATTTGTCAAAGACAACTCCATTTATTTTTCGAAGAAATCAAACCTAATCTTTTACTTTTCATACATGACAAAATGAGCATAATTTATTTTTCAAACCAAATCATCTTCTTCTTGCATATGTCAAAAAAATACACAACCACCTTTCAAAATTTTTAAACAAATAATCTATCTTTTACATTTGTCAAAAAAATACACAACCACCCTTCAAGATTTTCAAACAAAATCATCTATCTTTTATATTTGTCAAAAAAACAAACAACCACCTTTCAAGATTTTCAAACAACACATGCACATGTTAAAGATGACAATCAATCATTTTACAAATTCAAATCTTTATGCATATGTGAAAAAATAATAATAATTTTTGAAATTAAATATTTTAATAAAGTTATGCAAATGTAAAAAATACAATTTGATGCTTTATGAGAAAATATTAATTTTGAACCTTAATCCAATTTCAAATTTTAAGAGGTGTACAAAATTACTTTATGAGTTTTATTTGTAGACTTATTCTTATTTTTGTTCATACTTGATTTCTTGATGTGCTTAGCTCTCTTCATGCGTAGACAACTTGAGTTTGACTCTTGAATTTATTTGTTATTATCAAAATCTATACGTAGATGCGAGACTTGAAATCTTGGGTTCTACAGATCCTCCCTACGACCCAAATTGCCTATAAAAGTTCGGTAAATAGATCCCTAGGTATGAGCCCATTTGAAGTTGTTCATGGTTTTAAGCCTAGGAAACCTTTAGACCTTATCCTTATGTCCCCTCATGCTAGTGTGTCTGTGTCAGCTGAGTCTTTTGCACAACATCTTCATGACTTACATATCGAGATCAATAAACAACTTGAAGCCAGTAATGCATCATATAAACTTCAAGCTGATTTGCATAGACGACATGTAGAATTTAATATTGGGTATTATATCATGATCCGAATTAGACCGGAACGGCATCCATCTGGATCCGCTTCCAAATTGCAAGCGCGTAATGCTGGTCCTTTTAAAATTTTAAAGTGAGTTGGTCCAAATGCATATGTCATTGATCTTCCATCTCATTTTGGTTGCCACTCCACCTTCAATGTTGAGAACTTAGTTGCTTTCAAAGGCCACTTTAATCCCTCTGATGACCCTCTCTTACC
The DNA here is from genome assembly GCA_036559045.1 of Platycarya longipes. Lineage (NCBI taxonomy): Eukaryota > Viridiplantae > Streptophyta > Magnoliopsida > Fagales > Juglandaceae > Platycarya > Platycarya longipes. The sequence goes on along the minus strand of CM071792.1, from coordinate 14,124,948 downwards.
TCCATCTGTGAATCTCGACCCTGAACCTTTTACTCCTCTTATACCATTACCATCTATCACAGGACACAAAGATAAAATTAATGCTATTTTAGATGAACAGATTGTGTTGACAAATGATGGAGAAGTGCAGCGCTTCCTTGTTCGTTGGGTAGGTCGACCTGAGTCTGACCGTTCATGGATCTCCAGAGAGACACTTCAGCAGCTTGATCCAGACTTATTGGAGATTTACAAGAGTCAACAGGATCTTCCGTGGCCCGAATTACCTTCCGAATTCAGACCGCCACTCACACGTGTTTATGGGTGTCGAAAGAAGATCGCTCCACCACTTAGCTTATGGCTGGGTAGTTGAGTGCGCCCTCTGTTGCATTGTCAACTCGACAGAGTTGAGTTTTTTCTCACCCCGGGAGAGTTGATGAGGGCATCCTCCATTAATATAAGTCTAAATAAAATAAAATAAATAATATATAAGTAAATAAAACGCCATCCTCTATGTATTTTTATTGGACTTGTCATGATAAGCTTGGATTATTGCAGACCATTGGCTTTTAGGGTTTACCTAGGGTTTGTTGTTTTACTATTTAAGGGATGTAATGAGACTAGAAGAGACAGATTATGATAATATTGAATTGAAGAGCTATTGCAGCCATCGCCTCCCAACTCCTTTCTTCTTCTCCTTCTTCCTCTTGGTTTCGCCCTTTTCCTAGCTCCTTCTTTCCCCTTTTCTATCTAATATTATTCTATTTCGTATTATTTTTGTACTATCCTACATCAGATTTATTCTTAAATTCACTACTGAGAGCATACTCAAGTACTGGGGCAATTGACAGAATAGATATAAGGTGGAAGAAACCAAGCTCCAGAGCTCTGAAAGCAAATTGGAATACATTAGTATGTACAAAACATAATAAAATTGATTTTGGCGTAATTATAAGGGATGAACAATGTGACATTATGGTATGTGCTTGTGCAAGTATAAAACCTAGTATGGAAACTATGATTGCAGAAGGTATGGCATTGAGAAGGGCGATGGAAATCTGTGCAGATCTGGGATTTGCAAGGGTTGTTTTTTAAAGTGATTCTCAGATAATAGTCAAAGGCTGCAAACTGTGATGCAGAAGAGCTAAGTGCTAATTATGAAACATTAATTCATGATGCTCGAAGTATGCTGATGCTGGAAAGACGTAGCTGGCAAAGTTGTTTTTGTTCACATAGATGCAAATTGTGCAGCACATCATGTAGCAAAACTGGCTTTAGTGAACGAAAGTGAGCAAATTTGGATTGAAGTGGCCCAATGAAGATTATGTCTAGTGTTTGTTAGAACAGTCTATGTAATATTGACAGGGATTTTCTATCTTTGAATTTTTACATCAATATAAGTCCCATTTAAAAAAAAAAAAAAAAAAAAAAACTGAACTATCACAATTTATATCCGTTTAACAGAATAAGATTGAAAAAATTTAAAATATTATGAAGTATAATATCGACTTTCAGTTATTAATTTTAATAGTTTTGATGGTTTAAATTTTAAAATTAAAAAAATAGGGTTTAAATAGCCTAAAATTTTGTTTTTCTAAAAATAATATAATCTTTCCGGATGACTTCCATGAGAGATGTAAAGAACCAAAAACGGTAGGACTGAGCCGTACAGAATTTACAGATAAGTATTGAGGCTCCTCCTCCTGTATGAGCTGGGCTGGGCTGGTCTGGGCTGGGTTGGGCCTGTGTTTTTTTATATTTTGTAATACAAAAAGCCCACTTTAATCAGCTCAGTTTCTTCGAAAATTTGTATCCAATTAAAATAGCCTGATAAGTTTGTGGATTTGCTAATTAAAAAGGGTAGATTTTAGGTTGGTCATTTCTCATTACGTCGAATGAACAGTTTCACATTTCTCAAGTCCCAATTGAAGCTATAAAATAACCAAATAGTCATCTTGAATAGGTTCTTTCTAATGTTCTACCCATATTGAATGAACTCTTTACTTCAACGAGAGTCTCACATGTTATACCAGTCCTAATGCAAACTTTAATGATGTCGATATCAAGATATTGGATAATCTAAACTTCACATTTGAATTTATTTTGCAAAAATGGGCGTGTAATTGACTTTTTGAGATAATCAACCATAATTGAGGGCTAGAAATGCACGTCAATTTTTTGGTACGATTGGATGTGGACAATAGTAAAATATTTTATGAATAGTAATAAAGAATAAAGTTAAAATATTTTACAAGTCTTTTGTAAAAATTGAGCTCCATTAAGAAAGAAAAAAAAAAGGATTTTTTCATGCTTCTCTTTTATAGCAAAATTCATTTTTTTTTTTTTTTTTGTAAGAGATGTGTCCCGTTTGGATATAGGAACAATTTCATCTTTTCTCATTTTGTCTCATCATTATTATTTTTTCAAATGAGTGGTGCTAGGGTACTACCTAGCAACGACTATTTGGCATGTCCTTTAAGCCAAATTCTCTTTTACATTTTTTTTTATTCATATTTGTAATTTTTTTAAGTATTTTAATATATATATATATATATAAAATATCAATACACTATTAATTACTTATTTAATTAATAAGTAAAATAAAAATATTTTAAAAAATTAAATAAATAAGCGGTCAAAATGAGAAAGCATAACGAAAGGATATAATAGTATTATTTTTTTTTAAATTCTCATATAAAATATGATAAATAACTTAATTTTTTTGTTTTTTGAAATAAGAATAATATTAAAAATTAATTTTTTATTTAATTTTTTTTTCTCATTTTATCCTTCTATTCAAATTAAAATTATGCATTACCATAACTAGCTAGCAACAAAATAAGAAAACAATGAACGACAATCGTGGACACCAAGAAAGCGGAGGGAGATCATTTCATTCCATATATTAATATCTCGTTTGTTTTCTGAACACTTCTTATCTTATTTTATCTCATTTAATTATTATAATTTTTTCAAATTCTCATCTAAAATAAGATGAGAAAAACACTACTTAATGAATATGTAACTTTAAAAAAATATTTAAGTAGTCTCATTTTTTTTTTTATAAAAAAAGTTAAAAAGAAATGGGTTGAGAATCCTCATAGATGTAGCAAGGATTATAAAATATATAATTAAACTTTTGTAAATTCTAAAATAATAATATTATTAAAAATATATATTATAATATTACTTTATTTAATTTTTAACTTTTATTTCACTTCATCTTATCTTATTTGTGAAAAAAAAGATGCCTTAGAATAGAAAAAGGAGAAAAAAAAGAAGACGACATATGGTAGGTACCCCATCTCTAGCTTGGCAATTGCCAATGTGTGACTGTACAGTAGACTCCCCCAGGATTATTCCCCTCAACATGAGCTTAGCCATTCCTTTCCCCACCTAAGCCTACTGTATGTTTGTTTTCCTAAATACATGCTATTCTTGAAGAGCACTAAAACTCTTGCTATAATTCAGAAGAGATGTTTCTCACCCTACAAAAATTATGTAAAAGAACAAAAAAATATCGGTGGGGATTCACTGAACTGTAGGAGTGATAATGTTCACTTTTTCAGCAGGTAAAAACAATAAGAATTGGAATAGGAAATTATCATTTTCACTTATATATAAAGTTGAAAATGGAGGTTATTTCTATTCAATCTAGAGAGAATAGAGACTCGAGAGCAATGAAAACAATCTATTTTGCCAATCCCAAAAGATCTTTTTTTTTTTCTTTAATCTTCATTGTTCTTTGACTCTAATCAATGGGGTAGAATCTTATTGGCCTAATGACAAGTTTGGTGATGCTGAGACCAATGGCCGTGTCAAATTAAATGTGGAATTTTCATTTGCTTAACTTGAATTCTGATTGCTTCAAAAATTACAGTTACTAATTTTTTTGTAAGTAAATTTGAACCATTTCTCGATTTGTGCGTGTCATTTTTGCACAGGGGCAATGCTCATTTTTTCTGTATCGTTTCAATTTTACCGGCTCTAAATCTTAATTGCTTCAGATTCTAGTCACAATCTATTCCAAAAAAAAAACTGAGGATAATGTTACCATATGGGTCTGATCAGCTAAAATGAGATTCAAACCATTCAAAGATCTGTTCACAATGCAAGCTAGTCATTTCATGGTAAGCAAATGCAAGATTTAATTCCTCCTGAATGTGTTGTTCCAAATGCTGATCCGGCAAATTAATTCTACTTTCTCTGAGAGCTTTCTTCCAATTCGTTGCACGCCCATCATTCCTCATATATCCACTTTCATCAATGAAGCCCTTGTCCTGGAAAAGCTCAAACAACTTTGCAGAAACAGTTTGATCAATACCTCGGATTCGGTCGGCAAAAATTTGTGGAGACAAGGGGAACTGCATGCACTCAATCTCTGCCACATCAACACCTTTATTCTTCAGTAGCTGCATATTTTCATTTATCTTGGTATGCCTATGTTCATCTTTAGGCATGTGCACAAATAAGGTAGGAGGGTACTCCCCTGTGGTGTGAATTTTATCAAATATGCCTTCAGCAATCATAAGTGTAAGACTACTAAACTTCAACTTGGTGGCAAGAACAGAAACAAAGTAACCTCCAGAGGAGGCCCCCAAAGCCACCAGAGGAAACTGTTGAAGCCTATTTTTCTCAACCCACTGTTTTATAATACCTTTGACGATGAATTTTTCCTCCCTAAATGTCCAGCATCTCGCCGCACTTGAAATGGTAAGAACGGCAAATTTTCGAGCAAGAGCATGAAGGACAATTAGCCTTTCTTCAGGTAAACCAATGCAAGTAGGGCAGGTAGAAGACCTATCCCAAAAGTTAACAGATCTGCCATTGCACCCATGAGCCACAAAGATAACAGCCTTAGGTGTATCAGGTATCTGCCATACGAGTTCTCTTCCATTCAGAACCTCTATAGTTGGATGAAATTGCACCTGAGTCATAGAGCTATTCCATTTCTGCTTCACAAGTCCAAATGATGATGTGGTTTTATTACCATGATCCCGCAATGAAAAAGTCAAAACTACAAGAATCAGAAAAAGAGATGTAATCAAAACAGTAACATGACTCTTGTGAGGCGCAGTCCAAGCCTTTGATTTATTTCCACGCTTCCACATTACTTCTGAGAGGGGTGGAAAGAGAGAGAGTTGTTCTTCTGAATTTCCAAAATTGCAAAATATGACATGAATCCTACAAGAAATAGATAAATTTTGATGTAGATTTGCCACAGCAAATCAGGGTTTATAACCAGACATAAGCAAGTTCAAAGAAATTGATTAACCCTCAATGTTCAATTTTCAAAACCACAGGGAGGAAAAATAAACGACTCTAGCCAGCTAACCCTAAAGCAACAATTGGGTTTCTCATTATTTTGTGTGTATTTTTCTTTCTCAAACCAAAAAATGAAACTGTATGTAGAGGTATCTAAAATACAATGATAAATTTGATAAGGTTTACCATAAACCAACAAAATCTGATGTGTTCTTTTTACCAGGTGATCATATATATATATATATTATAAGTAATAAAGGATTTTATTGATGAGGATGATAAGCATAACACATGTATGCAGGATGTATACAAAAAAAAAAACAAAAATATATTTAAGATGCAAACAATAAAAGAATTAACAAACAGCAAGGCATAGTCCTGGACACCCCGAATATTAGCCAGGGCATAGTCCTGGACACCTGGTGCCAATTGAAAAAAGCAAGCTTAGAGGCCAAAGAAATTGAAAATACAGAAATTGGGATTTGGTACAAGTGGAGTCTCTAAGCCTCCTTGTTGTTAGAAATCACTACAATGGCTCCTATAAGTTTTCTTAAGTTGTTTGAAGGCACTGATAATTTACTAATTTGATAACTTCTTGTACACATATCATATGTTCTGGTGGTTCAGTTGTAGTTATCATCCAAATCAAAGGTTCCTTACCCTAGTGTTAGCTTGCGAGGGTTTCAATTTGAGAAATAGTCCTAATCTCGAACATTTACCCTGACTTTTACAGGTGGTATCAATTGAGTTTAATGTTACAGCCCCCTGCATGCCTTCTGTATTGTAAATTTCGACCAAGTTTCTACTTTTAAATTTGAATTTTCCAAATTCTTAAGTCCTAGTGCAAATGCAAATAGTAGTCTGTCTGTATTTATGTAGATTAATAAACTGATTAACAACCGCATGAAGCAACTCTACCCAATGCCATCTTAACATCACTCAAGATGGAAAACAACTATCATTTCACATCTTTACAAATCTCAAATCTAAAATCTTTTCCAAAGTCCACCTTATTGACGAGGTTGAGAACTTAAGACCATAAGAAGGATCTCTCTATGTTACGCAAAACTCTGAAATTCAATCGTTTTTAGAAGTTCAGGCTCGTTAACATAAACTAACGAATTCATTTACAAACAGGATTTCCTCTCCCACTCAATAAACCCCAAAATCACAGTTTTTCCTTAGCTAACTTAAGTTGGGCATTTTAGACTTCTACATGCTGCTTAGCAGACCTAATCTTCAACTAAATCACTCAAATTTATTCTTTAAAAAAAATCCAATATCAGCGGGAAACGACATTCCCCGGAATTTTTACAATCTGCAAGCCCTACCATTCCATGCGTTTAATTGCCTAATTTTCTGGTCAAAAGATCTCAGTGTTCAAACAATTGATACAATTATTATCAGATCTCCGAACTAGATCGTAGTTTCTGTTTGGTAAGTGAAGGAGACAACGACGGAAAGAGAAAAAAATGTTCGAGCCCACATCTCAGAACATGATCGACAAGAACATACCTGCAAGACTTGGAACAGAAAGAGTCAAGATCGAGGTTTGGACGTCTGCCTTCAAGGCACTGTTCACTTGTTGAACTGTTGTTTAACTAGAGGGACAAGGTGATGAATACATTTCAGATTTGCAGTTGATATGAGCATCAAAAAACAATCATCCATTGTGGGGAGGGTGGTCAAAGTCGAACCATGATGTCGATTTTGAAGCGAGGATCTTCTGCTATTAGGCCACGGGCCGTTGGCGAGAATCGGAAATTAATAGTATGGTACATGTTTATGCGTTTGTTGGACCGGGTCGCCAGCAATATGATTGAACGGCCCACAAAGATGGTTTGGGTGTTAATACCTTGTTCGGATGCTTATCTATAAAATAAATCATAAATAAAGTATTTAATATCTAATGTTATTTATAAAATCAGAGTCACATGACTTTGACATAGCATTCTATCTATAATAGTAGGCTATTATTAACAATAATTAGAATAAAAATTAGAATCTTGAAGTGTTATGTTTATAGAGTGACTTTCAAAAGTAATGTTTCATTATGAAGTGTAATAATTTTTAAGTTTCATTTATTTTTCTACGTATAAAAATATAAATCAATTCAAAACAATTCAAAGACATTATTTCAACTTTTATATTGTTTAGTTAAAATAAATTATCCTATAAACCATTTTGAGTTTCAAAGTAATGTTTCATTATGAACTATTATAATTATTAAGTTTCATTTCTTTTCTTAAATATAAAAATATAAACCAATTCTAAACAACCTAAAAGCACTATTTCAACCTTTATATTATTTTGTCAAAATAAATTATCCTATAAACCATTTCGCATTTCTAATCCTTTTAAAAGTAATGTTATGAACTATTATAACTTTTAAGTTTTATTTCCTTTCATGTATATAAAAATATAAACCGATTCAGGACAATCCAAATACATTATTTCAACCTTTAAAGATATAAATCGATTCAAGATAATCGAAAGACACTATTTCAATATTTATGTTGTTAAGACAAAATAAACCACTTTATAAATCATTTCAATTTTTTTCACTATGAAACTTTGTCTCTCTCTAGACCCCTCTCCCTTATACATAATATACGCAACAATTCGCGCATTGTGTGGGTTATAAGCTCTTATAAATAAAGAGATAGACGCGCATATTTCCGTGGTTCATTATAAAAGTTTGTATGTACAAGTCATGTGAGGTGAATTTATTATGTTTGATAATTTTATAGTCTTTCATGATCTCTCATAGTTCTTAATACAATAAAGTAAATAGGGTCTAAGGGAGGCTAAAAATGATGCTACCTATGTACAATTTTGGAGGAGATTTGTGTGGAGATTTGTGTGTAGAGAAGTCGATAACTCGAGGGGTCTTTATCTGTAAAGAAGTTCGTAGATTTTATTTTTATAGAGATCTATTTCTTTCTTTAAAGTAGTTGACTCTTGCTTACCTTATGTCACTTTTAATTTTTTATATCTTGAGTCAAATTATTATGGTTTTATCTCATCATTGTCATATCTCTTGCCTTTTAACTCTTTTTTGTTTTATCTCTTTTTTATCTTTTCTCTTTCTTAGCTTATATCTTTACTTTTCTCTTCATTGTCTTATTTCTTCGGTATCTTATCTTTTTCTTTGTTAGTCATAATTGGCTTCCACAATTCATATGCAATACATTGCCCATAATTCTTAAGGTAATTGGCTCCTAGTTCATTTCATATCCAACTAATGCCTACAATTCTTAAGGTCGAGTTTTCCAATAAGAATGTCTTGAGAATTTTCAAGTCAAACGTAATAAAGATAGTCTATGAAAGCATTAGAAAATAAATTATGGGGCTCTCTAGATTTTTTGTAATGCGATGTAATGAAGATCTCCGAGGGCAGTCTTCGAGGAGACTTATGAATTTCAGTGTAAGAGCATTTTGGGATGGACCTTTAGGAAGTTTGTTTGCTTGAGTGTTTTCCTGATAATCAAATGTATTACTAGTAATCGTGCATGACTAATAGCTTTATATGATTGTTTATTGTTAGTCAAGAGAGTGTAAAGTATGTTCTCCATATTTGGTGATCGTTTTTGTTTTTGTGAGAGCTAGTGACTTTCTTGCCCTTTGATGTGGTTTCAAGATCATGCTTTAGTTTTGACATTGAGATTAAAGCTTGTTGTAACATGCATTAAGTGGGTGGTTCGAGATCCCATCAACTTCTTAGGTCCATCTTAGGCAATTGTCAAACCCGTTAATTTGTTCTCAAACACAACTAGCTCGTGTAAGGTATTTATAAACCTTAGAGGGTCGTTCCTGGAGCTTACCATTGGCGGCAGTTATGGCGAGAGTGTTAACCTCGATCGTATGCACGTATGCTAAATTTCTCATTGAGATAACATGAGGATTGCTCAACCACTTTGTTGAAGCGTAAGTGTACGCACTGATTGCATGAGCGTGAGTTAACCTTGGTCGCTTGTCTTGCAGAGGCCTAAGTGCTTGACTCTAGCGTAGCCCGACTTTCTTGTGCGAGTGTTGGCCAAAATAGCATGCACGCACGTTAACATTTCTTGCTCAGTATGAGGCTTGCTAGGCCGTGTTATTATGGCGTGTTGCTATAGTCGGAGGTGTGCATCACCTACTATTGTTGCAAAGACGCCATGTTTAGATGTCGACGCCCCTGTTCACGCTCAGGATCACACGTGAACTGAAACGTCGGGGATGAGCAGCACAAGGAAGTTCACCCCTCATCATATCGTGCATAAGCATTTTTTTTTAAACCATAAAGAAAGGCTTTCGCAGTGGAAAAAAGGTCAAGTCTTTCTATAATATACATCACATGGTTTAATAATTCTAATATCTCAAAATAGCTTCATTAAGATAATAATAACATAATTCATCAGTTCATAAGCTGTTCCTTTTTCCAAAACATAGAAAGACCTAAAATACTTAAACAAAATAAACATCAATAATCAAGTGCTAACCCCACGACCCATTATTTAGAAAGAGGCTCGTCCTTGACCTCTTTCATACGAGGACCAAAAAGAAACTGGGTCAGTCCCACTCGCCCACCAAGTAGGAGACTCATCCCTGTCTCCGAAATATAGACGCGGTCCATAAAAATAGACTCGTCAGATCCCAAAGAGAGACAACACCCGGTGCATTGCCGTCCGGGAGGCTCGTGGATCACCTTCCATCACATATCTTCTATAAACTGGCTGTACAAGATAGGAGTCACTGCATCAAAAGGGGGTGAGGTCACCAGGCCATCAAAGGTCTGGGGAGTCTCCCTGGTCCTCGCTATCTTCGCTTCTATCTTTTCCTGTCACTACTTCTGTCGTCCCCCAACAAAAGAACAATAGTGAGAATATAAAAGGGTGAGATTTCGAAAAATCTCAGTAAGTACATAAGTATTTCAACAAAATCATTTCAATCATATCTTGAAGTGAATAACAAACAAATGTATACACACTATGCAACATGGGACTCGTGACTTAATTGATGCACATGCTCATTTCAGTTTTCATCTTCTTGTCTTTCTTAACTTAAAGCATGCACTTGCTTATAAGATCATGTAACAAAATCTCTTGACTCATATTTTCAAAAGACATCATTTTCGTATACTTTTCGTCATTTCTTATTTTAGGCACCACTTAACATATTCATATTATTCTTAAGGTTCGAAAGCCGTTTTTTCTTGTCATGATTTTTTATTGGACACCTCACAGTTTTTCTATGCACCGTGAGTTCCTTGCTAGTTACCGTCTCACCTGACAACCACTCAATCCTAAGTGAATACGTTACGTGTTACCGCAACACCCGCAAACTACTCAAGTCGAGTCACGTAATCCGCTTTTCATCACTCAATGACCACTCAAACCGAGCGACTATAACCTTATTCTTATATCGGTAAGATAAAAGCCTACACCGCTCTTGGGCACCCACTAGCATTAGGTGCGACCATGCTCCGGACACCTTCTGAAACTATACATGGTCCGCCGACTGTTCTTCGTCTACTCAGGAGTTTTTACTCAACTTTAGACACTCCTGAGTGAACAGGGAGTTCCACTGGGACACTTCCCCATCCCAGCCTTTAGGGTTCTTATAAAACTTAATTTTTTTTTTTTGAAAACATGTTTGACTCAAAAACATGATTTTCATGCCGTATCTATGGAACATTCAAACCCTTAACGCTAATCATACAAAAACCCAAGACGAACCCGAGTGCATACTTAGCCATCTTCTTTCATAAGTCAAACATCACACCCTTTAACTTACCATTCATACATAAGCACATAAATGGGCCTAATGGGTTGAGTGAGGTGCTTGGCCTCCACCCCTATGGTTGGGCCGAGACCCTCCTTGGTTACCACCTAGGGTTTCTTCCTTCTATTCTCTTCCACTTACTCACTAAACCTAAATAAAATTATTGAAATAATTTTAGCTTCACAAAAAAAGGTTGACCGAAACCCTATAGTCTCTTAACTTAATATTTTAAATCCCTTCTCTTCAAACCAAGTAGCACACTTAATTCTCTATGGGAAAATCGAAAATGACACCATTCCATTCTCTTAGTTTTTATGCTTCTAAACTCTCCATATATTCAAGCTTAAACCTTACATGAAAAGATAATTAATTATAAAAAGTTTAAACCCTAGAAGTTCTCCAATCCGAAAACTCGTAGGTGCATCATTCCCATTTTTCTCAAGTTTCAAACTTTTTCTCACCAAGCCTGCATTTTATCACAATCTACCATATTACTCATGATATGTTCATACCAAGAACAAAATATCTACATCCACCAACATTTTGTAATTATTTATTCTAGCATGATATATTAACAAGCATGGATTTTGCTACTAAATAATTATGCATGCATATATCATGTTGATTCTTTGCAACAAATTGATTAAGTCCGCCAATCATGTTATAAACTTTCAAACCTAAAGGAATCATAGGTTTTAAGTATGGATTCATATTTAGTCAAGCATAGCATTTTTACTAAAGAATTTCATCATGGCATAACAAACAAGAAATCAATCAATACAAATACATTCTCTTAAAAATATACTAGAGATATTAAAGGTAAAATAAGAATATACTTACAACACTCCTAGTTAGATTAGATTAGATTTAAAAATATATAAAATATCTCATTAGATCAAACTATAATCATAAGATTTTAAAGAAAGATTTTGAAGAACATAGAAGTGGTGTGTGTTCTTCTTTGGGCTTCTATGCTTGAACTAATCTAGAGATTCCACTTACCTCTTCAAAAGCACTTTCTCTCAAGAATGCTTGTTCCTAACTTTACTATACTTAGAGTGTTTTGATTTAGGAGGTAGAAGGAAGCAAGACAATGGTGAGAGTAGAGAGAAATGCTTAAGGCCGAGAGCTAGAGAGAGAGAGAGAGAGAGAGAAAGTGTGTGTGTGTGTGTGTGTGTGTGTGTGTGTGTGTGTGTGAGGTAAGCTACGTGAGGAAGACCAAAACAATAGGCCATTTGGCCATGTAAGTCCCTTAGCCTCCTAGGTACTCATTTCTCTACTTTTTAGGGTTGACATTTGATGGGTTTTAGATTGACTTCCATCACTTGATCACATCATGCCTAAATCTAGATCACTTTTAGGTTGGAAACCATTTCTTTCTTCCTTCCTATGGCCGGTGCCTTTCAAGGGTTCTAAGCCCTCCAGCACTTCACATCACTCCTTTATCTCCCAACCATCATTTTATGTGTCAATCCAAAAGATTGGAAGATCTCATTTTGGGAAAAGGTCATAGCATGGTTCGACTATCCCTCACCCGAACCCTTCCCCTTTCTCCCATGGTCTTCTCTCTTTTCAAGCAACCATCAACCAACTTATCAAATCACCACTCCTTCTTACACTCTTACACACATGTACTTTACACTCTTACAAGATCCTACTTGTCCAAATCACTTGGATTTGGAAACACATTGAGTGATCCAAAAGTAGGACAATCGGCTAACCCTCCAAGTGCCTAGCCGAACTCCTCCCTCTCTTTCTCATGATTTCCTTCTCCTCTCTTGTTTCATCACTCACTCAATCAATCACTCATGCTATTACATGTCTTCTCAAGATCTCCCCAATAGTCATTTACTTAGATTTGGATAAGATTACATGGGAAACACCCCAAAGGGGTTCGTCAACCTTCTTTCTCCTTGTAACCGGATCTTGCTTCCTTCATTTACACATCCATCCTTCCAAATCTAACTTGTATCATTGACTAGATTTGGTATGATCCTAAGGAGACTAAAATGGAAAATTCTTCTCTCCCTTACACGCCTCCCTAGTATGCCAATGATGAGAAAATCTCATTTTGAAATTTCATACTTCTTCCTCCAAGAAACAACTAGTTAACTTTTCACCTACTAGCATTTTCTTTCTTACACCTACTAGTCTTAGAAGACTTACTAAAACTCTCCTAGAGTGACATGTGTCTTCATGCATGGACTTGATTGACTAATGGATCACTTTTATGGGCTTAAAGGTCTACACATCACACTTTGGGCCAACATTCTATTCCATACTCCCAAACATCAATTCTAAACCAAAGTTTTCATCCTTACGAACTTAAGTCACCAATATTATTATTAAAATAAATAATTAATCAAAATAAATAGGAAATGAAAATCTGGAATCGTCACATTAGAGGTATAAATTGATTTGGTTCAGTCCAATCTAGTCCGGAAGGGTGATGGATTGAAATTCTTGGACCATTATTTTCTCCAAATCGAACCAAACCAGTAGTTTGGTCTTGTCCGGTCGGTCTAGTCTAATTATTTTTTTATTTTTTAAATAAATTAATAAAAAAATTATTTAAATTACTAATTAAGCAAATTATTAATGTGGATTATATAACTAACTTAATAAAAATGTATTTTATATAGTCAATAATAATAAATTAGATGAAAATTACATCATTAATTTATATAATTACTATATAAAAATAACATATTAAATTATATAAAGCTAGTATATATAAAAATATGTTACTTGTTAGTGATTAGTTAATTGATATTGATATCATATATTAGTTAATCACTTGAAACATAGAAGTTTTACAAAAGATTTATCTAATAACTTAGAACTTTAAATAGATCGTAGATGTAGATGTTAGTAATTAGTTAATAGCAAATTGGTGATAAGTTAGTTAATTGATATCATGTATTAATTAATTGATAGAATATTAATTTATTAATAACATATTTTAATTATGATATTGTTAATAGTGATAGGTTAGACGAGAATTAAATAATTAATTTTATAATTATTATATGAATCATATATATATAATATATTTTAAAATATTTATTTTTCTTATTCAGTCAGTCCAAGACCAGATCGGAAGCCAAAATTTTTGTAGCCTATGGACTGAGACCATCCGGTCCTTATTTTGGTCTAGATCGGATTAGATTGAACTACTCAAACTGGCCGATTTTTCTGATCAGGACCAACCTGTTTACATTCCTAGCCATGTTCACTATGATGGAAAGTAATGCTCGACCACGATGTTGTGTCGGGACGAACGAGTGCTCGAGTTTAGGACAATTCGGCTGTTCTGAGAAGTTTTTACAAACCAAATTAGTTAGAGTGAATAATCTAAATCATGGGTTTGAGACATGCAAACTTGAGCCCAGTGGCATGATATCTAGTAAGAATTCCATTCTTGTAGCACCTAAGTAAGGCTCAAGGCACCCAACTGAGGTTTGAGGCTTGGTCCTTTTGTTGCTTAGGGTGAGATCGACAAGTTTCGTTGTTAACTGGGAAGAGTGTTATTGCTTGGCCTGGCCCATTGTTGCAACCATGATTGTAGAGTAGTTTGAAAGGGGCAACATAATCTATTTCTATTCAAAATCATCATAATATCATTTTCTGCATTAGACTACATGTCATGGGCAAAAAAAGAATAATAACATGAAGGAGTCTAAGAGTGCAACACAACATTTTGTGAAAGCATTCAATGAAACGATGTTTTTCAGTCTTATAGCGTGCGTGTGTTAGATAAAATAAAATGATGTGTTAGGTTAAGTGAATTGTATCACTCAAACGTTGAGCTATACGGCGCATTTTGATTCATGTAATTCAGCTAACGTATAATAGGAAGGCAAAAGAGGGAGCGAGTCTTTGATCTGAATGATTTCATTAGGAGGTTGGATTTTCCTCGAATAAATCATTTTCAATTTCTTCCAAGATTATAATTCTTGTTTCCATCTTCATTCATTTCTTTCCTTTCTTATTCTTTCTGTATCAAGAACACCAATGGCAATTGGTATCAAAGAAGTCGATTCTATTATGGCAGAAGGAACTAGGTCAATGGCTTAGAAAGTTCAACATGAGAGCATGCGTAAGAAGCCATGGAAAGGCAGCTTCATAGCAACAACAATATATCTAGGGTCTTACTAAAAGGTTAGATCTAAGCATGACATGCTTAGAACTCTAATTGAGCACCATCATAATAATTCTTCAAGGGAAGTGTTGCAAGAGACTCGTAGTGTAACTCAAGCAGATAGGGTTACTTGCCCAAAGGGGTTAGTTTGAATTTTTTCCCACTTTATAACCCAACAAGATGGGCTTTTAAGGCTTCCCGATATTTTGATTTTCATCCAACACCTTCCAATCAAATGTTGTTGATGGCTTCCTATCATATGGAAGGTGAGACCCTTGTCTAGTACCAAGATGCATTCAATGGTGAGATTCTTTTGTGAAGGCTTTGCAAGTTAGGTTTGGCCTACTCTGTATGATGACCACTTTAAGTCTTGACCAAACTGAGCAAACAACCATGGTTGATACTTACAAGTCTCAATTTGAGTCTTTTCAATAGGCTAAAATGGCTCTTTTAAAAGCATAAGCTAAGTTACTTTTTAAGTGGTCTCAAAGATGAGATCTGTGTGAAAGAACACGAGTTTAAATGAATTCTTTGGGCTGGTTAAGATTTGAGAGGAGTATGTTTGGAGTTCAAAGAAGGCTTTAAGATTAATGGTGGGCAGTAGTGATCAAAAATAGTTTAGAGTTGTAGAGGAGAAATGAAGGTTTCAGAAGAATGTGGGGCCAAGAAGAAAGATCTCTTCTTTACCATTGTGAGGAGAAATGAAACCCAAGTCATGTGGGAAAGAACACGAGTTTAGCTCTTGCAAGTAGATGCTAGTGAAGTGGGAATTGAATTGGACCAAGATAGTAGGGTTGATGAAGTTGTACTAGCAGAGCATGAAATGGAAACACAAGAAGAGAGTCTGTAGATTTCTATTCATGTCATCTCGGGGCAACAAGTGCTACCACTATAAGGGTGTTTGGTGTCATTAGAGTGCAACTAGTAGTGATTTGGTGGACTCAAGAAGTACACGAAAATGCATGTTTAGTGTTTCTAAGATAGATTACTAAGGCAATTTGATCCCAAGGGATGGGGAGAAAGAAGATCCAACAAAATCCTCACCAATGTTAGAATACTAGCCAATTTTTGTGTCATTGAAGTCCTTTTTGGGGTTTTTAGGCTTTATTGGGTATGACATGAAATTTATTAGAGGCTGTGGATCTATTACAACTTCATTCACTGCATTGCTGAAGAAAAATTCTTTTGATTGGAATGAAGATGCCACTATATCTTTTATGGAGCTTAAAAAGGTTGTGACACAACCACCTGTTGTTAAGTTACTGGATTTTGAAGAAGCTTTATAGTCGAAAAGGATGCAAGTGGTGTTGGGCTAGGAGTTGTCTTGATGTAATATAGGCTACCAATTATTTACTACATTAAAGCACTCAATGGCAAGGCATTTCTGCTATTAACTTACTTATGATAATGAGTTGTTAGTATTGGTGACTACAGTTCAAAAGTGGAGACAATACCTCTTTGGTCAAACATTCAAAGTTAAAATTGACCAATAGGCATGGAAGTTTTTGTTGGAGCAAAGAGTGGGAACTAAAGCACATCAGAAGTATATCACTAAGCTCATAGGGGTATGACTTCTCTATCAAATATAAGAAAGTAAAAGAGAATAAGGTAGTTGATGCACTATCTAGGGAACAGGAAGAGGAAGTTAGGCAATTGGCAGTGATTTCATTTCCTACACCAACATGGATTGAAAGTTGAGGCATACTATTCATTCTCACAAAAAGAAATAAGAGATTTACTTGAGATTTCAGTAGGGTTATAATAAAGATAGATACTATGTCATTCAGCAAGGCTTTTTATTAAGGAAAGGCAAGATGGTGGTAGTGCCAGGGTCTTAATTTCAGGCCAAATCTTATTGTACATTCATCATAGCCTATAGGTTAGTCATATGGGCTAGCATAAAACCTTGAAAAGGGAAAAGATGAACTTGTATTGAGAAGGTATGAGAGGGGATATCAAGAAGTTAGTGAAGGAATGTGATGTGTGCTAAGTCACAAAATATGATTATATACACCCTAATTGCCCATAACAATAACTCCATGGACTGATATTTTCATATACTTTATTGAGGGATTGGCCTTTTCACATGGGTTTGGTGTGTTCTTTTCAATCATTGATAATCTCATTGAACATACCTAACTCTGCATCCACAAACTAATGGGTAAATTGAGAGTTTAAACAAATGCTGATAAGCATATTTGAGGTGTGATACTGGATCTAGGCCTAAGGAGTGGAGTTCATGACTACTCTTAGCAAAGTGGTGCTACAATACTATTGCACATTCCCCTTCTTGATTAACTTCCTTTGGGGCAATTTATGGTTATCTCTCTCCCAAGCTCTTGTCTTATGTGCCAAGGACTACAATGAATGTTGTTGTTGATCACCAAATGAAGTCAAGAAAGGAGATGCTGAGTTTACAAAAGGAGAACATGGATAAGCTTAGCAAAGAATGAAACTTCCTAATTAAAGATTGAGAATTTTTTAGATTGCAGCCTCATAGACAGAAATCAATTTATTTTAGGTACAATATTAAGTTGGCTTCACGTTATTATGGACCATTTAAGGTAGTTGCCAAAGAGGGAGTAGTAGCATACAAGTTGAATTGACCAATATCATCTTGAATCCATCTTGTTTTCTATGTGTCTTGCTTTAAATAAAATGGGCCAACAAATTACTTCACTACCAACCTTACCACTAGTTGACCAAGAAGGAAATATTTAGCCTAAACTAGAAGCAATTTTAGATAGAAGAATGAAGTAAGGCAATCAAGCAGTAATTGAAGTGCTTGTTAAATGGGCCGGGGCACTACTAGATGATAAATCATGCAAATCTTTATGAAAATTGAGGGACCTTTATCCACATCTTGTAAGCAAGATTCTTCAAAGTGGAAGGTATAAATGAGTGGGAATGACGAGAGTGGAAGTCATTCAGTAAAAATCAGTCATCTACTGCAATATTGCGAATAAGGAGAGGTGGAAGACAGTGGAAATTAGTCATCTACTACAGCCTTATGGAAGGCTCTTAAGGAGGCCTCATGAAATAAAATATAATGAGAAAACTTATAAGCAAGAAAGACATGGGGACACTAAGTATCAAAGTTGCAACACACATAGAAATGCATGTAGTAACAAAAGCGTATGTGAAGTACATTGCAATGTCAAGAAATATATGCAGCAACAAAAGCATACTACAGCAGAAGAAAAGTATAAAGCAATAGAGGAAAGTGTTGGCACAGAAAAGAAATAAATCATATGTGAAATACATGGCTGCACACAATGAAATGTCAAGAACTTGAAATGTAAAGCACTGTCTAAACCATACTGTCCATAAAGTTGTAGTTAATTACTTGTGACTCAATAGGAGATCAAAAGTTAGTTTTTAGAACTTTTCCTTTTTTGGTTTTTGTAACATTCTACAAATGAATGACAATGAGATTTTTCTCTATGTTATTTGTTCATTTTGAACTTTGCTCTTATTTTAACATAGTATCAAAGAAGGATATCTCTCCTATTTTGCTTCCTTAGTTTGCAAGTAGAGCCCATCTCATAAATCATGACATATTCTTCTTCTTCTTCTCCTCCTTCCCATGAGGATTCAAATAGTCATTTCTTCCTACATCACAATAACAATACTAATATTGCGATTGTTTCACCTCTATTAGCTAGTTCTAATTACATTTTTTGGAGTCGATTATTTCTACTCTCTATTTCCATCAAGAACAAACTAGGTTTCTTGGATGGCACCATCACCATTCCTGACTTGTTAGACCCTTCCTATGTTTCATGGCTAAAATGCAACAACGTTCTCCCTGCATGGATCCTAAATTCTGTTTCAAATGATATAATGTATTTTTCATGACCTCAGCTAATCAGGTTTGGGACAAACTTAAAGAAAGATTTGCTCAATCTGATGAAGCTCGAATTTATCACCTCCAACACAAGCTCAGTGGCATTGTCAAGCATATCTCTCTGTAAGTGATTACTTCACATAGTTTAATCCTATTTGGGAAAAGTTACATAGTTATAGACTTCTTCCTTGTTATTCTTGTGGAAAGTGTAATTATGATGCATTGGAAAATGTTGGTGAGGTTTAACAAGGAGCTTATGTCTTGAAGTTCTTAATGGGCTTAAATAACAGCTATGACTCTATGAGAGGATATATCATTTTGCTCAATCCCTTGCCTTCACTATTTATTTTCACTAATTGTATAAGACGAAAGCAAAGACAAGCAAGGAATACAACCTTGCCCATCTCAAAACCCTCTACTCTCCTTGCCTATCAGAACTTCCCAAAGAAAAAGGAAAAAGAATGCCTAGTTTGTCACCATTGTGGTAAGGTGGGACAAACAAAAGATAAGTGTTATAAGTTAGTAGGCTTCTCACCTAACTTTAAGTTTACCAAAACCAATTTTGAAAGTACTTCTGCAAATCAAGTAACTGGACAAATTATCACTTCACCTTAGGAAGTACCTGCTCCAAGTACCTCTCAACTGAACCCCTCTCAGGCATAAGCACAACACCTCATGGCTCTTGTTAATGTTCAATTTCCTTAGATGAACTTGGGACAAACCAAGCCAATCCTACCTACTCCTGCTCTTGCCAAACCAAACACTTCTAAAACTAGCTCCTCAACCACACCTTACTCAAACCTAGCAGGTAATCATCACTGTCTCTCCACTCTTTCCCTACCTTTTGATCACTCTCATCTCAGCACTGTGAATCACTACAAACACAGTTCATCTACCCAACATAAGCATTTTAATGTCTATAACACGCCATGGATCATAGACGCAGGAGCCAATGATCACATGGTGTGTTCCACCTCGTTTCTTGATAATTCCTCTTTTTGCATAAAAGATTTTGTACAACTTTTAAATGGTCCAAAGGCTCAAGTCACACACATAAGGACTGTCAAGTTATCATATTCACTGTCACTGATTGGTGTCCTATATGTACCCTCATTCACTTTCAATCTCATCTCAGTTAGTAAGCTCACTCAAAAACCATATATAGTCTTTTTTTCTTAAGAAATCTTTGTTCCATTTAGGTCCTATTTTCATGGATAACCATTGGATTTGCTAAGCTTCATACTGGCCTCTATTATCTATTGCCTCCTTCCCATGATGGCAATATCAACCCTTCTTTAACTCTTCCCAATCAAGCTTGAGTCAACCAAGCAACTACACAATATGACTTTGACCTATGGCACTTTAGATTAGGACATTTATCTTCACAAAGAATTAATTAAATTCATTCTCTTGTTTCTAATGTAAATTCCAAAGACCTATCTCATTGTAAAACCTATCATTTGGCCAAGCAGAAATATCTTCTTTTTCTTTCAAGTTTATCTGCTAGTTCATTTGCTTTGAACTCCATTGTGATATATGGGGCCTATATTCTCAAGCATCAACTCAAGGTTTTCATTATTTCTTAACCATTGTGGATGATTATTCAAGAATCACTTGGATTTTTTTAATGAAACTGAAATCAAACACAAGGCATATTATGAAATCATTCTTTTAGCTCATACACACTCAATTCAATAGCAAAGTTAAGAAAATTAGAACTCACAATGGCCTTGGATTCGACATGGCAGATTTTTATAAAGACCATGGCATCGTTCACTAAAAATCATGTGTGTGTACCCCTCAACAAAATGGTGTTGTTGAGAGAAAATATCAACACATCTTGAATGTTGCCAGATCACTCCTCTTTCAAGCTAGATTACCTATTCCTTTATGGAGAGATGCCATCTTAATTGCAGCATATATCATCAATAAGATACCTACACTTCTCCTTTCTAACAAATCTCCTTATGAAAATCTCTTTTCATCACCACCTTTCTGTGGTCATCTTTGAGTCTCTGGCTGCATAAGTTATGCAAGCACTCCTAAGCCCCACATAACCAAATTTGAACCTCGAGCTAGGCCTTGCAATTTTGAAGGATACCTTACACACATCAAAGGTTATAAACTCTATGACATAGAAACTCATTCCACCTTTATTTCTAGGAATATAATCTTCCATGAATCTATCTTCCTATTCCATTCCTCCACCTCTAGTCCCTCCTCTCATCCCTTCTTATATATTCACTCCTTCCCTCAAAATCTAGTTTTACCTCTTCCACCACCAAATAACTATTTTCCACCTCATCTTGATAAACTACAACCTAACAAATCCAATTCTACTCTACAATTTGAAACTTTGAAACACCTCATCTTGAACCATTTATGCCTACTACTTCTTTTAATCCACCTCTCTTTCACCTCATGTTGATTAGCTACATGCCACCTCTTCTTATGAACCACCTCCTCAAAGGTCCACCAGAGATAGGCATAAACTTGCCTATCTCCAACAATAGCATTGCCAAATAGTAGAATCTCTACCTCTCAATGCATCATCTCCATCCTCCACATTTTATCCTCTCAATCATCACCTCACTTACAAACACCTCTCCCTATCTCACCAATCATTTGCTATTTGTCTCTCCTTATTATCTGAACCTAACTCCTATAGTGAAGTTGTGAAATTTAAACATTAGCAAGCTGCCATGCAAGCTAAACTCAGTACTTTAGAGGAAATTAATACTTGGACTGTTACTTCCTTTCCCCCCAACAAAATTGACATTGGTTGTAAGTATGTCTACAAGGTGAAGCTCAAATATGATGGTTCTTTTAAAAGACACAAAGCTAAACTTGTAACCAAGAGGTATACTCAAAGAGAAGGTTTCGACTCCTAATAAACATTCAATCTAGTGGCTAAACTCACCACAATTTGTGTCTTCCTTGCCTTAGCATCTATTCACAACTAATTTTTATCTCAAATAAATGTCCATAATGCATTTTTACATGGGGATCTTAATGAGGATATTTATAGGGAGATACCATTAGTATATCACATACATAGAGAGCAGACTGAGGGGGAAAAGTTAGTCTACAAACTAAATAAGTCCCTCTACGGACTTAAACAAGCAACAAGGTAATAATTTTCAAAGTTTTCTAACTCACTCACTTTTATTGGGTTTCAACAATCAAAATCTATCTATTATGCATTCACTAAAGTTAGTCAAAAAGGGTTCACAGCACTCACAGTGTATGTGGATGATATCATAGTGGGAAGTAATTCTCAAGATGATTCACTCAAAGATTACCTTTGCAGCCAATTCAAAATGAAAGATCTTTGACCCCTCAAATATTTCCTAGGCCTAAAGGTTGCAAGCTCATCTTTTGGAATCAACCTCTATCAAGAATAATATAACCTCGAGATATTGGAAAATGCAGGTTTACTTTGTAACAAAATAGTCTCTACACCTATTGAATTGAATCACAAGTTAAGCCACATCACTTATGAAATTCTACAAGACCTCATAGCTTATAAAAGACTCATTGGAAGGCTCATTTACTTGACAATTATTAGGCCACATATAATTTATGCTGTGAATATTCTAAGCCAATTAATAGACAAGCCTTCACAAACTCATATGCACTCGGCTTTAGAATTCTCAGATTTCTCAAAGGATCCATAGGCCATGGCATTTTATTTTCATTAAGATCATCTTTACACTTAAAGGCATATAGTGACTCTGATTGGGCTGATTGTCCCAAGACTAGAAGGTCAGTTATAGATTTTTGTGTGTTCATTGGAGACTCATTGATAAGTTGGAAATAAAATAAACAAGTAATTGTTTCTTAGTCTGTTAAAAGAATTCAACATCAATCATGAACAATCTGCTCTCCCATTCTATGATAACTAAGTAGCCATCCACATCACAAAGAATCCTACCTTCCATAAAAGGACTAAATATATAGAGATTGATTGCCATTTTTTTCAAGAAAAGGTCCTCGTTGGAGTCATCACTTCTGTCCACATTACCTCAAAGTTTTAATTAGCAGATATTTTCACTAAGACTTTATCAGTTTCTTCATTTCATTTTCTATTGTCCAAGATGAGAATCCTAAATATCTATACCCATCTTGAGGGGGAGTCTCACAAAATAAAATATTATGAGAAGATTTGCAATCAAGAAATATATGGGGACACTGAGCATCAAAACTGCAACACACAAAGGAAAGTATGCAGCAACAAAATTAGATGTGAAGTACACTGCAATGATCAAGAAATACAAGCTAGTAACAAAAGCAAAAGTAAAGCATACTGCAATAGAAGAAAAGTAAAAAGCAGCAGAGGAAAGAAGAAAGTGTTGGCATAGAAAAGATAGAAATCATATGTGAAATACATTGTTGCACACAATTAAATGTCATGAACTCAAAATGTAAAGCACTGTCTAAACCATACTTCTATAAAGCTGCAATTAATTACTTGTAAGTCAATAGGAGATCAAAAGTTAGTTTTTAGAATTTTTTTCTTTTTTACTTTTTGTAATGTATATATAGAAGTAGTTCTTGTAACATTATACATATGAATAATAATGAGATTTTTCTCTCCATTACTTGTTCATTTCGAACTCTACTCTTGTTTTAACAAGAGGGTGGATTGTCATGAGAGCAGGAAAAATAATAGTAGGAAGGAGTCTAAGAGTGCAACACAATGTTTTGGATAAGGATTTAATGAAAGGATATGTTTAAATCTTGTAGCGTAGGTGAGTTAGAATAAAACAGTGTGTTTGGTTTCACATTGCGTTTTAATTCATGTAATTCAAATGAAGTATAAATAGGAGGAATAAAGAAGATAGAAGAGGTCTTTGATCTGTATGCTTTCATTGGGAGGTTGGATTTGCCTCAAAATAATCCGTACAATTCTTGTTTCCATCTTCATTTCGTGTTCTTCCATTCCTTTCTTGTTCTCTCTCGCAAGAACACCCATATCACTAAAGTTGTCAGCCATCATATTTCTTCAAAATAGTCTCTAATTACTTGATCTATAAGTAAATATCTCATAGGCTTATTGACAACGCTTTATAGGGGAAAAAATATAACATCTGCCAATTCTATACCCAAGTATAAGCAACGAAGAGGAATCTTTTATCTCTTATATTGCCTTGTGAACAAGATTTGGAATCAAATGCTACAAGTTGGGCAAACGATTTTTTTTTTTTTTTTTTTTAAATCTTACCCGATTACTCTTTTGAGTGCAGACACGGCACACATTTCATTATCACTGCCCCTTATATTATCCCTTTGATTTCATAGTGGTTGGGTCGATCTTATCGTCACTTAACAAATTACAATTACAGATTCTCTAGTACACTCATTGCTGTTTCTAACAGTTCAGGGACATATGAAGTCACATTTACTTCATATTCAAGGAGAAGGTGAGTTGAGATGACAAAGCTCTAAACAATAACAACACCATGATCAAGAAGCAAACCAATAGAATTTACAAAACAAGCTTCTTGAATGCGGTTTTGCCCAAAAGTATCAATTATCAGCTGAATTAAATTTTCAGAGATGCATTTCTTCGAATTATATCAGAAGTCCCCACAAGTATCTTTTCAAATTTGTAGAGCATCAACATTAATTGATCCTGCAAGACTCAACACTTCAAAAGGAGCTTTATTTGCTATGGCTTTAATTATAAGTGGCTGGCAAGAATCTGTCATCCAAAAGTAGGCGAATGCCTTTTCCGAACCTTCTGAAATTGAAATTAAAAGGCAATAAAAATCATAGAAGAACAAATGATCAGGGCTGGGGTAGCAACACGAAAAGCACGTACCATTCTTGTGAGTGAATCGCTCCCATGAGCGATTAGGAAACACCCAATGGGTCACATAAGCACTCACCTTTGGCTTTACTGCACCATGAGCAGCCAAAACCTTCTGCCAGAACCAAGAAAGGAAAGACAAAATAAGGAAGGTGAAAGTTATTTTTTGGGATAGCTAAAACATTCATACATGCAATGGCCAATGCAATCACATGGGGAAGTAATTAAATTTATACGCAAAGAATATAAAAAATTGAACTTGAAATAGAAGTAGCTACGATTATTCTTCTGTAGGAAGACAAAGATAATTGTATAAAGGCCAAAGTGCGCCTTGCATGTCATGGTAAAACATCACTAATCACATAGGAACGTCGTAATTGAAAAAGAAAATATTTTGACAAATGTAAAGCACTCTGAATGTAAAGTTCTTAAAGATTCTTGTCTGACTATTTTAATAGGTTACGACAATAGATTTCTAATTTTTTTTTTTTTTGCAAAAAATGAAAACAAAGCTAATAAATATATACAAACACACACATAATTGAATTTTATTCGTTATCCTATATTTCTGTGATCTGGCATTCACATATCTCTATTGTGTCATGCCCAATTAGACCCATATGTTTGGAATTACCTGGGTTACATAGGTTAAAGTGAAGATCTAGGTTTGTTGATGAAGAGGTTTTTAAGTCCAAATTAATGATTGTATATTGGAAAAGACAATAAATTGAGGGAAAATCTTAAATGAACATAAAACTTATTAACATCCTGAATCAATTTCTCAGAAGACTAAAAAGTCATATAGAAGAGAAGGAAAGAAAAAAAGCCTATATGCCTAGGGTGCCTCCTGATTGGACTAAATCATCAACAATGACTACATGACAACCAACAGGATTTCCTTCCTTGAGTCGAACCATCCTCTTATCACCCTCACAAACCTTTGTACACACGACCTGTCATTCAACAACAAAATAGTATAGCATAATACAAATATTGAATTATAGATTTAAACGTCACATTTATTTAAGAAAAAAAATAGTTAACCATGGGAAAAAGATCCAACAGCTTGCGGAATCGCTTCCAAGCTCAATCATCTGGAAATGCAACAACAATCTGAACTAAGTACAATGATTAGAATGGGAAGATTTAAAGAAATTGTAAAAGGCTGCTAGAATTTATTTCAGAGGTGGTAATAACCTTCATTCGGGTGAATTGCATCTACACTTTTAATGGCCAGAGTTTGTATGCTTTTCTCATCTCTATTCTATTACTAGTTAGACATTTCCATTTTACACTTCTTGTGTACTTGGGCTACGCTGTTTGTCTATGTTAATAAATTATTTCATTATTCATAAAAAAATGCAGACTTGAATTGTATTCTGTCAAGGTCCCATGAATTTTCAATTATTTTTAAACACCCATTGCATGATTTATGGCCATTAAGAGCACCCCATGTGACAAAAAAAATCTTTAATCTACTCATCAAAGCAAAGACTATTGGAAACAAAAATTTAGCAGGAGGGAGAGAGAAAGAGAGACGAAAATTAGTCTATAAAACTCAGATCCATCACAACGGTACGTACTTCGAAAAATAATGAAGCAAAATCTTCTATTTCTTCATATTGAATTAAACCATCACTGGATCCCCTAAGAGGAGCAAACATAGTCACATCAAAAACAAAAAAACTAGCAAATCTCTCTCTGTTTTGGTTTTTCATTTTTATTCCACAGTCGACTAAGAATTGTAAGATTCAAGCAAACAATGAAATACATATACGGAGAAAAAAAAAAAGACTGTAATTGTTTGAAGCACCGACACAATGTGAGTACAAGACCCCTTCGTTTTTCCAGTAAACTCAAACAAAAATAGAAAAACTTCAAATAGAAATACCACTCGAAGCCATAGCATTAAAATAGGTGAAACCTCACAAACGTATTTGGAAGTTTGAAATCTAAGATTCACAACTAATATTTTTCTACTGGTTTTCTCCCATTCACTTAGTGTCTCTGTCTTTGCTGCCTCTCCCCTTTGGTTCTTTCCCTTATTATAATTTTATCATATCGCCAATGAAATAAAAATGAAGTGCAAATACTTTAACATGTGGCAGCATTTTTTTTTATTGGTTCATAATATTTCATTTGGTTATCGATTATCACCAAAATATGGATAATTGGACTTGATTTGAACAGGAGCTATTAATACCCAACACGAAATAAGAAGTCTATCTTTGAAGAACTCACTTTCCACACAAAAGTCTTCAACAACATAGACAACATCTGAAGATTCACTATCTTCACCCAAACGGCAATGCACCACAATACAGACTGCTTACTTGAACAAACGGCTTTTGAATACATGAAGACAACCAAATATTCTTCAGCCAAAGTAAGAATCAACAAAAGCCTGCATGAGCATACACAAAAGGTGACCAACTGCCCCCTTTATCTACCAGCTGTAGACCTGCTCTCACTGTGCACCAATGCCAATAAACCATGAAGCTCTCTGCAACTCCACCTTCTTGCTATAACTCTCTCTCCTTTCTGTGGAAACAAAAGAAAAAGAAAATTCACCAAATAGCAAGATGCGTTGTCCGCTTCACTGACGATCTGTAGACAAGCCTGGTAAACCAAAAGCAAACTGTAGACTCTGTCACTCAAAGCCCACCTCATTCCATTCAGTTACTCCGTGGAGTGAAACAAAACTGTATGGTCTGAGTAATGCTCTACCTTCTTGTCTGTAGATCACTGTCTTCTCAAAAGTGTACACATCACAAAGAAACAGATAGACAAAACCAAACTTCCAATGATCATAAAACAAATATGAGTTTAATACAAAACAAGACTTTACACAAGATGTATCCTGATCAGAAATACTGCAGGAACCCTGATTCTACACTGTTTCCCAAGAATACAATGCAAACAAAAAACCAAGATTACTGTCTTCTGATCACACCATCAAGGAAGTAGAGACTAACTGTCATCTTCTTCACTGTCATCACTACTAGAGGAACTTTCCTCTTCCTCCACATTTTTCAATTGAGGACACTCACTTCTGTAATGACCCAACTTATGGCAGTGGTAACATTTCACTTTTTGGAACTACCTCTATTCTTCCCTGAACATCCTTCCCCGGATCTATCACCAGAAGAACATTTTACGAACAAACCCTCGGCTTGATTGTTCATGCCTAAACCCCCAAATTTTGTTCTCAATTCCTTAGAATTCAAAGCAGACTTGACATCTACTAAGGAGATTGTATCTCTACCATACAACATTGAGTTTACAAAATTATCAAACGAAATAGGCAATGAACACAAAACAATTAAGGCTTGATCTTCCTCATCAATCTTAATGTCTATGTTCCTCAGATCCATAATAATCTTATTAAATTCATCTAGATGTGCAGAAATAGAAGTACCTTCCTCCATTTTGAGAGTGTATAACCGTTGTTTCAAAAACAACCGGTTAGTGAGAGATTTCTTCAAGTACAAGCTCTCCAGCTTGTTCCACAGACCAACCGCGGTCTCCTCCTCTGCAACTTCCCTCAAAACTTCATCTGATAGTGATAGTAGAATAGTACTGTGAGCCAATTCTTCCTCATTCCTTGACGATGCAGGAGACTCACCAGTCACTCCTTCTACAACCTTGAACAGACCCTGCTGACGCAACAAAGCCTTCATCCTCAAGCGCCAGACAGACGAACAGCAAATACGGAGCCGCGCAGCGGACGCAACCAAGAGAAATAAACTAAAGACGGAGAACAGAAATGGACACCAGATATGAAGTGGTTCAGCTCAAACTGAGCCTACATCCACTGTTGGGTCGGTCTGAATCACTATAATAAACAAAGATGGAGTACACTTCTGGGAGGTTACAAAGCTCTCTCTCTCAAGACTCTCAAACCCTTTACAAGTAGGCTCTCTCTGATCTACAAACTCAAACAAGGAGAAAAATGGGAGACGGAACGCCTGTGTTCGTAATCTCGCTCGAGCGAGCCCTTCTCGCTCGAGCGAAATCGCCTTCAATCACAGCTCTCTGCTTCCGCTCTCTCTGCACAAATGGCCCAGATCCTTCATTCAAGCCACATCTCAACACTATTGGTGCATTTCGGCCTTTCATTTTTTATTTTGCTTTTGGGTGCAACTTCTTGTTGAGCTTAGTAAAACAAATTGCTCAGCCAAAAAAAACTTCAATTGGGAAGAATGTCTAACTGTCAAATATTGTAAGACGGAGTCCTGTACCAGGTGCATACTTCCCCAATTCTCAAAAGAAAGCTTAACTTAGATGGTCAATCATGAGTGAAATATCAAGCTACAATAACATACATAATATACAATTTTCCAAAAATTTTCAAGTCCCAACAAGTCAATGCAGGGAATGGTTCAATGCTGGTGGTGGAATGCATGGCATTAAGAAATAAGCATCAACCTGGTGATGTCAGGCTGGCCTGACAATATCGTTATATGTGTAACTCTTCAATTGGCATTGATGATCATTAACGACCATTGGTTTCAATCAACACCATTCAGAGATTTCTTAAGTCATCACAAAATCGTAGTTTGTGTACTGTTTCTTTTAAAGCTAATAGATACTTTAAAAGGTAGGGTCATATTATCTTGACCAAGGATCAGAAATTGAACCTTCCATGTGATGGTTAGGATGCTAAGGGTAAGGTATTGGTCATATGCTTGTGACTGTTATAGTAGCAAGTTGAATGTCAAACTAGATTCATGCAAGAAAAGAAGAAAATGGGAGCTCGAAATTGTAACCAGAAAACTTAGATCACCAGAAGATTCCACAGACAACTGTCAGCTTCTAGTATTTCAAAGTCAGTTTAGTCGAATATACCTGTTGTTTATCTTCAATTCATTTCCATATTAAACGAACTTCTGTTAAATTTACAAATACCACACATGCATAGTATATGTTAAAAAATACTAAGCGCAAATTCCTTATGTAAGAAGTTAAATACAAATTCTAAAATACATGATAGGTAATGCAAAGGATCAAACATACATATCTGGGTATTTAGATATAGATACCACCACCTTAATGTTTGCGCTCTCTCTAGGTTTTAACCATTAAACCTATAAGCCTATTACCCTTTTATAGTCATTAACTCTCAACCAAAATAGAAAGTCATGTGTCTTATTCATGATGGAAAACACATGAAACCACATTCACATTTGTCATGATACACAACACTATTGTTCAAATCGCGGTGAGCAAAGAAGATGGAATTAGTAATGCACTGAAAATTATTGATCTTGCTCCATGAAAATTTTTTAAAAATGAAATTTCACCACTAATATAATTATATAAAAAAAAACAATATTCCAATCTAGATATATCGTGAAACCACATCGGACTGCGGCCTAGGTATACAACTTTACACTAGGAAAGGCAAAACAAATAGAGTGATGATACCCACACAACACATTTCCAAATTTGTTTTAAAATAAGGGTATTTTTGTAAAAGTGATGTTACTTTCACAAGATATTTTACAAAAACAATCCCTTACTTTAGAACATAGTTGTGTAAAGTGTTATAAAAAGTATTATATGTTTATCCATTTCCAAACAAATAATATTCTGCTGAATGAAAAATAAGAAATCTTTTTACTGAACTCCAAAAGACTAGATAATAATAGATATAAATCGTCAGCAAGTAATGCTAGAAAATAGCCAGAAAGAACTTCTTAGTAGTGGCACTTTTAACTATAAAGCTTTATAAAATATACTGATTTTCAAGAAAATAAAAAATAATAGTCAACAAATCTCATTGTAACACCAAGCCCTCTACCTAACCATCACCCATACATTGTTTCCCTTGCATGCAGGTGTGCTTAATTGGATTAAGAAGTTTTTCAAGCACTTGAGGAATCAAGTTGGAGGCCAAGTTCCACCAAGTTAGTTAGGACAAGGTTTGGTCTCCAATGTTTAGTGGAGGGTGGGGGGGTTCGTAACCTGAGGATCTCTAGTAAATCTCTTCTCGAGAAATGGTTATGGCAGTATCAACAACAAGGGGAGTCTTCGTGGAGGGCTGTTATCAATTCCAAGTATGGGAGAGCCTAGGGATTCATGCTCTAATGAAGTGAGGGGTGCACGTGGAGTCCAAGGCCTTCTTTTCTCACACCTTTTTTTATTTGGGCTTCTATCATTGTACTCAATGGATCAAATATGCATTACTTTCTTGTATCATGTTCTGGCACCAATCTTATAATAGGTTTTCTCTTTTGTAATCTCCCTATATATAGCTGGGCAACACCTATTCACTTGTTTCAACAAAATTTTATTTTACTCGTAAAAAAAGCATAAGGAAAAGTATAAGCAAATCTAATTACTTCTAGAATAAAGAGAACAGGCCTGCAAAGCATGAATGTCATAGATGACTAAACTAATAGGGCTACCTCTTGAAATGGGTATATTTGTCAGCATCCTTGATAAGATAAATGCAGTAGCTACATCCCCTTTACTTCCATTCGCTCAAAGGAGTCAGTTGGAAAGAAGGGCAACACCAATGTGAAGGAAGCAACAAACAGTCGTGGTAGTAAATATATGACCAAGAGCTGCTTAAAGATAACTCCAGTGGAGCTGAAGGATGCAAGAAAGGCAACATGTTGACCTCACAGATCTTGTGCATTGTTAATATAAATGTTTGGAAATCCATCGTCGAAACTCCTGTAGATGCATAGAATTCAATTAACTCAATCCGTTGTCCAATGCATCCTTATGGAATACTAGCTCCAATTCATGCCACAATTCAACTAAAGAAAAGCTTTATATGTCATTCCAAGTAATACAAAAAATTATGCAAAAGAATTCTTTGATTATCTGTAAGGTAGAAAGCACTCATTCTATGTAGATTTTTTAACTTATTCTCAGATAGGTCATCAGGAAGGTTTATTAAAGATAATAGACATAGCTCAAGTACACAGGTTGTATACATTAGTAACACCTAACTAGGATTTACTATCGAAATCAGAAAATCGTGAACATAGGTCGTGAAAATTGTGGACACGGGTTGTATACATTAGTAACCCCTAACTAGGATTTACTATCACCACTGCCCAAAGGAACAGTGTTTTGAAGTAAAAAAAATTAAGCTCATCCATTGTCCACTCGCAATTAACCACACAGCTTTGGCACAACCACAAATTAATCACTCTTGGTCTAGAAAGCAAAACTTTTAAGTTATGTTGTAACTATGCTTGCAAGAACCGCCTACAATGTTTTGTGCTGGGTGTGTTCCAAACCCAACCCCTTAATAGCTCTAGGTCATATTATCAAAGGAAAACTAGGGTTTTTTTGTTGTCTAATATTATCTTGTATTTAAGTTAAATTTGTAACTGTTGATATAGGATAAAGTCAGGAATTTGTAGAAGATTCAAATTGAATCTCAACCTTATCTTTGTAATCCTAGAACTTTTGTTTATTTAACGAGAAGAAACACCTCATTGGAGATACTTCGGCCATTTTTTTTTTGATAAGTAAGAGATATACTTCGGCCAAATTTGACATGGTATTAAAGTCAAGTTTAAACTTAGTCATTGGAGCAGAAAAGGTATCAAGAGTTGGCATAGGTAAGGACTCGGGCTTATCATGAAGAATTGAAAAACTAGGTGAAATAGGATCAACATGAGAAAAAAAAACTGCTGATTTTCAAAAACAAAACATTCCTTGAAATTTGAATTAGTCGAGCATTAGAATTGTAACAAATAAATCCGATGGTGAGGGAAGGGCATCCCATACTCTATTTCCTTCTTTCAGTCGGAAATTTGGGATGAAGAGAGAACTACTTCTTCATTAAACTAAAAGCAGATAGAAGATCTCATATGAAAAGGAGAGAGAACTATTCCTTGATTCCACTGTAAGGTAAGTAAGGAGATATTTCTTCTCTTCCCCATCCCCCTACAGATTCTTTTAATTTGAGGCTTTGCCTTAATCAACTACATGAATTCAATTTATATCTAGAAAAGCACACTTAACATATTGAGAAATCAAGTTATGTCTTTCCTATGATGGAAAATTAAAGAAACATACACAACTAAAGATATGCAAATCAGAATAATTAGGTGTGTGACCAAACAGTACGGAATAAGAAGAAACATTAGTAAAACTAGTGTGGGCAATCTATTAATTAAATGGATAGCGGTAGCTAATACTTCACACTAAAAACGAGGTGAAATAGATAAGTCAATAATAAGAACCCGAACTATATCAAGTAAATGCTGATTCTTATGCTCAACTACCCCATTTTGTTGTGGGGTGGATGGGCAAGAACGTTGAGAATAATACATTTTTCTTGAAAAAAATTCTGAAATTCATGAGACATATATTCACCTCCAGAATCAAATCATAAGACCTTTATAGAGAAAAAAATTGTGTCTGAATAAGTGCGAGAAAGGCCTTGAAAATATAACATACTTCACTTTTAGTACGAAGAAAATAGATCCAAATGAATCTACTACAATCGTCAATAAAAGTAACAAAGTACTTATAGTGAACATGTGATATAATAGGGGACATACCCCCAAACATTACTATAAATTATGTCAAACACTCGAAAGGCATGAGAACCATGTTGTGGAAACTGTAACACTTTGCTTTTGGCAAGTTTGCAAGAGGTACAATTAAAAGAACTAATTTTTATTGAATAAGAATTTTTATTATCAATTGCACCAAATTTAAACAAAATTTGGAATACGTTAGGATTGGGATGACTTAAACGGCAATGCCCATCCTTAGTACTTATTTTGATAGCTTTACAAGAAATAAAAGGACTAACTCAAGAAAAATTGAATTAAGATTTAGTGAAAATAGCCGACCCTCCTTAGGAATCCTCGTGATCATTCTCTCGAACACTCAATCTCGTACAACACAACCAGAAGATGAAAAAGAGATATTACAATTATTGTCAATAAGTTGTCCAACGAAAAGTAAACTGGAGAAAATGTTAGGAGAAACCAAAACATTTCTAATAATAGAGAACACATCACCCATGGCAGAAATTGGTAGTGAACTACCATTTGTCGTGTGTATTTTGAGAAGGCCATCAAAGGATTAAGGATTATGTAACAAATTGAAATTATTAGTCATATGGTTTGAGGCACCAAAATATGAGTCAAGAATTAGGAGATGACTTTGGTTTACCTGAGATGCCTAAAGCGGAAAAGGTAGATATAATCATTTATTGTACCATATCAGGAGTAAGAGTAGTAAGACTAGAATCAGCAGGTACTAAAGAATGAGTGTCAGTTGCAAAAGTTGTAGAAGAGGTTACACTTGAGAAATAAACCAATATGGAATAGGCCCGCTTTTGTTTTCGAGGAGGTCAGATTGGGTAATCCTTGATAATATGGCCAGATTTTTCACAATAGTTACAAAATTCCTTCAGATAGTGGGTGGGAATATGACCAAAGCCCTTGCAACTATAGCATATTGTAATGCTATAGTCTCGACCCTTGGATTTTCCATGTGTTGTAAATTCCACTTGAGAAGGAGATGCGAGCTGTTGTTCCATTGTACTCTAAGCAAGTAACCTTTGCTCCTCCTGAAACAAATCATCCAAATAATCATCAAGAGAGGGAACTGGATCTCAATTGATCAACTGAGAACGAATAGAGTCAAAATCTGGACAAAAGTTCATAAGAAATTTATCCCTCCTACTTGTTTCGTGTACACTATGCACATGAGGAAGACTAGCAGTAGAGATAGAGGAATACACAATGTCAATATACAACTCACAAATTTGAAAAACCATAATAGAATTCCTCCACTGGTAAGTCACTATGAGAAAAAATAGTCATCTCAAATTCTAGCTGAAACCTTCAAGTGGAATTATTCTAAGTGTAAATTCTCTTCAAATACTCCCACATAACTTTGGAGGTTTTGTAAGGCCATAGATTTAGAATGATGTGGGGCTCCATAGATCCGAGGATCCAAGACATGATATTGGCATCCTTACTCTCCCATGTAGCCAACTCCTTTACACTTTCAGGGGCGAGAATAAACCCATCAACATAACCCCAGAGCTCTTTACCCTTGATAAGAAGCTGAAAGTGGAATGCTCAAATAGAATAATTTTTTCCCGTAAACTTGACACACACAGTGGTAGAATCCATCTCAATAAAATAAAGCAGAGACAAATTAACAAAATAGAAGCATGCTGCAAGATAGTACCAAAATAGAGCCAAAGTAGGAATATTGATGTGCCAAAAATTGGGAGGGAGGCAACTAGAAATATTCATAAGGCACAGCAGTATGAACCGCAACCCAACTGAAAGAAAACAATTTGAGATGCCCAAACTAAAGAAGCCCAGGAAAAAAGGCCCACAAGATATACTTGCCCAAGATAAAACGATATTGTAGAAGCCTAAATAAATGAAGCCCAAAGAGGATAAACTGCACATTGGGTGCACTAAAACTAGTCAAAACAAAGATCGACAAAGTTGACAGTCACAAACAAATGATGCTTTTTTTTTCTTCGAAAAGGCCTACTACCATTTCATTTATTGAGAGAAATGGCTTTCAGCCAATACAGTTGAGCGAATACACTCATCAACAATATCAACATCTAGGAGCTCATATTGTAAGGACACAACCTTACGAGCTAGTGTGTGAGCTACATTATTACAATGTCGTTGCACATGCTATACATGCCATGAGTCAAGTGCAGAGTGGATCACTGAGAGCACATTCATCAAGGGTCCATTAGTTAGCCTTCCACATCGGATAGCCTGCACCACTTGCAAAGAATCCCTTTCAAAAATATTATTCTCCAGTTGTAGGTCTGTACATGGCAACACAGCCTCCATTAGTCCACGAGCCTCTGTAATCAATGGCACCACACTATGTTATACAAGTTTCTGTACGTTGAGCAAGATTGATCCCTCCTCATCTCTAAGCACAATGCCAATTCCATCTTAGGATGATCAGGGTGAGTTGCAATATCCCAGTTTAATTCACTGGGGGGCCGCGCCGGGGGAGGGGGGGTTCCCACTTTAGGGTCCAAGATAAAGCAGGGGCCACATGTAAACCTCTAGGTCTTCTTGCATTTAATAGGACATCAACCTCCGCAACAACATCCTGATACAACATGGCAGGAGTCTTGAATGATCCTTCAAAGATCAATTTGTTCCTTCGCATCCAAATTGATCTTGCTAGAACTGCGAATAGATCCCACTTTTCAGTAGTGAATTTGCTCAACATTAATATTAGGATGCCAAAAGATCACCCTCTAAGGTATTCGTATTTTGAAAATTCTTACACCCCAATAAGCAAACATCTTGTGCCAATGAATAAGACCATAAAGCGTGGCCAATGGATTCATCCTTCCAATAGCAAATGGGATAGTGTGCGTCCTTAACTACATGTCATTTGAATAGGTTGAGTTTAG
This sequence comes from Platycarya longipes, assembly GCA_036559045.1. Taxonomy (NCBI): domain Eukaryota; kingdom Viridiplantae; phylum Streptophyta; class Magnoliopsida; order Fagales; family Juglandaceae; genus Platycarya; species Platycarya longipes. The sequence continues at coordinate 14,088,746 of CM071792.1, read as the reverse complement.
TTGGAAGAGCATCAACACTTGCCTACCACAAAAATACTTTCATAGCATTTGGAGTGTGCAAAGTCCAGATTCTCTTCCATGCAGGATCAAGAATGCTATGTTGATAAGCCTCTCCCCGAGTCCTTTGTTTTTTAGCCATAGCCAAATGGTAAGCGCTTTTGACACTAAACATACCATTTGGGATAGATTTCCACACCAATTTATCTGGATCCTCAAAAGATACCACTAGAATCTGCACTATCTGCTGCCTATCTGCCGGAGTAAATACAGCTCTTAGCAAATCGTCATTCCACCATACAGTGCAATTATCTATCAATTCTGCAACTCGCGCATTAACAAACAAGACTCTAACTAGGGACTGGATCATATTATTAGCGGACTGGGGAAGCCACTTATCCATCCAAATCCATACTTGAGACTCATCACCTATTCGCCAAACGGTCCCTATCTTAAGGATCAGTATAGCCTGCCAGACACTACGCCATATATACGAGGGTTTGGAACCAAGACTTGCCTCAAAAAAACGAAGATTTGGAAAAATATTTAGCTCTGAAAATCTGATTAGGGAGCGAGTTAGGACAACTTAGAATTCTTCATGCTTGCTTGGCCAAGAGTGCATTATTAAACACCTCTAAATCCTGGAACCCCAAACCACCAAATGCTTTCCCTATACAAATATCATGCCACTTCCGCCAATGGATCTTAGTGCCTTCTTGATTAAGCATTTGGGCAAGCGAGAAACACTCATACTGTACATTGGGATAGCTTGCAATACGACTTTAAGAAGAATCTCTCTCCCCGCCATCAATAAGAACTGAGTTCTCCTGTTAAGTAGGCAACATCTCACTCTATCAACCAGATTGTTAAAAAGCCACTGTTTTTTATCTTCCCATAATGGGAGGAAGACCTAAATACTTCTCTATATTTGATGAGGTTCTCAAACCCGCAAGTTCTAGCAAATAAATCTTGGTGGCTTGGCGTGTGTTGGTGCTGAAAAATTAAGAGGTCTTTGCTCGATTCAAGTGCTGCCCAGATGCATTTCAACTTCCCTAAGCAGTTAAAAAGCACAAACTGTTATTAGCCAATGCCAATAACATACAACTAATTGACACAATTAGCTAAGTAAATTTTCTAAAGAAAAAAACACAACTTGAGATTCCAAGAAATGAATTGGATTAATGAATGGTTCAGGTTCCCTGTAGTTAATAGAGGTGGAGTCAAAAAACCATGATGGCCCCAAATTTGCTCGAGGATGTGTTGTAACATCCCGACCCAAAGTATTATTTGTAACATCCTTCCAGACCTTTTAAAATTTTGTTTGAGATCATAAATAAATCGAACAAATCACGACTCAAATACAAACCGTCAAGTCTAATCTCTTTTTCTAGAATTTTAATTAGAACTTATCTCAAATTCAAGTCTTCAGAAAAACCAGCTCTAAACCGAAAACCAACTTCAAACTGAAACCTTCTTCCTCTGATTTTCCTATTTTAAAATCAAATTCAAACTCAAGAGATTTCATAATCTTATCTTCACAACTTCGGATTTCAAACTCCAGAGAAAAACACGTAACCTCCTTCCCCATGCATGCACGTCTCTGCTTTAGGGTCGCTTAGTCATCTATAAATACATGCACACATCTAACGCTCCACACGGCAGCAACTAGACTCCATCTCCATGTATAAAAAAAAAAAAACTCCAAGCCGTAGCCCTCTACGCGCATAGCAAAGCTCACGGCTTCCTTCCCTCCACCTCCCACCACCCACGGCACCAGGCCAAGAAGCCCATTGCTTGGCCACAAACTCCCATAAAAGCCCTTGCACCATTCGGCAGCCATAAAAAATGTAGCCCAGCCCTCGCGTTCCCAAGCCCCACGTTTAGCCCTGCATTCAACCTTGTAATAGCATGCACCCGTTGCCCTAAACCGAGAGGATTACAGCCGCCGTGAAGCCCATAACAAAGAACCACCACCGAACTGCCAAAATGTCCCTTGTTTTAACCATCCAAAACAAAGCATCCAACTTCCCTTCACCTCAAACACACCCTCGTCAGATCACCTCACCACAGCCACAAAACTCACTGACTGGTCTTCCCCCACCATCCCGTGAAATTCTCGGCGAGCCCCTCCCTATTACGCTAGCAAACCGAGACCCACGTTTCCACCCAAGCAAACACTCACCTCGCCGGAAACGCGTCACCGATGCCCAGGATTTTCGGACCTACCCAAAAACCGCCAGCCTCCTCCGACAAAGCCTAGAGCCACCGCCGTTCTTCTTCCTCCGTCGGTAAGCTCTCTGTTTCCGCCAAATTTCCCTTGTTTGAGTTCATTTGGTATTTTGTTTCAATCCATTGAATCCTGCCGTCAGCCTTTAAGGCTTTATTTGTCCCTTTAATAAACTATTTCATCTTTCCAAATCAGCCCTCATATACTTTTATAAGCACAATTACGCCCTATCTTCCATGTTGCCGATATGTATTATTTCAGAAACATTATTTTCTTTAATTTATTTGGGCTTATTTTCAAATGGATTTGTATTTTAAAATTAATATAAGCCGAAAAGATTTATTTATTACAGTGCTAAAGTTTTTAAAGTATTTTAGAATATATTTAATCTTTTATTAAATTAGTTGTTATGATTTTATGTAATTAGAAAGTTAAGATATGTTTTATAAGTTAGTGACGATTAGTGTCTCATATAGGTTACTCATTACGACATAGAAAAATCAAGAAGCAACGTTAAGAGGTAAGTAGCATGGTCATACTTTTCACACATGTACAGTAAACATGTTTATAAAAATATTATGTATGTATGGCCATCATTTGAAAGCCCTTTTTATGTACCCAGTCATGATACAAAAATTATAAAAATTCATGCATGATTTATGTGATGGTTTATGTATGTCATTATTTTTTTATAAAAGAGTTATGCATTAACATATTTATGAAACATCATAATTTTATGCATTAAAGTTATTAATGAAAAATCATGATTTTAGGTGAGATTATGCAAAAATTATTTATGAAGGATCATGAATTTAGGTAAGGAAGCATGCATCACAACATGTTACGAAAGAATGCAATTTTTTTTTGTTGAAATCTATATTATGATAAGTATGCAAGCATGATAAGATATGTAAAGCGGCCTATGTATGATATGAAATTGGTACCTATGTATGGACATATTGCATTACCAGGTCGTACATGCTGGTAGTACACCCAGTATGTCTTCCTTATGTATGGATTCCACAACTCACGGCCACGGGCGGAATCAGAATCTTTTTAGATTCGCTAACTCTAACTCACGGGGGTCAACAGTGAGTAACGGCCTATGATATGTATGATATGATATAATAAGAAAGTTTACGTCCCAGCTTGCGCTTGGGATCGTACGCAAACTGTGACGTCGAGAATGAGCATCACAGGGAAGTTCACCCCTCGTCTTATCATGTACTAGATTATTTTTTTTTTCATCGCAACGAATAAAGGTCAAACCTTTGCTAAGCGTGTATCACATGGCTTAATACAATATTCATCCCAAAATATTATATTACTATTAATATAAACATGAGGATCCTTTACAAGTGTTCATTCTTCCAAAACAACGGAAGACCAAAATACATGCAATTAAATTCAAAAGCTGCATGGAGGATCCCCAACCATCCCTTCCTAAGCCATTGGTTCCTTCTTAATCTCCTTAAAGTTTGGGCCGTAATGGAGGCGGTCCAACTCCAAGGCCGGTCCCACCTCACAACTCATCCCGGAGGATGACTCGTAAAGGTGACCCACGTGGAGGGAATCGTCCACGCCAAGAACTATACAACACCCGCTAGGGCATACACCATAAACATACGTAGCCAGAGGTAGTGATTCCGCTACCTAGCGGCTCAGATAGTCAAGAGTCACTAGCTCGGAAGTAATGGACTCAATCGGGCCCGTGGGGGTCCGAGGCATCGTCCGTGAGGTCGTACTCGTCATGGTCGTCGTTACCTGCAACTACTTCTATCATCCCAAAAAGGTGATAGTGGAGAAATTAACTGGGTGAGATTTCGGGAGAAATCTCAGTAAGCACATTATATCTTAACAAAAGCAATTTAAGCATATAGATAAATGAATAACAAACAACCAATCATATTTTATGCATTATGAAACTCATGACTTCGAGATATGCACATACTCATGCTCATGCCATGTCTTGAAATTCCTCTTTTTCTTTTCATATTCTTTTTCATATTCTTTTCATATGCTTATTCGAAATCTCAGAAAACAAAACACTTGAGTTTTCTTTCAAAATTTCTCTTTTCACAAATGCTTTTTCATTTTTCTTATCTTGGGCACTTATCATATCACATCATATATGACTCAAAAACCCTTTTCTTTTGTCATGACATCTGTTGGACACCTCACGGTTCCCCTATGCACTGTGTGTTACTGCTAGTTACCGTAGCACCCGACGACAGTATCAAACCTAAGTAGCTACGTTTCGCGCCCTTTCGCGCTCTTCATCACTCGGCGATTGATCACTCACCGAGCGACTACAAACTTTTCTGTATCAGTGAGGCCGAGGCCAGCACCGTTCTGTATGCACCTACTAACTTTAGGTGCGACCACGCTTCGGACATCCCTTTGGAGCCATACATGGTCTGCCGACGGTTCTTTGTCGACCCAGGGACTTTCACTCAATTTTAATCACTCCTGAATGAACAGGGAGTTCCACTAGGACATTACCCCGTCCCAGTCTTTGGGGTTCTTATAAAACTTTAATTAGTTTTTTTTTCTTTTAAAAACACGTTGAAAACATGATTTTCGTGCTGTATGCATGAGACGTGAGACTCATGTCACAGAACGTATACAATAGGTGACGAACATGGCGCTTACCCTACATTAAGCCCATTTAAAATTTTCGCACCCCGTAATCCTTTCTCCTTTTCTTCCCAAAATACTATGATTGACCTTCGATACACTTAGGGGTGCTCGGCCCCTCCCCACTAGGGTTGGGCCAAGACCCTCCCTTTACACTTTTCTAGCTTTTTGTCTTCTAATTTTCTCCAAACACTCTAATTCAACTCCAATCCTTTAAATGTGTTATCCTAACCCTAAAAACAAGGCTTGGCCAAAAGTTCTAGGTCTCTTAATGTGTTATTTTATTCACTCTTCTTCTAAGATAATTCACTCAATAATTTTAGTGAAAACCTTCAATCATGATAATGTAACCATTTCATTCATATGCATCTAATATATCCAAAATTTTAAACATATCACCATAACATAGTAAAGTAATTAAACCAATGATTTCCACCAAAGAAGTCCTTAAATCCAAAATATATGCATGCATAACTCAACATTTTCATCTCCAAGTCAAAATCTAACAAATATATTTTCACATTTACTTAACTTGTTGATCATACCATATTCTCCTTTCATATCAAGTATTCAAATTCTCCACATGAAACAATCTTTAATCTTAACAAGGTATTCAAATTTAGACATGGATTTTTACTACTAAATAAGTAACACTAAGGCATCATTCAACTTTATGCTAGTAAACCTTCAATCATGCATGCATTTCCTTCATTCCACTTCATGTTAAATAACTAACTAAACCACATATCATTTTGACTTCTCAACTTAGGAAATCAACATAACTTAAATACGGATTCTTACTAAACTAAACATGGCAAGTTTTTCCTCTAAAAGGTTTCATTTTCAACATACATACAAAAGAAACAAACAAAAGAAACAAACAAAGCAACCAAATTCATTCAAAGGTATACTAAGATTGCTAAAGGTAGGATAAGAATGCACTTACCTCTTCAAAAGTAATTCCTCCTCAAAATATTTGTTCTAGTTCTCTTCTTCTAGGAATATAGTGAGGTTTAGAAGTTAAAACAAAGTAGAACAATTGAGAGTTGAGGGAGAAATGGGGCTTGGCCGAGAGGTGGAGAGAAAGGGACTTGGGTGTGTGTTTGTGAGTTAGCTAAGTGAGGGGTGGTCTCCTCAAGAGTTTCGGCCATACACTTCTTTCTAAGGGTCAAAGACATCTCACCATACTTTGATTGGAAAGACACAAGACTAGGCATGGGTGGTTGCTTGAGAAAAGAAAACAATGATGGGAAATGGGGGAAATTGATCAACTGAACCCCTTTGCCTCCCAAGGTTTCCATCGAAACCTCCTCCCGTCTCATGCCTCATTATCTTGTCATTTCAACCCTATGACACACTCAACCATCCACTCGCAAGTCAATCTACAAGATTCCATGGCCATACATTTGGGAAAGAGCTTGCATGATCCGGCCATGCCTAGGTTCCATATGTCATCCAAAATGCTTCCTCCCTCCATTCCTAGTTTGCTTCTATTTCAAGCAATCTCCACTCATTCTTCTTACACCACCATGCCTCTTACACCTCTTACATCATGTACTTTATCCCTTATACAAGTCTAAGATACTCTTTTCACTAGATTTGCAAGCAATCCTAGGAAACTCCCAAGTGGTGCACATGGCAATCTACCCGGATCCTTCCTTGCTTTTCTTCTTCCTTTTATTTTCCTTTTCCTCATGACACCTCTCTTCACTTGTCAATCATCTTATCACTTCCCTCTTACCCCTAAGGGTTTCGACAACTAGCTAGTCTGAATGCCCCCCCATTCCTTTTCCTCCATTTTCCACTCCATTGCACAAATGTCACTCTACTAAGCATGACATGCACTAGTCAAGGTAAAATAGGCCATACCTTAGTACTTTCCAAAAATATTCCAATGATAGGAAAAATCATTTCACAAGATTCTTCACTCAACCTCACCATTCACCCACTAGTCAACTCTCACCTAATGGTAATTTCTCATTTCCACCTACTAGTTGTAGTTGACTTACTAGGGTTTTCCTATGGGTGACAAGTGTCCCATGGATAGGGTTTGGTGGGTCATGGGTCATCCTCATAGACTTGTAGGCTTGTCATTCCTTCGTAGGCCCAATAGCTCATCCTAAGTTTCAAAGTCCTAATCTTAAGCCCATTCTCTTTTTTCTCACCTTTAAATATAATTAATCTACTTACTCAATTAACCACTTAATCAAAATGAATATTCAATTAAATAATACGAAAAGAAAGTCCCTGGTCGTCACATTACGTTTTTATGAAAAGTTCATAATTTATGAAAACTCAGGTATCAACATTATAAAAAGCTCATGTTTTCAGCATTTATGAAAAAGTCACATTCAGCATTTATGAAAAATCCATATTCACGTTATTATGTATGTATCTATAAGTATGCATGTTTTGAGAGAACCGATAAGTATTATTTTTACTGTATAATGTATTGCTTATTGAGTATTCGACTCATTTTATTTTTATTTCTATATTTCTATGTTTTTTTTTTTTAAATCATCATAGGCGATATGGATGAGCAGTTGGCAGGATTTAACTCAATGAGACAATGCAGAGGCCTAAGTAGTGTATTAGTTTTATTTTATGGTTTTCAGTGAATAAAATATTTATTATAAACACATGAGATTTTAACATTTTTAATTAAATTTTTCCGCTGACTCTCTTTAAATTTTTATAAAGACTATTTCATTTATTATAAAACGTACGTACCCAATGTTTTTTTTTTAGAAAAGTTTTAATAGCATCTTGGCTCTCTAAAATATTTTAGAAATTTCTATATTTTGGAGCGGGGTGTTACATGTGTGCACCCTGAGATTAGTCAGAACTTTGTTCTCAGACACCTGGTGTCAATCAAAAAAATAAAAAATTGCTTGAAGATCAACAGAGCCTCTTTTTAAGCTTTGTGGTTAAATTTTCTTAGCATTTGCATTAGAGTTAAAATGGTGATATTAGATTACCCTATAAAAATAAGAAAGATAGAGCACCATTTTGTCGACCCTAATATGAAGTACTGAAAAAATACTTATGCAAACAGTGAAGTTCAAAATTAAAATCCTAGACAAGCCTATGAGATGTACGTTCTTCTTTCATGTAGGCACAAATATAAGACTTTTCTTTATAGTAATCAAGGAGTTTTATTCATAAGAAAAGAAGTCATAGCCCGAGTACATATGACTTATACATGAGAGGTACCTAAGTAGGGCTTACAATCGAAAGTAGAATATTTTGGACATTTAGCTAATTAAAATCAACCTCCCTACTTATTTCTTATCTATTTTCCCATTACCCAGAAGTGTGGCATCTTGTATGGAGAAAATGTTTAGAAACTTTCTTTGGGGAGGCATGGGTGGAGAAATTAAATACCATCTTGCGGGTTAGGATAAGTTTTTCTTAAGTTTTCTTACCAATTCAATGTGGGGGGTTGGGGGTATCAAATGTGAGGGTCTTTAACTAAGCTCTTTTGGAAAAATGGTTGTAGAGATATCATAAGGAAAGGGAAGGTTTATGGCAAGAAGTCATAGATGCAGAGTATGGAAGTATGAGGGGGGATGGTGTTCTAAGAAAGTTAGAGCGACACATGGTGTGAGCTTGTGGAAAAATATTAGAGCGGGATGTGATAGATTTTCCAAGTGTTTTAGATTTACAATTGGAAGGGGTGATAGAGTATATTTTTGGCATCATGCTTGGTTTGGTGAAGGGTCCTAAAGCAAGTTTTTCCTACACTCTTTCAGATCTCGAACGACAAAGAGGCTATCATGACTGACTTTGTGGCCAGTTCTAATGGGTGCAATCCACTAGGATATAAGCTTTTCAAGAGCTACTCATGATTGTGAGTTAGATATACTTGATAATTTTTTTCACTCACAATATGCAACACCAATGGGCAGTGAGAGGAAGGATAAAATGTTTCAACTTTTAAGTGGAAACAACAAATATTTCAATCCGTTCTTATTACAAGGCCTTGCTAGGAGTTTCTAATGTTCATAATTTTCCTTGGAAGGCTACATGGCAATGTAAAATACCATCTAAGATTGCTTTCTTTGTATGGACCGCTTTTATTGGGCAGATCCTCACATCGGATAGCTTGAGAAAAAGAGGCATTATCATAAGAGGCTAGTGTTTGTTGTGTAAAAGTGATGGAGAGTTTGTGGATCATCTTCTATTACATTGTGAGATAGCAGAGGATCTATGAAATGAGGTCCTTAATAGGACATGAGTGGCTTGGGTTATGCTAAAAAATGTTTGAGATATTCATGGGTGTTGGGCAGGTATGAGGGGAAATTCACAAATAGCCACGGTGTGGAGAATTGTCCCTCATTGCATTATGTGGTGCTTGGGCTAGAGAGAAATAAGAGGTGCTTTGAAGACACAGAGCATTCTTTCGATGAGTTGAAGTGATCTTTCTACAATACTCTATTGTCTTGGCCTTCTACCATCATTTGTAATAGCGGCAATCTAAATGACCTACTTGTATCTCTTACTAGTACCTAGTGATAACTATATTTCATTATCTGCTTGTATACTACTGGTGTACTTTGTTTCTATCAATAAAGTTTACTTTTACCTATCAAAAGAAAAAGTCAATGATCCTAGCTCAGACTACTTTGAGTTGATCTATTGTCCTCTCACAATCTTCCATGCTTCTATATTTCTCTCCCTCCAAAAAAAAGGGCACTCTATCATGCATGCTACATAAGTGCATTTTACATGAATATGATAGTCATCATATCACTAACAAAAATAATGTACGTTAGGCATAACACAACAAAAATCAAAACAAAGGAACTCAATGCAAATAGATGACATGGAGATGCAAAGTAATGAGGGAAATTGATAAAAATAGATGATATGGAAAATGTCAATCAAGGAAATTATTCAAGCTCAAAATTAAAAGCCATTTCGTATTATCGTTTTGCTTAAAGCTACCATGTAACATTTTTCACACTACTTTAGTATCCCTTTTTACAATAAACCTGTTTTCATTTTATTCATTAGTCCTCTAGTTTTTGTTATTCACTTTTTCTAGTCCATTGTGTAGCTAGGTTTAGTATGAAACAAACTACCTACCTAGCTCCTATTTATAACGGGAATAAAAAGGCAAACAATAGTATCAAGGGGGAAAAAGATGAAAATCATGAATGTCATTTCCTCTATCTAATATGATTGAGATTAAGAAAATAAGAAAGTGAGAAAGAAAAGGAATAACCTCCATTTGATGGTTTGGAGAGTGATATTGTTGGACTAAGCAACGACTTTCCGGGCAAGGTCCTCGCACTACGAAGAAGAGGTGCACTTGCTTCCCTTTCGTTTGAGACTGAGACAAAGCCATTCGGTCTCAAAACCCTCACCACCAGAACCTTTTCAGATAGGGGCGGGGGGTACTTACTTTCAAGAAGGATATCTCCTAACGTTGACGGAGACTCAAAGAGTGTTATTAGGAATGGAGGGAGACTTGGAAGATGATTCCGAAAAGTGAACTAGCACTTGATTAGACCTTCAACGTTGTCGACTAGGTTATTGTTATTGTACTATTCTTCTAATCTTAACCGTTGGTAAGAAATGAACAAACATGATTCCGCCACATCAGAAATTCTGGATAAAACTTTTAACATCAAACTAACGCATGTTCTTTCCCCAACCCTCACCTGGGTGACTATGCATCAAAAGGGAGAGTCAACGCCATCCATGCCAAGACTAGTTGCGAATTTTTATTTGGCTCTAGCATATTAATAAAATTAGTTACAAAAGATAAAAGATATATCCTTCTAATTTATAGAGGGTTTTGTTTAAGTTGTGGGTGTCATTTGTTTGGGATCTGCAAAATGTGACCCCTTGTGTTAAAGGACGTCTTTTACAGTTACACATTTTCAATCACATACAACTGAAAAATAAAATGATTTAGAGGTTCGATGGAATATTAGAATTTTAGGAATCAAATGATAAGATGAGATAGTTAACGTATCTGAATATTTTAATAAATCTTTTGACTTCTTTGGATGATCCGAAATAACTATTCTACCCATTATTTAAAATTCAAATTCAAGTATATATAGACTATCGACTCTCTTTAAATAAGTGGATAGCCAGGTTAGCTCAAAATATTCGAACGGGTACTCAGATGGTTAGTGATCTGGCATAAGTTAGATCGGGCTCATGGAAATTTGGGCCTTAAATGTGCCAATTCGTTGAGCTGGGTATAGCCCACGCCTATGACATCACCCCGCAAGCCCTTAAGGTAGGATTAAGGCCCTTCCACCTTATTTTTAGAAAGAGCGTAACATTTACATGCATATATTTCTTTTTTAAATATATCTCTCTTTTATTTCACTCATTTTTCTTCTATTTTTTCACATATCAATCTCAAGGAAGTTCAAAAAATTGAGAACTTTAAATCAATAAATCATAAAGGCTAGTATTGGATTCAAAAAATTGGTAAATCATTTGTTTGTAATTATATTATGATTTAGTTTTCATTTTGACTTTATTATTTCTCATATTGTTGTTGACTAAAGAATAATTCACAAGTGCAAGACTATTGTGTAACTTTTCTAAGTATATTAACGCTATATATCATTATTAATACGTAAAATTGCTCAACAGGCCAAAACCGAAGAAAGAGTCATCCTGACCCATGGAGGTGATTCGAGCCATGTTGGTGCTGTCAAAAAGTGCAGCACCCTAGCTCCTGCTTGGGATTTGATGATGATTGAACACACCGAGACATGTAATACAAGGTTATATACCCTTCGTACATGACATTTAAGATTTAATGCACCTAACTTTCTAACATTATGTAATAAAAATTACAATGAAAAAAGTTTTTTTCTATCTACTAAGGCATGGTGATAAAATAATAAATGCATAGTACCATAATAGTACAAATATCCCAACTAATAAATTGCACCACCAAAAGAGTTAGGTTTTCAAAATATGCTCAAAACATGGTGCGACTACCAAAATAGATAATATTGTAAATATCCCAAAAGCTTTTACTAGCAAATTGCACCACCAAAAAAGTTAGGTTTCCAAAATATGCACAAACATGGTACAACTACCAAAAATAGATCATATCCACAAAATAAATATTTCCTTAAATCACCGTATGGCCCCGACTTGGCTCTTTCTAAACTCAAAACGCTCACGGCTTCTCAATCTTTATCCTAGAAAATGATCTTTTTTCCAATTTTTAAATCGCAAAACCTTATCAATAAATTAGAGTATCTCAAAAATCTCTTGGGCAATGGCCTATAGACACTCTATAATGGAGGGCTTGGGAGAATTGATCTCTCTCTTAGGCACTATCCTCTCTAGGGGAAGTGTCATATTCTTCCTCTTAGTAATCTTGGTTATTTTCTCCTGTTACAACTTTTATCATTTCAGAAAGAGAATGATAATGAAAATTACTACAATGAAATTTTGAAAAGTCTCATCAAGTAAATAGTCAACACACCACAGATTTCATAAGCATATAAGAGCAAATTACAAGCAAATGCATAAACATGTACGGATGACATAGAACTTTGACTTATGCATCATAGACTTTCTTGTAAAAACAGCCTTTCATCTTTTTAAACTCTTATTACGTGTTCATATCATTTGAGTTCAGATCCTTTATTCTTATCATAACATATCATGCCAACTCATATCTTTTCATAACATGCCATATTGAGACCACATCTTATCATTTCATTCATATCATAACATATCAAACATAACACATCATGTCATATCATATCATATCATTTTATATCATAGAGCTTAAAAAACTTGTTCATATCATATAATTCACATGTTGTGGATATATCATGACTTCCCTAAGTACGATGTGTTCCCTACTAATTATCGCATCAATTTACAATTTACTTTATCGAGATGACTACGTCCTTAAACATAACATATTTATATACGGCAGTTTGCATATTTTGTCTTCACCATAATACGCACTCACTAACTTTATGCACAACCTTCCTCCAGTACCTTTTGAAAAAATCATTCAAAGTCTGTCAACTATGCTTCATCGACTCATAGACTTCTACTCAATTTTAAACATTCCAGAGTAGACAGAAAGTCTTACTAGAGTATTTCCCCATCCTAAAATTTAAGGTCATGATAAAACATACTTGACTCTTTCTTTTAAAAAATATGGACCCAAATGCATGTAACATGTGACATAGACTTATAATAAAGCTTTAACCTAATGCATACAACATGCAAAAGCTGAAATACAACATTCAAACATTGGAATGCATCTTGTAACACAACTCAGAAATATTAGAACGTACGAAAATTCATGAATTCATGCAAACATATTCGTTTCTTCCATCAAAACATAAAAAGATATTTTGATAACCTTAAAAATGGCTTTTGGCAGATTCATATAGGCTTTCCAAGACCAGTATTTTTACCATTCCAACTCGTAACATCATGCTCATTCCAACTCATAACATCATGCCTCCATTTAATCTTATGCACAAACCAACATATAATTCAACATACAAGGCAAAACCAAAACTACTAAGTGTCGCATTCAAACTTCTTTTCATCAAAATGACACAACATATCACTTTGCCTTCATAGGTCGAACATAGATAAAATGCAAAGTTCAAGCAACGATTTCATGCATAATACACATAGGCCGAATGTATCATCATGGAATAACATGCTTCAACCAAATAATCAATCAAGAATAACCATATTAACACAAGCCGAATCATATACAAGAAACAATAGCATTATTCAAGCAAATAACAAAAGTTCACATAATATATGCAAATAATATTAAAGATAAATTGAAAGTTTACTTACAAAAATCCAACGATATTGGTAGCAAAATCTAAAAGTACAACATAGCATATTAGAAAATGACACACAGATGTCCTAGATGCTGAAAATGTGAGTAAATGTGAGTGTTGTAGTATTTTTAAAACCTTTTTCTCAATCCAAAAATTTTAGGGCTGAAACCTAGAAGGTTGAAAACCCTAATTTTCTTTTAAGCCAAAACTAAATCACATAGCATCCTAAATCTTGTGTTCCTACGTTCAAAATATTAAGAACACCTCGGGTTCCATCTTCCTTGTAGAGAAAATCCTAGTCTTCAGAGTAAAAGTGTGTAGTTATGTGAAAAAAAACCCTAAAACCAAAAATGAAGAGGTGCGTTCTTCACTTTGGTCATGCATGCTCAACATGAAAGGGTGAAAATGTCCTTACCTCCAAGTGCCAAGCTCCTACTCGAAATATTGTAAGTGATTTCTTGGTGAAATGTGAAAATGGTGGTAGGCATTGTGTTGTTTGGCTAGAGAAAAAATGTGAGAAAATAGAAACTTGAGAGAAAAGGTGTAGTGGTTGAAATACACTTAGGGAGACAAGAAAATTTTTGAGCAAAAGGACTCCCCCATTTTCGGCTTCCCTTATATATAGCACATCTCCATGCTTTTTTCCAACTAATGCATGTAGAACAAGTGGCAAAACTTCCTTCTATTTTCCTCATGATGGGATGGGATGGGATGGCATGGCATGGGGAAGACCAAAGGGTTGCTTGTGAGTGGGGTGTCGTGTAGGCTTTTTCCCTCATAACTGAAACCCTATCTTGCCTTCATTTTCCATTTCGCCCTTCATTCTTTGTCTAGGTTTAATGCACTTAGTAGTCCATAGGTCATTTTCTCAAAAATCCTAATCTTCGTAAGACTTCCCTCCAATACATGGGTGAAACGTGGCATGAGAAATGCATGTGTGTGTCTTGGGCAACGAAGCCGACATGCCTGAGGTGACTTTTGTGGCATTCCTTAGATAGCCTTTGGATCTCTCTCTCCCCCTTATTGAAGTCGGCAATGCCCCATGTTCCTTATAAAAATCATTCTAGAAACATGCTTTTTATCTTCTCAAGTATGACGCGTCTGAAACTTTAAAAAGCTATTTTAATTCTAAGTTTGACATGTGTCTATGAGAAGCTTGTCCCCTTCAAAAGTGACATAATTTTAAAAAGTTGAATTATTTTTTTGTGTTTCGTTTGAAAGTTTAAGAAATCAATAATTTAATAATGATTAGATGAAAAAGTTAATTAAAATTTGAAAATGTATTTATATTTATAATGTTTATTTAAATATTGAGATGAGATGACATAGTAGTGTCTCTTTATTCAAACCAAGTCTTAAAAGTTTACACACAGAATTAGATAAATAGAAAATTTTAATTAAACACTTAAAGCTATTAACGTAGAAAGAATAGAGGCTGAAATTAATGATGATCGATTTTACATGATACGTACCAGATCTACTTGCGTTCGAGCTCTAGCTCCACGTTTCATTCTATTAATTTTTAATTTCAAGTGGCCATACGGAAGGAGTTTAAGTTGTTTAACCTACAACTTGGGGGAACTGTATAAAAGAGTAATTTGAATTCTCAATATTAATAGAAAATTTTAAGATAAAAACTAATTTAAATATGTTTAGGATGGCATCTAGTCTTAACATGATCATATTGTAAAATTACTACCTGTAAACTTCAAACTGCACTTCATTTGGAGCTGATTTTAATATGCTTGTATATATATAAAGAGTATAATTAAAACAATGATTCAATAAATTATCTTCAAACTAAACGTCCCAGTACACTTATTTATGATTCCAGTGAAAACTAGCCACGAATAAACAGTACAGCGAGAGATCATATATATACGTGCAAGTAGTGCATGTGTTACCAGACCATATACACATCCAGCCTGTCGATCGGAAGATCTGCACACGTGACAATGGAGAGTGAGAGTGTGCAAGGTACGTTGCTTGCATGTGTGGAACGTGCAATGCGGCCAACTGCCATGAGCCTAGCTCGCGTATGGGCCCTCACGTGCCAGTTAGGAAAAACCAATGGTTAAGAAAAACCAATGGAGTATGGTGCAACCATGTCATCGACTCCCGACCTCTCCCACCCATAACACTCAGAAAAACTAATAACAACAGAATATCTATGGAAAGCGAAGAAGAAAACAAGGAATCCGGAAAAAGGTGACTTGTCTAGCGGAAGATTTCCAATCTTTAGCGATAGTGCCATTTTCATGGTTATAAATAAGCGTCATGTGCAGCTTCATTGGTGTGCCGGCGCCACTCCTAGCTCTCAGTTCCTCCCTTCAGTAATTCATTGTTTATCGTTTTAATAGAGGAGTTCAATTATGGCGAGTTTTATTATAAAGAAAGGCTTTTGTATGTTGGTTGTCAACTATGAAGAACTCAGTGACACCAGGGTCTATGCCCGTGCAGAAAATGATGATGATGACGACGACGACGATGGAAAAGGTGTGGCACCAGCTGCATAGTTAATTTCAGTATGAGTTAAAAAAGTAGTGATCTCTGCGAGAACATCATGCAATATGATACCTAATTATTTGGGTTTTTATAAATGTGTAATGGAAGTTGTTATAGCCTATTAGTATGCGGTAAGAAGTTATATATATTAACATGAGTACCATTTCTTATTATATATGAAATGGGTTTAGTCGTAGTACAAGCTCCTAATTGCAATGTAGATGGTCAGATCGATATTGAACCATGTACTACATTTTTATATTTGGAGTACTATTTGTAGTAATAAAGAAAGATAACCTTTCTAGAATTTTTGTACTATTTCTCTCTCTCTCTCTCTCTCTCTCTCTCTCTCTCTCTCTCTCTCTCTCTCTCATATTTATTCTTCCATTTTTTTTTTTTTGTCTAATTATCATGCTGCATGAGAAATCTTAGCCATGGAAACAGTACAAAGTGATCTATTACAATACTCGGATTGGAGGAACTACTGCACTTATATTGAGAGTATTGAGTAACCGGTGGTAGTAATTTATTGTGAGCTCTCGTATGCGTGATAACTGCACTGAATTAGGTCTTCTACCACCATAATGAGTTACATGAATGCGCGCTAGCTCTTCATTAGAATAAAGCAATATTAAGCTATAAGAATAAATTCGGTTATATAACACCAACAATACAATTAATTGTAATTATAGCAACAATAAATTAGATAATTAAGAACGTCGTTTAATTTGTTGAATAATGTTTATCCAAATTTTAAACCGCACACATATATATAGAAATACTGGTCATGGAACTATATTTATATAGGTGAATTAGTTTCTTTCTATACATATATATATACGAGCTACCTAGACGAAACACTAGATGATTCTAGCTAGCTAACATCTTATACATATGCCACTATAAGAAAAGCAAGCATTTATGGCACTTTAGTTGCAACTAAAATTATTATTTGCGATTAAAACAATCTAGTTTGGTCACAAATAATCATTCTAATTACAATTAAAGTGTCATAAATACTTATTTTTTTTTATAATGTTTGTTCTTTATTTATAATTGTAACGATGAAATAAGTTCATTAATCAGTTCAAGTTGTATGTATATGCAGTATTGAACAAAAGTTTATTTAATTAATGCAGGAATAATCCAGTTTTATCTGCATGCATTTAGAATTTCTGATTATATTAAGCTCCCTTATTGGGGTGATTTGAGTGAAAATCATGGTGAAACCTCACGAACTGTTAAGCAGTACTTAGATATAAACCTTTAACGGTGGTTAATGGTAGGAAAAAATATTTTCCATGAGTACTCCTCAATATAGCTTGTTAGGAATTTACTATAAGAAAATCGGATTTTTATGATCAATCATGTATAACCAAAAAATTATTTACAACTCATTTTAATTAGAAATAATCATTTCGATAGAAATTATAATTGATTATAAATAAGTAATTTTCTTGTAACGAAGATTTGTTAAAAAGTAAAGCTCATCCAAAAATATAATAATAAAAAGAAAACTAAAGGAATAGAAAAGTATCCTTTAAAAAATAGAGAGAGAGAGAGAGAGAGAGAGAGAGGAGCGGCCCTGCGCGCCCGATGGGTATGATCTTCAAAGGTTCTTCAACTTGGTTTTTGCATCCAGCTTTAACGTACGTAGCCCTGGCTTCCCATAAGTTGTGACGAACTCTCGTGGAAAATCTAAATAAAGTTTCTAAATTAGTAAGCTGTTACTCTCTTTTATTTTTGAAAGGAAGTAAGTTACTTTATAATTAGGTATACTTGACAAAAAACATTTTGTACGAGGGAGAAAGAGTACTAGTCATAGTGAAAGATTTTCGTTTAAAATAAAATTATAAGAGAAAATAAAACACAATTAGTAGAGATAAGTCGAACTAATTAATTTCCATGAAGAAAATGAGTTGATCCTCGAAACAGAAAAAATAGCCATGAAAGATTTAATTAGCTAATTAATCGATCTAAAATATTTCATATTCATGAATATATTTCATGACTTAGTCCTTAATCTACTTTATAAGCACATCATGTGCATATATACTTCATGATCAAGGTCTAAGTACTTGTAATTAGTAGTCACTTATCAATAGTAAACCAAAGAACTAGATAAGGACCCACCTGACACGACAAATAAAAATGAGTATATATAATAACCAAGTAACTGTAATTAAAATGATTATTTTCATTGTAAATAATCTGTTTTCGTTGTAAATAGTTTTTTTAATTGTAGTTAATTGATTATATATCTATATATATATATATATATATATCTATTTTTCTTGTAGAGTGAGAGATATTGATCAGTTCTTCAAGGGTAAGAAACATTTTCCTGATTCTGATTCTTGGTTTCTTGGTTGTCGAATCATATTGTTATTATGTACATATTTAAAATCATGTTTGCCTAAGAATGAATTTTTTGGTGGTTTGAGTCGGCCTATGGGTTTCAGTTTCATCATTCATGCAGGTTTGAAGTTTGAGATATGATCGTTTGAAATTTAAATCATGAGTGCCGATCATCTTGAAGAATTATGTTTAAAGTTTCATAAATCTTGGTGCTAAGAATGGGAAAAGCTTAATTTTTTTTTTCTGAAAAAACGTATGTTGTAATTGATGCTTTGATTTTTGGATCCTTATAAGTAGCGTTTGTATGATGCATTGCAAGAAAATGTGCTTGGAGTTTTTATATTTTATAAATTTAGTCATGTTCGAACCTATGGTCGTGTCGTGTCCTTAGAGAAATGGGAATTTTGTGAACAAAAGTTTGGCCTTGGGAAGAAGAATTTGGCGTTTAGGGCTGTAAAAATAAACTTGAGAATTAGAAAATCGGCCCAAACCACTTGATTCGGTCGGGTTTTGGATCGATTCGATCCAAGACCAATTCCTCTATTTTAAAAACTTGTCATAACTGGTTCACATGTTTATGTATTTTAATTAGTTTTTAATATTAAATATAATATTTTTTATGTTATATACAAATTTTATAGATAATACATATAAATTATTTAAATATAAAAGCATGTTATATTATAATTTATAACATAAAACTTTAATCTGAAATATGAACATTTATTTGATCATGTATTTTAAATATAAAATATATATTAATTACATTTTATGGTCTAATACTAATACTATTAGTAATCCACTTTAAGTCTATATATATTACTATTTAAATCACTAGATTATTAGTTATATTAGTACTATATCACTATACTATTAACTATAGTGATTTAGTAATACTAATACTATTAGTAATATAGTTATACTAATATTTATATAACTAATACTATTATATAGTTATACTAAATTAAAACCACTATAAAAAATATTATTATATAGCTATACTAATCACTATAATTAATACTAATATATTATAAGAGTTATAGTATAATATATGTGTAAATATAATATAATTAACTTAATATGTTCGTATTAATATCACTATAATATAGTATTTATTGTTAGCACTACTATTAGTATTGGTATAGTCTATAGTTATTTGGTATTATAATATATATTAAATTTTGGTAAATACATTTCTATACATTTGGTCATATACACTCATGTAAAAAAGTGTCTAACCATCATTTAATATATTATTAGTAGCATATATGTTACCACTATAGTATTATTACTAATTCTATAGTATCAATAACATATAGTAATAGTACTATGCCAATAGCATTACCATATGCTAATAGTTTTAGTGTATTACTAATATATATATATATATATATATATATATCAAATATATGAGATTAGAGTTTTGATATATATTAAATGCGGGGGGCTATTAAAAATCGAAAAATCAGATTGAATTGGACCGGAAACTGTAAAATTGGAAGTACTGATTTAGGAGGGTATTCAATGTAGTATTGGTTTTTGAAAATGTAAAATTGGTGTATAGCAGTTCAGTCCCAAAATATGTCCAAAATCAGATGAAACTGGACCAATTACACCCATATTGGTATCCATCCAGGCAAGTGGGAATACATGTAGGTTTGATTTAATTAATATGCTTAGAAATATTTAGGGTTTTGACATAATTTCAATGTGAGGATGGTGGAATGGATAAAATATACACAGTCCAAAGTAAGACTACTATTCCTAGTCCAAGGGAGAGGTCTTACCACAAGAAAACAAAGGAAGAGATAAAAAAGAGTGACAAAGAGCAAACAGGAAAAAAGAAAAGGTGTCATGAGGAATAAAAGATGGATATGGAACGGAAAAGAAGAAAACAAAAAGAAAATGAAGATGTCAAACAAACAAGGAAAGCAGCAAATCCTCACCACTTTATAAGGGCACACATAAAAATGGGCACATGAAAAAAGTGGGGATATACAAGGCAACAGCCAGACGATTTCAAGGAAACTTTGGGGACTCCAACTTCTCCTTCAACTTCTTCAACCTCTGAAAATGAAAAGGAGCTCCAGCAACAGGATCTACACCAGAAAATAAGCATCCAATGTACATTTTTGTAGTGAGGGCGAGAGGCTATGAGGGACTATAAATAAGCTTATTATAGTGGATATTCCCTCCTCCAAAACTTAGTAAACGTAGACTTTATGCCGAGTCACGTAAATATGTGTGTCTAATAGATGAATTATTATATTTTTGTTGAAAATTTTAAAAAAATATAATAAAAAGATGAGATGTGATAAGATGAAATACGTCTTACTTCCAATGGGGCCTTAAGTTATTTATAGAATGAAATCATTAGATGTACTTCTGACATCCTTTTGACTCCAAACATGATTGAATAGAATGGTCTCGATCATCCCATTGTAAGATGATAGAGACAAATTTTCAAAACAAGGCACACACGTCCTTACGACTTGCCTTAGGCCCAATCAATAGTCATTCCTTGAATTAGGATCTCTCACATGGTTGTTGGACTATATCCTTGAATTTAGGTGGTATGGTCTACAGTACCGTAGCTTCTTCCCAACAAACCTACTCCAGATGTGACCTCTCATATGAATGTGGGCTTCTACATACAAAAATGTTGCTCTCTAACATTTCCTTGTCATCTCGAAAAACTTGTACATGTGCACGAGTCTTGTCCTTAATCATTCCCCGCCTTTGTATGATTGGCCTTTTTTTTTTCTCCAGAACTTCAAGCTTCTTAAGCTCTTTATTCCTCGCTTGGGTACTTGCTTTTTCGGCACAAAGTGAAAGTCCTTATTCCACCCTATGCTAAAATGTAACTGCCAAGCTTTCTCACAAACTCTCGAGAAAATGACTTTGCATCAGTTTCTTCCTCCAACTATAGTGAATCTAGCGATAACAAAGCTTTTTGCAGCTAATCGTCCAGACATTCCTCAGTACGCACTGTTCCACTGTTTGACTACAGTGTTTCCTCATCATTAACACCTCCAACAACTGCCTTCAATATAGGCACTACGGAACCTGCTCCCATCAAACATTAGCCATTTTCAACTCCTCAAAATAAATGGCAACAATCTTCAACTGGATTTGGCCTTAATTCTCCTAATTTGATGGAAACTGTTCATCCCGTGGGATCATCTCAATCTTTAGTAACAAGATCATAGGCACTAAGGCAGTATACACCATGGAAAGCGCAATGGAGGCATATATATTCTGCAATGTAAGGGTTCAAAGCCAAACAAGTCAAGCTTGGCCCACCCACTTTCACTCTCATAGCCTCAGGCAAGTCCATAGATTTTCAAGTCTTAAAGTCCACGTCCCTCTGAAAGGCCTTTCCTAGGTGATATCACCAAAAACATTTTCACTTTCTCCACCTGCAACCCATAGCCCATAGCCCATCTCCCTCACCCCTCCTCATAATCCAAAGCCAACCTGGGTTCTCTCACTCTCACTCCTCCAATATGGGCCCAGATACAATATCCTAGGCCTCATCTCACATATCTTTCCTCAAAAACTTTGATCTCATTAGCTCACCTTCACACATCCCACTCAAAGCCCCAAGACCATTCCAGATTTTGATTCCTCATCTCAATACTTCACCCCAATCCCCCCCCCCCAAAAAAAAAACCCATGCATGCGACGTCCTCCCACTCACGTCTCCCCCACCATCTAACCCTCATTCAAATGAAAATCTGGTCACCATCTACAAAGCATCCCTACTAATAACCACCTCGTCGAGTCAGAAGGACCTCCTCAAAGGAAAATAGCCCTAGCCCCTCTCTAATGAACTCAACAAATCCCCTCCATCAAATATCCTCCCTGAAAAGCGCCCCTTCTCTCCCTCCTATCCTGAACCTACTCAACCTCATTTGAAAAAACTCTAACAAGTGAAAGTGAAGAAGTTAGACACTAACAAAGAAAAAGATGAGGAAATGTCGCAATTAGAAGAATTTCTTTTGGCACATACCTTGCTGGGCATGCAATATGGTAATTTAGGAAAAGTCAAAAAACCCAAAGAGAAAGTGAGGATATCATTTTATAGCAAGCTATTGTTGCCACCGCAGGCCCCAAACAAGTCCAACAAAGCTACTGAGGCAAGATCAAGCATGCCTCACCCTACAAATGAGGACACTAATTTGGAATTATAGGGGTTTAGCCCGCCCCAAGGCAATCAAAAATTTAAGGGCTAATATTAGGACTAATAACCCAGATGTAGTCTTTTTGTAGGAAACCTTGGTGAAGGTAGACCGCACCACTTCTATCATACATAGCTTAGGTTTACATCATTTTGTTAGCTATCCAGTTTCATGTAAAAAATAAGGTCTCCTACTAATGCGGCAGCCGGGTGTAGATATTGAACCAGTCAATATTAATATAAATGTTATTTCTATTCTTGTTTACTTGAGTAATCACATATGTGTATGCTCCAGCACAATGGAACTTCAAAGAAATTTTTGGAACCACCTAGACTAATCATTATATCAAGCTTCCCAAGACTTTGGATTTGCATAGGTGATTTCGATGATATTCTCAACAAATCGGGAAAATATGGAGGGCATCCTGTGCCTCTCAATCATTCAAGATGACTTAAATCCCTAATGGATAGAAATGGGCCCATTTATATAGGCTTCTCAAGACCAAAATTCATGTGGACAAACAATAGACACAAGATGAAACTTATAAGGGAGAGACTTAATGGAGCGGTAGAAAATCATAATTAAAGGCTACTTTTTTCCGATGTTCACTTCAACATCTAGCCTATTCAGCTTCTAACCATCATCCACTTTTGCTCCAAACATCAATAAGAAATCATCATGGGTCATCCTTCAAATTCAAGAAATTCTAGACTCACAAACTACTAAGGTACAACATTGTCAAAGAAGTTTGGAGTAGAGAATTCATGGAAACCCGTCTTTCATTCTTTGTAGGAAAATGAAATTTACAAAGAAAGCCTTTAAACTTTGGAACAATTATTACTTTGGGTGGATAAAAAAGAACATTCAAATCTTGGAAAATGAGCTTCTTCAAATTCAAAGAAATCCTATGGGCCTATATGATCAAGAAAAAGAAAAGTAATTGCAACACCTCCTCCAGAAGTAAAAAGAAAATGAGAAAATTTTATGGAGACAAAATTCATGAATTTCGTGGCTCAACTCAATGGTTTTAAGCATAAAGTTCTACCACCTCTCCACAAAAATCTGCAGATAAAGGAATGCAATTGACTCCATCAAAATAAGCCCAAGGAACTGGTCTATGGACCCCACTGTTATTGAATCCAGTTTTGTCAATATTTTTTTAAGGCCATGTATGCTACTTCCAATCCGCAATTTCCAAGTCAATTGGAAAACTTATTGGAAGAGAAAATCTCAAATCAAGAGAATGACTTGCTTCATGTAGTGCCAGAGGAAAAAGAAATTTGTGGGGCCATAAAATAGATCCTAAAAAATAAAACTCCAGGTCTCGATGGAATGACATCCCTTTTTTATAGTACTGGAGCATCATGAAAAAAGAGGTTATTGGAGCAGTTCAAAATTTTTTTAGGTATGGAAAATTGTTCAAATAACTCAACCATACCAATATAGCTTTCATCTCACAAACTCAGAGCTTGAGCTCCCCAAGCCAATATCGCCTAATAAGCCTCACAAATGTCATTTACAAAATCATAACAAATACTATGGCAAACCGCTTCAAAGCTACTCTTGGTAAAATCATATCCCCTTTGCAAACGACTTTTGTCCCAGGTCGTCACATCTAATAGAATACCATCATAGCACATGATCTTTTCCGTCACCTTAAGAAAAAATCAGAGAAGGACTTATGACCATTAAGTTGGATATAAAGAAAGCTTTTGACATAGTGGAATGAGAGGTCATTTTTGAAATCATGAAAGCACTAGGTTACTACCAAGAATAGGGGGATCTAGTTAAAGAATGCATCACAACACTTACTTTTTCAGTACTCATTAATGATTAACCAAAGGGGTTCTTCAAAGCACAAAGAGGTCTCAGGCGAGGAGATCCTATCTCGCCCCTCCTCTTCACTTTACATACGGAAACCTTATCGAGAATCTTACTTAAAGCTGAAGCGCATGGGATATTGGAAGGAATCATAATCAGTAGAAACAATTCTCCCATTTTGCATTTGCTCTTTGCCAACGATACGATCATCTTTGCCAAAGCTACAGAAGAAGATGCAAAAGTCATCTCAGAAAGCTTACAAAATTATTAGAAATGGTCAGTACAAAAAATTTGGATAAATCTTTAATATTTGTCACTAGAAACACAAACCAAGTGGTCAAAGCAACAATCACCTAGTGGCTTCCTTACAATCCATCTTCGGCAAGAATGGAATATCTAATGTTCAGAACTTTAGCATATTTTGACCATTAGTAGAGATTTTTGAGTTCAATTTTTGAAAGACAACTTAATCTTTGAAACAGATTATCACTTTATTTGCTAGAGACTACCAAAAAGTTAGTTGGGGTGTGATTAATGGACATTTATATTGTTTTTAATACTTTCATTATGGTGAGTTAAGTGAATTTTATGTGCTAAATAAAGGGTATTACGTTGACCATATGAATTAATTGATTTTAGAGTGTGAAATAACATTTTTACCCCTAATTAAATGCAGGTGAGCTAATTTGCTATCGTTAAAATGAATTGGTACTTAAGGCTCCTGAAAGTGATGCTGCGAAGAAGTTGAAAGTTTCAATCTGTGACTTTCCTAAGTGAAGCTCATGTCCAAAAGGAAGTCCAGCCGTGACTTACCATCATGTGAAGCCCGAGTCCATCAACTAAAGCCTGCCCACTACGCATGAGCCCACGAAATGATGAAGAAATCAAATTTGTGGAAGAGTTCAATCTGTGAATTGCTGTGCTGAAATTAGAGTAACTTCAAGCCATGACCTGCTTTGAAGCATGGAACCCGGAAGACAAGTGAAACATGTAGCATGATTCTTCTGTGATAGAAGTCCAAATGATAGTAAAGCAAGCCTATAAACAATTATGTGAAGAAATTAAAAGAGCTCGACACTTGGTTATTAATTGAGAAAATTATCTAGGAATTGAAACAAAGAAAGTCTTATACCCAACCCAAGTGCTTCTTAATTTGCCTTTTAGATAGAAACTTTCATTTCCTCTTTGATTTAATTTTACTGAAATTAATCTCATACTTTTTCTTAATTCATCTTTATGAATCTTCATGTGCAAAGTTGCTAAAAGTGAACTTCATCATTTCGATTTCAATTTAAGTTTAGTTTTGCATATAGTTAATTTTTGTAAGTAAATTTCGAAAAACCTTTTTTCCATTTAACATTTCACACTCAATTTTTATACAACCATAAAAAGCACAAAAAGATTTCTCACATAGCATTCTATTTTATTTTTATTTTTATTTTTATTTTTTATAGTCAATACATAATTTCTACACTAAAATTTAACAAATGCTTTGATAATCTTTTGTCCATATGAAATCGACTTTGGGACTTTCACTATATTTTAATGAGTAACCTCCTACACTGGGAGGTAATTTCCAGAAGGAACTAGTAAGCACCATTCCCTCTCATTTCATGTCAACATTTCAGCTCTCAAAATCAATTTGCAAGTTTCTCGATACTAGCTTTAAAAACTTTTGATGGAGATTTTCAAAAGATAAAACTCATAACCTGACTCTCAAATTGTGGAAGCCTATTTGCTTACGAAAAGTACAAGGGGACTAGATGTTAGAAAAATCGAAGACATGAATCTAGCATTACTAGCAAAATTAGGATGGCAAATGAGTGAAAGAGAAGATAGCTTGTGGCACAAAATACTTTCTACAAAATACCTTTCATCTTCATCTTTCTGGAACACTACTCCAAAGCCTGCAGATTCTAACTCATGGAAAGGAATACCCCAAACAAGAGCAACTCTTAAAAAGGGAAGATGCCATCGGGTTCGTAACAAGATCTCCACAAATGTATGGAAAGGCCTTTGTATTCCAAAGACTACAAGTCAAAGCCCAGCAATAACTTGGATCAGATAGACCCCTCTTTAAAGGTAGCATACACCATTCTAGAAAATCTTCCATGGGATCTACAAAAAATGCACGCGAGGTTGTTTGATCAAGCAAGCATCTCTGAAATTCTAAAAATCCTATTATCGGCAAGCCTCATGAGTTAGGATAAAGTGATATGGATCCTGAATCAAAATGAAAAATTCTCCATAAAAACAGTTTATCGTATGGTCACCACAAGTCAGGAAACACTTCAGCAAACTCCATCACTGGCCCTCTTTAAACCATTATGGAAACTGAAAATCTACGACTGGCATAAGTTGCTATTATGAAAAAGGTTATGTAGTATCCTACCCACTAGATCAAGGGTCAAAGAAATCACCCCACAAGTATATTTGGATTCATGCCCTTTATGCAACCAAGTAGGGGAAACTCTACTGCATCTCTTCATCAAATGCCCCATTAACCGTATAATGTGGAGCCAAAATCTTTGGTCTTTAAACCTAGACACTCTTCCAATTCATTTTATTTTAAATTGGATTTCAATGATCATTTATCTAGAAAAGGAATTGGGCCTCCAGGAATCAGAAAAGCATTTGTTTTAGATTTTTGCAGTGGTAATAATGGACTTATTATGGCAACAAATAAATAACATTGTCTGTAGTCATACCTCTTTCTCCTTGGAAAATGCAAGAACCCAACTTCGAGAAAACTAACAAGATTACACAAATGATTGGGTTGAGAAAAAAATGTGCACAATAGAACCTTGAAAGCCAATTTTAAGAGTTTTTCCTTTAACGTTGCTATCAGAGATTCTTTCTCAGTTGCTTTAGCAACTTGTAGAGACCATATTGATGAAATTTTAGAAATTAGAACTGAGTAAATATCCACAACAAATTCCCTTGTAGATGAAGCAACCACAACTCTCCTAGCAGTTAAGATGGGATCCAATCTCCATCAAAACTTGACAATCATTGAAGGCGATGCGCAAACTAGTCATCTAGCTATTAAAAATCTTGATCCCTCCTTTCTTTGGCAGATCTCCCCCATCATTGATGATATCCACAGGACCCCTCAAGATAAACAAGATTGGACTTTCACCAAAATTCAGCCAAAATCGATGTGTGCACTCAATGACGCAATCGTAGCAACCAATTTCTGTTTTGGTTGTATATCTCTAGATTCCCTTTCTAGTTGTTTAATATTTGCAAATTGTGGAAAATACCCACCATGAACTATTTTTTTCATGTACTTTTTATATTTCATCAATGTAAGCTTGATTAGAAAAGAAAAGAATAAAGAATAAAGCTTGAAATAAGTATATGATAAAAGCAATATGCTCGAACAAGTACTCATTAACAAAACAATGGGTGCTCAATTAAAGGTTGGCAAAGTAGTCAAGCTATGAACTGATATTTCATCACATGCATGGGTTGAAGTCTTTAAATGGAAACGGTAGATTATAGCCAAGCTATCCCTCCCAAGATCTAACTTTGAATGGTTGAATTTAAATGAAAGTTGAAAATTGAATAAAATATTATTAATATATTATTTTTTTAATATTATTATTATTTTGAGATTTGAAAAAATTGAATTGTTTATTATATTTTGTGTGAAAATTTATGAAAATTATAATGATGAAATGCGATGAGAAATGCATTTGATCTCATGTCATTGTGAAAGTTAAGATAGTTTTGGTATCCAAACAAACCATTGTGAAAGTTGTAATAATGTAGAAGTTGTAATGAGGAGATGAGTTGAGATGCTTTTTATTGATATCGTGTTTCTCAGGCTTGGGCAATGCCGTACCACAAGCTCCATGTCGTCTTCCTGCGTGCATGGAGGAGAAGAGGGTTTTGAGAAGCCAGGGGTCCTTCGATGCTAAAGAAAGTATGCGAAGGAAAAAAGTACAGTAAAAGAAAGTAGAGAATAAGAGATCAGATCAGTATCAAGGAAGTGTGGAGGCTTATTTATACCTGCGAATGGATCTCCTGACGGGGGGATCGAGGGTGTCGCCTACAAACTCTAAGCTGATCTTCTTTTGTTAACCTGCTAGCAGGCGACAGGCCTTATCGCCATTCTACACCATGCCTTCCTAGTTAGGCATTAAACGTAGTGTGATCCCTATTTAATACGATATAGCTCTCATTCAATACGGCGTGGCTCCCTCCAACATGTTTGTGCTACTTGGAGCTGCTGGCACTCGAATGCCTGGGCAATCGTACGCAAATCGGCTTTGTGTTGCTGCTGATTCGCACGCCTTTGCACGTATCTAGTGTTTCCAATGGGCCCTTCAGGCTGGCCTTCGGGCAGTGGCCTGAATTTCAAGTTCAAGAATTCTGTCAATAGTCTTGAGCTGACCAAGTTGGGCCTAAAATGCTCAGGATTTCTTCCAATTAATTTTAATATATTCAAATAAGTGTTATCACCATTTGTAAGCTAAATGATACTAAACCTTTTTTTAAGTGTAAAAGAAGGGGATTGAGATAACTTATAGTGATTGTGAAGCTTTAAAGAAGATAAATAAGTCCATTTAGATATAGAAATCATCTCATCTAATTTTATTATTATAATTTTTTAAAATTTATATATAAAAAATGATAGATAATTTTTTTTAAAATTTGAATAATAATTTATTGAAAAATAATATCTTAATAATATTTATTCAATTTTTAACTTTCATCTAAAAATTATCTTATTTTAACTTATCTCACTATAAAATCCAATTTTTTTTTTAAAAAAAAAAACAGGGCAAAACGCCTCGTTTTTATTAGAATTGTTTTTTGCCCTTTCATCTTCTTCTTTCCCGTACCCTAATTTCCCCCTCCTGCGAGACACCCCCAAGCCCCCTGCCTGTGATCCTGCCTTGTCTTCCTCCCATCCCTTCTTCCCCGACCATAGAGCCGCCGTGAGCAGCAGCCACCTCGATCACACGCACGCGGGTGTAACCTTCGAACGCTGCCGAAAGCCTCTCCCTTTCCCAATCTCCGTTCATTCCATCCTTCGGCCACTACCCACGCCGGTCGCCACTCCTCAACGGCGGACCCTCTCGGTGTGCAGCAGGACGCCAGACGCCACGTTGTTTCTGTTTCCTTTCCACCGTGGGTGTTGCCGCTCTCGCATCTCGAGCCAATCGACACTGCTGCGCCACCAAGAGCAACCCGAAACGCTCCTAGGCAGCACCGCCTCAGTCTCAGATTCAACGGATTTACTGCAACGAGTTCGTGTACGGTAACCTCGAAACGTTGGCCTTGTAATCACTCTTTAATTTCTGTGAATTGTGCGATTGGTGCTTATGGGAAGATGGGTGTTCTAAATATGCAGGGATTGGTGAGTGTGTTTGTAATACTGAGTTTCTAACGGAGTTAAAGAGGTTGGATGGAATAGGGGCGAAGTTTTGGTCTTTTAGCACGGGTCATTTATACCCGAGGCACCAAGTGCGACTGTTTTGATTTTAGGGGGGCGAAGTTTTGGGCTTTTAGCTCGGATCATTATATACCTGAGGCACCATGTGCGACTTTTTAATTGTTTTGTGTTTTAGAGGAGGGGGGGGGGGGGGGGGGGGGGGGGGGGGGGGGGTAGATATATTGGGAATATCGGAGGTAAGTTTGTTTGACTTTGAAGTTTGGAATGTGGGTTTGACGTGGGTGTGATGAAGGGTTAAGGGAACCCAAGGAGGTTGGGTTAAGGTCTCGTTTGGATTTAGAGATGAGTCGAGCTCATCTCAAATTCATCGTTATACTTTTTTAAATTTCCATACAAAATATAAATCTCAATACAGCTTTTTAAAATCTCAATACAGCTTTTTAAAATTTCAATTCAACTTTTTCAAATTCCAAAACAATAATAATAATAATATTTTATTCAACTTTCAAAACTCATATTAACTCTATTTCATTTCAACTCTGAATCTAAATGGGGCCTTAATCTATTTGTGTAGTGTGTAGAAGTGTACTTGGCTTTTATAAATCCAAAGCATCAAGATGGATTATTTTGTTATGGGTTGTTTTACCTGCGCACTTGGACTTTTAGTTTTGAGTTTTACAATTTTGTTAGTTGGTTGGTTTTGTATTTGTACAAGTTATTAATATGTTAGCGATACCTTTTTGGATTAGGTTGCGTTTCTGCTGCGGCTCGGGTTCTAGTCTTAGGTAGTACTTTGCAAAAGTCAGGTAAGCAGTGTTTCTATGTTAGATTTTAATATAAATTGACTGAGTTGATTTGTAAAAACTGCATGTTTTGTTATAAAAAGGGCCTTGGTGATTTTCCGCACTGGTCTCTATTTTTGAACTTTAAAATCTGGCATTTTATCATGACTGGATGAGTAGATTTTTGCACGATGATTTTCTCCAGCATAAACTATGAATATGAAATCCTAAAATACTTGTCATATTATATGATTTTATTTGATTGGCATACTATTCCTATTGTTGCATTGCATTTGATTTTATCTAATGTCTAACCTTGTCACGGGTGTAAAATGGTGGCCTATGATGTCTAACCCACAGGTGTAAAATGGTGGCCACTGATGTCCGACCTTCCCACGTGTGTAAAAATTGTGGCCTCTGATTTCTTAGTGCAATTGCTTTGCTCACTTAGTGATTTATGTTCTGCTAGGTTATTTGCAGAATGCACAGTCCTACCACAGGGGTAAACATGGCCGATGTTCTAGTTATGATATTGTTCATTATCCTTGCACTGAAGGTCTCATTGTATTATATATGCATATAATGATCACTGAAATGAGATTTTTCTGGTTGAACTAATAATTGTCATTCTTGTGCATTTTAAATGGCTCATGTTTATACACTAGTATAGGATCGCTATTTACTGAGTTGATAAACTCACCCTTTATTTCTAATAATTTTCAGATGCCTCTGAGGTGCCAGTTGAAGATCAGGAATAGGAAGTATGTGTGGGACTATTGAGCGTAGAGGAATAAGTGCTTGAGGTGCAAAAGTGGTTACCAGTTTTGAATAAGTGCCAAAGGGTACAAGAGACCATTGGATTAATTAGTGAATTATTTAATTCTTCTCTATTTTAGTATTATGAATTAATAGTGCATTATTTGAGACTTGTGGAGTTTCTTTTATTGATTAAGTTTACACTTGAAGCGTTGTTATGAAGGAAAGTTCTGTTTTTAAATAAATGAGTTTTTACTAATATAAAGAAATGTCCATTATAAAGAAATATTCATTCTTTAGAGTACAATATGGATGTTTAGAGTACAGTATGGATGATGTGTTGTGATTTTAAGAGGCAGGAATTAACTCCGCAACCCTCCGGGTACGGGGCATTACAATTAGAAACTCTTTCCTCCATTTTCCAGTTGATAAACTATAAATAGTTTCAAGATAGCATTTGGGTGGAAAATTTTGCAATTTAAATTTAGAAAAAAATTACCTTTTGCTTGGGTCTTGCAATATATACAGGAAAAGTAAGGAAATTTTTTTTTTTTTTTTATTTTTTTTTTATTATTATTATTATTTTTTTTTATCTTTTCATTTTCTGTCCCTTGTAATTACTTCTCTGTTTTGGGGCGTTAAGACATGCCTTCAAAACAGGTGCCCAGTTATATGCATTGTAATTTTTATCATTGCATTTTTGGGTAACGTATATTGAAATGAGTTTCAGGATGTTGCACTTGATTTAATTCGTGAATCCAATGTTTCCATTTTTGCCTCTTTTATCAACAGTTTCTGTATCTGGTACTGATGGAACTGGCAGTGATCGACCCCTATGCGGCTAGTGCTGGACCAATTGATAGTTCAGTACTCTATGATCAGGAGAAACATGTTTCATCGGCAGTTTGGGAAGGGCAGGTACATATTACCATCACATTTGCCTTGATGAACTTTTATCTTACCGGTGTTTTCGTCAGAGAAATATTTTCAGCAGTAATACTTATGTGTAATGATGATTCATTATTGCATCAACAGGAGCGTGGTGCTCTTCGGTGTCACGAACACACTTCAAAACTTGATCAATGGACACTTACAGCAAAACAGATTGAGTTGGTAGAGAAGGCTGGATTTGGCTACTTGAGGTTGATTCCAGCAGTTAGTCTAGACAACCCACTTATCTCTGCACTAGTTGAGAGGTGGAGGAGAGAAACCAATACCTTTCACTTGAATGTCGGAGAAATGACCGTAACCCTTAAAGATGTTGCGCTCTTGCTTGGCCTTGCAATTGATGGAGAACCTGTGATAGGCATAACACATACCACATGCTTCTCAGTTTGTGAGAAGTACCTTGGGAGAGCTCCAGAGTCCATTTACACGAGTGGTGGAATGGTGAAACTAAGTTGGTTGAAAGAGTTCTTTTCTCGATGTCCTGAAGATGCGCCAATTGAAGTGATTGAACAACATACACGTGCTTACCTTCTATATCTTGTAGGCAGCACAATATTTTCCACCACCACTGGGAATAAAGTCCCTGTCATGTATCTTCAATTGTTTGAGAATTTTGATCGCTGTGGAAGTTATGCGTGGGGAGCAGCAGCATTGGGGTTCCTGTACAGGGCCCTTGGGAATGCCTCTCTTAGATCTCAAAGTACTATCAGTGGCTGTTTGACACTACTACAGGTTATCCATGTGCATATTCTTTATTCTTTTGAACCTTCTTCATTGGTGTCTTTTGACTTTGTTGCCAATATTTCTACCTTTTCTTAATGGTAGTATTGTTGCAGTGTTGGAGCTACTTCCACCTGAATGTTGGGAGACCGAAGCTCAATCACGATCCAATGCATGATTGCTTTCCATTTGTACTTAGGTGGAAAGGAAAACAGACTGGCCCAACCGCAAACCGTGATGTAGTTTTTTACCGTAAGGCCTTGGATTCCTTAAAACCTTGTGATGTAAGTTTCTTTTACTTTTCACACATGTTTTTCAGTTTTATGCTCGTATTGCAAATCAAGGAAATGTCATGCAAATGGAATGGTTGGTGTGTAGGTGGAGTGGCTTCCTTACAGAAATATGGATAGTATGGTAATTCCTGAAGATATTAAAAGTACTCTAATACTTGGGAGGTCCAAGACAATGTTGATATGCTTTGACAAGGCAGAAAGACATCTCCCAAATCGATGTCTAAGGCAATATGGCATGCTTCAATCAATCCCGGAGGATGTGCAGCGATGGGAGAGAAAGAGTCGTGGTGTTGATGGCGGGGTTGACTTGTCAGGGAAAATGGAATCAGAGCTTAACGAATGGTTGGACCGGAGACTCCATATTGTGGAATGTGATGATGATGGAGACGAGAGCATGTACATGCAATGGTATTTGAGAATTACTCGTAAATTTGTAGGGAGGCCTATTTCTCTTTCATCTGAGTTCCAAAGAACAGTAGGTCTCTATTTCCTTGTTTACTTTATGTTGGTAGCAATTGTAAATCAATTTTGTATTTTTAAATTATTGTTTGGAAACATTTTGGCAGAATGCTGGTTTGAGGGATATTGCACACATAGCAGATACATTCTCTACAAAAGGTTTGGATCCCCAACAAATTGAATCAATTTCGAGGATCAGGTATATTGCACATGAGTGTCTTAGGGACCAAGTAGGAGGTCCAGTCATGGTTTCAGTAAACCCGGAAACTGAACTTGGGAAAAGGGTAAGAGGAAAGGAGAGGGTAAGAAGGAAGGCTAGTGGGAAACGGTTTCCGGAAGGACGAGCAAGTGCAGGACAATGAAGCTAGCGATGATGATCAATCTCAATTTGGTGGTGCTGGCATTGTGGGTGATCAACTACAATTTCACCATGCCAGTAGAGAGGTGGATCATTTGCAGATATGTCCTATAAATAGCGAAGAAATGCCTCTGCAGATCATTCATGCTGCAGATGAGGGTGAGAATGCACAGCTTTGCAATGCAGATACTGAGGTTCAACATTTAGAGGTTAGTCATACAGCTGGCAAGGAGGAAAATGCAGAGATGGGACATGCAGTCGGTGAGGAAGAAAATACCGAGCTAAGCCATGGAGCTGGTAAGGAAGAGAAAGCAGAGACAAACCATGCAGCTGATAAGGTTGATGACAAACTGCTTCCCAAAACGCCCAAGGAGGCTGATGACTCACAGCATGCATCAAAGGGGGTAAATGGCTCTCAGATTTCTGATGCTATTAAAGAGAGTGTTGATTCACAACTTCCTGATATAACTGACCAGGTTATTGAAGAACCGAATTCTGTTGCGACCAATGAGGTAGGTGATGCAACAGATGAGGTTATTGAATCCCAGCTTTCTTGTGCAACTAATGAGGTTGGGGTTGCGACTACGGAGGTTATAGAACCAGGGCTTCCAGTTGCAACGAATGAGGTAATTGATTCGCAGCTTTTGCATGATAGTAGTGAGAGTGATCCACATACGGCTAAAGAAGAATTAGATGTTATGCCACCGTCATCTCTCGAAACTTGTGATGATATTGCACAGAAGGGTACTTGTAGCGTTGTGGTATAAAATTATGAACTTTCCCATGTGATTTTGTAGAGGTATTTATTTATGTTTCAATTACTCCAATAGGTGTCTATTATATAATGTGCTCCTTATAAATACTCTCATAACTTGGGCACTATTGCCTTCTCATCAATCTAAGATTCCAAGTTTTATCATGATATGCAGCCCAAGACTCTCCAGGACAATTTGTATTACTCTTTTCTGGTATGTAAGATTTTATTTGATAAAATCAAAAGGCGGTCCAAGTATAGGAGAAAAATCAATGGAGATTGTCCAAAGGAGCAAAGTCTTGAAGAAAAAGACCTCAAGCTCTTCCATTGTTATACTAAACAGTCAAAGACCCCCTTCCCTTAGCGTGCAGTTTTAGGGTTATCAAATAACCCTTTTCAATTTGCAGGTCTACCATCTTTTTGAGTTTAACCCAAAACGACCAGATTTGGCTAAAGAGGATTGCTATAGTCATAGAGATAACATAAAAATAATTTCACAAACTAAAATGATTTTATATAATCTATAAGATTTACTTTATAATAAAAATAACTTGGATATCTAATGAATCATACGAAATAATATCAATTTGTAGTATTATTTTTATAAAATTTATTTGTAAACCAAACATTTCTCATATTTTGTGGCTTAATATGTTATGTCCGGTAGAAAAGCTTATTTTATTTAAAGTAGATCTTGCATTTTACATTGAGCTACATTAGTTTTTAAGTTTGTTTTTGTAAAGTAGATCTAGCACTTCTCTTAACGAGCTATTCTAATAAAACTAAGACTTTTACTCCGGAGAGTCACCGATATGTCCAATAGATTGATTTTTTTTTTTTTTTTTTATATTGGAGCATCTCCAATAGATTGATTGGTCGTGAGATCCCTCCAAGCATGCGCAACACTATTTCTTTGCGTAAAGTTTCCTTAGGGGCCTTGAATTGAATCCTTCAACCATCTCCCAGTTGAAGTCGACCATGACTAGAAATAGCTATCAATATGTTTAAAGCTCGTCCATCTGGTAGAATTTTAAAAATAGTTCTAAAACATAACGGAAATTACTAACTTTAAATAAAAAAAATTGTTTTCCTTCCTGGGTTAAAAGATTCTTTTTTAAAATGATGCATGCTCCGAAAATTTAAAGTGTTTGCAATGGTAATCATTAAAATTAAATTACAAAATTAATCACGAAATAAAAAAACGTAAGTTCATAAGTTATACAAAAAAAATAACAAGCTTCTATCACATTTTCCTCGAGCCAATGTCCATCTTGATGCTTTGTCTTCGTTTCATTCTTAAGTGAGACATATTAGAAGAGTCGAATACTTAATAAGCGTTACTTTAAACTATAAGTATATACATTTATTCATCTACATATATTTTAATTGAAAATTTTGCATTTTTGAAGGATATTACAAGATGATATTTCTTTCTTAATAAAGAAAATAAAGCATCTTTTTCCCCATGTACATTTATTTGAAAAGAGCTAACAATTATAGAAACATCTAGTTAACTGTTATCACTTTCATTTGGCGGTACACAATGATAGACTCTTGTGTGTTAGAATTAACCGTTCTTATAACCTGGACTCCACCCATACAATCTACTCGACAATGCAATATGCCCATTAATCAGTATCATAACATTAAACATAAACATTATCATTTCATTTCATGGAACATAAAAAAGTAACTACTACATATATTATCATAGAGATGTTTAAAAAGAAGGTTAACAAAAGAAAGGCCATTGCATATGGACGGACAAATGGGCTCTCTGCCAAGCAAGCGAGCCCACATCCATGGCAACCTTTGAGTTGAAGTAATGAAGACTCGTGGTTATGAACTAAGAAAGCTGAAGTAGTCCAAGGCATTAGAGAGAGCCCCTTGGCCCATTCAAGATAAAAGAAAGCTAGGAAGATCCAATAGGAATAATCTTGAACCGACAAAGTGAACGCATTAGAGATCCATATTAGAGTGGGAAGATGAGACAGCATACCTACAAACATTTGCTTGGATAATTTGATGGAAATCATGCCATATTAAACGACCATATCCGAGATCACAAACAAGGTAACCTTCTGATAGAGTACAAGAGAGAGGTTAGACCTTACCACTTGCCTTGAAAGACATGACCCAAGGTATTGGTGGGAGTAGTCTTGAGAGGGGGATATAAAGCCTAGATAAAAGTAAAACTATAAACCTAGACTCGTGTGTGCATCCTCTCCCCAAGAGATGTACTAACTTAATTGCCAGCATTACGAACAACGTCCCAAACATTTGGTGTCATCTCTAGGATCATTCATGTCCTATATTTTGGATTACTTTTCGTATGCCTGTGGCAACATGTTATTGGGTAATCTGTAATCAAGAAACCACGACAACAAGTACTCAAGAAGAAGGCATGATGGAAGGAAGATTCATAAGAATGGAGGAGATAATGATCTGCATGACTTTGGAAATGAAGATCTTCAACGAGAAAGAGAAACTCTCAAACGAAAGGTTGTAAGGGCTACTATGCGAGCTGGGCTAAAAGAAATAATGTATAATCACAAAATACAACTGGCGCAAGCCTCAATGATAATGAGATATGAAAAATGTATCAAGACCTACATCATTTCATGGACAAACATGAGGAGATTGTTAGAAAGATAGCCGGACCTTCTTCAATAAATACCCTTCTCAACGATGCCAATCTGCCATACAACACCGAGATAATGGTAGTACTCCTGCTCTCAAAGTTCAAAGCTCCACAAATAGAATTGTACAATGTGGATCTGATAGAGGTTATTAAAACCATTGAAAAAGAAATTGATAAGCTTTTAGAGGAAGAAGACACTAAATGGAGGTAGAGGGCAAAACAAAGATGGTAAGGGAGGGTGACATGAATATGAAATTTTTTCACCAATGTGCAAATCAAAGAAGGAAAAACAACACCATCAAGAAAATTGCAGATGAAGATGGAGCAATGAAAATAACTCTTGAGGCAATTAGTATTAAATTCTAGAATTTTTTCAAAGATTACTTCACCACATCCAATCATGAGAATATTACAAAATATTTACGGTAGCTAGAAGGCAAAGTGGTTGTCAAGATGAACACAAAGCTCCTCAGAAAGTTTACAATGTAGGAAGTAGAGGAAGCCATTTTCACATGAATTATGTCGACTCTATAGAGCCAAATGGATTTCCTCCAGCTTTCTACCAAAATCATTGGAATTCGGTGGGCAAAGAGTTGTGTGAATATCCACTCTATATTCTTAATTGTGATGACTTGGTTGATGATACTAATGTTACTCATATTGCTCTAATTCCAAAGATCAAATCTTCTTATAAAGTTTCTAACTTTAGACCCATTAACTTGTGAAAGGTCATGTATAAAATTATTTCCAAAGCTATTGCAAACAAACTAAAGTCATCCTCCCAAGCATAATTTCTTTTACCCAATTAGCTTTTGTCCTAGGCATACTCATATCTAATAAAATCATTATGACTTTTACGTTATTATATATGAAGATTGAGGTGAAGAGAATGTTACATGACACTGAAACTTGATATGAGTAAAACGTATAATAGAATTGAATGAATTTTTTTGAGGGAAATGATGGGGAAATTGGAGTTTGCTCAAGAATGGATCAGGCTAGTCATGAAACGTGTAGAATGAGTGACTTATTCTATTTTGTTGAATGGTATTCCCCAAGAATCCTTTAGGCCTTCCAAAGGAATTAGGTAGGGGACCCTTTTTCACTCTACCTATTCACTCTTTGTGACAACTTAAGTGCATTACTTAACCATGTTGAAAGATCAAAAGCTATTTTTGAGATTCCTATTGCTAGAGGCAAAGTCTATATAGACCACCTTTTCTTTACAGATGACAACTTATTGTTTTGCAAATTAAACTATCTTGCATGGAGCCGCATGATACACTTAATAAATACTTATGAAAGGTCTCTAGTCAGAGACTAAACAAGGAGAAGACATCAGTACAATTCAGAAGAAACACTATTAAGGAAAACTAAGAAATCATATTGAGTATTGTAAGAGTGAAATCAAGTCAACAATATAAAAAGTACATTGGTCTTCCAACTCTAATTGGGAGATCCATAACTCAATCCTTCAAGCATATTCTGCGCAAAATAAGGTAGGGGTTGACTAGCAACCGAATGAAGATGTTATCTCAAGCTAGTAAGGAAATCTTTCTTAAAGTTGTAATGAAAGCTATGCCAATATATAATATGGAAGTATTTAAACTATCATATTCTCTGTTGAAAGAGATTAATAAAGTAATGAAGAATTGTTGGTGGGGACAAAGTGAGAATGAAAGGAAGGTCCATTTGATATCATGAAGCACTATTGTAGATGGAGACTATGATGGAGACTGGAAAGTGGGGGGCTAGGATTCCGACAATTAAAAAGTTTCAACTGGGCAGTATTGGCAAAACAATGATGGAGATTATTGTAGTTCCCTCACTCATTGGCTTCAAAAGTGTTAAAAGAGAAGTATTTTCCAAAAGTACAATTTTTTTCATACCATATTGGGAAGGAAACCATCATTTATTTGGAAAAACATACTGGCTCCAAGATTGAAAAAGGAACATTATGGAGGGTAGGAAATAAAAATGATATCAAAATCTGGACGAACATGTGAATCCAAGGCTTTTCTCCTTTGGAATTCAAATCTCATTGAGAAGACTGGAACATGAAGCTACTATCAGTGCTTTGATTGACCCAGACACAAGATAATGGAGGACTAATGTGGTGGATGGACTATTTTAAAGAAAAGAGGCTGATATTATCAAAGAGATCCCCATTAACTATAATAAGTGTGTTGATAAGTTAATTTGGACAGGTTCGACTCAAAGCTCATTTTTAGTGAGGAGTGCATATCATATGCATAAAGAGTTGGTTGAACATGAGAAGGGCCAGACATCGAGTAGTAGACACCGAGGACAATTTTGGGCATGCATTTGGAAGTTGCAGATTATCCCTACAGAAAGATTTTCATGTGGAGGGCCTATCGAAAAGGACTACCAAAAAATCAGAACCTATTCAAAAAGAAGATTGTGGAGAAGCCACTATATCCAATTTGTTTAATGGATAAGGAACCAATTATACATGCTTTATGGAAGTTACCTTGCCTCACAAGATGTGTGGCACCAATGTTCAAGACAGATAATTTATTCTAAAACAAAAACTCATTCAAGGGCTTCATTGAAGAAATGAGATCAGCATTTGAGAAAGAAACAGTGAAGGAAATATCAGTTGTTCTCAAAAGAGTGTGGATGAGGCGCAACATGTTTTTGTTTTAAATATTATTTAGGAGTCCCAACTTAGTAGCAAAGCAGGCTCAAGAAATTTTGCAAGACTTGAGAGACTCAAAGACCAAGGAAGAAGATCAAACTAGTTTGGAGCAGCAATTGGATTTTACTTGGCATCCTCCCCCTTTAAACTTTTACAAGATCAATTGAGATGCTGCAGTAGATTAAGCTCAGTGCAAAATTGGCATATAGATCATAATAAGAGATTGTAATAGGATGGTTTTGGCAACATCTAGACTAAACAGACTCCCCTCTTCCCATATCCTCTTATTGTATAAGCTATTGGTGCTATGGAAGCAATTGGTGCTAAAGTTGGATCTCAAGAGCATCATCTTAGAAGTAGATTTTCAACAAGTCATCAAGGAAATAAACAAGAGGAGTGATAACTGGTTTGCAACAAGAATGATTATTGAAGACATCAAGATCCAGTTAAGTAATTTTGAAGCTTGGTCAGCAATGTATGAGAAGATATGTAAAAAAGACAACTCATGAACTTGCACAAAATACTCTCTTATTTTTTATTTTCTACTGTTGATGTAGGGATCATTCCCTCTCATATGCATACTCTGATTTGATTCTTAGTTGAATAAAGATAAACTCCTTAAAAAAAAAATGATGAGATCTAATTTCTAGTTTTTGCATTTTCTTATGAGGAAGCCGAGATAAATGATTAAATTAATTATATTTGGATTGCTATACATTAATATTATTTTTAATAATTTATTAATTGTTTTCACATGAATAATGATATTAATTTCTTGCCAAATTATGTTTTTGTTAAAAATCAATATATGGCGAGACCTAAATATTACTTGGAAATCACATTGATCCTAATCTTATTCCTATCCCATCAATGAACAGGGGAAAAAAGAGAAGAAGAAAGAAACTGATGAGTTTGTGGTGTTTAGTAGAATTTCACTCCCCTGTATGAAACAACTTAATTTTATTCATTTAAATAAACGGATTAAATCTATTAATAATAACATGATGAAATTAAACTCGTGCCGAATTTATGATTTATAATAAAAGCATAATATGCATGTCAGGTTTGTTTATATCAAATTGAGTTGAGATTATATATAAATACATTTCGATTCCATGGGTCGAATTTCTAAAGAAATGTATACAAAAAAGTTAAACCAATTATTGATGGGATTCGTTATTTGTTTAATTTCTCATAAAAAAATTTAAACATATCTCAATTTATTTGTTATATTTAAATACAGATATCAATTTATTTATATTTAAACATAAGATTTATAAAATATTACTATTTACCGATCAATTTAAATTATCTAAAATTATCCGAGCATTCAAAGACCACCTAAGTCTTAATCCATTAATTTCATATTTTGCTATATTACATTCACAAATTATGAAAAAAAGAAGAAGAAAAATGTAAAATATTTCATTTTGACAAATTTAATATATTTTGCATAGCATCACCACTACAATCCCACACACCTATGAATTTTTATTTTTGCATATATTTTATATATTTTATTAATATAATTAGTTGTATAATTTTTTCTTAATATGAAATAACTTTTTTTTTTTTTTTTTTTTTTGCAAAGAGTTA
The DNA here is from genome assembly GCA_036559045.1 of Platycarya longipes. NCBI lineage: Eukaryota > Viridiplantae > Streptophyta > Magnoliopsida > Fagales > Juglandaceae > Platycarya > Platycarya longipes. Next base: position 14,046,837 of record CM071792.1, on the reverse strand, counting down.
GAATCTTATATCCAAGAAGGACCCCTCCTCAAATTTATTAATAACCCTCACTTATGGTAGAGAAATACTGTAGAAACAATAAACACCTAAGGATTAAAAAGTAAGCCAAAGTGCCAAAAAACAATCCTAAACACAAAAATATTCCTAGACCCAAAACAAAGACTTACAACTCCGACTTTATTACCTAGCAAACCAACCAATACCAATGAAAGAATAAACCAATATAAGAAACCCACAAATAAGGCAAATACAATTTATCAGTACGCAATAAACCTTTAAGAAACTGTGGAACATGTAACAAGGATCTCCAAACACGTGTTGAACCTTGCGCTCTCATTTTAGCCAAAAAATCAGCTAGCATATTACTTTCCCAAAATATATGCTTAATAGAGAAAATCTCAATATCAAACGAACTTATCACTTCCTCCCAAAAATCTTCTAAGTATCAAATTCTACATCTTCTGCGAACAACCCAAATAACACAAGTCAATGAGTCTGATTCAATCTCAACATGATTCAATCCAAGTGTTCAGCAATACTTCAAACCAATCAATAATACTTTTAATTTCGCAACATTATTAGTGTCATCTTCCAAAAAATAAGAGAAAGCCAAAATTAAATTACCTTGAGTATTCATAATATGACCACCAACACTTATCCTCCCTAGGTTACCAAATTAACAACCATTTATATTAAGTTTAAAACTTTTAGCTCTCAGCTTCTCCTAATAAACAGGTGTAACCCACGGCACTTTAGTAGGCAAAATAGTCAATCCTAACTCCCTCAACCTTCCTATATATGCAAAAGCCAATATAGTAAGCTTCTTAAATTTTCCTTGCACTTTAAGAAGTTTAAAATAAATTGACCTCCAAAATTCTTCTACTGGAATAATCTTTTCTTTCATTCTTGCTTTACATTTGCGTTGCCACAATTTTCAAGAAATAATATAAGGAAATAATCCCAAAACTTATCAATCTGAGAGGACCTAGTTGCCCGGTAGAACCATGACAAAATCTAATCCCTTCAACCTCTGTTTGAATCATATGAAATACCCAAACAAACAAAAAATTTCTTCCATAAAGCTGTAGCAATATCACCCGTAGCTAAAACATGACTTAAATCTTCAATGTCCCCTCTCAAAAAACAATCACATTTAGAAGAAATGGGAGTCCCTACTTTTCTCAACCTATCATCCACACTCAAACCACCATGAAATGCCTTCCACAAAAAAACAAAAATCTTTTTAAGAAGAGCTCCATGCCATGCCCAGTTAGCCCATGGCATACTTGGAGCATTCACTCGAATACATTGCCAAGCAGATTTTGTGAAAAATAAACCATCCTTATTTTTAAGTCAAACAAAAATATCATTTCCAGATCTAAATTTGGCCAAGGCATTACAAATCTCTTCAGTTTTTTCCAACCCCACTAATCTCTCAAGTTCCACAACATTCCAACTATTCATTACTCTAACATCAGTCACTATCAACAAAGGCAAATCAATTATAGGATAAGAATCCATTAAATGACCACTATCCAATCACCTATCCCTCTAAAAAGAAATGTTTCTATCCCTCACTCTCCATTTAGAATTATTTAACACCAATGGAATACATTTCACCGACATTTTTCAAAATTTAAACCCTTTTGTCGAATCTATCAAAGAAATATGCTTTTCTTCAACATATTTGGCACGAAAAAATTGAGACCAAGTATCATTACTTGTCAACGGCTTCCAAGCAAATTTCATGTGAAGAAAAGTCTAAATCTCAACAAAATCTCTAAGCACAAGACCCCCTCATCATATGGCTTAGACATCTTCCTCCAAGCAATCCATTTCTTTTTCATCTTCTCATCACTTTCTCTCCAAAAGAAAGAACTACATAAGCTCTTAATATGAAATACCTATTATAACTAGGAATAATAATATGTTAACATCTCATTTACCATCATTTTATTTTTTAATTTTTAATTTTACTTAATAATTAAAGAAGTGACTATTAGTGAAATTGTATATTTTTTAAATTTTTTCTTAATGATTAAGAATGCTAAAAAATATTAAAAAAATACAAATATATTATAAATAGTAGAATGATAGTAAATAAAATATAACTCTATTATTATCCTTTAGGGAGCGCTTGGCATAAGGAATTGGTGCATATATACATTTTTACACCCTCCAATCAAAAACTCACACATAAGCATTTTTTTTAAAATAAAATATAATTGGATTTAGGAAATCGGTTTTACCTTTTTACCTTTACCTGTTTATCTCGATTCATTTTCTCTTATTTTTCCGCTTTTCAGTTCTCTCTCTTTCGTTAAGTTCTCTCTCTCTCAAATTCAATTGGTGAATGCATCAAGAACATTTTAGCTTTAGTGTAGTGGTGAATCCGTTGCGAACACAACTTAGAATAATCTTTTGGTTGGTTGGTTGGTTCAAAGCAAGCATTTGAAGTATCTCTCGCTAATGTCTCATGAACACAACTTCAAGGGTAAAATGATGTAATCTTATAATTCCATGTGGATGATACAAATGAAACTAATGAGATTTGTGGGTGTATATTTATTCGTTTTAATGAGCTTCAAGTTGCAAACACAACATTCACTAATTTGATCTTCAGAAATATAGAAGGGATGGGAGGATTTATTATTTAATTGTAATACTTCCCCGGAACACAATCACGAGAACTACGTTTTCTTCGTCAAAGTAAAATTCATTGATACAAGACCAACACAAAAGTCCACAAATTCTAAAATGTGGCCAAAAATTCATCTTTTAATTCATTTACCGTGTGCTCATGGCTACTACTTTTATCGCGTGCTCATGGCCACTTCCCATAGAGAAATGTGGTCTTTTAATAGTGAGTCATTTGACTTTAATTGCAAAAAGTTAATCAAATACAACAACTGACTTTCAACTTCGCCCTCTGTTGATCTGCAGACATGAGATTTCTGGAAGTTGGATAGAAAGAGCGAGAGTGTGTGTTGAAAAATAAAGAATATTTTTTATGAGAGATACAAAGGAGTGCGGAGAGATAGAGAGAGAGTGTTGCGAGAGGTGAAAGATGAGTGTTTTGGAAATTGCATACTCATAAAAGATTAAATGAATGTCGTACATGTTCGTTATTTATTAGATAATGTAAATTTAAGGATTTATGCAGTTTGGATTGAAGCTTTTCTCTATCCGTTAACTAATAACATTAATAAAATATCTAAAATATTTATAATAACATATTTCATTTAGGAAAATGCTATTTTTTCTGAATTTGGATAAAATGTATTGCTCTCGAATGTTTTTTTTTTTTTTTTACAAAATGATTAAAAAAATATTTTTTAATAATGGGGTTATTTTTTTTATTTTTTAAATTTATTTAAAATCATCGAAAAAATTGATTAAATATAAATAAATAAAAATTTGCCCACTGGGGACAAATTCGGGAATTTGGCACCACTCTTGCATTTAGCTCTTCGAGAATTTACTTTACCAACCCGGCCATCACTGTGTTCAGACAGTTACGGATTTAGCTTCCCGAGAATTGGCCTTATCTCTCTCTTTCTCATGGGTCCCTTTCGAACCATTTCCAAGTTATCTGCCTAACCTCACTTTCATTCGTCTTTCTCGTTTTTCCTAGAATGGAAAATGGATAAAATAACTATAGTAGCAAACCTTCAATAAATCTGAGTATTGGTTGAATAACTTATATATCTTTTAACAATCACTCATATTTTCAGAAATTTACGGATAATCGAAAAGATTACTCTTCGAAAAATTCTTCCATTCCTAAACTACTAACATCTTATATTTTTCCGAGAAAAGAAATTAGAAAAGTCAAATTTTGTCGGTCGGAAGTAAATATTATCAGCTAAATCTTCAAGAGAACGCTTTGATGGTATTGGTCAAAGACTGATCAATTAGTTCAGTATTTTCTCTTTTATTTATTTATTTATTTATATGTTATCTCACGATTTTTACTTTCGTAATTATATAATTAAAAACCTCAACTTTATATTCTGCTATCTCTTTGCCTGTTCTTCTTTTTGCTGCAGTCTTTCACAATCCCAAAAATAAATAAAGGGGGAAAAAAGAGCTAATCATTCAGAGAATGTCAAACGGGGCAGAGTTACCGGTGGTGGTGGCGCGGGGCCGCTTGGCCGTGCTGACTGCGCACCTCACCACGTCCGCCGAGCCCATCGATGCCGCACCAGCTCTCGAGCCACATTGCCTCTCTGCTCAGACCACGGTCCCACCACCCGGCAACCTTAGAGGATCACTGACCATCATCGACGAGAGGACCGGTAAGAAGTACCAGGTTCCGGTCTCTGAGGAGGGCACGGTCAAATCCACTGATTTGAAGAAGGTAGATATAAATATATGTAGTAGTTAGAGATTAGCTCTTTTCTTTTGGAAAAGAATGGATTTGATCGCTGATTGGGTCTTTTGATCTCTGCTTATACTTGAATTTTGGTTCGTTTATCCATTTAATTGTTTTATTAAAATTGTCTTGTTCTGGTGGCTGGGGAGATTTCAGAAAAGATAAATAAAAAAAAGCAGAGGGATAGTGATTCCACCAATTTTAACGAATTAGTTCGTCGGACATCCATTCGTTCCTATTTTTGTGGTCGCTTAACTTTCAGGAAAATGTAGAGTATGATCAGAATATCGGGGTTGTTTTTCAAATGTAACTCATGAGTTTCATCTAAAATTACTCATGATTCTAATGTTTAGTTAGGATGATACGATGAGAATTTTTTGGCTACTGGATTAGTATATGCCTCCTCGACATGGCTTATGGATTTGTACTCTTGCTATGATGAGTTAACATTAGTTGAGCTGATTTTTTAATCTGGATATACAGATCACAACAGGAAAGAATGAAAAGGGGCTCAAACTGTATGACCCTGGTTATCTAAACACAGCTCCTGTTCGGTCGTCGATTTGTTATATTGATGGCGATGAGGGGATCCTTAGGTATAGAGGCTACCCAATTGAGGAGTTGGCTGAAAGTAGCACGTTTTTGGATGTGGCCTACCTCTTAAGTAAGTGCTCTATATAAATTTACTAGTTTCTAATGACGAAAGCAATCATTGTGAGGGATCATACTAGTATAACATAACTGTTTTTTTCCCCCCTGTAGAAAAAGATTCCTTAGGAATCATCTATGCATCCCAATGGGTATTTATTGAACATCAACTGTTGATTTTATTGTGGATTATAGCGAAGGCCATTGAGCAGGTGTACTGTAGTTCTGAGTTTCTAAATGTTGCAGAATCTATGAGTTTGTCAGCAGAGTCCACGGGTCATCCATTATGCATCCTTAATTTCATGGTGAAAGAAAGAGGAAACTCTAGCAAAATGAAATCTCGTTTAAGTTCGTTGGGCATTTAAGGCCTATATTTTTTTTCTTTGTAATAAAAGTGAGTTGGAGGTTTAATGAGAAAGCATGGGAAAGAAAATAGGTTTTTATAAACCAACTGATTTGGAAGTTTAGAATTACATAAGGAAACCTGGCTAAAGGGGTTGATTGTCTTCTCCACTCCTCTCTCTCTCTCTCTCTCTCTCTCTCCCTCCTCAATTTGCAACACAGATGCATGATGGAATGAATAACATCCAAATCTCAAGTATACATGAATTTACAAACAAAATATAATTTTTAGAGAAAAAAGCATACCTCAGATTTGAACATTTTGAATTTTATGCTCATTTACCATAAAGATCTTCTATCTAATTCATATTTCACAAGTTTGGAGTGTGGCCTCCTTTGTTGGACAAAAAAAGTTCTTATTTGTCATGCTTATGTTCAGCTTGCAAAAAAGAATCTGACAACTTTCAAAGTTTCTTCTTCTCATTTAGTGTGTGAAGAGAGAGTGAGTGAAAAAATTTCATAGAAACTCAATCATGTATACAGTGAGCAAAATTTCACTTCTTAAAAATCTTTATGTAAGCTTTTTTGTATTCTCGATTGGTTTGTGCAAAAAAGGAAGAAAAAGAACTTCAGAAGTTAAAAAAGTGACTTCACATGTGTGATAAAAAAACAAAAGCATTCATTATCTTTTCTTTGTTTTGTCAACCATTTATATTACATACATGTTTTATATACATTTATCTTGGTCCTTGGATATATATACTGTATACATAGATTATATATATTAATATATATATATATGTAATATCGCACAAAAGACAATTTTTTTGATATATCACAAAAGACAAAAAATTGCAGCCTTTTAGAACATTTTCTCCAAAAGGTGACCTCTTTCTTTTTGAAGTCTTGACAAACTCAAGACTCGAGAGCTATTCCTCACTTTTTTTTGGTTCCCCTTCTTTAACTCTATTTATTTTGCAAACTGTACTGCTTTTTTAATAATTTGCAAGTGCCTTAAACATCCTAGAGTTATAATTTATTTCTTTTCTTCTTTTAAGCCTTAGCCTCAACTTACGTATGTATATAAATGAGGAGAGACACGAGCGAAAATAATTTAGATCCAAATGGCTTCGAGTTCTGTTGTCTCTTAACTAACACAAGGTTATCTTTTATTATGAAGTAAGATGTGAGGATTAAGTCATAGTCAAGCCAAGGGGAGACCGGCATTTGATTCTTTATGTAGCCTAATATACTATCTTGGATTGTTAGAGGGTTGAATGTGGTTGACATGTACCTTAGAATCATAAAGGTTCTTTGTCAATGGGAGGTTGATATTATATGTTTGTAGGAAACTAAACTAGAATTTCTGTCTAGGGGCATTGTTCGAAGTTTGTGGGAGTTTCATCATATGGAATCGGTGTTTTTAGAATCTAGAGGGGTGTTGGGGGGAGGTTTTCTAATGTGAGATAATAAGATAGTGGAGGTGTGTTGTAATCTATGGGTATTTTGGGCTTGTGGTATTTTGGGTAATTTTCTTAGGCTTGTTGGGTTTTTCATGGGATAGGTGTTTTTGAGCATTCATGCACTAGGTGTTTTCTTGTATACAACCAGTGTACTTGTTTACTCCTTTTGATGTATATAACATTTTTACTTATATAAAAAAAAAAAAGATAGTGGAAAAGTTGACAAAGCATGTGGGAGATTTTTTTTTTTTTAATTAAAATTGTATTAATATTCAAAGAATGGGCAATAGCCAGTTACAAAAATCTGTCTATCCACTTGGTACATTTGAAACTAGAAAAGCATGAAGGTCCATGTCATTACGCACAACAATGGACCATGTACAAAGAGTACTAAAAAATAATGCAATCAGCTCCTCCTGTGATCTTTCCTTGTTTTCAAATATCTGTTCGTTGCGCTCCTTCCAAAGACACCACATAACGCAAATGACTCCTCCTGTGATCTTTCCTTGTTTTCAAATGTCCGTTCGTTGCGCTCCTTCCAAAGACACCTCATAATGTAAATGAGGATCATTTTCCACATAGAAAAGTGTGTGGGAGATTTTACGATAACCTATTCTTTAAGAAATGTAGAAGATGGTTTCTTGTGGTGGGCCTCTGTGGGTGTCCATGGGCCATGACTCTAAGGCCTCGTTTGGACTTTGAGATGCAATGAGAAATTTATGAATAGTTGTAAATGAATTGTGAAAAGTAGTAAAATGGTTGTTAAGATGTTTAATCGGGTGTTGGGAAATGAGAGAAAAGTTGAATAAAAAATATTTTATTATTTTTGTTTTGGAATTTGAGAAAATTGAATGATTTTTTGTATTTTGTTTGGAAGTTTGAAAATGTTGTAATGACTAGGTAATGATTAGATGAAAAAGTTGAAGATTTGAAATTGAAAAGGCATTTGTGTTGTAGTGTTTGAATGTTGAGATGAAATGAGATGAGATGAGACCATCTTGCAATCCCAACTCGGCTTAATAGTGGTTTTAACTCCCTCTTTATCTTATACAATAAAAAAGAATATTATTCCATAAACATTAAAATAATTCAAACTTCATTATTGAAAGTCATAACGTAGCACTTGTTAAAAGACCATAGCCTTGGGTGTTTTCATATAAAAATCTTTAATCATTACCAGAAACATAACTGATGTTACTAATAGTAGCACCATAAAACTATGTTTGAGTCTCATCTCCATGAGCTAAGCCTGGTTTGCAGATTCGTCTTTGCATTCTTCATCATTTGGGATGGTTAACACATAAAAACAAATATGAGTCGAATACTAGTAAGCAACTACAGCTGTAAATATTATAACAAAATAGATTTTCATATATGAAAGGACATACTTAATTTAAACTTTATCATGCACATACATACAATGATCGAAATACTATAATCAATCTATGGCCAGCATGCATGCCCCATGAGTAGGAGTTGGTGATCTTAATGATCACAATTCCAACCTAACCCCAAGGGGTTGGCCCAAGGGATGAAGGCCTTGGTCTTGGGGTTTCACTCCCTTCAAGGTCTAAGGTTCAACATTTCATGGGTGCAAACAATCTTTTGGGGCCACACCTCCTAGTGAAAAGTCAGTGATTTAACCAGTCCATGTAGGAAAATTTTCGAGGGTGCGGTACATGGGACCGGGGTTTACTCTATAGGGGTGGGTGGGTCTGGGCCCTGCCTTGGAGAGGTTTTCGATATCAAAAAAAAAAAGGATCACAATTCCAACCCATGGCCACAGGTGGAACCCAATCAGAGAAGGAATGGACATAACTAGGTGCATGGTGAAGCATGGAGAGGATGGCATTTGAATGAGGTGAGTGTCCATATTGGGTGGGGCTATGGAAGCATGAGAAGAGAATGGTATACATATTTTACAAATACCCACTTTGAGGTGTGTGATGGATCCAAAATCAAATTTTGGCATGACATATGGTGTGGTGATAGGGCACTCAAGGAAATTTTGTCCAGAATTCTATGGTATAGCAAGAATGAAAGAATCCTTTATTGCGGACCTCTTAGTTCTATCGAATGGAACTACTCATGGAATGTTACATTCTTTAGAGATGTCCTAGATTGGGAAGTTTATGCTTTTTCAGAGTTCTATGATCTAGTGTACTCCTTTTTTTTTGGTGGGGGGGGGGGGGTTCTTACCTATGGTGGCAGCAAGAAGAAATCTTCTCGATTTGAATTCTTGGTGATGGGGTTGCTGCAATAGGTGAAATGGATGGAGCTATGGCTTTTTCTCAACTTCTTGGTCAGCCAACAATTAGTAGGCCCGAAGGGTGAGCCCAGCACTTAAACAGAGAAGGAGAAGCACACTTTTTTTTTACTTGATTTTGCCTTACCTGAATGTTGCTGCAGTTCTTAGAGAGTTTCTTCCCAAGTGTTTGGCAATAAACTTAAAGAAAAGAGTAGAGAATCAGGCGGCACAGTTGGGGTCTTTTATCTGGTTAAGACAGTAAAGGATTGGGTTGGAACTGAAGAAGAAAACTTGGTTTTTTACGCTTCCTTGAGGCTTGTGGCACAAGGCAGAATTTGTGGCATCTTTCTTTCTTTCTTTTTTGAGAATCTTACCTGATAAGTATGTCATAATTAGTAATCAAATACTATTTGTAACGATCATTTAGTATTCTACTGCTACGTTATTTAGAATATCAAATTAGTGTGGCCTACTTCAATATGCTTCAAGTGCACTAACATGTCAATGAGAAGTTACCATTTCATTGATTAAGATAAATTGTCATAATTAACATGTTATAGTCTTATTAAATAAAATATCTAATTTAATGAGCTTATGATTTCTAGTTTGAAAGGAATTGCTATAAATATTATCTATTTATTATTCACATTCAATATAACTTATGAATTATTTTTATGCAATGTTCAATGGTCATTTAAATTTTGAAACTGAAATACTTTAAAAGTAAAAAGTATTACAGCAATCAAATCAGGTTATTAAATCATTAATTTTAACTTCTCTCTCTCTCAAAACTGCCACTATAACCATTAACAGTTAGTATAAGCTTTCATTTTCCAAATAAAGGTATGTCATTCTACAAATATAAATGTGACATCAATGTATGCCAAAGAAATGAATATTATAGTGATTTTTTTTATAAGTATTGTAGTGATTAATTATACCTGCTTTCCAATGAAAAACCTTATTTATTATTGGTTACTTCAATTTTTGAATGGTCATCTTATTGTGTTCTTCTTTACTTGCATGCTGTGTCTATTTTTATTTTTGAGAAGTTTTATTAATTTATCTTCAAAAGTCGCTTCATCAATGCATCTTCTGAATCTGAATTAGTTTGCTTCCTTCATTCAGTGTATGGGACTTTGCCTTCTGAAAGTCAACTTGCAGACTGGGAGTTTGCTATTTCTCAGCATTCAGCAGTACCACAAGGAATTTTGGTGTGCCTCTCTTTTCTGGATTTTTATTTTGGCATTGCTTTTGTTACTTGTGGCACTACGATTAAGTTTTACTAGTGCTTCCAACATCTCTTTGTCAAAGTACTCTTTTGGTATGATTCATGAAATTTAAAAGATATGTTACTTGTGACACTACAACAGTGTTTTACCAGCACTTCAAATCTATTTGTCAAAGTATTCGTATGATATGATTCATGTAAATATGAAAGATGATCCCCTCATAAGCGCACTAGCATTGGACTCATCAAAATTTTCCTTCAAAATTTGATGGAAAATATAAGTTTGATGAAAAAGCAACACCTAAAAAAAATCCTATATTGGACTCATCAAGAAGAAATGAAGGATTACTATTCAAAAGCCAAACTAAAAGTACTTGTATTTTATTCTCCCAACTTTTTTTTCCTCATTTTTCATCAAATATGACGAAAGCTTCTTGATGAGTCCAATGTAGAATTTTTTTAGGTGTTGCCTTATCATCAAATTTGTACTTTCCATCAAATTTTGAAGGAAACTTTTGATGAGTCCAATGCTAGTACTCTAACCCTCCTTCCCCCTTCTTTTCTCCCTGGAATGACTAGTCTTGGTACTTAAATGGTACCTCTTACCTTTTAGAATGGGAAGGTATGATTTCACCCATGTAATACTTACTACCTGATAGAATGTCTACAAACCATTCCTGTCTTAATGCAAGATCCAAAGTTCTTTAAAACCAAACACAACCTCTATCGAGAAACTTAGACAATAAACTGTCTTACAAAAAAGTCGAGAGTCCAGTTTTTATGGCCTGTAGGACTGTCCTTAATTCTGGGTAGTTAATACAGAAAAAACAAAAGCAAGTCAAATACCTAGTGTAGATAGGGGGAGTGCTAGTCGTCCTGGTGCAATGGATCCCGATGGATCCCGTTTTCAGTCTTTTTTTTTTAGTTTTTTTATATGATTTTTAAGTAAGTGGTTTTAAATAATGTTGTAATTTTTTTATGTTTTTAAAAAATGTTTTAAGATGTTAAAAAAATCATGTAAAAAAATAAATCACAACATTATTTAAAAACACTTACTTAAAAATCATATAAAAAAAAAAAACTAAAAAGAAAAACTGAAAACGGGATCCATCAGGATCTATTGCACCGGGACATTTAGCATTTTCCGTGTAGATAGATGCAGCATATGGTAAATAACATTATAAACATATTTTATCTTTGGAAAACATAATAAAATCTGAATAAAACCATTGCACACATTATAAACATCACTTTCCATTTTATTAATTAATTGGCCTACACAGATTTATGTGCTGTGTATAATGTTTGGCAGTTACAAGACTTTTGGCTCCATACCTGTGGTATGGACAACACTCGATAAATGATGTCCTGCACATGCAATATACTAATAGGCATCTCCACGTTTTAGCTCTATTAACATCATGCATTGATGATTTGAACACAATTGTTTAGATGGATCATGCAATTATATATATGTATATATATTTTTCATTTTGTCCTTTCCTTTTATTCTTTCATGCATCTTAACATTTTCGTAACTTCGCATTTTTATATCATATATAGCATAAGCATGCAACATAAAATAAATATATATATAAAACTTCGAAGAAACTTAATTATCAAAAAAAAAAAAAAAAACTTTGAAGAAACTTAATGAATGTATCATATAAGGTACATTAGTAGGGGATTTCAAAGAAAAGATTGCAAATTCTAACACATTTGTGAAACCATTTGTGCTAGCTACTCTAAATGATATGTGCTAGCTAGTCTAAGCCCCCATTTGGATTTATAAAGTGTTTCATCTCATCTCATCATTACAACTTTTCCAAATTCTCACACAAAATATAATAAACAATTCAACTTTTTCAAATCTCAAAACAATAATAATATTACAAAATAATATTCTAACAATATTTTATTCAATTTTCATCTTTCATTTAAAACCATCCCATATCATCTCTAAATCCAAACTGGGGCTAAATGATTTAAATTTGTAATGAAGGTGTTTCCCTATGACATCCAATTGTTTAACTAGTAATAGTTTTTGTAATAGATTGAGTATTATCTTTAGCATGATGAAACATTGTTTTCAAGGAAACGCAAGATTATTGTTATTGATTGGTGCTGTATGCGCAAAAAGAGCGGTGAAACAGTGGATCAGTTAGTCCTCCATTTTGAGATTGCCAAGGCCTTATGAAATGATTTTTCAGCAAAGTCGGAATAGCATGGGTTATGCCTGGGAAAATGGTTGATCTTTAAGCTAGTTGGGAGAGGTCTGAAGGTTATTCCTCAGATTGAAGCTGTGTGGAAGATGACACCTACATGTCTTTTGTGGTGTATTTGGAGGGAAAGGAATGACCGAAACCTTGAGGCTTGGAAGCGCTCTCTGGAAGATTCTTAAAATCTTTTGCTTGAGACTTGATTTATGTGGGCTATTGCTATAGATTTTAACAATCCTAGTTTCCATGAATTCCTTGTATCTATCTCTAGTTCTTAATTAGGTGCAATCTCTTGTATGCTATCTGTGTACATGGGCTATGCTTATTTTTGTATTATTAAAATTTCTTTTACTTATAAAAACAACAGTGCTTGCAGAACAAAGACTTTTCCTTTGAGAGAGGTATCTTATTTTATTTTTACTTTTTATAGGACATTATACAGGAAATGCCTCATGATGCCCACCCAATGGGTGTACTTGTCAGTGCAATAAGTGCTCTTTCTGTCTTTCATCCTGATGCAAATCCCGCTCTTAGAGTAAGTTTGATCATTTGAGTTTGATGTATTGATTGTCATGTTATTTTTCCTTGTGTAGACATCAGTATCATATAGGTATCGTGTGTTGCTGCACATTGTCTATCTGGTTTGAATTAATTCACGTTTTCTGAAGTGAAAGCTTGTAGAAGTTCTTCCACACCCCATCCCATTTTTATTCACAAGAAATGAAGGAATTTATGCAATTTAATTTCAGAGATGATACTCGGTTTCCTGCGAGTTTAGCTTCATTTTGTGATCAGTAAAAGATGTGAGCTCCACCCATTTTATTCTTGAAAGAGATAATCTGTCTCCAATTTAATCTGTTATCGTTACTATATTAATGTGTCAGCTTTCCCCAACTTTTATATTAAATTTAATTACATGGACCTTCCTGTACTTCCACATCTCAAGATTATCTACCATCAAATCTATCTTGATGATTCAATGGAGTGGAAGTTTATTCCTAGCTTCAGGGTCAATTTGTTTCTGTTTTAGTGGCAAACAACTGACCGGTCAATTTAGTTCTTTCAAGTTTCAAGTTCAAACCCATTTGAAAGCACCTAGCATTGACAAATGCAAATGTCCAATTATTTTTTGTTTGTGAGAATGTAAATAAGTTGCATCCTCTTATGCTTGTTGATAGGAAAAATGTTACTGCAGCATTTGTTATAATACAATAGTTCTTTTATTTTATTTAGTAGACAGTTTGCTCTTTAGAAAGAAAGAAAGAAAGAAAGCAGAAATGATAGCCTTCTGTTACTTGTCCTGCTTTAAATTACGATCGATCTCTTAGTTTCCTTCTAATTGACTTTGTTATGAATGAACATGTTGACATTTCTAATGAATATTTTTGTTGATAAAGGGTCAAGATCTTTACCGGTCAAAACAAGTTAGAGACAAACAAATAGCACGTGTGCTGGGGAAGGTATGCATATTCATTTACTATATTGTTTTGGCTCTATTCCTTGCTAAAGTGGATCAACAGTTGTCAGTTCTGACATGCTTGCTTTTTGCAACTTAAATAAGCCTGTCTAGTTGAAAATTTGTTAGTAGACCAGCTGCTATAGTCTTGCAGTGAACTTATCTGGTATCTTGGAACTGATTTTGTTTTGCAGGCACCAACAATCGCAGCAGCTGCTTATTTGAGGATGGCAGGAAGGCCTCCAGTTCTCCCTTCTAACAACCTTTCTTATGCAGAGAATTTTTTGTACATGCTAGACTCATTGTATGTATCATCTTTTGCTCTAAATAATATGGATTTTTGTCTTTTTTAACCTTATTAATAATTTCTTTCTGCAAACTTGCAGAGGCAATAGGTCGTATAAACCCAACACTCGACTTGCTCGAGTTCTAGATATTCTCTTCATACTGCATGCAGAGCATGAAATGAATTGCTCCACAGCTGCAGCTCGACATTTAGCATCAAGGTAGGCCTGGCACCCAACCAAAATAAATCAGCTCTAATACTAATGTCACATACCTGGTTCTCTCTCTGCAGTGGAGTTGATGTATACACTTCTGTTGCTGGGGCTGTTGGAGCACTGTATGGTCCTCTTCATGGTGGGGCTAATGAGGTATTCTTATAGCACCAGTTTATTGTCTTTTTCCATGCATTACAGGTGGTACCATATGATACCCCCTCTGTCTAGGGTTAGAAATGCGACTAGCTTTTAAATGAGTTTCATATGAACAGGACGTATAAGAGAGCCCATAGATCAGTAACAAATCAAACTTTATTGGTTGAAATAGACTCATTGGTAGCACTTTTTTAAATTGAGGAGTGCTACAACCACAAAGGGATTACACAAAAATAATCGTACAAGTTGACATGGCTTCACGGCCCCTTTTTTAAAAACATTTACTTCATGCAGTCATTTCCTATTTGTTCCTCATCTCCGTTCATTTAATATAAAGTGATTCTATTTATATCTCATGGCAAGCAGAAACATACAAATTCAGTCCATTGCATTCATCAACTTTATAATAAGAGGGTGCATGTAACATGGGCCTACCAATAAATAGTCTATACATTGTATATCATCAAAGCATGTGCATATAATATAGGTTTGTACAAAGAGCACTTTTTTGTTTGCACAAATAGCAAGAAGAGTATGATCACAATTACTTTATGCAAACAACTGCAGTCCTTGTCAATAAGCACCTAGCTAATCACAATCATGCCAATTTCTATCTAACATCATTCATTTGTTTTTTTTTTTTTGTAAGTAAAAGATATATTTTATTAATAGGAATGAAAAAGGCAGAGCCCGTGTACACAAGAAGAATACAAACGAACGCCTAGTTACAAAACATCATTCATTTGTTTTTGCATGTGCAATGGTTTGTATTTGGTTTAGAACTCATTGTCTAAGGGAAATATGCTGTCCGAGACTTTGACAGAATCGGTATCATGATATCTATTATTTAAGTGTCATGCGATGTGCGGTTTTGGGATTTTGACCACCTATGACATGTAACATACTTTTGAATCTTAGGCTTTTCATGTAATGAACATATTTATGATGGTTTGAGAGGCTCAAACATAATAAATTATGCATGGAACTTGTCAAAATTTTGTTTGAGTCTTAGTATGTTGCTGTCTACATGATGGCAGTGAGTAAAATCTGCCTTAAGCCATGCACTCTATTCTTACATATGCTGTGTATGCATGTATATACATGTTTTCATGTTTATGGTACATCAAATGTGCATGCAATTCACAAAAAGAAGCTGTTTTTGGCCAATTCCGGGTTACCGTCACTTTCTATGCACAATAATAATAATAATAGTTTATGAACTTTTGGATAAAATTCGGTGCTTCCATGCTCACTGAAACTATAAGGCCAATTGAGGGTTGTTAACAGCAACCCTTTCCAAACCTAGGTGAGATTTTTTACAAACCTTTAGAGGATCATGCATGTCATGTTTTGGTTACGCAATCTGGTTCAAAGATTCACTTTTCTGGACTCTTTGGTGCTGTGAGTATCATATGGCAGTAACTAAATTGAAATATAACAGTATGCAGGAAATCATGATTTGATAGATGTTTGTATATGCTCGATGCTCTAAATGATGAAAGTTTGACTTTTAGAAAATCACAGCAACCCCTTGTACCAGATATTGATGAAACTCATATGGTTTATCAAGATTTTCTTGATCTAGGGTTATTGGGTATGCTAATAAACAATCTGTTCAGATTTGATTCGTGATTAAATGCTAAGTTGCTGCCCTGTAATTCGATTTGCAAGAGATCGTGCTTTGACAAATTGATGGACTCTCTAACCTAGGATGTTTTAATTCAATCTTTTTCCTTAAGTTTTCTATATTTTGTTTTGAGCCCTGCATCTTGAAGCCCCCATTCCAGGCACACACTACACACCTCTGACATGGTAGGTTGTCAGTGGTGTGTCCAGGGGTCTAGCCTTTGGCTTGCAATAAATTTTTCTTATGTTTTGTGTCATTAGTAGGTAAGCTGTTCTTGTTATCTTGTTCATTATAGGCTGTGCTTAAGATGCTAAGTGAGATTGGAACCATTGAAAACATTCCGGAGTTCATTGAGGGTGTGAAAAACAGGTAATACTGTGAAATCCATTGTTTATGGTAGTTACAAGCGATAACAACATCCTTGCATTGAATGCGGCATTTGTTTATTTATTTGCTAAATCAGACCATTTCATTTCTCCAGGAAGCGCAAGATGTCAGGTTTTGGGCATCGTGTATACAAAAACTATGATCCAAGAGCAAAAGTGATAAAGAAACTTGCAGAGGAAGTATTCTCTATTGTTGGACGGGATCCTCTAATCGAGGTGTTTCTTCCCTACTCTATCTTGTATTTCTTTATGAGGACAGAACATGTTGCAGAGGAAGTATTCTCTATTGTTGGACGGAATTATTCTCTATTGTTTGTCATGCTGAATCGGTTATTATGAGCTACCACATTTCTGATGTTAAAGATGATCAATAGGTTACGAGCACTGGCACGTTTCTCACTTCATAGTTAATCACAAGTAGTTGACTCAATGTTTGAGAACTGAACTATAAAAGATAAACCTGTTTCATAAATTAATGGAACCAAGTTATGGTCTAGACTGTATAAGGCATTATATGATGGCTTGAGTTGTGCAAACCGGCTGATTATGCAAAAGGTGCAAGACGTAGCTAGGAAGATAGCTGATTATGGCATCTTTGGGAACATTAGAACTTTTTTTGGTACGTTTTGAGTATGGCTTACTACACTCAAAGTTCAATAGTGGCTGGGGGTGTTAAATGGCAAGTTTCCTGTTACTTTGGAGTGGAATATGGAATTTCCAAAACAGTTAGTAGTCAAATCAAAAGCTTTTGTATTAACGAGGGATGGAAGTTATTTGCACATTATTGAGAGGAGCTGGAGAGTTGTGAAAGAAATGAGTCTGGGGATGTTCACGGTGCTATTGTTTCCAAAAGCATTGGAAGAATGTTTGAAGAGTGAAAGAAAAGACTTTTATGATACTTCACAGGAGGAAGATAGAGGCTTTATCGCTCAGAGATGCTTTAATGCTCATGGTCACTACATGGCATTAGTGGAGTATGGAGGTGGTGGCAAAGGGAACTTTATCTTCATTCCGGAGGAGAGGGGCGGTAAGGGATGGAGGCAGTTGGCGGATGCACTCAGGGAGGATGAAAGAGAGGGTGGACATGTGGGCTGCAACAGAGGTGGGGCATTTCCGGTGCTGGTAGTGGTGGTGAACCAACTGCAAACACGTTTGTACAAGGAGGTCCTTCAGTAGCTGATTGCACAGGTGCAGCTCCGTGAACAAAACAGGCTGGTAGGAGGTCTGACATGTCAGATAGACTAAGAGGAGCTGTTGGTGCAGGCCATGGCTACTGATATGGTCCAGGAGGGCTGGTTGTGCTGCTGGTACAATGGTGCTCAGACGCAAGGTTGTGGTGGCAGGTGTGCTGTTGGCCTGACAGAGGATGGCGTGTATAGTACTCTGCTGACATGAAAAAGCAGTTGGGGGCATTGCAAGAGAGGATGGATAGTCTTATCCTATGCATTGAGAGGAAACAAGAGTTGGGCTTTGGCTTGGACGGCTGTTTGGATCCTGGACTTGGCAAAGAGAAGTCTATGGTTGGTCTGGGCTTTAATGTGGTAGACGTCCATTAAGCATGAATCAAAGACGTGTGGGCCGCTCCAATGGGCTTTAGTCCAAGAGCCAAGACAGAGGGAAGGCTAAGATAGATCCAGGCCGATTCAATGGGCCTCAGCCTGAGGGCCAAGACAAACGAATGAGAAAGGCCGTCCCTGATAGATTTGTATGGGAGATCCATGAAATCTGGGATGCAGGGCCCTCAACTGGGGGCAACCAGCCAATGTCACCAGAGGTAGTCCCGGTAATCTTGCAACAGGCCAAGGCACCATCAACGGCAGCTAAGATGGAGGATACAATAGTGGTGAAGCCGACAACAGTGACAGAATCAGTACCAGACATGGACTACCAACATCCTCCACTGTCAGTCAGCAATTTTTTGGCACAGTATGGGCATAAAAGGACGATGGGAAGCAGAGATGATGGGGGATGTGGAGTTTTCAGTGGTACCCCCTCCGGTGAAGGCTTTTCAGATAGTGGGTACCAATAATGAGATGTGTACTGAGGTGGTGGGTGATGGGGATGTCAGTGAAGGGCTTTTACGGATGCTAGTCCTATGAGTGACATTCCTAAGTGGGAATGCAGGCCTCCCTTTGCTGAGGAGACAGGGATGTTGATGGAATCACAGTGGGCAACCAGGGAAGGGGTTGAGATGGACTGGGCAACCATGGCTTTGCTTACTGCCATTGAAGTGGAAAATGCTTAGCTCAAGAAATCTAGTTCTAAAAAGTAGGAGCTAAAGCACTAATATAATCATTTAGTTGGGCCATGCCTATTCTTATTGATATAATCATTTACTTATCAACAAAAAAAAGTTGTGCAAACACTCATTAAGTTGCATGAGGAAAATAAATCTCTGTAGAAGCATGCACTTAATTGATTCTAGGCATGGTAAGATTCCGTTCTGGTCAATGGTGCATGCTTGATATTACCTGGTAAATTTTTTAATTGGATGCAAACCGCAGCATGAGGATTTCTTGAATAAGATGATGTGAACGTACCTTTATCTTTATGCTATTTGTAGGTTGCTGTTGCTCTGGAGAAGGCTGCACTATCTGATGAGTATTTTGTTAAGAGGAAGCTATATCCAAATGTTGATTTCTACTCGGGGTTAATATATAGGTACAATAAAATATCTTTGCCCATTAATATAAATTTTTGGAACAAGTGATGATTTAATTTGGTATTAGAGAAGAAGTCTAGATCACTAACTCCATTATGTGAGGGAGAGTCTAACCTACAAGTGAGGAGAATGTTAGATTATAACTTTCACGTCTTCCAATCAGTTTGGGATGAGTAACATTTTTCACTTCTCTCATCATTAGACAATATCTACGATTTTCCCGAGCACATAACTGGTACATATGTACTAAATTCTCACTCATCAGGGCAATGGGATTTCCTACGGAGTTCTTCCCTGTATTATTTGCAATCCCAAGAATGGCTGGGTATTTGGCACACTGGAGAGAGTCCCTGGATGACACTGATACAAAGATAATGAGACCCCAACAGGTTAATACCTCGGTCTTAATTTTTTTTTCCTTGAATTTTCTTCTTTTATCTCATTTTGTGATGATGGGATGACTTCTGATCCTCTAACAAAACGAGAGTATCTTGCCTTGCCATACATCTTTCTAAAGTTGTCGATTGGATTTTTTTTTTTTCAAGTACCATAGGTTGCTTTTCTAGTGGAGGAATTATCTTCCTCTTTAGCATTAGGAGGTTGAAACTCATGGATTTTGTCTGCCTTTCTTCTTTTTCTTTTTTTTTTAACTTTCCAATCTGTTTTTGTTAGTTGCTTGGAGAACGCAGGTTTAAACATTTGATGTTTCCCATTTTCTTGATCTTTGTGATAATTCAGGTTTATACTGGGGCATGGCTGCGGCATTATATGCCACTCAAAGAACGGATGATGCTGACAGAAGCAGACAGCCTTGGTCAGGTTTCCATTTCAAATGCCTCAAGACGGCGGTTGGCCGGATCTGGGATTTAGGCTTATTCTGGAATTCATACCAAATGCGACGAGAAAAGGATTTAAAAAATAATTACATCGAGAAATAAATGTCAGTCTCTGCAGTTTTCTTCTGGATGATATGCTTAAGAGTGATAGAAGAGGAATGGTCTGTAGGTCGTCATGATTAGCGTGTTTTGCAGCAACAATAAGAATGTTGCTGTTTGCTATCTCTCAACGTATTGCAAAACATATTTAAATGACTTGGCTGGGAAAAAAATATCAAATTATAAGTTTTCATGCTTGGAAAGACTGAAATTAATTACGAGCTTCTTCAGCATCTGTGATAACCCAGACAGCTAGACATCGTCTGTAAATTATTTAAATTATTTTGTTTCTTTAGTATTATTTTAGGATCATGAGAATCTTGGTTAGAATAACGAGGTCTTGGACTTGTGTTTTTAGCATCTAAAGCCCACAAAAAGGGCCATCCAAGCCATCCACATTCGGCCATACAGAAAAGCCCAAGCTCAAAAACCTTAGAAAACTCAGCCCATGCCCAAAATCTTTGGGACTGGTATGCGTCATGCATGCTTAATTCTATGAAGAGTAGTGCTAGGGATCACTGCCGCAGTTACGTAGTATAAATTATTTTTATATTTTTTTTCATTACGTTTTTTTTATTTTTTTACAAAAATAATAAAATAATGCGTAGAGATAAAATATATGTATTTTTTTAAATTTTTTAATTTTTTTTTCTATTTGAAAACCCTCATGGAGCCGCGACGGGATTAAAATACCGAGGATATAAAGTTTTTTCCTTCAATGAATCTGGACATGATAGTGGGCTAATGGGGAGTAAGAAGGGTAGAGTATTTGGAAGGCCGAAAGGGAGGCTTTCACGCCGACCTTAGCGACAAGCTCTTTGATTTGCCATTTGTCTTTTATGCAAGAAGACTTATAGAAAAGGTGATGGGATGAACCTAGAGAAGGCCGAAGGCCACTCGGCCAACTCACCCACACGCACAAGGGATTCATCCCATACCACTTGTCATTTGTTTAGTTCTAAGAGGTTTGTTTCCTAGGAAGTGCGTCTAGGAAAACAAAAATGAGATATTTTCAATGGATTTGCATAGAGAAGCCTAATGGACAAATAGGATATTCGAATTTTCTCATCTACACGCCCACCCTGTAAAGAAGAAAGAAACCTGGAAAGGGAAATCACAGAATCAAGGATCAAAGACCCATGGAGCTAAAAATATTCCACTGTATTTCATAAAGGAATAGTTTAATACAAGGTGAGGAAGAAGGCCTATTAGATACAGTCTGACCTCTAACAAAGTAATGTTTAGTAAGTTGATTTAAGGGAATCTATAGCAAGTTGAGAATTACTAGCTACGATAATATCATCGACATAGACTTGCAAAGCAAGAAAACAATCTCCATAATGCTTAGTAAAAAAACTATAGTCAGATTTGGAGTGGATAAAACCAAATTCGATGAGAGAGGTTGAGAATTTAGAGTACCATTGACGAGAGACGTGTTTAAGGCCATACAAACTTTTGAGAAGATTGCAAGCTTGATGAGGACCTCCTTTAGTATAACGGGTGGTTTTTGCATGTAAATTTTATCAAATAAGTTACCATGTAAGAAGGCGTTGTTGAAGTCAAATTGGTGGAAAAGCCAGCTATGAATCGCTGCTAGAGAAAGTAGAACTCGGACTATGACCAACTTTGCAATTGGTGAGAAAGTCTCAGTATAGTCAATGCCCTCCTTTTGGGTGAAACTTTTCGCTACAACCCTTGCTTTCGACCTCTCTATAGCCCCATCAGAATTATATTTGATCTTGTACACATATTTACAAGCAATAGCAACTTTACCTGGAGGAAGGTCAGTGATAATCCAAGTATTCTTTTCCTCTAAAGCTCGCAATTCAGTGTCCATTGCCTTACACCAACTCGGGTCGTTAACTGCTTGCTTGTAAGTGGTAGGTTCAAAAGTAGCGAAAAGAGAAGAAGAAAAAGCAGAAAAAAAGGAGTGAATCTGTGGTATGAAAGAAAATTACCTAAGGAAAAAGCTGTGCTAGCAGCTATTTGTGAAAACTTGGGCAAAGGTTGAGGTAAAGCATGAAGTGAAGATCGCTTACAATGAAAGTCAAGCAAGTACTAAGGAGCCTTCCTAACTCTGATGGACCTGTAGAGAATAGGGGGAGAAGGAGGTGGAGAAGTAGTAGGAACAGGGGAAGAATTAGTGGCTGGAACAGAGGATGGAGAGGTGGTAGGAATAGGGGAAGTATAAGGGGCTGTGACAGAATCAAGGGTGTTATCAGGAGCGATGGCTTGGTCTAAATTGGTTAGGGGAATGGGGTTAGAAAGTGGAGGGGAAGAGGGGAAATCAAGAGTGTTAAGCAAAGGTTTGGTGAAAACAAATTGTGGAGAAATTGTAGGTGAAGAGGAAGTATGGGAAGAAGAATGAAAAGGGAAAATGTGATCTTGGAAATGAACATCCCAAGAGATGAAGGTAGCGTTGGTGGAAAGATCAAGCAGTTTATATCCATTGATGCCAAAGGGATAGCTAAGGAAAACGCACTTATGACCTCAATGATCAAATTTCTTCCTACGATGAATAAGGGTGGTAGCAAAACACAAAGAACCAAAAATGCGCATGTGAGCATAAGTGGGTTTAGAATTAAAAAGGGTTTCAAAAGGGGTTTTATTAGGAAGAATCGGAGTAGGTGTCCTACTGATGATGTAAGTGGCAGTTAACACATAGTCATTCTAGAATTTTAAAGGAAGGCCAGCTTGAAAGTTTAAGGCTTGAGCAACATTAAGCAGATGTTAGTGTTTGCGTTCTACAATGTCATTTTGTTGGTGGTGGCTACACAAGTTCTTTGATGGATTATGCTTTTAGCATTAAAGAAATCTCTCATGTGAAACTCACTGCCATTGTCACTCCTTAATGTTTGAATTTTGAGGTTAAACTGTGTGTTAACTAAATTGGAGAAGGCTTCAAGACATTTTCAAATTCTAGATTTATTTTGGAGTAAATACAACCATGTGGTTCTTGTAAAATCATCAACTATGGTAAGAAAGTATTTAGACCTATCGTAGGCAACAATGGAACATGGTCCCCAGAGGTCACAGTGAATCAATTCAAAAGATCTAGTTGTTTCGTGCATGCTGTCAGGAAATGGAAGTCTGTGGAGCTGAGCCAAAGGGCAAATGCAACATGGATTTTCATTAGAAGAAATGATGGTCTTTACAATAGGATCATTAATTAACAGTGAACGAGAAAAGGAAATGTAACCTAGGCGACAATGCTATAGGTAAGAGACAACATCATTTAGTATAATGGAAGCTGAAACATGAACATTATTGTAAGAATAAGTAGTGAGAGCAACAGTCAGAGTTGAGGGGGGAACATTAATCCTTAGCAAGTAATATGTCCTGCTTCACTTCACCCTTTCCAATCATTGTCCAAGTTGAAAAGTCCTGAATAAAACATTGATCAGGAAAGAAAACCAAGCAGCAAGTGAGTAAGCTAGCAAGTTTTGCGAAAGGAGATTAAAATGGAAAGATGGAACACAAAGAACATCTGTGATCATGATATGCTTGGTGAGTTGCACATTTTCAATATGTGTAATGGGAACTTGATTGCCATTTGACAACTTAACAGAAAAGGAAATAGGTGCTGTTATTGTGGTGAAAAGGGAGGAACAACAGGCCATGTGGTCTATTGCCCCTGTATCAATAATCCAAAGGGTGGCGGTGATGGGTGGTGATTTGTGTATGTAAGTGAAAAAACAAAAGAAATACCAAAGAGGTTAGAAGTCGATGAAGTTTTGAAGTTTGATTGTATCTGATTTGCAGAGTGAGAAGCAGCAGTAGTAGAGTCCTAGGGTTGGAGCAAAGTAATGAGCTACTGGTATTGAGCTTGAGTCAAACCAACTTTGTCATCACTGATGACCTCAGGACCAAAAGCAAGGGAGAAGCTTGTCTGGTGAGCAGATGGTCTAGATGCGGAAGCTTTGAAGAGCTTGTGACCTGGTGGATATCCGTGCAACTTGTAGCATTTATCAACTTTGTGACCTGATAACTTGCAATGGGAACATATTGGTGGTTCGGCATTTCCAGCTTTGAAACAAGATTCCAAGGAATGACTTGGTATCTTGCAGTGGGTACAATAAGGTCGGTCTTGTTTGGAAGGAGGTTTGGATGGTGGGGGTTTGTTAACAATGAGAACCATGAAATCGGAGGAGGGTATATGGGAAATTAGGTTGTGTTGTTGTTCTTGTTGATGAATAAGGGAGAAAATCTTATTAACAGGAGATAAATGATCAAGAAGCATAATCTAATCACGCACAGTATCATAGGAATCGTGTAATCCCATAAGAAATTGGAATAGATAATCCCTTTGATAGCGGTCCAAAAGAGTTTTGGTGGAACCACAAGTGCAAGCGGGAAGAAGGTCATAGATGGATAATTCGTTCCAAAGGATTTTCAGCTTACCATAGTAAATGTTGACGGAATCATTTTCTTGAAAAAGGGTGGAAATTGTTTGCTTAAACTGGAAAATCCGGGGTGCATTCTGCTGAGAAAATTGATCCTCAAGGTCGCGCTAAATCTCTCGAGCATCATCAACGAAAACAACGCTGGATCTGATGGAAGAGCTGATGGAGTTTTGAATCCACGACACCACCATGTCGTTACAACGTTCTCATATCTCTAGTAGGGGGTCCTCTGGTTGAGTGGGTTTAAGAATGGCGCTAGAGATAAAACCGAGCTTGTTCTTCACACGTAATGCTCGATGCATAGCACGGGACCAGGTTGTGTAATTTTTTGCGGTAAGCAGGTCTGTGACGAGGATAATAGTTGGATTGTCGCTATCGTCGAACCAAAATGTGCTAAGGTCACCGAGATTCAAGAAACGAGATGCAGGTAAGGTGTTTGTGTTTGGGTGTGAGTGAATGGAGAAGAGGAAAAAGATGAATCAACAAAACTTTCGAATGGGTCCTCCATGAAAAATGCCCCTAGGCTCTGATATCATGTAAGGAAGAAGAAACCTAGAAAGTGAAATCACAGAATCAAGGAGTAGAGACCCATGGAGCTGAAAATATTCCACTGTATTTCATAAAGGAATAGTTTAATACAAGGCAAGGAAGAAGGCCTACTATATACAGTCTGACCTCTAACAAACTAACCCTATACTAGCTGCCAACTATTTACAAATATAATGAATAAAACAAATGTACAGGAAATAATAAACCAACAAAAAATCATCCCTTGTCATCACACAGTGTAGCAGGTAAGGAAGAAGTTGTGCGACTTGCAGTTCCATTGTATGGTATACGACATGTAGCTGCAGTAGTAATTTCATATTTATTCTATAATACACTTAAGCACCTGACATATTTGCCACTTGTCGATCATGCACTAGTAGAGAAGAGGTTCTAGAAAGAAGAATAAAAGACTTGTGCATGAAATTGACTATCCTAAGAGAAGATTTATGCCAACCATAAGAGAAGAAGCCTGGAGTTTAGTTTAATGCTTGAACAATTATCAAAGTATCACCTAGGAGGAAAAATGATTCCTTTTGATTATGAAGGAGTAAGTTAGTTCTAGGCAAATTGGGTTCCTTGCGGAAATGGAGAAAGTGAATTCAGTTGTGTATGGATTACATTATTATCATTTTCAACTGAATTACAAGGAGATCTAGAGTGTATTGCATTTATTTCCAAGCAAGAGTTTTGGAATATTAGCTACTAAAGTTTTAGATTTAGAGAATATATCAATACAACTCAATCTACTTGATGTAGCATCCCATTGCTACTTCTTAAATTGAGGAGAGAGTTAAGGAATGACTGGATCTAAATTGTAGAAATATTTGTGGTGAATAACTTTTGAGTAGCAAGGAAAGTCGTGACTTCGCTTAGGCATGGATTCAATGTCCTAAACAATTAGCCTAGAAGTCATTCAATTTAGACAGTAATCTTTGTGGGTGTTATATTCTTCTCTTATATAGTGGTAGTTATTCTATCAACCCATGTGATGGATATAGATATGAATGTTGTAGGCTATGAGAGGAAGGCTTTGCCTCATGAGGAATATTGTCCACCTCTTCACCCGGACACGTGGATGAATCGAGATAGCTACAAAGCGAGAATGTTTAGATGGAGTGAGTCCAGTTGAGAAGCATAGAGGCACGCTGCAGCCGCTGATACTAAGCCCCATATATCAAGATCATTGATGTTGTCTACTCAACCCCTAGAACTTTGGTTTGTGACCTTGTTTCTTTCACATATTTTTCATTTTAATGAACCCCAATAGCCAGTTGATAGCTATTTAATTGTTACGGACCATAAACTAATTTTTTTGCACATTTGTGTGTGTGTGTGTGTGTGTGTGTGTGTTGGAATGACTCATTAATAACAAACCACTAGTTAGTTAATGCTAACGATTTGAACCATCTACACTAGAATCAAAGGAATAAAATATTCTTTGAATCACTTTAGTTAATAATTAGTATCAAAAGGAATGGCATGATCTATACAATTAAGACCATCAGAGAGCTATTTTTCCTCATCTTTTCCTTTGATACAGGTGACAAGCATTCCTATTATATTGTATAGGTGATAGGGTTGGGCAAATTTTTCGAATTTCAAACTCCATCAAAATTTTGTTCCAATTCCAACTCTGATTGGAGTCGAAAGTTGGAACTCGGAGTTGGAGTTGGAGTCAGAACAATTCTGACTCAAAAATCAGAGTTCGTTGGAACTGGAGCCTACTTGAGTTCCGAATTTTGACTTTGAACTCTGACTTTTTAAAGATTATATATTATATATTGTAAAATAAATAACAAACACCCAAGTGGCCTAATGGTTACATGCATTTTGGCCTAACGTGTAAACCTGGGTTCGAGTAGTGGCACTAACCCTCGTTTCTCCTCTTTCCGTCTTTCATTTTTTTTTACACAACTTTAAACGACGCCGTTTGAGAAGGTGTATAGGAGAAGGTGTTGGCCGAAATGACGAAAACCCTAAACCTAATATGGAGCAACCTTTACTTCGACATATGGGTTTCGAACTTTCATCTTCGTGGATCATAACCTCATAAAAATATGGTTACTGGGCCATCTTTCTAGGCTTTATTTTTGGGTTTGTGTGGCGTGTATGGCATCATCCTATTCTTTTCTCACCCATAAGTCATGTAAATTCCACGTGACCTCGATTTTAATGTTTTGAAGAGTTTGAAGAGTTTTGATATTTTACTATTCACTTTTCAAAACAAAAGTTAACTTTTTACCTTTTGCCACACTCAAAAGTGTCATTTTTTTTTTTTTATCAAAGATGACACTTTTTTTTTATATTTGTGCAAAATTGTACTTTTTGAAAAAAATATTTGACTAATCCAATGCCAATGCTCTAACAAAGATATACGAAACTTTTGTTGTTTTTCAGTCTACTTATCTTTCTATAACTGATTGCTCAAGTGCTTAACCATTCTCATTCATTTCATCTTCTACTTTTTTAATTAATTTTTCATTTCTTATAACCATTTTGCATTTTAGTTATACCAACCCTTTTTTATTTTTAGTTTTCATATCTCTTCATCCTCCACTTCTCTCACTCCATACTACTAATTTATCTTATTTACTTTTTCATTCTTTTAACAGATTTTCATTTGAAAATTTATATTGATCATTTTTTATTTTCATCATCCACTCAATAGCCTTTAATATGACATCAAATTAATGATGGATAGCATTACTCTTTTTTATTTTTATTAGATATCTTTACGTCTCAAAAAGTTACAAGAATAATTCTAAATAAATTTCAAATTTGTATATATTTAGCGTTATAATTTATACTATTATTATATTACAAATAGAAAGTCGTTTAAATTTATCGCTGCGCACGTGCTGTTAGAAGGCAATTAGATTTGAAAGTGGATTGGAGGCTAAAACAGACATGGTAGTGTGCATGTAAGCTGGTGGAGGGCACACAGTGATGAATCTTGCTATCAAGAAGTAACAGAATTGAGCGAGGAAAAATGAGGGAGAGAAGACAGAAACTCTTACCTCCTCCTAGGAATACTCACAAAGGGGGAAGGAATGCCACAGTGGAGTTAGGGAAGAATCAAGATGCACTCTCAATAGGATCTCTTGACAGACGATTATAAATTATCAATATGCTTAATTGTGATTATGCAAAAGTTCTATTCCGCCATTGATGTTTTCCTATTACACACTGAATTGGTTACTATAAACCTAAGTTGACCAAAAAGTAAAAGAAAACATATATATATATATTTTGAGAATAACCTCAAACAAAGCTATCCTATAAGTCCAGTATAACAGATTCCAATAAGTGATTGCCACGTAGAGTCTGTAAAGAGGCAAACATGCGCTGCATGACAGATGAATGAAAGAAAAATTTTGACCTTCTTCCTCCTCCTTCAACCGAAACCATTAGGCGACCGAATCCTAGTCCAACTATTTCCAACATTGCTTTACCAGTTCTATATCTCCATCACTTATACTTTCGTAGAAATATTCTAAATGGTAAAATACAATGAAGTAAAATGCTAAATCTCGAAAGTTATTCATACCAATAAACCACAATCTTCCCAACCAAAACACCCAAAAAGTTTCACAAATGAAGATCCAGAAACTTTATAGACCCAATAAATCCGATCATGTTGTTGGCTCAGCACAAGATTGCTTCCAAAATATGTTACAGAAAAAGTGCAAAAAAACTTTTTCTTTCTCAACACTGCTAACGCCTTTTTGTCCTTAAAATTCAGAGATTTTGAAACTGAAAAATCCACAATCCAGGTCTCACCCAATATCTGGACCACCCAAAAAATACATCAATACTCTAAGAATGAAGAAGAGGACCTAGCTCCAGAAATTCCATGATAGAAAGAAGAGCACTGACGTATTTGACTTTCAGCAGAGGCGAAAGTCGAATCATAGATTTTTCAGGGAATGCTAGAATTTTTG
The DNA here is from genome assembly GCA_036559045.1 of Platycarya longipes. Lineage (NCBI taxonomy): Eukaryota > Viridiplantae > Streptophyta > Magnoliopsida > Fagales > Juglandaceae > Platycarya > Platycarya longipes. The sequence continues at coordinate 14,017,696 of CM071792.1, read as the reverse complement.
ATAATATGATTATATGAAGAAACATGCATTTCGCATTCAATGGTAGAAAAATTTTAAATGTTAAGAAGATGAGAGAGAGAAGATTAATAGTGTATTCAATTGAGAAGCCATTGCAGGATGTGAACGAAAACTTGATTTCATTCCTTGGTTTTCGTGTATTCTAACGCGTTTCATTTAAAATGGCTTCCATGTGGTGCAGTGTATAATAGATTGTTGTGTTCCTCTTATGTGTCTCAATATTATTTGCCTCCGATAAAACCCTTATAATAGATGACCCTGTCAAAAGTAGAACTTTTTTTTTTAACAAGGAGAAAGAAGGAATGCTAAAATGCCTTTTCAAAGAGTTTGGTACATATATTAAGCTAATGATGAAACCTTAAAAAGAAGTTGGGGGTGAGGAGATCAAAAGGAAAATGAGAGGAGCACAATTTTCCAAGTTATATTGTAACTTCAAAGCCATAATCAATCTGTTAAGATAGATTAAGATAGAAATGTACACATCACATGACTCATTTTCTTAGATTCCATAGAATAGGTAAGATGTCCATCCACGTGTTTTTCTCCATTAGGATGAGAAGGCCGCTGTTTATCCAACCTAGTTTATATATTGTCTAATGTCCTTTATAAGTAGGTGAGAAAACGTCGTCTAATCTAGAAAATTGCTTCATGTCCTTTGAACATGGGAGAATTACTCGACTTTTATTGATATTCAATAAAACTGTAACTCTCACATGCTCAAGGCGAGTAGGACAAATACATGACGGTTTTGAAGGATACTCTGTTCTACCCTTCACCCCTCCTCTACATTTGGGAGTATCTTTCGTTCATTATCATTATCATCATCATCATCTTTATTATTTCTGTTTTTAATTAGGATCCCCATTGAATTGAACCTGTAACCATTTGCAGACTTGCAGTCAGGAAGTAATTTTAGAGAATTCACATTATGTGATATAAAGGGTAAATTTTTCGAATGAAAACAAATCAGATTCCAACAAGTAACTAGTTAGTTACAACTTGGACTAGAAGAAAATATAGTGAAACAACCAAACATTCATTATTGGGATGTAAAAAATGGTGGAAGACACATGTAAAACCAAAGGAAAAAATATATAATGATCACCTGGCCAACAAGATTGGACGTATTGTTTAGAAATGGAGCTAAGTTGGTGCAGAAATGGTGCAAAGCTTAGCAAGGATACCATCCAAGATAGCACTCTCCATTGCAACGCCAGGACTCAGAAGACATGCTTCTAAATTCCTCTGTGTACAGGCTTGAAAAGTTTAGAAGTTGTAGCAGAATCTTTCCCAGAGAACTGAGCTGCTTTCATCATGGGAGAGGCACTGAAAGGACAAGAAACAACAGAATGAACGAGTTGGAAATGCACATACGCATTTTCTTAAACATTATTAAGATAAAGACAACTGAGAATCTTACCCATCGTTTCTCTGGTATGTATTTTTCTTCAAAGCTGCAAGATTCTTCACCTCACGACTGTTCAAAAGGAAGAAGAAGAAAATCTTAGGTATCCCGAAAAACTAGTCACAATAAACTTACGTTCCCACCGATAAACTTCATACTTAGCTGCTCTACCTATTCCTAAGTATTTTATGCTAGTGCTTCCCAAGTAAATTACATTGATGTGTAAGAGTAAGAGAATACCCTTCAAGTTAACGTAAAAAAGGTGACAGGCCCCCAAACTAAGATGTGGCAGATGCCCAGTTAAATACGTGAGAACCAGTGTTTGTTTGTCCAGAGCAAGGACGTAATATTCTCTCTCAATAAGTAAACAATAAGTAAAATATAGCCCTTTAGACTTTAGCAGAAGCTCTTTTTTTTTTCCTTTTTAGGAAGTGACTTTAGCAGAAGACCTCAGAATATTAACTCAAATACTTTTTTTTATCAATAGAAAATTAACTCAAATACTGTAGTAATTAAGTATTTATTTACCTTTCCCTGTTACAAGATTTAAAAAGGAACATTATCTACCTGTTAAGAAGTTCTATTTTTGACTTCTTCATCAAGTTGCTCCTAAGGTGTGAAACATTGTGGCCACCTACAAAGACATGCCAAAAGAAAACTTGTTAAAACCAAAATTAGGTGGCATCCTCTTCAGTGTGGGGCTCTGACTACCACAAATTGGAAATAAACAATTGCGCAGCTAACATCGATATTGATAACTAAAAAGCTTACCTCCGTAAAAGCTTCTTTTATTTTTTGAAGGTGGGACCTTGGTGCAAAGCTGCACTTGCCGACTCTGTTTTCCTACAAAAGTCTAACACCTTCTAAAAAATCTATATGGGCAAAAAGTCTAACACCTTCTAAAAATACTATATGGGCACAAACATTAGACTGTGCCTCTTGAAACAGTGTATAAAAATCAGAGAATATATTATTTAAAGAATTTTAATATTTCACTTTCTATAAAGCAACATGGATGGAAGATAGATGGAGCCGAGAAAAAACTTCTCATTCAAAATAAGTGGATGGTTTGAAGAAACTGAACTGAACTTCTTTTAAGGATTAAGATTTTTCTAACCTTCCAAGACTACTACAACACTCTTCCACAGGTGAACCATAATGCATAGCATCTACATAAGATAGATAGGATTTCCTCGTTGCATCAAGGGCTCTAGGTTCAAGAGGGGATGTAAGAAAGACATTTCTTTGTAGTTTTTACGAAGAATCATCAGGTTTCATCTTGCATCTGTGACCAATATGCATGATTTAAAAATGAGTTCTATTTTATCAGTCGTATCGACCAACAACAAGTGAATGACAAAAAGGACGATCAGTTCAATGACATGCATACTTGTTAACTTGTTAAAGGACAGAAAATATCTTTTCAATTTCCAGAAACAAATTTATCAATTTCATATAGAACCCAAAAAATTGAGTCAAGTACAATCAGTCTGTGAAATAAATTAAATAAACCATAAGTTGAAGGTGCGTAGAATTGTTACAAATATCCAAACTTGAGAAAAGAAAGTAAATTTCATCCCAAAATAATTTGGCCCTTAATTAATAGTACCACAATAGCAAACTGAAAATTTCTATATAAATACTAGTGACTGTCAACTTGTATAATCAAATGGAGATGTGAGGAATGTTACATGGGTCAAATCTGAATCCACTAGAACAAAACAGCAATAACATAGATTACCTGGTGAAGCATTTATCACCTACATAATGTGCAATCACAGGGAAGAATTCAAATCTAACAGTTATATAAGACAAAAAAGAAAAAGAACATACGAGCAGTTTCTTTATTGTATAGTTGCTTAATTCTGGCAGCTGCCTGCTTCTCATGCTCAGCAATGTCTTCTGATTTTGCCTGCAAGAAAATCACCCTATTTAATTGTTTTCATTTTATAACAGAAAAAAAAAAAAAAAAATACTCCTGCACAAAAGTTGCATGTTTTAGTTGTTTGTCAGAAAAATAACTTACCCACAAAAGAACATTGCATCTAACAATGGAAACTATAAATGGTAATTTGAAAGAGAATGGAATTCGGAAAATCACCTCATACAAATCTATCCATTTATATGACTTTAAACTTTTGGCCATCCTCTCCACTACATGCTCTGTGTTTTTCGCACCAAACTGCTTTTCATAAAATCTCTTCCACAACTTGTCAGTAACTGGACTTAGATCTCTTCCCTACAATAATTAATTAAAATAAATTCTTTAACATTCCTGCTTAAGTATCACAAATATGTGTAATTACAAAGATAACGCAAGCCTTCTCACTTCTGAGCACTTCTCCACGTGCATCAATTGGTCAACTGTACAGTGTGGTAAAATTCGGTCAAGGAGATCTAGATCTTTTTCACCAACATCCCCAAGGTACCTTACATTATCTATTGCTGTCTTAACACATAGATCCACTAACGATGGAGGCGTTTTCCTTCCATTTAACACAATCTCTATCTTAGGCATATCCTGGATCTCCTCGTCAGGATATGCGCCACTAAAGCTACAAGAAAAGGCAATACAATTAATTATCATATTTCTTCATTAAATTCAATAAATCCACAACTAAATACTTGCAATCAACTAACTGACTTCAACCTAAAAGTCAAGATTTCATCAAAGAATGTTGAGACTGGGACACACACACACACACACAATATATCAAGCCATTTTGATTCTTATAGATGAAGAACTCAATCGAAATCCATCATGACATCACTAAATTGAGCCTTTTTACACTATGCTTTTTTTTTCTCAGAAACCAATGTGAATGTACATATAATGGTTCCATTTCTGCCTGGTCTCCGAGAAAACCTACTAAAATAGAAAGAAAAAACTTGAAGATTTTGTTGGTTCCTTAAAAACTGAATATATAAAAGAGTAATGGTACATACAACTGAGTGTGCAAGTGCCATGCAATCACTTTAAAAAAGATTTGGATTTACTATTAAAAAATTAATTAATTTTTTCATATGAATCCCGTATTTATTCAATTTTTTCGAAGTAATTCCACAACACTTGCGGTTTAACGAGCGCAACAATCATTTTTTATATAAAAATCACTTTCTATTTCACCCAGCTTTCTCAGTGTCCAATCAGAGAGTAGCAACATCTTTTCTAACTTGACGGAAACATAGAAACAAAATCCATCAAAAGAAATTTTTGATAAGGAAAATCCATCAAAAACAAAATCCACAAAATCCCTCAGATAAGCAAATTCATCAAACTTAATTATTATGCATTCGTATAAATAACTATAAAATATTCCAAAGGTTCAAAAAAATAACAGCAAATAGAACAACTCCGTTATTATAAATTGGGGGGCGGGGCGAGAGAACAAGATCGCTGAAAGCAAAATTAGAAATTATGAACGAAGATCGGATAAAAATAAACTATAAAGAAAGCAAAGAGATTGAAAGACAAAAATAAATTGAGATGATTGGGAACTGACCAATAATCGAAGACGGAGAATGAATCGCAGGGGGTAGAGAGAAGAAATCTTTTAATTAGTCTATGAGCTGAGAACAAAGAAGCACGGAGAGAAATTTTTTTTCTCTCTCTAAAAAAAAAAAAAAAAAGCACAGATCCTAACCTAACAGATATTTTGCTAAAGTGCGCTTACTCTACATTTGTCGAGCCTCCACGTGAGCCTTGCACTAACGTGCGCTTATCATCCTCAATTTTATCTAAAACATTACTAGAGAACATCCATATTTATCATACTAATTTTTACATAAACAATAACATATGAGGATGAATATTTATGTAAAGATTAATATAATAAGTGTAGATACTTCCAATCATTTTTTTTTATCGATATGCCAAAATTTAATTTATTAGAAAATTTTAAAATTAAAATCTCTTTCAAATCAAATATTATAATGTTAATAAAATAGACAATGTGTTTTGCAAACCAGTTTCTAAGAAAAAGAACTCGTTTTCCAATTATAATTGCCTCAAATAAATAATATTAATTGATGTCTTTGAATATGCAACACATGTACACTAAAAAAAATTGCCTAAGTTAATTAATCAAGAACATATCTTAAAAAGGAAAATCTATAAACTAACTTCATATTTATTTTAATCAACAACATATCATTGTGAATCAAAAATTTATTTTGCATAGAAAAAATGTTGAAATGTCAATTAAAAATCAGAGATAAGCAATTAAGTACATGATTATTTTCGACCAAAAAAATATGTACATGATTATTTTCTTATGACCGTTTGATATTTTATTTAACTGAATTTTCAGTCAAAAAGCAACTGTTTATCTAATATGATTGCCTTCCTAGAAAGCAATGAAGAGAAAATAAAAAAAATCGACGATCAATAAGAGCTCATTTGAATACAAAAAAAATTTATCTCATTTACTATTATAATTTTTTTTTTAATTTTCATGTAAAATATAATAAACAATTCAACATTTACAAATTTTAAAATAATATTCTAATAATATTTTATTCAATTTTCAACTTTTATCTAAAATCATCTCATCTCACTTCACCATCCATATAGGACATAAATGTTTTTCATATGTTTCTTCCTTGAGCCCTACACACGCACAAGGGTGTCTCTCTTGATCTTGCATAGTCAAGATCCGAGTTTCAGAAGCTTTCATATCTCAAAATTTTAGTTTTAATCATCAAAATAATATAACTTTAGATGTCGATCATCTTGCATTTTGATTGGTAAGAAGTAAGGATGTTAAAACAAATTCTTTATAACTAGAATAAAATCAAATGGAGAAAAATTCTTTTCTACTCCAACCACATAGGAGAAATATAAGGGGCAAAGTTTGTATAGAGCAAATTCATTATATATGGCTTGGCTTTCCCAATTCAAGGCATATGCAGTTCACGTTTATACCATATGCCTGACTTCTTTACAATGTAAGGGGGTCGAGGTTGATACAGAGCAAACTTCACGGATCGATGCTTACAAGTAGTCAGATAGATCTGCTTGGTTCTCCAAATCCCATACAACAACTTTTCCATCTAGTCCTGTGATTTTGAGGCATCAGGATTAACATTAACGAAAAGGCACCTTTCTCAAACGGAAATGAGATCGATATATATGATTGAATGAAAATTTTGTAAAAGTTTCTATTTTCCTTCTCACAAACCTGAGGTGCTGAAGCGCGTTACCGTAGAGATCCCAGGCGGTTTAAGTGGCACAATGCAGCTACAGTTCCAAGACAATGTTGTGTTATGCATTCACTCAATAATAATTAATAGGGGTAAAAAGGTTTCCCTTTCCACTTGCTTCTCGTTATCCACTCCATTTTGTAGGGTCTATGGGACTTAATTTTCTTATGACGAGGAAACCTGGAAACCATGCAAACGCAACATGTTTTTACCCGATTAAGCATCGGATCTGTGTACTGCATCCCCATTGCACGGGTAAGGTACATCATCGGTTTTTCACCAATGGGACATGGCCCTAAAGATTGTTTGCCCCCAAGTGTTCAAACCTTAGACCTAGAGAAACCATCCCACCAAGAGCAAAGCCCTTACCACTTGAGCCAACCCCTAGGTGTTTGGTATATAAGACTTGTAAAATGAAAAAAAAAAAAAAAAAAGAGTGGATAACACAATTTCAAGGTGGAAGCAGGGCTCCTCTTGGGATTTTAAAGAAATATGCTCAATAGACAAGGAAACCAAAAAAGTAGGACCAACAAAGTAGTTTTGAATTGACTATATACCTTATGCAGTTCTCATGAACTCCTCCTCTTGATCTTGAAGGTTCAACAGCATCGTTGCTCACTCCATGCTTTGATTGCCCATATAGTTTCCCAAATGCTTCAGAAAACTGGTGAAGATATATAGAAATCGTTAGGACATTCTCATAACAAAAATATTCTCTTGTTAGCTCAGAACATGAAAATAAAAGGGCGACATATGGCATATGAACGCTTAAACTTCTTTTCTTTTTTTTTTATAAGGGATAACTCTTCAATAATAAGCTCAAATAAGTACATAGGACATATACAAACTGTCCATCCAGAAGATAAAGATACAATAAACTCATATAGATTTAGCCCATTAAAATCTATGGCAGCAGTTCAGGATAAGAGTTTTGATAAAAATATAAAAAAAATGTCCTAAGCTTCTCCAATATCTCTTCGCAATCTTCAAATGTTCTTCCATTCCTTTTAATCCAAATGCACTGAGTCAAGTAGGAACAATCTTCCACACAGCTGCAATTTAGGGATTGCCATCTAACCCTCTCAAGTCCAAAACTCTTATTGGCACGACCCAAATCAATCCAACTGTAAAATTCATTACACATTGTACTCACAATCTCGTAATGAAGTAGAAGATCATCAACAAACCCCCCACTCCTCTTCCACATACAACACCAATCAATCCGCAATGTTTCTCCTTAAAATTTTCCATGGTGAGAATCTTGCCTAAAGAGGACATCCAGAAAATAACGCAGCTCTCTGGGAACCTCTGTCCAAATATTCTTCAACAGAAATGGGTCATAGAAGGCATCAACACTAGCCAGAGAATCTTGCCTTCTCCCTCTCTTCTCAATCTATTAGGATACAATAGACTGAAAAAATCATGAAACACATCCACCCCATCTCAACCAACTCTGATGAAACTTGTATTCCACGGTAGAAGATCAGTATCAATCTGCAAGTTGAAACCGTCTGCTACCGAAACCTCCTTGTGACGAGTAACACTATAAACATTGGGAGAAAACATCCACGAGAACCCTATCACAACACCAAAGATTGTGACAAAATCTAATCCTAAAATTCTTTATATTTTAGCAAACTGCACCCAAAATTCTTTATATTCTTCCATAGCCCTCCCATGAGGCTTCTTTCATAATATGGAACTCTATTCAGCTTCTTTTTGCATTCAACAATAAGCTCTGCCTATCACACCAGCATCCATTATGTTGTCAGAGATTGAGCTAGCTATGACTAGTCCATAATCTTCATATATCAATATAAATCCGACTCCAACTCGAACAAGTCGGAATCGTAATCAAATCAGAGCTTACACAACTCGGAGTCGGAGTCGAATCTAAACTCCAACTAAGCTGGTGCTCGACCATATCATTGACTAGTCCTTTTAGAGTATAAGTCATGTGGTTTGGTGTAATAATTCGCTCCGATGCCAAGTTGTTTTTAAAAAATTTTGGTTTTAAATGTGCAAAAAGCCCATTTGAGATTTTCGAGTACTTTGTTTATATAGATTACAGGCCGAATTTATTTTTAAGGGTGCAATTTTATTTATCTCAAATGTTTGTTATCTATTTTCAAATGGACTCTAGAGTCCCTTTTTCATTAAAATTATAAAATCCACTTTTGTTTTTGTTATTTTTTTTATTTGTATATATAGATATATAGATATATATATGAACTTAAAATTTTATTCTGAGTCACATACCACGCATGTTTTCTTTCTATTTTCCTTCTTCCTATCCCCACTACTATATTGGCATCAACTTGCATATATTCAAGTTGCAATTTTTTTCTTCTATTCCTTCATCTATCTCTAAAGTATTTGTTCCTATAAATACGCATTTTTCCTCATCCATGCATGTTACTTCTTCCACTAATTTCACGGAAACAATCTCATTTATTCGCTACTTTCACGTGTAAGCAAGTTCATTATTTCCCCCATTAGGGTTTCTCAACAAAGGCTATATCTATCACCACTTTGATCAAACAACCATACATATATCTTATCCCAATTTTTCTCTCCATTTGAATTTTAACTCCCCACGATTTCTGCGGTTTCCCTTCGGTTTCTCACATAAAATTCTTCCTCTCAATAGATTCAAACACTCAAACACTCCCTCTCATTTTCTCTAGGGTTTCCAATCGGCTATTTATATATAGAGATCCTCACCACAACACTTAGAACCACCCAAACCATTTTTTCCGCAGCTGAACCTAACTGAGAGAAGCAAAGCCACGGCAGTCCCAACACTGCACCACTGCTCCATTGCCGCAAACAAGCCTAGCCCAAGACGCAACTTGGCGTCACATACACCACTTAAACCGCATGAAAACCACCTACCCAGCACTCCCTCCACCCTAAGCTACCATCACCGAAGCCAAAGCCAAAGCCAAAGCCAAAGCCCCACCATGCACCATGCAAATCTACCCAACCATTGAAAATCACTGCAAGTAAAGACTCTATTACCACCGAAACAAGGGAAGAGTTTCCCATCTTGGACCACGTCTCCACCCCACCCCGACGTCACCACACTGCACAGAGGGTGCCTTCGCGCACCTCACGCCACCACAAACCACCCCTGTCTACCCCGTCCCTCTCGGTAAGCTTATGTCGTGCCAAGTTTTCATCCCCATCTCTCCCTCTTACTCTCACCACTCCCGGTCTCTCTGATCTCTCTCATCACTATTTCTCTCTCCATGAGCAGCCACCTAGCTCACCAGTGTAGTCTCCTCAGCCGCTCAACTCCGTTGTAGTTCTCCCCCTCACAGTAAGCAAACCTCTGCGCATGGTTGAATTTGGAAGATTAAAACTCCAGTTTACCCTTTTTGTTTTCGTGTGTCTCCCAAGGCCCATGCACAGAATGTTTTAATTACTAAAAATAACTTGCAGTGCATATTAGGTGGGTTTTATTTTTTTTAGGTCTGGTTTTTATTTTGTGAAGGTTTTATGTTTCTTAGATGTGAAATATAGTATTAGTAATATTATTTTTGTTAAAATATGAATTTTTAGAAAAATTTAGTAAGTACAAAATTTCTTTATGAGCCCTTTAAAGAAAAACTATTTTCAGTTAATGTTTTTATATACGAAACATTGTTTCTTATTTTAATGGATTTTTGGATATAACTATATTATCTAGCATTATTTTTCGTTGTTAGACTGCAATAGTAAATGAGGTAGAATTTCATACTTTAGGCAGATATTAAGTGGATGTTGATGGATTTTGAGAAGATGATGGTATTTTAGAATTATGAGAATTTTAGGTTTTAAAGAATAAAAATGGGATGATTTTAGCATCCCGGGCTTTCATATTGAAATGTGTTCGATCGAAAATTTATGGAAACTACGTGAACATTTTATAGGTGACGAGTAATGTGGTTCCGCATCATTGGGTTCATATACTAGCTTTGCATAAAAAAATACAATGAGGTTTACTTTGAAAGAAATGCATATCGTTTTTTGAAAAGAAAATCTCAAAATGACCTCAGATGTTTATTTTGCATTTACATGAATTCTGATAAGAGAAAGTATTGTTATGTCATGACTGGTATAGGCATGAGCTTATTTTGTGCATTCTATTATGAATTGAAAAAGAGCGAATAAGAGTCTTTTAAAAAGTATGATTTTGATGAAATTCTGATTTATGAGTTGTAATAGTTTTGCTAAGTGAAAGAAGATGTTTTTGACTCTATTATTTCGAATATGTGATATGATCTGAAGATATTCAGTACTTGTTTTTGAGATGATGTGCATTTTGATGTTCTATTTTGTTTTTTATATGGCCCTACCATGGGTAAAAATAGTGAATACGGCCCAACTTCGGGTAAGAATGGTAGATACGACCTTACCGTTGGTAAGAATAGTAGATACGGTCCAACCACGGATAAGAATAGTAAACGGCCCAACCACAGGTAAAAATAGTGATTATGGCTCAATCACGAGTAAGAATGGTGGATATAGCCTGACCGCAGGTTATAAATCTGGCACAACCCTACCACTGAGGTTAAACATAGTATTATGTACGGGCTGATTACGGGTTATAAATATGACACAACCCTACCATGAGGATTAAACAGGGTATTATTGTTCAAATATGATGTTCAAAATATGATGTTTTCTAAAAAGTTTCGCTCTATTGTTAGGTTACAAGTTTTGTTTATGCATTCTAAAAGCAAATATGTTATTTCTAAATTCTAAAAGAAAATGTTTTGTTATACATGATTAAGTTATAAATGCTCATATTTACAAACTTGTATATGTGTTTTGCTTACTAAGTTGTTGATAACTCACATTTATCTTAATAATATTTTTCAAATGAGTTTGATGGTTTGGCTGAGGGATTAGATTATGAATCTTTGGGTGAGATGCTTCTAAGAATAGTGGATTAAGCATAGATAGTTTTATTTGAGTATTAGCGAAGTTTATTAAGGAATATTATTGTATTCCGGTGACTTAGCATTTTGAAAAATAGATGATATTGAGGAAATTGATTTTGAAACCAAGTTTTATATCATATTTGGGAATTTGGTCTATAATTATACTGTTAAAATGTGGGTTTATGTGATAGAAACTAACTCTCCAACCCCTGTGAGACTGGGGCGTTACATTTGGACTTTTCATTGGGGCGTTACAATAATAATTCAGTAGAAGCAAATAATAATATAGCTCTCAGATGAGAAAATACATTTGGTATTCTCTTCTTTTTTTTTTTTTTTTTTTATAAGTTCTACATTTGGGATTCTTTTATCAGTAAAGATGATTGCACATATAAGAAGGTAGTTGACAGCCAAAAGGTGAAACCAGACCTTTGTCTCACTGCTTAATGGCCACCAACACACTGCTGCCATACATTTGGAATTCTTAACCTATCCACATACATCACGTACTTATCTGCAGGTCTACGTTTGACTGATAACAAAAAAGATAAAGTTTCAAACCAGGAGGACAAATAAGCATATCCAAGCTGTTTTACGCTTGAAGCATAACATGTAATACTTCAAACTGAGTGGTCAGGTGTAGGTGATGTATGGGATCCCACGTTACTTGGAAAAGAGAAGTTCTAACTCTTTATTGTGATTCTAATGGGGCTCTAATTGTACCATTAAGTAGTCCTTTTGAAGTATGGCCCAGACATGGTTTGGGCCTCCCTTGAGGTGTTACATAAATCTGTGTCTTGCAGGTACCAGTGCGGAACTCAATAGGACTTTTTATTTGTCTCTCAAAGTGATGAAAAGAATGAATTTTCAAATTCTTTAAAGCAGTTGCCAAGCTATGCTCTAGCACCATGTTAACCAATCAGGTGGCAAATCTAGTAACATTCTTTTTGGTCATCCTCTTCTGACACCACATGACAGCTGTTTCTTTTTCCTTTTCAAAAAAATTACTCCACAATCATTTCGCACATTTGGAACATATATTTATATATATGATGAGAGATGAAAGTTCATGATTCCTTGTATGAAAAATTTCATGGAAAAATCCTATTTATCATGAGAGCAGGTGATAGTTTCAGCATGGAAAAGGTTATAGGATTATATCTATTCACATTAACAAGTAAAAAATGAGTCAATGGCCGTACCTGTGAACCATATTTTGATCCTGAAGATGCAATTTTCCTTTCACCGAGAAATCTGACAAAGCTCCTAGGGGTACAAGAAAACAGATATCACTTCAGTATTTTCCTGGAACGAAACTAAAGCCAGTAATCAATGTTGCCAGTTGCCTTCCTTTTTGTTTCCTCTTTTTAAAATCTTTTACTTACTGGGAATAGAATATTTTTAATATTCCCTAGGTGATTATATTTTTTTACAAGAAACTTTTATTACGAATAAAACTAGACACAGCCCATGTACACAGGAAGTATACAAAAGAGACACCTAATTACATTATAGAAAGCAAAAAAGAAAGCAAGAACTCATGAACATTCTCTCCCTTTAACACAATAGCAGCAAACCATTGAACTAAAAAAAATACAAAAAAGTTCCATAATTCCCCACACTTCTCTCCTCTTCTTGTTGAAGCACCTCACTACATTCCATCCATATACACCACAATAAGCACAAAGGAACCATCCTCCACGTCCCTGCCAGTTGAAAGCTATGATGATCCCTAGGTGATTATATTAATGTGTATGATCGTATCTATAAGCCCTTGGCCATTGGCAAAATGGCACCTCCATCCCCCTTCCTCCAAAAACACAAGTATCAGGTAGTCAGTAAGGCCAGAGTTTGCGTCCCCTTGGGTGCAACAAAGTACCATGAAAAATATCTTCAAACCAGTTGAGTTGTTTCTTTTTCCTTCTTTTTCTTTGGGAGGGAGCGTAGGGAGATGCCCATTACTCATGGTGAGACCATCCTCAACTTTTTGAAACGTCCCTCCTGGGTGAGATTTAAAGAACACAATTTTGATTTGGACAAAGAGATTATTAACTTTTTTTTATGACAAGCAGCCCTGAAGACCATGCAATAGTAACATGTTCTTTTACCAAGTTAAATACCATATTGTTAAATACAGATGGGTTGTATTTTTAAAATTTCTTAAATACCATATTCCTCTTTCGTCTGCTGCAAAAACCATTGGGCTGCAGTCGAACCCCACTCCTACGACCATCCTCTCAGAAACAAATAAAACCTGAAAATTCATAATACATCGATGCTCAATATCCACATTCAAATTCAAGTTAGGGAAGTGACATGAAGAAAATTATTATAATCAATTAAGTTTAAGAAGAGAGGATGCTGACCCACATCACGAAGAGGCAAATCACGGAATGCAACATTTTGAGCCAAAGGGGAAGGTCCAACATCATCGACAAAATAGATCATAGAATTATGACCTGCACAATATCATAAATGAAATATATAAGAAAAACCCATACTCAATAGGCTTCAATATAGAACAATACCTTCAACCTCTTCAAAGTTCATACGACTTTCTTTGGCACTTAGAACAGACAGCAGATACCAAAAAGAATGGATTAAGAAATTAGAAACCATCTCAAGTGGCAGCAATTAAGCACAAAAAACATCTCTTTTTTAATAAGAGAAAAGTATAATAAAGAGCATCAAGAGGTGATGGCAGGATGTGAAGCAAATATCAACTTCAAGTACATATCCTTTCATCCAATAGCTGTATAGAAGCAATTATAATACTAGGAGCCCATAGCGGTCAGTTTGAATTGCTGCTTGTTGATAAATGCATAGAAAAAATCTCTCACCTACATAAGCTAACGTATTGCCACTTGGAGACCACTTCACCCCAAATGCCCATGAAAATGAGAGATCAAGCTGAAGAATTTGCTGTTTCAAGAGAAATGGAAATATAAATGGCCACATACATTTGAAGTTAGAAAAACGAATGCAAAATATGTTTTAAGAAAAAGACAGGAATCTATCCTCCAACCAAATATATACATGATGGAGAATAATAAAATCATACTTTTTTTATAAGTAATGTGAAGATTTTATTGACAAGTAAATTGGCATAGCCCAAGTAAACAGGAAGTAATAATAAAATCATACTGATGAGCTGTTTTTGTAACCCTAATTAGGAAAGCAATAAAATGGACAGCCACGTGTGTTGTGCATGGAAACAAAAAAAGTAGGGTTGATATTGATTAGCATGGCTTCGTGTTTCAAGGATAAAAATTTAGGGCATTCCAAAAACAAGAGCCATGACCATTTTGCCCATGAACCTGAAGTTTCAGATATTAACAACCCTTGAAAGTTGAAAGTTCATGAGGATGTTTGCCAAATTGAAGAAAAGTGGACCAAGGGTAGATGCTCTTCAAAATTGGAGAAAATTCACAACTTAAAACCTATATTACCTTTAACACTTTCATATTGGTCTAAGGTTCTCTAATTTATGCAAACCCAACATTGAATGATGGTGGCAATTGAACAAAGGGTGGGTATGTATTATAAACCTCAATAACATTTGCTTCTTTAAAGATATAATTTACCATTAGCATATTATTACTTAAAGAGCTTTACTCCCAAGTTGTTACTGCACAAGTATATGTCACCCCCAGAAACAAATGTACATTTAATAGCTTTCCCACACAACATAGTTCAATACTATGAGGGAACAGATTAGATCTTCAACCTCCCCAAATTTTGAATCCGAAGAAGGTCCTGTTCTTGAATCCCTGAATCATATCACATTGAGACAACAAAAAATATTAATCGCATGTCATAACAAAATTGAGTAAATTACAAAAGCCGACAACACTCGGCAATTATATTTGACCTACTTTGTGTCGACTCCTTTAATAAAAGTGGAAAATACTCTGCATTTTCCATCTGTGGATGTTGTTGCAAGAAGAATCTGTAGTTATAAATACAAACAAATCCTCACAGTAAATGGCTGCTGTCATATTTGTAATGAGTTTTAACAATAGTTAAAATGATAAAGTGATAAAAAAATGTAGTGCTGTCCAAAATTTAGAGAAAATAAATGAAGGGCTGAATTTCTTGACCAACATGCCCAAAAAAGGTTTGAATTAGCTCATCAAATCAGCCCACCATAAAATTCACAAGAGTGAGTGCATAGTTCAAACAAAGAGATTTTGGCCTAATAATGACTAGCTGGCACTTAAAATACGCTAGTTCCAGTCCTACTTCAACTAGTGTCTCTGTTAACAGGATGATGAGGATCCTAAAGAAACAGAAACATTAATTAGAATATGCAGAGATAGAGATAGCCACATGACAATGGGGACACCACCAAACGCTCTTCAACTCCAGCATTGCATTGAATCCTCGTGTAACTCAAAAGTGTCTAACAAGGTGCAGAATTCTAACAGTAACATCCTCAAAAAATCTAAATACTTTGACCTCATGACAAGTTGGTCAGATGCCTGACTCCCAGTTTCAGAGCAATAAAATTAGAAAAACTTACAGACATTTTGATGAATAAGTTTTGTTTAACATGCTGAGAATGTTTTATAACAAGGTTTGTTTTACAGGTATGTTTTTAGAAAGAAATTGACACGTGCAAGCAACTAGCTTAAATGTACAAAAAAATACAAGAAAAATTTATAAATTGCTCACATTATTTGGATGCCAAGCAACACCTGTCACAGAAGAATCATGTCTTTTCCTGATTAGTTTACTGACCCACCTGCATAAAGAGTGTACCACATAAGAATTAACAAAAGATCATATCCAACCTTCTTTTTATAGGTAAAATAAGAAGTTTTATTAATAAAAATGAAATAGGAGAAAGAAATGAAACACATGTATACAAGGAGTATACAAAAGAAACAACTAAATACATTTTAGGAACCTGAAAACAAAGACAGAAAATCAGGAACATTAGTTCCATTGAGCACCATGGCAGAAAACCAAAGCAATAAGGTGTGCAAAAAAAAATTTTGAAGTTCCTCCAATGTGCGCTCCTCAACTACAAAACGCCGATCATTCCTTTTCCATCCAGATACACCACATTACGGCAAGTAGGGACCATCCTCCAAATTGCAGCCACCTGGAAACAACCATGAAGACCATTCCAGCTAGCTAATAGATCCACCACCCTCAAAAGCATCACCCAAGCCGTGCCAGTTCTACCCAAGGAAAGCTGCCTCAAAAGAATGATCTTCACACACATCATGCCAAAATCTAGACTCATCACCTACTATAAATCTGAGAAATTTAGAAAAACTCCACCGCCCCTTATATTTTTCCAGACCACACGTTCTTGATTTAAGATTTAAAAAAAAATTGCGAATAGTTGACTAGTTCTTGATGCTTGATTTTTGCAAGAATTCTTTTTGTTTCCCATAAGAACTTTAAACAAAACAAAGAAAATAGAATAAACAACATAGTATTACATATCATAATGACTATTATTAATATGTCAACCAATTTTATGATATTCTCATGAAACCAAGTTACAAACAGTCTTGGATTATTTATACAGCTATGATTTCTTATAGATTCTTCATCAACAAATCAAATCAAGCTCATGATTAGTTATCAGAGATTTGCTGATGCCCAACTTAAACTTAGGTGGAGTAAACATCACTCCAACCAGGTTCAAACCTAAGTTTGGAAGCTTTAATTTAAGCACTATATACTAGACAAATCTGAAACAAACTGGATTGATACAATCCACTATAACTATAGGCCAAAAATGAGCAAGTAGGTGAAGTATAATAATGAATAATTGTACATCGATAATTTCATGCATAGGTGAACCAGGTAAATATCAAGGGAAAGAAATCAATGAAGCACAGGAAGTGAAAAAAGTGAGGCAACAGGCTCATTACCAGTTATTCTCTTGCTCATAGTAGCATATACAAACAGTTTTAGCCCCACTTCCAACAGCAAACTTGTTTTCTGGGATAAAGAAAAAGATGAATCAAGCATCATTATGTGATTTTGCAAGTGTGTAACAGATTCTATGTATATGTGCAAGCTTCTGTGATGGACATGAACAGGTTTTCTATTGCTTGTTTTGATAAGCAGCAGGTCCATGTGTGCTCATATATGTTTCATGAAGCAGGTTATCTCACACATGCAGGTCCACAGCAAAACCATAAGGGGATTATAACAATAACAGCATGAAACAATGCTGGAAAAAACACAAACAAGATATTACATGCCATTTGGCATCCAACAATCATGCATGGCTCTGAGTTGTGAAACAGAACACAGTTACATTCGTATCCTTCCTATGTTGAATTAAGCCAGCCTACACTGATCAGAGCATGCACAGATAATTATTGCATATACCCTTTATTTATAGATTGCGAGTATCATGGGTATTAACTTCAGACCCATACATCATTATTTAAATCTTTTTCTGGACGATTGCAAATCCAAGAATATCATCCAACTCTGTGACTTTTTCAATGAGATGTCTTCTGTCTTCTGATATGGTAATTAGCCCTCTTCTAGCCTTCACTAAGAATAGGAAAAACTACTGATAAAATAATTAAGAATAGGAAAAACCTCCAAGCCCCTATAAAGAAAACCATTTAAAGGTGACTTGTTTTCTTTCCTCTGTTCAGTACAAATCAAGCTTGATATTCACGAGTCATTAATTATTACAAACATACAAAGACACCAGCTACTGAACACTTTCTAGCCTTCCAGACAAAAATAAGCCAACTCTAAATCTACTATCCAGCCAACATTCAATCAATTTGATATAACAGAGGTAGTGAGGCTGATAATTTTTATTCTCCTTGGTCTGGCACTCCCTTTCATTGAGATTGGGCATATAATTTTAATGCAGAGAACCAGATAAGACTAAGAAATTTTTATCGGTAGTAAGAGTCCAAGACTAAAAAAATACAACCAACAGCAGCGCTCAAATGGTAAAGTAATTAGTAATATAAAAGATGAAGGGACGAATGAAAGAAGAAGGTGGGAAAAGGAGTGTTCCAAGACCTTTTGGACTCCACTGGACACAGAGTGCAGCACGATTTAGCCGAAGGATAACAAGGGTCGGTACCCATTCCGATCCTTCTAGATTCCACACATATCTAAAGAGATCAAAGATTAGAAAGCAGGTCTAATAATGAACTAACTTATTTAAAAAGTAAAATTGACAAGATATGTGTGCTCAGAGAGAGAGAGAGAGAATGATGCCAAAATTTACTCACTCTAGATACAAATAACAAATATCTACATCTGTATAGGAACTTACGAATTCCGATCATGAGATGCAGTAACTATCCTGTTGGACCTTGCACTCCAGTCTATCCCAGAAACAATTTGATCATGCTGTTTCAGACAGGATGGCAAATTTTTTAAGACACTACTTCCACAAATGTATTCATCAAAATAAAGTATGATAAAAACCTGACAATGAAGAGATTTATCACTATGCAATCAGTTTCATGCCATGAGGCTGTGCTATGCTCAGAGATGATAGAACACAAGAAACTGTATTAAGCAAAAAACAGCAAAACAGAAGGTAGTTTCTGTATAATCTAAGAAAAATGGTTTCTTATATTACTTCAAGCAAGAAGATTAAGAGTTAACAACTGGTATAGAATATGTGGCCTCCATTTGAAAATTAAAATGCATCAAAAGTGTACATGAATGTTTGTGCAATACAAGAATTACTAAATAAATCCTTATTGTCCAACTAATAAGAAGCGAGAAAAGGAATTAAAATATTTCAACTGTCAAGAAAAATCAAAATATAAAGGGATAGGGAAAGCAGTATCCATGTATCAAATCTACAATAATGTAATTTACATCTTTCTACACACTCCTAGAGTTGCTTTTGTAGATTTGTATAATTAGCAGTTGTTAGATTATGGAATGTTCTTGTCATAAAGCTTGCTCTTTTACACCAGTGCTAAAATATCCCAAGTCAAGATGCAAATATCTCCTCCTAGCATGCAAAACAATCGGTTACAGTGAAGCATGATAGCAGTAACTCTCAGCAACATAAACAATGTAGAACAGTTATTTCTATTGACCATGAATTTTTTAATCATGTACCTTTTGAAGAACATGAACCTTTTCCCACTTGTCTTGGGACAGTCTATAGATATGAACTTCATTATTGTTGGGACAAAATGCAACCACTACAAAAAAGGAAAAAAAATGCATTAAATAACATTAATAATATGGGCTCTTTTGGTTACATAGATGAGATGAAATGAGATGAGATGAGAAATCTGTAAATAGTAGTGAGATAATTTGTGAATTGTAGTGAAATGGTTTGATGTAAGATTTTTATGAAATTTTGGGAAAGGAGAGAGAAAAAGTTGATAAAAAAAAATTATAAAGTTAAAAGAGGGTTAAAATATACTTTTTCAATATTATTTTTGTTTACATATTTGAAAAAGTTGAATTTTTTTGTGTTTTGTTTGAAAATTTAAAAAAATTGTAATGATTAAATAAAAAAGTTGAAATTTAAAAATTTTAAAAAAACGTTTATGTTTGAATGTTTAGATGAAATGAGATGATTTGAAAGGTTCGTGAAACCAAACAAGGCCTAAATTTATATTACAACAATTTAAAAACAGACTCAAGCAATTAAAATTCCATTCGAGGGATTTGTCTACAATAATAACTCTACTGTGATTTCTTCAACCACCATCCAATTGTAGTCAATGACCATGTAATACCCCAGTGTGTGCATAAGAGGGTGGTGAACTATGGAAGGGGTCCAAATTACTTGGGAGGGAAACATTTTTACTCTTTATAATGATTCCAAAAGGGCCCTAATTGTAAACTTAATTGGTCCGTTTGGAGTATGGGCCTAATGTGATTTAGGCATCCATTGGGTCATTACAAATAGTATCATAGACAATGCCAATCATAAATGTGGGATTAAGCCATGCCACTTATGATGGAATGGCCCGACAAGGATGCAGGGATTTTAATGAGGAAAGAGAAGATAAAGAGCGGCCAATAGATGAGCACGGAAGTTTATTTTTCAATATTTTACTCCATTGGTTGACTGTACTTATTTTAATGGCATGTCTTTTCATGACTTCCTTGTATCGCTAAACTAGCAGGCATAGGTGACACTCTTGTATATGTCCCATATACTAAAGCCTATGTCTATTTTATGCTCAATAATATTTTGTTTACCAATCAAAATGTGGAAGATTGTAATACCCTAGATTGTGTATGGGAATGTGGTAAATGGATCCCACATTGCTTAAAAGGGGAGAAGTTCCTACTCTTTATCATGATTTCAGGGAGCTCCAATTGTTACATTGACTAGTCCTTTTAGAGTAGGGGCCAAAATATGGCTTGAACTTTCCTTGGATCATTATAGATCATGAATAAATTATGGTGAATTTACATAATAAACACCAGTTGCTAAAAGCAGGAAAACAAAAACTATTAAGATGATGAAAAACTCTCGTCTATTATTGGAGAAAAAAACAATGGCACAAGGAGCAAATAGTGCCTTTTCGCTTGCTCTCTCAGTCCTTCATCAGTGCAGAACTAGATCAAGAAGCCCAATTGGTACACATGAAGGGATCAATCAGTTACAAAAATTTTGGAAAACCGAACAAAGATTTTTTTTTTTTTTTTTTTTTTGATAGGTAATCAAAAACATTTCATCAATATAAAAAGGCTAAGCTCAGGTACACCGGAAGTATACCTGAGAAAACTTAGCTAGAGGTTACCAGAGAAAGAAGAAAATCATGAACACTAAGTCCGTTACAAATAGAACCCGCCCAATAAAACAACGTCCTATAGAAGAAGCTCTTTAGTCCCTCTAAAGATCTCTCACAATCTTCAAAGTTCCTTGCATTCCTCTCTCCCCAAATGCACCAACACATACAAATAAGAACCATACACCAAAAAGTTGCCACCTGAGAGTTACCCTTAAGACCTCTCCAACTAGCTAGGAACTCCACCACTCGGAGAGGCATAACCCAAGAGAGGCCAAGCCTTGTGAAAAAATCATCCCACATATACCTAGCCACCTCGCAATGAAGGAGTAGATGATCTACTGATTCTCTATGTTTTTTGCACATACCACACCAATCCAACACAATAATACAGTGTTTCCTCAAATTATCTGTAGTTAGAATTTTGTCCAAAACTGCTGTCCACACAAAAAAAAGCCGCTCTCAAAGGAGTTTTGTCCGCCAAATACTCTTCCACGGGAACCTGAGAGCTCCAGGGCTAAAAAGGACTCGATAGAACGAGCTAACTGAGAAGATACATTTCTTCGAGTATTTCCATTGCAGCTTATCCCCAGTGCCAACCGGAAAAGTGAATGAGTACAAAGTCGCAAAGAAGTCTAGAAAGTCTCCATCTCCCAGTCTTGGGCATCCCTCCCAAAATCTATGTTCCATTGCGGAGTGTCATTAGTGAGGACCACTCGATCTGCTATAGCTGCATCCTTATTTATTGCTAGATCAAAAATAGCAGGAAAAGAGTCTTTGAGGCTATTGTGACCACCACACCAAGTATCATGCCAAAATCTGACCTACGAACCATCCCCAACTACAAGTTGTTCATGATCTCTAAAAATCTCCCAATGTCTCCTTATAAACTTCCACAAACCCAGTCCATGTGTGCCTAGCACCTCATTCAAACACCAACCTTTTTTTTTTATAAGTGAATTCAAACACCAACCTTCCCAAGACACACCATATTTTGAGTCTATAACGGACTTCCAAAGTGCCTCCCTTTTGTTTTGGTACCTCCACAACCATTTACCCAACAAAGCCTGATTGAATTTCACCAAGTGTCGAATCCCCAAACCTCCCCCCATTATTGGAGTGCACATTGTTGGCCAATTAACCAAATGAAATTTGAACTCCTCCCCCAAGCCACTCCACAAGAAATCTCTTTGTAGCTACACAAAAATTTATACCGAACAAAGATTTATAGCTACACATATCGACAAACTCCGTAAGCTTGCTAGCTCTATTTAATTTATTTACCATTTGATATAATATTACCACCACATCCATAATTTTGTTCCCCTCCTTGAGAAAAAAAAAAAGACTAACAAATTCAGCCAACAATGACTAACAAATTAAAAATGCGATTCCAAATATGCTAGCGCACGGTATATAGCACAGGAATATCATTACATATCCGATTAAAATGTTGTTGGTCCCCAAATCAAAAAAACAAAATAATCACTCAATTTTAAGCAGTTGACAATAATTTAGCCAAGCCATGTCTCTTGTTTACAAACCCAAAAAAAGCTGGAAATTTTTCTAAGACGTCACAAATCTTTGCTAAAAATTTATTAGAAACCAAATTATCATCCAATCAACTATTAGATCAATTTCTAAATTAAAATTTAGACAGAAACTCATTGACTTTCTCCAAAAAAAAAAAAAAAAAGAACTCAGTCGACAACCAGAATAAAAAACTGGCCACTTACTAAATTTGCGAAATTATGTATTGTGTAGAACAATTAAACCGAGCAAAACTGCCTTGTCTTAAAAGAAATATAAAAACCTAAAGAGATAAATAGTGCACTAAGTTAAGCAACGGATAACCAGAAAGGAAAAAGAAAATAAGCAAAGGAAATGGAGGGACGGGGCGGGGGAAGGGGAGGGGGGGAAGAGTTGAAGCAATTACTGGAGTGTTCGGGGCTCCAAGCATGGCATGTGATGCACTGCGCGAACTGATGCACTGCGATCGCCGCCATTTTCTCAAAGCGAGTTAGTTTATTCAGTTATTGTTTGCTTCTTGTCGATCCGAAATCTGTACGGAAAAGGAAATGATCCGAGGAAAGAATGAGAAAATGTGAACGAAGAGGAAGAGATCTGGAAGATGCAAATCCGATCACAAGAAGAGAAGGTATGGGGTATAATAGTACTTTAACCCCGGGACTTGTTTGAAAATAACTCAAATGAGTCACATCCCAACATTTTCCTCTATAATTTAATTATAAAATTTTTAAACTAATCGTTTAATTCTTTTGAATTAATTATTATAATTTTTTTAAATTTTAAAATAAAAATAATTTAATTTAATCTCAGATAAAAATAATATTATAAAATTATATTCAAATAATATTATAATTTTATAATGTTTTTTATTCAATTTTTTCCTCTCATTTTTCAAAATTTAAAAAATACTCAACTTAAACTATCTTATATCTATTATTAAACCATCTTAGAGCATTAACAATGGACTAATCAAATTTATTGCTTAGAGTACTGACATTAGATTCATCAAAATTTCCTTTAAAATTTGGTGAAAAGTATAATTTTGATGGATCCATCAAACCTCTAAGTCTATAATTCTACGTTGAATTATCATTACATGTATCAAAATAATAATATTTTTTAATAAGAATATATTTAAATATTTTTTCATATTTTATAATTACACTAACATATTATATTAATAATTTAATTTAATACTTAAATAACTATTTTTCAACCAAATTTTAAAAAAATATTTTTCAATTTCTTGTTAAAAAATTGTTTTTTTCAACCAAAACATTACTTGAATAATTATTTTTCAACCAGAAATTTCTTCCTAAATTACTTCGAATGCCGAAGGTTTCCAAAAGGTTTTGTATGGCTTTGGGGTTTAGTCGAATCACAGCACTCCTAGAGCATCCGTCCATTGAGAGTAAAACAAGACTCCAGCATCGGGACCGAATTTCAATTTCAAGACTATGAAATTCTACATGAAGGGTTGCATTGTGCGATCAAGAACTCGACATCCGTGCTTTGTAAGTCTCTATCGTTGGAGTGAAGCCCAATGACAAAGTTATGGTGAAAGGAATGAGCGGTAGGCACGGGAGAATGATCAAGACGACGTTGGTTGGTTGAGAAATTGCGAAAACGGTGGGAGTGCGGAGAGAGGACAGAGTGCATCCATTGGGTTCACGCGAAGGTGGAATTAGGAGGGGAACAAGTTTTTCTCATGGCATATACGTAAGGAGGGAAAGGAAAATCCTAAGAAAGCAGAGTGCAGTATAATAGTAAAAAAATTCAAGAAACAGAGAGACGCAAAGACAGAGAAAGAAGGTAGGTTGGACGGTGACAAGCAATAAGATTTATTAAAATATGAATTTAGCATGTGAACAGTTCGAAGGATGGAAAAGATTTATTATAACTCAAAGTTAGACACTAAAAGATTTGATGGATTCAATGTAGAGGCTTTTTAGTAAAAATATCAAATTTGTATTTAATTGATCATTTGATAGATCCAATAGTAGCGCTCTTAGCCAAATAATAGCTCAAAAATACAAAAAGCATGCAGCAACAGTCTCAACAACTTTAAAGTTAAAATAATTTTCTCTCTCCTGATTTTCCAAATATAGTTAGAAGTGAGAGCTTGCCAAATTAATTTTTTGAACTAAAATATTCATATTCATTTTAGGTTTTTTTTGGTCCAACCGAATGGTACAACTTATAATAAAAGTTTGTATAAAATTAAGTTAACAACTTTATCGAATTTCTAGATTCTCACTTGAAAATAATAAATATTAAAAATATAAGAAAAAGATTATTTTAATTAGAATAAATGATATTATAATTTCGTGTCAAAAGAAAAAAATATATATATCAAAAAAGTATATTATAAATTATGCTAATTAAAATAAAGTACATTTTATTTAACTAAAAAAATAAAATGTAACTTGTAAATGATTAAATCTTTTTAATCTGAAGAAAAAAAATTATAGTTAATATAGGCTATAGTTGTAATTCATCAAATTTATTCGACTTTATATAATTAATAAATTACTACAAAATGCAACACATTAAACATGCAATACTTATTTCTATAAACTATGTACACAAAAAAATTAGTCTGACATGCAATACTTATTTTTTTAAAAAAATATGACCGTTGTAAAAAAAAGACCGTTAAAAAATTATATCCGTTAGGAATAATTTGAACGTTAAAAAATTAATGTATATTTTATAATAACAAATTAATATTCAAATTACAATTGAAATTAAAAAAAAATGAAAAGTTTAAAATTAATATTTTAATAGAATAGCTATTGATTTGTTGAATCTGTTATTTTGTGTAGTAAAAAGTAACTAGCCAAAATCTTTAAAAGTGAAATTCCTAACCAAAACTTGGCTAAACAATAGCTAAGTCATTGTGAATACTCTTAGACTAGGTTTAGACAATGAGACTAGATGAGAATCTTGTGAATAATAAGAAAATAATTTGTGAACAAAAATAAGATAATTTTTTTAGTTGAGTATTTTTTTTAGATTTTGTGAAAGAAGAGGAAAAAAATTGAATAAAAAATAAAATTAAAATATTGTAAGAATATAGTTTATAATATTATTTTTATTTGGGGCTTAAGATGAGAAATAAAATTAGGGTCTAGGGTATGAGTTATAATATTTTTTTTTATTCAATTTTTTCTCTTTCCTTTCACAAAATAAAAAAAAATATTTAACTCAGATTATCTTATCACTATTCAAAAACTATCTGATTACTATTTACAAAAGGAAAAATCTTCAAGCCGGTCTGGCTTATATTGCTGAAATAACAGCCTACCTCTGAGTTGTTGATACGGAGGCGTTTTACCGAAATCACATCATTGATTCACTGTACCAAACCGCCCTCTTATACGAAACCCACCCCCTCCCTCCTCTAGTTTCATTCCCGTAAACCCTTTACCCGAAAACCCCCTCCCCTTTAGTTTGAGCCAATGGAAAAGTTTTGAGTATAAAGTCGAAAATATAAGGCAATAGAAAACTACGATAAATTAGAATCATGCCTCTTCAAATGAGCAGCATATTCCTGTCAACTCATGTTTTTCATTTCTTCCAATTCAACTTGAAGGTTTTCCAACTAAGGAAAGACTAAGAGAATGTGATTTCAGCTACTAAACTTCAAAACAACATGACTTTCAAGGTTTAATCATACAGGGAAGTTAATATGGGTGGAAGGTCTTAGTACTTAAGGATTGCAAGATCGTAAGTTTTGGCTGCTTTCTCTTCCATATCGTAACTCTTGAAGTTAATATGTGAAATTTATTTATTTATTTCAAGTAGTAAATAGATATTTCATACAAGATTCTCAAAAAAAAAAACACAGATTCTCTCGAAGAAGACAAGTCTAGAATGCAGGAGATGTGTATTGTTTTGCCTAATTTGAGGTTCCCGTGTGCACGATTGCAGCGTTAGCTTAGTGAAATGTCTGAGGAGTCAGCTCCTAATTGGAGGGCTGTTATTCTTGGATTGTTGGTATGACCACTTAGAAATGTTACCCTTCACAAAATTATCATATAATCTCGTTTTTCAAATCTACCCTTAAATCTCATCTAATCTCACTTCTCAAATGAATTCTAAAAGATCAAGAGTACATAAAAATTACCCAATATTTTTTTTCTCATTTAATATTATACATACATTAACTTATGTACACCATTTTTTTTTTTTTATTGAAGTCACACCAATTGAAGTTTATTTACATAAAAAATGTAAAACTTTAAAATATAAATTCAAGGGCTTTGTTTGGATCGTGAGATGAGATAAGTTGACCTGTGAATAATAATTAAATGATTTGTGAGTAATTGTGAAATTGTTTAAATTAGGTCGGTTTGTTTTCAGAGATAAGATGAAATAAGATGAGATAAAAATTAAAAAAAAATATATTGTTATAATATATTTTTTTAATGTTAGTTTTGTTTTGAAATTTGAAAAAATTAAATTATTTATTTTATTTTGTATGGAAATATAAAAAATTGTAATAATGAGTTTGAGATAAGATGAGATGAAATGATATATTTTGAGAAAACAAACAAGGCCTAAAATGTTTTATAGAATTTTGAAAAATGAGAGAGAAAAAGTTGTATTAACATTGTGTTTTGTACACCTGAACAATGCTCCAGCAACTCGAGGCCACGGGATAATCACTTGCAAACATAAAGAAAGCGATTGGCTTAGGGGCAGTCTGAGAAGGCCCTAATGTCTAAGTCAATCCTTGGTTGTATCTCAAATGTTTTTGTTTCTAGAATCTAGAAAAAAACATTTTGTACTTGAGATAGGCCATTTATACTCAATCCTTTGGAAGGTATCCTGTCAAGTATAAGTCTTCTCTCCCATGCTTGTCGTAGTCTAGGCAGCCTCATTTGGATTAAGAATCAATCTCATCTCATTCCATCGTTATATTTTTTTTTTAATTTTTCACACAAAATATAATAAACAATTCAAATATTTAAAATTTTAAAATAATAAGAATATTAAAAGAATAATTTTAATATTATTTTATTCAACTTTCAACTCCAATCTTAATTCATTTTATTTCAACTCACTCTCAAACACCACCTTAATGCAATGTGTTCTACACACTGCCTAGGCTAGTCCAATCGTCAATGGGGCCTATTTAAGCATCATTTTCCTCCATTTTTGGTCTGTTGGTTTGCATCTTCTCTAACACTCTTCTTCTTGCTATCTTATCTCCTTCTTCCTCAGTCTCTACTCTTGTGAATCTAATTGGCAGTTGGCACTTCTTTATTATTCTAATGGCTACTAAGAATTGTTGAACCCAAGATTTCAAGTCTCGCATCTACGTATAAATTTTGATGATAACAAATAATATTTAAAACTCAAAGATCAAGTTGTCTACGCATGAAGGGAGCTAAACACATCAAGAAATCAAGCATGAGCAAGAAAGAGATCAAGTCTACAAATGAATCTCATAGATTATTTTTGTACATCTCTTGATAAAATTAGAAATTGGATTAAGGTTCCAAATTACTCTTTTTTTCTCATAAAACATCAAATTACTTTTTTCACATATACAAGACATTTTTAAATGTCTTAATTTTGAAAATTATGTTTTTCACATGTGCATAACATCATCAAACAAAATAATTTCAAAAATTATATTTTTTTTATAAAAACTTGAATTTATAAGATGATTGATTATCATATTTGATATGTGTATATTTTGTTTGAAAGTCTTGAAGGGAAGTTGTGTGTTTTTTTGACAAATGCAAAAGGTAGATGATTTTGTTTGAGAATCTTAAAGGGTGGTTGTATGTTTTTTTGACAAATACAAAAGGTAGATGATTTTGTTTGAAAATCTTAAAGGGTGGTTGTATGTTTTTTTGACATATGCAAAAAGAAGATGATTTGATTTGAAAAATAAATCATGCTCATTTTGTCATGTATGAAAAGTAAAAGATTTGATTTGATTTTTTTGAAAAATAAATAGAGTTGTCTTTGACAAATACAAAAAGGAAATGTTTTTATTTGAATTTTTTGAAAAGTGAATAGTGCTCTTATTTGACATATGAATCTTTTCAAATTTGAAATTGAAAACTCATTTGCCTATAAATAGCTCACTTGAGTTTTGCAAAAATCATAACAAGAGCTTATACATCTATTGTTAAGTTTTGCATCATTCTTTCAAAGTTTTTATTCTCTCTTTTCTAAAGTTTTGAATCTTAATTCTTGTTCTTTTTTAGAGAGATATAGGTTGAGCTGTATTGTTTCTATCTCACTCATTGAGGAGTGTACTTTGATAGTCTACCCACTATCAACTCTTATATTTGTAAGAGAGTGCGTATAACCTTTGTGTGTGTAGAAGGTGTTCTATACGGGGAATAGTTAAATCACCAAGTGTGAGGTGATTGAAAGTGTAGAGGGTGTTCTATACGAATTCTTTGGAGCGGTGCTGCTCAAAAGTGTAATAGGTTTCTATCTCCACCTAAAGGAGATTGACTAGTGAATTCGGGATCCTCAAGGGGTAGCTTGAGGCGAGGACATAGGCAGTGGGGCTGAACCTCATAAAAATACTGAGTTTGCTTTCTCTTACCCTACTCTTTACATTTCTTACTGCTTTATATTCTGTTATATTTTATATTATGTATTTGATTAACAAGTGTTAATTTTTATAATATAACCCAATTCACCCCCCCTCTTGTGTTAGTCATCCGGGCAACAAAAATATTTTTCACCTTGTCGCACACCGCCCAAGTGATGACAATTTGTCATTATTTCGCAAGGCATCCTAGTTGTTTGAGGGTATCAACTGGAGGTCAGAAGTATCCTTCGCGGCCTTGCGAGCATTGAAGGCCTCATGGTTTTCCTGATTTTGTAGTCATGGATGTTCCTAGAGCCTATGAAGGGGTCATGGACTCCAAGGGCTTTGCCTCAAATGTTTACCAGGGGTAAGGCCCTCTTTCTGTAAACCAATTCTCGAGGTCCTACACTTCCTCGGCCAGGCCCATGTGCTGCTCCTCCTTAATGTGTTACAACTTTTGGTGTGCTATTGTATAGTTTGGCGAAAGGCCCTAGGCACATTTGATCTCGAACACACAAATCAAAGCGCCTGGAGTTTCTCTTGGCCTACAACATCTTAAAACACAGAAAAAATTTGCAGCTTCCGTTCTTACCCTGGACGGGCAATGGTGCGCCTAGAAGCTTAGTACAATCGAGTCATGAATTAAAATTGACAATTCTTTTTCGTGTTCAGGAAGGGATGAAAACTCATTGTCGGGCATACTGCACGGAGGGAATCCTCAATAAGGGTTATATTGGGTCGTGTCGATAGACAAAGGGATGAAGCGAAAGGCGACTTCTGCAAAAGTGATCGGGCTAGAGATTGTGCGTGCGTGGGTTAAGACGTACTTGGACAACATTTTCTCGAGGCCAGTCAACAAGGCCACACTGCATACATGCTACGATGATCGTACCATTCCCATGAGCGGGTCCATGCATCAAGGTTAGAAGCAGCCCCCAAGCTTGCCAGTAAAAGGGAAGGGAAAGAAAATTCGGGCACAGGAGACGGCAGACAGTAGTGGGGACTCTGCCAGGTTGCCTCCTACCAACTAGTTTTCTTGTCATGTCATAATATAGCGCTTCAAACCTTCTGAGCATACTTTGAAGGTTCCTATTGCTGTCTTGTCACCTTCTGTTCCCAAGGGGACGACACTATTTACCCATTGAGCATCACAAATATTACTGATGTAGTGCAGAAGGTTCCAACCAATATTTTGAATACCGTATTGATGAACATACCGGTTAAAGCACTGGAACGAAATATTTCGATACCGATACTGTTTTGTGTACTGTTTCGGAATAGTCTATACATAAAAAAATTATATATATAAAAATTATATTTCAAAATAATAGTCAATATATGAATAAATTATATATATAAATATATATGTAAATAATCTAGTCTAAATTATGATAAAAAAAAAATAGCAAGAAATGAAAAAAAAAATGAAATCCCGAAATCTAGTACACATGACTGGTACGGCCGAAATACCGGCCAGTACAAAACATACCAAATTTTTGTATCGGCCACTGTTCCAATACGATACGTACCGATCGGTACAGTACGAAATTTAAAACTATGGTTCCAACAGTAAGTCATAGAGCACTAGTCCCTTAGGTCGAGGCTCCCTTGACCAAAATTCCTCCATCCCCCCTCCCCCCAAATTATGTCTACATTTGTTCCAACTGGTGAAATGATGGCTTTCGAGACCATTTTTCGAGCCTAAATGAGGCTTGCATGTGTGGATTCTTGACCAAAGCACCTCCATAAAATGTGCATGTCACCTTTTGTGATCCAAGGAATAAGCCTCTGTGAGTAGGCAACTAAAAAGCCATGTATGTACCATTAAGCATGACAAACCATATAAAGTACTGGCCACTTTAACCTCTATACAATGTTTGCATGAAAAATATCATAGGTTGTTGATGAAAAATTAATTTGTTCACCTACCATTATTCAGGCTACTAAGAGTTACTAGGGCAAATAAATAGAACAAAAATCCTTTAGGCGAATAAATAGAACAAAGAATATATGCAAGCGAGGTAAATGCAACAAAGAACAACTTAGGGACAAGCAATCTCCATCACAATAAATTCACTCAAGGACAGACAACTTCACCATGCCAAAATTATTCAACAATAAACACCTTCAGAAGGGTAAGAGTCGAAAACTACAGTTAAATCACCTCTGTTTGCTACCCTTGAATTGCTCTTTGAATTTTATTTCACTAAGAATTTTGGTTCTTATAGGTTTTTCCAACAAAATTCCTTAGGACTCCATGGGAATCCCATCGGACGAATATGTAGTAATATATTTTGCTATCTGGACAGGAAAAATCCTTTAGGCGAATAAATAGAACAAAGAATATATGCAAGCAGGGTAAATGCAACAAAGAACAACTTCGGGACAAGCAATCTCCATCACAATAAATTCACTCAAGGACAGACAACTTTCACCATGCCAAAATTATTCAACAATAAACACCTTCAGAAGGGTAAGAGTCGAAAACTACAGTTAAATCACCTCTGTTTGCTACCCTTGAATTGCTCTTTGAATTTTATTTCACTAAGAATTTTGGTTCTTGTAGGTTTTCCCAACAAAATTCCTTAGGACTCCATAGGAATCCCATCGGACGAATATGCAGTAATGTATTTTGCAATCTGGTCTCAACCAAAAGTAAGTTCATATAATTCATATCCCAAACAAGAGTTCCAGAATAGCCAAAATATGGAGGTTGCACAATGGTGATCAACCACCACCAGATAAAATCTCATAAACCTTCCTAAAACAATTGTTGTGGCGTCACCCTTGAGCACATCAGCTCATTACCCTCGCTTGAACAAGGACACACACCATGCAACAACACTTGCCTAGATCATTAGCATTCCTTTTGAGTAACAATGCTCATGCAGAGCTACAACACTTTTCTAGCAATGACAAAACTTGCCCTAAGCAACAAAATACCATTTAGCCCTCAAGCCTCATTAGAACACCTTAGGTCTTTGGTTGAACACTAGAGGGACCGAATCCTAACTAGACATTGTGCCACTTGGCTAAGGTTTGCAAGTCTCAAACTTGTGATTTAGATTATATGCACTAACCTATTTAGTCTTTGGTGAAAATCTATCAATGTACCTAGTGCATCTTTTGCCATAACAAAGTGGTAGAGCATCACAACTCTCAGAGCAAAGCGATCGTGCTTTGCCTCCCACCACATCAGAGCGATCGAGTATGGCTCCTGCAAAAGCAACATGGTCGAGCATCTTTCCCGTTGAGTTTAATGACACTCAAGCAATCCAATTAGCCTTCTCAACCTCCCTCAATGCGGTCGAGCATTTCCTTCAGTAAAGTCGAGTGTCCGTACTTACATTGGTGACCAAAGGAGGAAACAAATTCCTCAAGAGTTTCACTCCATGCTCTTAGCTTTATCGCCTACCTAGCCTCAAAGCCAAGCATCCTCACTCACACTAGCGACCAAATGAGAGAACAACTTATTTAAGTGTTCCACTCCTTGCCACTTAAAGCAGTTGAGCCCATTTCCCACCAAGGCTCAAAGTCGAGTGTCCTTTCTCGTATTAGTGACCAAGGAGGGAATAACTTCCTTAACTATCGCACTCCTCGCCATCTAGCGCAGTAGCCCATCTCCTGCCTAGCTCAAAGCCAAGTGTCCTCACTCACACTGACGATCAAAGGAGGGAACAACTTAAACATTCCACTCCTCATCACTCGATTGAGCCCATCTCCCACCTAGCCTCAAAGCCGATTGTCCTATTCTGTACTAGCGACCAAAAGAGGGAACAACTTCATTAAGTGTTCCACTCTTTGCCACCCAGCCTTCAAGCCAAGTAGCCAATTATCCTCACTCATTCCGAATGAGATAAGGGTGACATCATTTTCTCAAGTGCGTCACTCATTACTGCCAATGTAGTCAAGCTCACCTCTCACCTCTCATACAAGCTGAGTCTTCTCACACTAGCAAATGACATCAATGTCAGTATGGTCAAGCGTCTCCTATAGTAAATACCAAGTGTTGACACCACAACTGCATGAGCTATCTTCATGAACGAGCCGCAAGCTCCACAACTACCTCATACAAGTTGTCCCCACGAATGAGCTTCCGAGCTTCACAACCGCCTTGTGTGGGTCACCTTAGGAAATGAGTCGTGGGGCTTAGCAACTGCCTATAATGGAGCCAAAGAGCCGACTAACATTCTAACCATCTAAGTGTAGGTTACCATGAACACACCCTAACCTTTAAACAACAAATTGCCTTAAGGGGAAAAAAACTCCACTAGCGCAAAAAACAAATGTTGCTAAATACAAAAGTAGGATCTATATGCGATGATAAACAATCACATGCGACCATCTAAATGTTCAAATATCTAAGAAAAGATTCACGCACTCAAACTTCTAGAAATTCGTTTCTATAGATTGCATCTTCTATAGTTAACTTGATGATTCTCAATGTCCTCTTGTTCAACAAATTGACCTTAAGAATCATAAGCATCTGTAGGGAATAAAATCAACTTTCAAGAATCAAGCCCAAAGATAAGGCCAATAAAAGACAAAGCAAATTGACTCCGACACATATAAAAAAAAGGACTTCATAGGAAAGTATGCGCCAATCACTCTAGAGGGAAAATACCTCTATAAAAGGAGGCAATCTCCTCGGATTTTTTTTTTTTTTGGGGGGGGGGGGGAGGATTACACTTTGTACAACAACTCCAAAAATCTCCTCTCTTCGAAATGTTGGCATCTCCTTCAACCTCTAGAAACTCGAATTTCCTTTCTTGTATTGAGAAATATGCGAGGTCATGAGAGACAATAAAATCTTTATCATATTGAATTTCAGCCCCACAAGACCTATGGGTGTAGGCTTTTGGCTAAATCACCTAAATCCGAGTCTCGCTCTCTCTATATTTTAGTTATTTATTATTGTTTATTCTCATGGATATAGGTTCAAGTATCATATCATCGAACAAATTGCTATCATAGACTATTTAGTTTTATAATCGCCGCTCGAATCACTTTATGTGGGTTGCGTGATTTTTTGTACACCTTAAAAAAACTAAAACCTTAAATCTTATCAACATCATTTCTTACATTCCACAGAATAAGCCTACTTGATCTAATACTTCAAATGTCATGAAAGTCATTTCTTAAAATTAGAAAAATCTAAAACCTCATATTTTCTAAAAACTCAATCCATAAAGTTCAGGGAAGTTCAAATATGGCTCTCATAAGAACTGTAACATGCCATACCTGGATGGGTCGGAGATTTATTATCTTTCACCTAAAATCACATCTCACAGTATATATATAAACTTCAATTTCACTGCACATAGTTCTCATTGTTAAACTCATCTTAAGTGGATTTCATAAAATTTATTCCATCATCTCAACTCACTATTATTTCTAAAAAACTCAACTCATCTCATCTCATCTCAGCTCAACATCTAAACTCACCAAACAACTATTCCAAAATAATTAACGAGAAACACAACAAATTCTCAAAATAAATGTCAACTTTTCAAAATACTAAGACAACGGAGCAAAATAGAACTATTGGAATAAACTCTCTAATAATCAAAGTACTTATACTTAATCCGCTATGCTTATATAGCCTTGCCTATAATTCTTTTTTCTCAACTAAAACATCTAAAAATATTGTGGATATAAGAGGTGAGGTGAGTTATAAATAACTCAGTAAATAGAAAACCTATACTAGTATGTGTATATGAGCATTTATTATATTTGAAATTCAGAATGCAGAACGATATTGAAACCAAAATACGTTATTAAAATATTAAAGTGATAATTCAAAATATTCATATTTAGAAGTCATTTCGCATAGCATAACTGAAATATCTTATCAAAATAAAATTTCATGTTTAATTCTCTTGATAAGGTTGTATGAACTCTGATAGCCAATCAAGTAGAAATAGAATGTGAACTTTTCTCCTTATTATTTTCAGAACTCCAACTGTGCACATAGGAAAGACCACGCAAAAACATTTTGTTTCCAACGTAGGTGCATCAAAAATAGAAAAATTGGTATCGACACAAATTGAGGCCATAATTTTACACCCATAGTAAGGTCCGAACATAACAAAAATAGAATGAGATGTCATAAGTTTTCAGAAATCACATCAGATCATAAGAATTACAAAATAGATTCAAATCTTAACAAATTTAGATCATCTTTATATAATCATGCACAAATTTTCAAATTCCCTCTTTTTATACAACTGAGAACAGTATGCTAAAATAACTCATGTTTATACTAGTTATGTCAAAAGTATTTTTCTTTTCTTATACGGATTTCACGAGTAATGCAGATAAAATGATCGAGATTCTTTTCATAACAAAATATGCATGTTTTCATAAAATCAACTCTAGTCCATAATTATTATTATTATTTGTAAATTTTAGTATAAGAATCCCGCTTAATTGCCTTTTAATTTTTATGAATTTCCTCACAATAGTGACCAGGTAATATCAATTATAATCTATAAAATAGTCATATAACTTGTTCGAATTCCGAATTGAATACTTATTTCATAATTAAAATTCGAGATATTAGAAATCTCTATCTCCCTAACGTCTAATATCTTTGAAACCATATATCGTCACTCTCCTAAATACTTGGATCCCACATAATTCCTCCAATCAACTATAAGATTAAACCTTAAAAATATCTCAACAATTAATCATCTATTTTCTTTTTGTTCTATTATAGAAAATCATCAAATGTAAAAAAACCTTATTATCAATACTAAAAGGTAGGGTTATTTTTCTTTATAATTTCGTGTTGGGCACCCTTTAGATGTTTAGACGTGAAAATTGTGAAATTAAATTAGTAGAGAGAGGAGGGTGAGTGAGCTTATGTGGAATGGAGTGCGTGGTTGTGTTAGGTGTCTACAGGCCAACATCTGATGATGAAGGCTTAATTTTTGGTTATAGCAGCGACTCAAGACAGTGGTGGCAAGGCTAAATGGTGCAGCTTTTTTGGCTTCACAACATTGGTTTTGGGAACGAAGGTGTAGCGACAGCCTGTTGAGTGGTGATCATCACTTTCTACACAGGAAGGTTTTGACATGGAGGAGCTAGCTACGTACAATGGTTTTTGAGATGCACGAAGGATGGATCTCATTTAGGTTGGTGAACAGTCGTTGGTGGTAGTTGCTACGCATGCTGCAATGCAACTTTGTAAGGTGTACGTGGAATGGTTGTTAGAAAGACTTCATGGTGGTTTAATGGTGATTTGCTGGAATACTGTGGATGATGCATTCTCTATTTTCGGGTGGTTAAAATAGAGGAACGTTGGGGTGCATTAGTCGTGCATGGAGGTTTGTAGGTTGATGTTGGGCAATGCTAGGATAGCATCTCAGGGTGTTCCTCGTGGCTAGTCGATGTATTCACTTAATGCAATGGTAATCTAGTGTAGTGACTCTATGCGACTTGAGACAGGGGTGCATGTCTTGAGTTGAGCTTCACCGTTCATGGTTGTGGCTTAGTGGTGTAGGGTGGTTTCTTGGCGACAAGAACTGAGTGAAGGCTGTGAGGTTTCACATAGGAGGGATTGGAGGAGCATGCAACGTTGTGGTTACTTGATTTCACATAGGCAAGCTGGACGACTATAGCTTGGGACATAGGGTGGTTTGAGGGGGGAGACAGAAGCAATGTTGTTACAATCGTTGGTGAGGATCCTCAAGCTGTTGGGGTGGTGCAGTCGTCCATGTTAGGGTCTGCAATGAGTGGATTTGTGTACTTAAGTGTGTGTAGAAAGCTGGAACCCTAAAAAAGAGGAGGAAAAAACATTTATGAGATGTTGAGTAGCTAACCTTGGGCTTTTAGAATGAATTCTTGGGCCACTACTAAATTAAAAGGGCCTACTTGGTCAGTAAATTATAAAAATGGGCTTTGACTCATTATTGAATCCAAAATCATCTATTAAACCTTAATGGGCCTTAAAATAAACTTTTGACTCTCAGGCTTAACTAGACATCCCAACTTACAAAAGATTTTAGCTCATGAACTTTACAAATTATCCAATAAATCTCAAATCAGGTTTTTGAAATATTTGCACATTAAACATAATTTCTGCCCAAAAATACATATTCTACCAAAATAAATTATGGTCACGTGGCTTATTTAAAATTGCTCGTTAAATCTCAACTGACCTCCTATACAATTTAACCTAAATAAATTACTAGTACACCGGCTTGGTGTTGGGCTTAGGTGTAATGGGGCGAGTCCCACAATACAAGGGAAGCCCATTA
This sequence comes from Platycarya longipes, assembly GCA_036559045.1. Lineage (NCBI taxonomy): Eukaryota > Viridiplantae > Streptophyta > Magnoliopsida > Fagales > Juglandaceae > Platycarya > Platycarya longipes. The sequence goes on along the minus strand of CM071792.1, from coordinate 13,980,068 downwards.
AGCTACTTAGTGGAAATATTTAACTAAAAGTACCACTTTATGGTTTTAACTAGTGTGCCATGTGTGGTGGGTAAGAGAGAGAGAAAAGAAAGACAATGTCGTGCATATAAAAAGTGGAAGATTTTCTCACACTTTCATCAAAGTTTTGAGGGACCATGCTCATGTTAATATTGTTTGTAAGGATTCTACTGTGGTAATCGATATAGCAAATTCTTTTTATATTATTTTCTCAATGTAAGGATTCCCTTATTCTAGCGAAGGGAAGGAAGATGGACACTCCATACAAGATAGATTCAAGGTTGATCAATGAATATGTTATTGTTGCTGAGAATACAATCTCCAATAAGCTATGGCATAAGAGACTTGGTCATATTAACGGGAAGAAATTTCATATTCTTGCAAAGAAGCAACTTATATCCAATATTAAAGGTACAAAACTAATGTCTTGTACTCATTTTCTTATGGAAAAGCAGCAAAAATTTCTTTTCGTAAGTTTTTTCAATCTAGAAAGGATGAAATCCTTAACTTGTTCACACTGATGTTTACACTACGAATACCAAAAATCTTGGTGATGCATTTTATTATGTTACTTTTATTGATGATCACTCTAGCTAAATGTGTTAAGACAAATAATAGTGGTGAGTAAAATTGACCATTTGAAGAGTATTGAAGAAGTCATGAAACCAGGCTTGAAAAAACAGTTCTTAAGATAACACAGTAGAATGGTGTAGTAGAGATAATAAACATAATAATTTGTTATAGAATCGGGTGTATGATCTCTCATACAAAATTGCCTAATTCCTTTTGGGGTGAGGCAATGAGGATGACAGTTTACTTGGTCAAAATTTCTCTTTGAATTCCTCTGGATGCTGACATTCATGAAAATGTTTGGATAAGGAAAGATATTTCTCTTGAGTATTTGAGGGTATTTGGTTACAGGGCTTTTCTTCATCACATAGATGAGAGGTCCAATCTTAATAGCAAGTCCAAAACCAGTGCATCTTCTTAGGTTAAGCACATAAAGAATTTAGTTACATATTGTGTGATTCAATTAAGAAGAAGATCTAAAGAAGCATATATGTCATTTCATTTGAAAACCAAACCACTAAAGATATGAATCAAAGTAAAGAATATGATGAGCTTTTGATATGGATTTAGTTTTTCCTCTTTGATGCATGATGAATATGAAAGATATGTATGTATTAGAAGAACAGATTGATACTATTGAAAGCGGGGAGCTTGAAATTGATGATATGTGACTAGAACAACAAGAAGAGCAATCTCATTCAAAATAGCTTATAAAAGATCAGTTAAGAAGATCTATTAGGGAGCATTGACCTTCCACCAAGTTTTCTATTGTTGAGTATTTTTTCTTTCAAATGGGGGAGAGCCAAAATGTTACAAATAAGCTGTACAACATGATTAGAAAAAATAGTGTTTGAGAACAATGCAAGAAGAGATGAAGCCTGTGCATGAAAGTATAAGGCATGTTTGGCTGAGCTTAATAACTCACAATCAAGAAGAAGAACTATCGAAGGGCAAAAGAGTTCTAAAGAGTAAATGGACTTTCATATTGAAAGTTGAGCTTAATAACTCACAATCAAGGTATAAGGCATGTTTGGTTGTGTACCTTGCTTGTGAAGGGGTATAGTCAAAAGAAATGTATTAATTTTGAATAAATGCTTTTCACCTGTGCTAAAAATGTCTTTTATCAAAGTTGTCTTGAGCTTGACTACCAGTATAAATTTAAAAATTGAATAGCTTGATGTGAAGAATGCTTCCTCTATGTCACCCATGGAGGAGCAAATATATATAGAGCAGCTATAGGAGCTCACAACAAAGAGCAAAGAATATCTTTTGTATTGACTGGAAAATAGTTTATATAGAAGCAAACACCTAGACAACATTACACAAAATTTGACTCCTTTATGGTTGAGCACAGGTTTTATAAAATTACTTCTGATCATTACGTATTTGTTAAAATTTTTTGATGGTAAGTTTATTCTTCCTTTGCTATATGCAAATGACATGTTTATAGTTGGTCGTGATTTTAAAAAAATCGACTAATTGAAAAGAGAGTGAGCAAGTTTTTTGCTGTGAAAGACTTGACACCCACAAAACAGATCATTGGTATGAAGATTCTTGTCTCATAAAGAATGCCTGTATATGGAAATCTCGAGAGAGTTATATCGAAAAGGTAGTATACAGGTTCAATATGGGCAAAGCAAAAATCGGTGTGTTCTTCACTTGCGTGTCATTTGAAGATAAGTTCAAAGTAGAGTCGTACAAGTGAGGAAGAGAGAGGAGATGCAAATGTGCTTTATGCACTAGTTATAGGTAGCTTAATGTGTGTCGTGGTGTGGACTTGATATCACTCATGTTGTTGGAGTTTTGAGTTGATTTGTCCCTAATTTTAACAAAAAACACTGGGCAACTATGAAATAGATTCTCAAGTATCTTAAAGGTACTTTCAAGGTATGTTTGTGCTTTCGAAATAGTAATCCTAGTCTTCATGGGTTTATAAATGTAGATATGGATAGTGACATTGATTCCAAAATGTATACTTCAAGATACTTAATTACTTATTCAAGGTAGCTGTGTTATGATAATCCAAATTGTGGAAATGTGTTACTTTGTCTACCACAGAGATTGAGTATATTGCCATCACTAAAGCTATTAAAGATCTGATGAAGAAGTTCTTAGAATAATTGTGCTAGAAACAAGATAAGTAATATACATCTCAATAAGAACTCAACCTTATTCGAGCATATTGATGTGAGGTATTACTGAATTCAGATATAATATATGAAAATGAAATTGTTATATATTGAAAAAACCCATACTAATGAAAATATGTGAGATATGATGACAAAATCATTGCATATGCAAAAACTTAATGGTGGAGCCCCTAACATAATAGAGAGGAGACTTGTCAGGTGAGTCCCTCAATGCAAGGGAAGCCTGTTAAGCCACTTAGTGGTAGCATTTTAATTATGTTAAAGTCGGGTTTTGTGGTTTTAACTAGTGTACTGTGTGTGGTGGGTAAGTGAGAGAGAACAAAAAAAAAAAAGGTCGTGGACATACTAAAGATGAGAATTTTTCTCACAGTTCCATAAGAGTTTTAAGGGATCATTTGTGGTTCAATTTTGATGAAATTTCAATATTTTGCTCCTGACGGTGAGAGCTTCATTTTGATTGGTACTGCATTGAAATTTCCAATTGTTTACTATAAATACCCACTTGGTGAAATGTTTCTTATCGCCCTCGTTGATATCCACTTGTATGGTGATGATTATGTATTGAATCTAGAATATAGACATTCTTGACATAGTGATGGCATATCTAGAGATTGCTTTAAAGAAAAAAATTTGCAACCTCGTTATTATTAATAGTGGAGGTTTTAACTGGATTAGATGCTATGATTTTTCTTTTATTTTGGAAGATTTTCTATGTAAAAATCTTGTTGTCTTGCTTGTGGGTTTGCTTGATTTTCTTTATTCTATTTGTTAGTTTATTCTTACTAAATTGTCAATTCAATTTGCAAAAAGAACAATAGCAAATATTTTGTTGTGTTTTTAGTGTTCACCCTAACAGGAATTGTGTGCGGCTTCACAACAATTCTATAAGCAATGCTATTTGGACAACGCTAATAATGAATCAAATAGTCTCGCTGCCTCTATTGCAGAAAAGTAAGTACCTTAGCAAAGCAACTCAATTGTCAAGAAAATATAACATTTGCTTGATTTGACATACACGTGTATTTGATAGCAATTACAAGAAGAACTCGTAGACTTAAACTTCTTGACCAACGAAGACTTCTAAGCTTGGTAAAATAAAAGATACTAATCTCAAGTGAAGAACAATAATAGAAGATAAATCGACAATGCAGACCCGAATGGATTCCTTGAATATATCTTACTCTTTATATGTGAACTCCCATGTGTAATCATGTATTAAAAGTTGGCGCAACTTTTGATTTTTCATAATCCAAGACTCAACTCATTGTGAGATATAAAAATTATTTCATTGACCAATGTCTCAACCAATCTTCAACCTTCCATATAAATAGTCTCACCGTGATCCTATCATACGCATTAATAAACAACCCTTTTGGGCCAAATCAAAGAGTATTTATAGTTCATCGACCACATCGATACAAGTCCAAGCCAAACTCTCAAGGTGAAAGCTTCAATTCATGTTTCTTTGCGTCTTTTTAGCGCACCAATAAATATATATGCACTAAGTGAAACTCTCTCTAGACAAAGAAAAGCCATTTGCCACCGCAGGAGCGACTCATTGAAATTCTACCAAGTGTCTAGATTGAGTCAATCAAACTATAGGCTGGAACTTTCTGAATTCCAGCCTCCACCATTGCTGTTCTTAGATCAGCGGCATGATCCCATTTCTCCATCACAGCATTGACATTTGATAAAGTCACATAACGCCCACAATGCCGTGGCTGCAAGTCTAGCAGCCTTTGTCCAACTATATTTGCCAGCTCAATGGCTCCATGAATCTTACAAGCACCAAAAAGAGCTCCCAATACAGAAGCATCAGGCTCAAAAGGCATACTGTTTATAATATCAGTTGCTTCCTTAAGTAGTCCTGCTCTTCCCAAGAGATCAACTATACATCCATAATGTTCCATTGTGGGTACAATCCCAAACTCAAGCAGCATTGACTTAAACAATTTCAAACCCAAGTCCACGAGTTTTCCACGAGCACAGGCCGTTAGAGCAGCAACAAATGTGACCTCATTAGGAACCTGCCCTTCCACCTTCATCTTCTCAAACGCATCCAAAGCCTCCATCTCTCTCCCATTGGATGTAAGTGAAGACATCATTGCATTCCATGTACAAACCTCTTTAAAAGCCACTTGGTCAAAAACATTTACAGCACTTCTCAAACAGCCTTTCTTACCGTATAGATCTATTAATGCTGTCTGAGTAAAAACAGTCAATTCAATCTCATTCCTAATGGCATATCCATGAATTTTCTTTCCCAGATAAAGAGATCCACCGCCATCTAAACTAGCACATGAGGATAGCACACTCACATATGTAGCTTCATTAGGCTTTAACGAGCGCGACATCACATCCTCATGCACCATCATTTTCTCAAAAAGTTTAACCGCCTCGTGTAAGCAACCATTCCTCCCAAATCCGTCGATAACACTCGTCCATGAGACCACATCTCTCTCTGGCATACAATCAAAGAGTAAAAGAGCAGACCACATGTTCCCATTCTTCCCAAACGCATCAAGCATTGCGTTGTAAGCCACAATGCAAGGTTGCGGAATTTCCTCAAACATCTTACGGGCGTGAAATAGTTCGCCGAAATGAGCATAGAAGCTTACAAATGAAGTCTGAATAAAAGGGTCACGCAGAACACCACGCTTGACGGCTTGGGTGTGAAGGGGTTTGCCCAAAGATGGTAAGCAAGAGGCGGCGGCTTTGATGAGGGAAGGGAAGGTGTGGGTGTTGGGAGGTGATTGGTGGGCAAGCATGTGGGTGAAGAGAACAAGCGTGTTGCGAGCTTGTCCAAATCGGAGATAAGCTCTCTGCAAGGCGTTGTAGAGGAGGGTGCTCATCCATTTCGAATTCGAAGCGGTAATGTTTGAGCAACAGAGAAGGTGACCGTTAGTGATTAGGAGGGAATGAATCTGTTTGATTTGTTTTGGAGGTTTGGGGAAGCTTTGGAGGAGCTGGAGTAGGGACTCCGGTGAATGTGGCATAATATCATCATAATTTGAATTTTGATTTGAGGACGACTACTTTATAAAATCAAGAAAACGACGTCGTTTTCTATTCTTGTTGCATCCTTCCCTTTTCCTGTCTCTGCATTCTCTTGAAGCCATCCCCACGGGGCCAACCTAACAAGTCATATCATCTATTCTTTCCTATCTTCAATGTGATCTCTTTTTCTCTAAAAAAAACTCTCCTTTTTTATTGGGTTGTCTTAGTGATTTTTTGTTTTTGTTTTTCTATTTGGTTATTTGAGTTTTTAGGCCATGAGTCTCAAAAATCTAGTAGGATCCATGAGATGAATTCTCATTGGATTATTATTAGAGTAATATTATTTATCATCTTCTCATCATTTTATGATGTGATATTAAATAATTGAAAATTATTTATTATATTTTATTTATTAATATATCATCTAATGCCACATCATGAGATGATAAGAAAGAAAATAATGAATAGATTTATTCTTATTATTGATGAGTATAGAAGCCGGGATTTCTAAATTTTTTTTCCTTCCATGTATGCTGCGACATGTTGAGTGGCTGAGAAAGTTAAAAGAAAAAAATGACAATATTGTCATTTTCAACAAATTTGCAAATTGGGCTTTGAGTTTTTTATCTATTGGTTTCAATGGTGGATTTTCAAGCGTTTTTAGTTTCATCGAATTGCTTTGCTTCTTAATTTCGATATGAGTTTGATATTATTTCAGTGTTGTGCTCTATCGTTGAGGTCGTCCCATCCTGGAACATGGTTCATAAATATTCATTTTGTAATAGAGTAGATGAAATGCTCGTATATATTTCTCTATTAATCACCGGAAAGCTACCTATAAAGCTGTTTGCTACAATGAATTAGAAAATGCTTATCCAAAGAATGAAAATAGCAACTAAAGGATTTATCAGTGAGTGAGTGTGCTGAGTGTTGGATGCTCTCTAGCATTACTCTTTATCAACACATGAAAATAGCTACAATGCACCAGTTAGTCAAATATTTTTATATCTCTTCATGGATTCATCAACACCTGACTGACGCTCATGCATCTCTGAAAATTCAGAAGAAGAAAAAGAAAAAGAAAAAGAAAAGATAATAACAAGAAAAAAATAAAAATATTTACATCTAAAATTCTCATCTTATAAGGCATTTTTCTTTTAAATATCAAAACAAGTGAGAATAAACACTTCCGAACTGGTGTGCATTATGGCTCCTGCTTATTATCGATAGGCTGCATACATCAGATATTGTATGCAATAGGGATGAGCCGCTGCTACCTTTTGCTTCTATTTTAAGCAGCATATAATTTTAAAAACAGGGGGGCGCCTGTATGAAAGGGGCGTTGCAGAGGCGGGGGATGGAGAGGGCTCAACCCTGCTTCTTAAATCCCCCGCCCTGTCCCACCCAACCACCCATAAACTTTCAGTTTCCCGAACTCTCTTGGTCTATCTCGATCTCGTTTGTAGATACATCTTCGTGACTTCATCTTGATCAATCTTGATCTCTTGACGAATCTTCGTCTTCAACCCTTCGAGGTAGATGAATCTCTCTCGATTTCATTTGCCATAAAAGTAACAAATGCCAATGGAGAAGAATCGATTGATTATGGGAATGACTTCAGTTGCCATAACAGTAACAAATGACTTCAGTTGTCCCACCCAACAACGGTGGATTATGGGAAAAACCCCACCCCCGCCTATACAAGAGCAGGAATCGAGGAAGGGGTGGCCTCACCCCGTAGGGGCCGGGTCTCACCCCTAGTATGCACAATAGCCATAACCATCCAAATAATAAGTTGTTCAAATCCTTCTTTTTGGCGGTGATCATCCTCAAGGCTGTGATAATATGTATAGAGAAATAATATTTGTAATCGTAGAATGTGTAATGTTGCACATTCTCTTTTACAAAGTAAATAAATACACGATCCACATAAAAAAATTTAGTAGTAGATTTTGCTCTTTTTTAAAACAATTGCGTAACACTTAGCACTTTAGGACTATATATAGCATTATATATCTATGATTAAATTCCTAACCAGTGCACCTATATATATTATATGGATCATGCCAGTTATTCATTTTTCATTAATGTGAGTGGTTCTTTGCAATTATTTGCAATCAAGTTGAACATTAGATCCGAGAGAGCATAACCCCAAGACTTAGAAAATGCTTTTTCCAATTAAATGGAATTCTTAGAAATCATTTACATATAAGGATTCACAGTTTTAATCTGGAGAGCATACTCCCAATAACTGGGCATCTGGGCCCTCTATGGTTGAGCTAGCCCTTAGATTTGGGACCAATAACTCCAAGCCAATGCACCTTTTTTTTTTAATAGAGAAAAAACTTCATTAATAGACATCAAACTTAGATATGTCTTCTAGCCCAAAGAACTTTAGAAATTACATTAGGGAAGAATTCCCAACACAAGCTAATGTCATTGACATTCAAGCCAGTCTTGCAAGCTCATGCTCAACTTCATTATACATTCTGCCAACATGTCGAACTTCATAGCTGCTCAACCTTACCATCAACTCCTCTGTGTACTTTATGACATTCCTTACCATAGACATAAATAGCTCAAGCTAGCTCCTTTACCATGGCTCAAGCTGTTTTTATCCTTTATTATGATTATGACATGTTCTAATTATAATATTTACTAAATATTCCTTAAGACTGTATATACCATATAGGTAAGTATATGAATATATGACTTGGGATTACATCTTAAGTGTGAATAGGAGGAAGAGCATGCGACTTGGGAGTGTCTAATGAGGATTTACCTTGAGGAGTCCGATTATTCGATCTCTCCTAGCTTTCAAAGATATCTTACTATAAGATATCGATGCAGTCGTCTTCTAACATTATCATCTCTTAAATATTGGGTTCTCTTTTCATCATAGAAACAACTTGGTTTCTGATAGCCTACTTCTAAAATGAATTATTTATGGTTAAAGAATCTTTACTGGTTACTCTAGAACAATTAGGAGAGAAGAAATATGGGAATATGTTTCTAGCGGCAACATTCTTTGGGGTCGAGGGGGTTAGTGCCGCTTATTGGGTCAAATCAATATTTTCCAAGAAGAAATATTTGATTATCAATTGCATCGCTATTTGTAATTATCATACCAAATATCATAAAAAAAATAACTTTTTTGAGAAATATGATACATTTAAGACAAACAAGTAAAGAGATTTATTCATTGACAAGATAAAGACTAAACATGAATGGTGTTTGAATTGATGATAAAGTAGAGTTTGGGTCTTAAATAGTGGTTCCATTGATGATTAAGAAAGAGAATTAATCTTGGTTTGTTTCTCCACCTTAACGAGATAAAATAGGATGGATCAAATTCTATTGAGTCTAACTTCTTGTGATCATTTACCAAATAATGAATCTAGTTATCATATGATTGAACAACATGGGGGCAATATGCTTACGATACTTAGTTGACATTCATAAAAAGTGTGATGAATTATGAGTTAAATACATTCTATTTAGCAAAAGGAGGGATATACATTTCTCATTGTCAAACAATCATTTATTCACAAATTTTGTGTGTACTAATCGTTGTCATTTCTCATTTCATGGAAAACCCTTTTTGATCCCCTTAGTCCTAACACTATCCCTCTCCAGAGGTATTTTAGTGATAGTATCTATAGGAATTGAACGAACTTATTTGGTCAAATACCTAGTGGAAAACTCTTATATTTTTTTGATTACAGTATTTCTGAACAAGTTATTGGATAACGAGCTTAAAGTTTTCTTGTTGATGATACTGATAATATTGGGGATAGTGAAGAGAAAGGTTATTCTGTTTTGTTTAGTTATTCAATTAAACTAATGTTTCGTCATTGTAACAAATAGCAACAATCATTTCATCCGACATGCGTATTTTTTTATTTTCTAAAGAATTTGCATCTTTTGTTAGTGGAAATATTTCTTTTAATGTAGTGAGTAATTATTCTGGTTGTTCGCTATTCAAGAATCTTTGTTTAGGCAATTCATATCATCTATACATAATGTTATGATCTAAAGTTTCAATGCTTTCGCATTTCAGCAATAGTATATTATTCCATAGAGCTAAGGTCCAAAATATAAAAGAAAAATGTGTTTCCACGATTCTACCACTCAATCAATTATGTTTCACTTAATTCCTATTTCATGGTCACTGATCTTTCCAGCTAAGAAATGGGAAACTTTATCTTACCACACGAATCTAATCTTCATTTCATCTAGAAAAACCTATCTTTTCTTCAACCATGTCTTTGTCATTTGTTCCAATAGCGTTCCGCTAATTCCACTTGTCATGGCTGATTGTTACTTGCCTTCTTGGCTAGTTTTCTTGCTTTACTTATCCCTTAGTATGCTACATCTACCACGAATATATTATTGTTGCCCTTTTATATGAGTCATTAACTCTACTAACAATTTATTTTTTTTTGTCAAATAAAAACAAATTAAGGTGTGAGGGAGAAATCAAGGTGGGATTCCTATTTAAATGCGGTCATAGTAGCATCGGACAAGAGGAACCTATACGGCAGAAAGTCGTGCGTGCGTTTTCCCTCAACTTAAGTTTGAGCAATAGCCTAATCCTAACGTCACTCGGAATTTTACAAATTAAGTGCTGGTTTATGATACAATTTATTGTACTAATTATAGTTATAAAAAAAATTACAAGAAAATATTAGCTTAAAAACAAGGAGAATAGAAACAAGAAAATATTAAAAAATTAACTATTAAGCTTACAAACAAATTGTTCATTATAAGCCATTGAATCCCAACTATATATGCTATTACTCTTCATGAATGGATGCAATATTTTTTAGGATTGTAGTTGTTGAAGTTTCAAAAACGATTATTGTTGGCCTGTAATACGTTAATAAACTTGTCTTCGAGCGGACTAGCTAGCAAAAATCCAATTGGTTTTTGTCAACCCTCTTCCCTTCTTTGGTTTCTTCCCTGATGTCTCAGTTTTCGTACACGGTTTCTCAAAGTATACGTCCCATCTCAAGTTTAATAATTATTGGAAAATTAAACTCTCTGTTTGGATTATTGCCCGTGTGAATGGAGCTGAGCTTCTTAATTTGACGAACCTTGACAGGGAAATTATTGCAATAAAAATCCAAAGTTTTGGACGTGAATATATAGTTTTATTCAAAGTCTTGAGAATGCTCAATGCATGACTTTGTTCTGGTGAACAGGCACATTAATTATTATGTCAATGTGGATTAATTGGCTGAACGACTGGGGAGTAGTACTAGTGGATAGTTTATGGAATTGTGTTGGCTTGGGAATCTTTAGTCTACGAGACAAGTTTAAGCTTGAAGAGACGGTGTTGTACATATATAAATTAGATATATAATTTTTTTCAAGAATAAAAATTTATAAGGGGCCCGTTTGAAGTTTGGAAGATATTGAGATCAATTCAATTTAGTTTAATGTTAAATTGAGTCTAACATCTAAATACTTAACTCTCAAGTTACTAAACATCACTCAGCTCATCAAAATCTCTTTATATGTGAGATTGATAATCTTTTTCAACTTAACACCTATTTACATGCAGCGAGACTCATATTCTTTTTCAATTTTTCATAAATAATTCTAAACTAATTTTATCATTTCAATACATCTAAACTAATCTTAGGTGAACTCCGCAAATCTTACTACTTTATCATCTCAACTCATTACTATTTATAAAGAATTCAAATCATCTAGTTAACTTCGTTCACATCCAAACAGCGCCTTGTATAAAATTTTCAGATAGCATAAATTACATCTCTTTCTGATCTCGGAATGATCTCAAATATTGATAAAGAAGTTATAATTAGTAATTGGTGAGTGGTATTCAGCCCACTAATAGTAAGTAAATGCATGGTGGTTGGGTCAAGGGATCATGGCTACACATGATCATGATATATGTTTGACTAATTAAGTGACTTCACCTCATGCACGTTCCTATCTATCTATTACCAAATTGAACCGATTATTCTCTACATGATATCCCATTTCTTGGAGTCGTGGCCTTCATATAAACGTTCGGTTTGGTTAAATAATTATGTCATTCATGCATTGACGAACCCATACATGAATAGAAATTAGCTGATGGAATTAGGTTTGAGGAAAATGTTATTTGTAGTTACATAACATTAATTCGTCAGCTATTAATATGTAGAATTTGAATTTAAAAAGAAAACATCTATAAAATTATGAGTTTATATATACGTAAAATTGTAAATTTGTAAGTATAGAAAACACTATTTTTAAATTCAAACATATTAAAAACAATAAATAAGAGAGAAAAATAATGAAATGCGATTGTTTGAATGAAAATAGCTTCGTAGTAATTAAATCCCAGCTTGGTCCATCCTTAATAACTGCGAGTACAGCTAGCTGCTAGCATCATCATCTTATGATCATGTCTAGTCTTCCTAGCTAGCGCTCTTTTATTTTCTATTTTCCTTTTTTAAATGGGTGACGCTACTGAACTGACCATCCATTTCGTATGAGAGAATCGTTCATATCGCCGCCGGCTATCGGAGATGTCATTGCCCACAGCATTAAAACCGCCTCCCTCCGGCGACCTTACCTCGACGACGACGATCCCACACGGCTTCTCACATTCTCCATGCAACCTTAAATCTAAAATGGGTATGCTCGCCGTTCAGCCTCAGCCCAAACGGAACCTCCGCCGGCCACCGAAGATGTCACCGCCCCTACCATTTCGGATTTAAAGCTGCGTGGGGAAGGTGCGAGACCATGTGGAGTCGTCGTTACAAGGATGAAGTCGCTGGAGGGAAGCAATTCTAGTGGTAGGGACGGTGGCATTCCCGGTGGCCACTGAGGCCGAACGGTTGGGAGTGCAACACGTGAAATATTGAGCTTTATTTTGTTTATTTTTTCTTGTTGTTTTGATCTGTGTCATTATTTTATTGGCTATTATTATTAGGCTATTTTTTGGGAGGGGATTGGAGGAACCGATTCTTAAAAATTCTCTTTTTAAATACTAAGGGCCAATGGGGAATGGGGACGTTGTTAAGATCCTCGTCAGATTATGGATAAGTTAAAAATAAAAATCACAGCCATTTTGTATCATTACAAAGTAACCCTAAATTGCCCCCAACATGCACCCACGCTAATTAACTTGTTATGATCAAACATGCTAAAAGTTAATGTTATTAAACATGCTAAAAGCTAACATGTTGTGAAACTACTTGTCTTTTGGTTCCAAGGGGAAGGTTGAGATTGAGAAGCGGCAGACGGTCGAACAGTAAGCTTTCTCGAAGGCAGTGGTATGATAACTTTTTTCTAGAGAAATATTGATTAGTCACAAAAAAGTTTGATAAAAATAAATTCAAAATGATGTGCTTTGGTATTTGGTATGATACGTATGTTAAATTGTAAATATAATTTTATAATAAATTTAATAGATTTAAGCCATTATATGAAATTATGTCAATTTATGAATTTATTTTTATAGAATTTTTATGTGGCTGTAGTACTAGTACTTGATCTCTTTTGTTAGATGTTGTTTGAATTGAAAGAGTCTTTTAACTCATCTCATCTCATTTAATTAATATAAATTTATTAAATTCTCACATAAAATATAATAAGCTATTCAAAATTTTAAAATCTCGAAATAAAATAATATTTTAATAATAATTATTATTTTTTATAATTTTCATGATCTTATGTCATCTCAACTCAACTCTTTTTCCAAACCTCATACTCCAAACTCACAAAACAAATTAAGCAGAATGTGAGAAATTGGTATAAAAGACACTAGAAGTGAACTATAAACTTGATTAATGTTTCAAGGGCGGTAAGCCGGCATATTGTACCAAACTAGTTAGCTAGCCCGCCTTTGCCCAAACAAAAGGACACACACACACACACACATATATATATATATATATATATATATATATATATATATATATATATAGCTGCGGTGCAGTTGAAAATAGAGTAATTAAGCAAGCATCCGCGCCGGGAAACATCATTGAAAAACTGATTCTTGTTTTAAATACTAGTACTGCGCGGCTCATGGTAGAAAAGATTTGTATAAGATGCATTATATTATGTGAAGATGGGCACACTAAAAAAAAAAAAATCAGTTTTTGTGATATTTTAATTACGATTTAATGACTATTTATAATTAATTTTGATTATAAATAATTATTTGATTGAAATTAATTGATTATAAATAAGTATTTTTATTTATTTATTTTTTTTTATAGTGACAAATTGTTCAAAGAAAGAAACTTTTGCTACTTAGACAGCTAGTACTGTGACGACCCAATTTATAGTTTGGAGTCGAGTTTCCAACTGTTCACAAGTCTTTCATGTCAACCATATATAATATGGTAGCTACCATGACGGAGATAAAGAGAGTATGGGTCTTCACATGTTTCACGAGTCGTCTATTAATTGAACTTGGATAGATCTTTGTTCCACTAGTGGGACGTATTCTCAGAGTTAGGCGAATTAGGCACTTTAGCTACATAATAATTATTGTGCAATGTGAAATTGACTCGTCGAGTTATTCTCATACACAATTCTTCCACTAAAATTTCAATCCAATTGAATGCCCAAAAAGCATGCAGATTGATAGTAACGTCATAATTAATTCATTCGAGTGAAGGGAATAAGATCAAAAGAAAAACAGAAAAAGAAAACAGCAACTAGACCATCGTCATTGTCTGTTGATTCATGAAGTACTGTTTAGTTCACACATCAATGAAAGTAGTACTGAATATTGAACTCGTCGGTCGTCTTCTCCAATAAATACATGTGCACAACTATTTACCACATATATTTTTACAACTTCTTGACGTACATTTGATATTATCGTAACAAAATTCTCCGATTCTAAGAGCAAGTAATTAAGGCGTCTAATATGGAAATATTAGATGAAATTATTTTTAATTTGAAACTAAGATATATACTAAGTGCCTGTTTGGCTTGGTTGCGATGAAAAATATTACTTTTTAACTTAACGTTTATAGTATAAAATTTAATGTTAGAAACTCTACTACTAAAAAATTATTTATTGTTTGGAATTTATACGTTTAAAGCACTTTAAAGTTAATTACAATAGTTTTTTAAGAATATATAGTTAACTGTAAGAGTTTTTTAATAAAAATTCTAATTTGATATTAAAAAAAAAAATTGATTTTTAACTTTTTTTTAACTGACTAAAGAACTTTTAATAAAATTATCAAATATGTTATTTTCTTTAAAAATACTTTTAATTAAAAAATACCTTTTAAGTTTTGAAACACAACTCCAAACAGGTTCTAAGTATTATTTGGTGTATATATAGAAGATATTTGCATTCAATTATAATTTTAAAACAAAACAAAAACAAAAGTGAGGTTTTTTCTATGGACACATGAATAGAAGTTTCACTCACAGCCCTCTTTAGACTAGCTAGCTATTATAATATGTATAATCGTGTTCTTTGTATAAAGATCGACATCATGGTCCGATCACCACATGGTTTGGTACGACTTTAGTAGTGATCTGCCATTAGTTTAAAGGAGAAGGCTGTTAATAAAAAGAATAATGTGGCCGGGGAACAGATAATTTGCAGTTAAGTTCATGACATTAATTATGAGCTATGGGCTTACCAGCTTCTTTTATATATATATGCACACACACATATATATATATATATATATATATAATTATAATAATTAATACTATTATTTTTATAATTTATTCATTATACTCTTAATTTATACCACTCATTTTATCTCTTCTATATAATGCAATTGTAATATTACAATGTTTTATTAAAAACCTTAAAAACATAAATACAAATTAATGGAAAATAAATTCATAAATATTTGATATGATTTGATATAATAGATCAAATTAGATTTTAGAAATATATTTGAATATGGTTAATTTATCAATATAATTTGTTTTAGAAATATATTTGAATCTGGTTTATCAAATATATAATTTGTCTTTTGTAAGCTGTACTTGATTATATATTAATTGGTCATCAAAGTGCCTTTGAATCTTCAGAAAAATCCGTTTGAACATTGACAAAAAGTGATTTTAATATTTTATTATTGTTGCCGACTCTTTTGTTCTTACGAAACTTAGGTCAGATTTGGATTCCAAATTTATTTCAATTTATTTTTATTTTATTATTATATTATTTTTAATTTTTTATATAAAACATAAATTTTCATATATTTTTTTCAAAATTTAATCGACATTTTTTAAATTTTAATTTAATTTTTTTAAATTTTAAAATAATAATAATATTAAAAATTAAATTAAATTCATTTCAACTCATCTCATCTCTAAATTTAAACGAGATCTTAATTTTTTTTAATAATTAAATATTAGAAATGTTGAAAACGAGACCTGTAATTTGGAATAAGATCATACACGTCTTTCCCTTGTTTCCAACGTGCAATTCAATCCGAGTCTGGAAAGCATCTTTTTTTTTTTTTTTTTTCCTTTCTGGTACGTCAAGGGCTGTTTAGGCCGGTTGTGTCACGGACTCACGATTGTTTGAAGCACTTTAAAAATTCGAAACGTGCTTTTTCTAATAATCCGGAATGTAGCTACTAAATTTTAAAAGACTATCAATTGATAATAATATTCATATAATTGTCAGAAAATTGGAATTTTTAAAATTTTTAAAGATATGATTATATTCTTTAAAAAATTAAACGATCATCAATTATAAACTGAAATCATTTTTTTTAAAATTTGTTTCCAAATAAATTATATATATAACACTGTCCTATTTATTCAAATTCTGAAGATGAGAAGTGTATTCTTGCCTCCTTGTGATAATCTGTCTACTTAGTTTTTTTTATGATAAATATAGTCTTGAAGTATATAGAGCTGCATAATCTTTTTTAAAAAAAAATAAGTTGTATTATTAAAGAATTAATTTTTATGTGAATTACGTATTTATTCATTATTTTTTAAAAAATTGCACAGTACTACTTGCACAGCTACGGTGATATATCATTTCTCATCTTTATATATATGCATGTAACATCCCTTGTAAATAAATGTTTTGGACATCCTTAATTACGTACCTTGTTAATTTAGATAAAATTTACCAAATATTAGCAACAATTTGATTGCATACAATGGCTAATTAACTATTTTCTCTGTGATCCTAATTTCTTTATTTAGACTTGACAACATTATGCATCATAGAAAATTTAACAAGATTTTTTAAATAAAAAAGATTTGTACAAGTCTTAACTAAATAAATACCACGCAAACCTTTATAAAAAAGTGGACCATATCTCTTAAAAAATTGTACAAAAATTATATTCTTCTATTAGTGGGACTCTTTTTTTTTTGTAAACTTGTAATTAGCACTGCTCTTTTAAAAAAGGCAAAATCCACAATAAAAAAAATATGTCACGTCAACTTAGAATATGTCATATCAACATTAAGCATGATCAGATATTAAAAAAAATTGATATTTGCAATTATATATATATATATATTTATATGGTCTGCAAGTCCAGTACATAACTCCCTTTAAAAAGTAGTTATATATGAGACTTACTTGAGAAAATTAATATATTTTTTTTTATGGTGGACTCTACCTTTTTAAAAAAGAATGTGCGAAGTTTGCACACTCTAACACTGTATCTAATATTATTATTCAAAAAATTATTTTAGAGATAGATTTGGAAAGTGTTATTTGATATTGTTAAAAAGTGACTAACTAACTTCAATCACAATCAACAGTGATCTGCCTCTCTTTCCTCTCCAACGGTGGAGGTGATTTTCTCTATCTAAGTGCATGGTGGTACCGTAGTGTAGAGGTTGTTTGAAAGTGGTGTCATGGAAGAAAGTCTTGATGATATGTATAAGCGCCTCTCTTTATCTGAGAAAGAGGAGGAAGCAGTGGTGCTATAATCAAGCAAACTTGAAGAGAACTCCATTTGCGGGGGTAGAGGTCATCTGGTTTCATTGTTGACTTTGAGCTTTTCCATAGAGAAGCTTTCAAGGCAACCATGAAACGAGTGTAGCGCTGTGTTAGGCCATTGAAATTTCGAGACTTGAGTCCATCAATGTTTCTGGTTGAGTTTGAGGATATTAGGGATAAGGAACGTGTAGTTAGAGATGGTCCTTGGTCATTTGACAAACAGATGGTGCTTCTCAAGGAGGTTGATGGTTGTCTGCAAGTCCATCGGATCAAGATTACAGAGGCATCATTTTGGGTCTGAATTCACGATCTCTCGCTATGTGCAAATGAGTATGTTGGTGGATTGGTGGGAGAGAAGCTTGGTAGAGTGGAGAAAGTTGACCTGAGTCCAGTGAATTAGCCTGGGGTGCTTTCATGCACATTTGCGTTACGTTGGATGTCACAAAGCTTCTACTTAGAGGAACCAAGATATCTTTAAGTAAAGATGAAGTTTGTTGGGTCTGTTTTTCCTATGAGAAATTGTCAAATTTCTGCTACTAGTGCGGTTGTTTGGGTCATGGTGAAAAGGATTGTTCACTGCGAGGATCGAAGCTGTGGGGGGAAATGAGGGAGGTTTTGCCATATGGTTTATGACTCTGGGAATCTATTTATAGGGATCAATTTAGGGATGGCCGGTAATAGGAATGGAAATTACAAAAAGCTTCTCTAGCTGCAGTTTCACGTCCAATGGAGGTTGTTGTGATGGTTGCAAGTGATAAGGTTCATGGCTCTGTTTCAAGGGAGACGTTGCAAACCGTTAGCGATGAGTCCAGAGAAGTTAAGGGCAAGGAAAAAGTTATTGAGAATCCTAGAGATGGTATGGTATCAAATACTGTGATGGAAAACATGGTTTTGAATTATTTTGACACTGTAAACCTTGGAAAGAAATGGCGTAGGCTTTTGGGTATTCCTTCTGACCCAAATGCTTTAATAACTCCTAATGTGCGACCAGAAGCTTCTTAAACCTGCAAGAAGAGAACCTCATTGAAAGTAGAATATGATGCGATTAGGGTTGCGAAGAGGGGTTCTTCGTGTTTGGAAGATTCGAGCACAGTTCATGACAAAGCTAAAGCAAGATCGACAATGGCTGTCCAACAACACTGCCGATAAGCATGAAGTTATTATCTTGAAATGCGCATGAGCTTGGAAACCCCTGTGGCATTCAAACTCTTTGTAGTCTGGTGTAAAGAGAAGGTGTTGATGTGGTGTTCTTGCAGGAGACTCGACTTTCATCGAGGGAGTTTGATTTCTGTAAGTACAAGTTAGGTTTTGTTAACTGTTTGGCTGTTGAATTGTGTAATAGGAATGGAGGATTGTATTATTGTGGGGTAGGGATCGGGAATTGTCCATAATTTCTTATTCTTTTAATCATTTTCATGCTATTGTTAAATATGTAAACTTGAATTCTAGGAACTTGTTTCTTATTGCGTTGTATGGCTTTCCTGAAACTCACTTGCGTTTTAAAACTTGGGATTTTCTTAGGAGTTTATGTAGAATGAGTGGGGATGCTTAGCTAGTAATGGGTGATTTTAATGAATTGTTGTATCAACATGAGAAAAAAGGCGGTAACCCTTGGCCTGAAACGCAGTGGGTTACATGGTGGAACGATTTCCGTAATGCTCGGGTGACCCATGGAGTAGCTGCCTACTTTGATCATTTATGCATTTGGGTTATATTGGAAGGATTAGGTGAACCTCAAAGGTTTAGTAAGCCATTTCGTTTTGAGGCCATGTGGGTGGGGGATCCTAATTGTGAGGAGATTATCAAAGAGGTGTAGTCTAGGGCTTTTAGCCAGTCAACTATGGAGGATGTGACTGAAATGGTTACAGAAAGTGGCCATCAATTAGGAGCTTAGAATAAACATTCTTTTGAAAATGTTCAAACCCAATTAACAAAAGCATAAAGAAATCTGCAAGCATTGTATGACATGGACCAGACAAAAGCTGAAGTAGAAGTTGTTAATGGTGAGATATGAAGTTTAGCTTCGACTTGAATGAAACATAGTAATGTGGTAGCAACGCTCGAAAGCACTTTGGCTTAAGGAGGGAGACACTAATACTAGGTACTTTCATATGAAAGCATCCCAGAGGCGCATGAAAAATAATATTTTAAAGATCCAAGATGAGAGTGGGTAGTGGCAAGATGGACTGAATTGTGACAAGGTTATCATTGATTATTTTAAGACATTATTCACAAGTTCAATTCAGGATGATTCTTCTGCTTTCCTGGATTTTTTTAGCACCACTCTCTGGGAAGGTTACAATTGAGATGAATTTGGATTTGACACAGAATTTTCAAGTTGAGGAAGTGAAGGAAGCTCTCTACCAAATGGATCTCACAAAAGCCCTAGGATCGGATGGAATGACACATATTTTCTATCAGAAATACAAGCACGTGGTAGGAGAATTAGTTACACCAGTTGTGCTTGAGGATTTAAATTCAGGTTCTTTCCCACCCTCTTTGAACCTTACTCATATAACTCTTATTCCGAAAAAGAAGTCCCATGTTCAAATGAGTGATTATAGGTCCATTAGTCTATATAATATGGCCTATAAGCTTATTGCCAAAGTTGTTTCTACTCAGTTGAAACAAGTGCTGCCTAATGTTATTAGTGACAGTCAAAGCGCTTTTGTCCTGAGACGTTTAATTTCTGATAATGTCTTAATTGCTTATGAGTTAATTCATTATCTCAAATAGAAACGAAAGGGACAAAAACGTTTTATGTCGCTAAAGTTAGATATGAGTAAGGCCTATGATTGTGTTGAGTGGGGTTTTTTAGAGTCAATTATGAAGATTATAGGATTTCACCCAAGATTTGTGGCCTTGATTATGTACTTTGTAAGAACTGTATCTTTCTCCGTATTAGTGAATGGGGAATCAAAGGGGTCCATTGTTCACACTAGAGGCTTGAGACAAGGGAATCCACTATCCCCTTATCTCTTTTTATTGTGTACTGAAGGATTGATATCTTTATTGCGTGTGGCTAGTCTGAAGAAGGAAATGGTTGGAATAAAGATCTGTCGAGGTGCTTCCACTATTAACCACTTACTATTTGCCGATGACAACTTTATTTTCTATAGAGCTGATGTGAATGAAAACAGAAAAATATAGAATTTATTAGCTCAATACGAGATGCTTTCGGGTTAAAAGATTAATAAAGAGAAGATTGAAATAGTGTTTAGTAGAAATGTCAATGCTGCCCCCAAATATGAAATTAGTCAATTATGGTCAAATTGTGAGATCTAATAGTATGAGAAGTACTTAGACCTCCCTTCGGTAATTGGAAGATCGAAAACCTGAGCATTTGAATGTTTAAAGCAGAGAGTATGGAAAAAATTGCAATCTTGGAAAGAAAAGTTATTATCTCAAGAGGAGGGTAAGGAAGTTCTTATAAAAGCAGTAGCACTCTCTATTCCGACATATTCCATGAGTTACTTCCTTTTCCCATCTTCCTTATGCCAGGAATGAAAGTATGATATCAAGATTTTGGTAGGGTCAAAAGGGACAATAGAGGGAGATTCATTAGTTAAGTTGGGAGAAATTGTACCAGCCAAAAGCAAAATGAAAAATGGGTTTCAAGAATTTAAAAAGTTTTAATATGGCCTTACTTGCTAAGCAAGGTTGGCACTTGATAGAAAATGAAACTTCTTTCACACACAAGCTAATTAAGGTGAAATATTTCCCAAATGTTAATTTCATGCATGTCGGGATAGGGAGATGTCCTTCCTATACTTGGCAGGGCATTTGGGAGGCAAGGAAGTGGCTAGAGGCTGGCTGTCAGTGGAGAATAGGTAATGGACAAAGGGTAAATGTGTGGTATGATCAATGGATATTAGGCCACCATTCTCTTGCAGCAAAAGGTGTGGCTATCCGAGAAGAGTTAAAACAGATATCAGTGACATTTTTAATTGTGCCTAATCAAAGAATTTGGGATGTAAATAAACTTGGAGCTCTCTTCAATCCAAATGTGGTGAGAGACATTTTCAAGATTCATTTAAGTTTAGTGGATTTAGAAGATAAGAGAGCATGTGCGGTTGAAAGAAATGGATGCTTTAGTGTTAAAAGTTGCTATTGATTGATTTATTCCAATGCTAGCCCCCAATTTCCTAAATCATCCAATATGCAGCACCAAAGAATTTTTTGGAAACACTTGTGAAAGATGACAGTGCCTAATAAGATTAAAATTTTTGTGTGGCGTGCGTGCAAAAGTGGATCGCCTACAATGGAAAATTTAGTACAAAAGAGTGTTGTGGAAGAAGCCACTTGTAAATTGTGTTTAGCTGAGACAGAAAATATTGTTTATGCTCTACTGCAATGTCTTTGAAAGGTATGATTGGCTGAAATTGAATGTAGATGGGGTGGTCTTTTTTGAGCTAGGAAAAATTGGAATAGGGGCTGTTTTAAGGGATCATTCTGGACACGTTCTTAAGGCTACTAGCTAATTTGAATTAGACATGGATGGGTCCGAAGTGATTGAGTTAATTGCTATCTTTCGTGGCATGCAGTTATGCGCTACTATGAGGATTTCCAATCTTTTGGTGGAAAGTGATAGTCTTATTTGTCTGGAAGCCTTGCAGAATAATAACATGCACAAATGTTTGCTTGGTGGCTTATATTCCGATATTAAGTAACTCTTCTCTTGTTTTGATTGTTGTCAATTTTCTCATGTTTATAAGGAGGGTAATTTAGTTGCTCATAAATTGGTTTGATATATATGCTTTAAATGTTGGTAGTGTTACGTTGCTTTATGATGGGATTGTATTCCAAACTGTATCTCTCAAGCCATTTGGCTTGTTAAGTGTCTATAATCATTTTTTTAATTCAATGAAATTATGATTTCTATAAAAAAAAATTATTATTATTAAAAAAATATTAAACAACATATTCAAAAGATTAAACAACATATTCATGAAAATAACTTTCATAAAAATGAAAAACATAAACAAAAAATGCTTCGAAGTGAACCCACTTATCGATGACTGGGTTGCAAAAATGGGTTGTGCATTATTTCAGAAATGAGGGAGAAAAAAAAGCAAATATTCTAGCTTCGAAATGAGGGATACGAATAGAAGGGAGACAGGCATGTTCACTGTTTCAAAAATGAGGGAGACGTTGGATTTCTATTTATTGATGCCACAAAAATGGGCCAACAGGGCAGGGCAGGAAAAAGAGTCATTCTCAATCCACTAGTACGAGTTGCATTTCATTAGGTGTTGTTTGAGACCCCCGGCGAGATTCTGGTGCGGTTGTACGTACGTGGATAGTAAATAAATAAATAGTGAGACAGTATTTACGTGATTCGGCGTAAGACCCACATCCCGGAGGTTCGGAGAAGGGGATCCACTATGATAAATATTTTTACAGTCTTTCATAACTCACATTGTACATAAAAAATATACATAATTATATTGGTAGGAACTCTTGGATTCCTCTGAGAAGACAAAGATGGCCATGCTGGAGAGGAAGTTGGCCAGAGAGCCAGATTGTTCCAGAGAGAGCGAGAGAGAGAGCTTGTTGTTATCTGATCAGTGCCCTTTTATAGACCCTTTAGTTATGTGTGTAAGTTGATATCTATCTTCTACCGTTCACTTCACCTTGGTTGCACATTGCTCTATGCACCTGTCAGTCATCTCTTTGTCTTAGCATGCTTCCTTTCTTGTCTCCTAATGTGACAAATGGCTCGCTTGGAGCTTATCATAGATTTTCTCCCCCACACTATTTTCTATTTTCTATTTTCAATTTTTTTTCTTTAGTTATAGATCATAACTATATAATTGCCCTTGAAGTACTGTTCGGGCAATTATAGAGAATTAAATAAGAAAATGCCAACTGGTGCGCATTGCTTTTTTACATGGAGTTGCTAATTAGCTGCATGCATCACTCACGACTTTCTAAAGTTAAAACTCATATTAACAGCACCTAGTCAATTAAGTAGAAGTACATATATATTTTCACACATACAATAATATATGAGTAGAAACAACTCATGAATTAATTCATGAATCACGTTTTGGTCATGTTCTCTTTTAATTTCATGCACAGACGTACTACTGGACTTTTTAATAAATTTTTGTACCCTATCTTTTCAAGAAGATCTGCAGTACTGCATGCATGGGGTCTGCTTAATAATTAGTTCAATTGTCGACTACTGCCGCCTAGTTCAATTCTTAAAAACAAAGATATTCCAGTACCTTTCTCTCAAATCTCAATTTGCTTTAAGAAATTATATATATCTCACAAGTCATGATCACGTGATTCATGTTGATCATCAGGAAAAGATCAGAAATTAGGGCAACTTGTGAAGAATGTAATTAAGGAACGTGAAGAATTAGATCGGAGTTGGTAATTGAATAAGGAGATGATGATCAAGGAGCGCCTAGCTAGCTCCTTTAATTTTGATCACTACTTCGTGATGATCTTCAAACGATATATACTGCGGCCGCGGCCTCACCTTTTTGTTGAATTTGGTTAGCAACTAAATTATGTGAAATTAAAATCGAACAAATAACAATAGGCCTAAGATCAGATATACATATCCTGAATAGCTATATATGTTAGGATGTCGCAATTAAATTTGGTTATTTCTGACCCTTTTCGATGCATCATATTGGTTATATTTAATCATTTTTTTTATAGTGTGTTTTAAATGAATTTTATCTTATGTTGGTCCATTCTCTAAAAATTATTTTAGCTAGCCTCCATCTATAAAATTTAATCTAATTTAATTAAAAAAAAAAGATAATTTCTAATGTATTTTTAATATTTTTTTTATTATGATGACATGTTCTTGATATATTATATATTTTTTAATATAGAAATTGTATTAAATGTATTTTATTTTTATTATAGATTTTAATATTTGCATAAAAAATGTATAAAAATAAAATAAAACATATTTTTTATATATTTTATATTAATTTTATTTGACTACTCTTAAAATAAATTTTTGACTTAGTCACTAAGCGGGATAGAATTATATAAAACGACAAAGCAGCTAGCTAAGCCGGTTGCATGAAATCCTTAGTACATAATATTATGATAATGATAATATTCTTCTACAACAACACTTGATCGAGAAGCCAACGTAATTGTTGAACATGCGCACCGTCTCTATTAATTAGTCACTATATATATATATATATATATATATATATATATATATATATATATGTTTTTAACAAATCAATTATGTATAAACTGCATCCATATTAATGTTGTGTTTGGTTGTTGAATTTATCTCAACCTATTTTATATATTTAATACATGATATATATATATATATATCAACTTATTTATATTCAAACACATTTTAAAGAGAATCACAAAATATTATTATTTAAATATCAATTCAGATTATCTAAGATCATATTAGAATCCAAATGCATCCTATCTAAGGAGAATTGATATTCTTATCTATAGCTTATAAGTTATAATTTGATTTGGAAGATAAGTTTTAAAATGTAAATTTTATAAATTAAATTTCATCATTTTAGTGGTATAGATGACGTTATACCCACAGACTTAAAAGTAAAATAATTTTTAATTGTTTCTATCTGAAAGAAAATTAAATCAATAGTTTATTATTGTCTCATCATATTAAGCAATGAATCCATGTGACCTTATCAACCATGATCAATTATGACCATGTCAGGGCAGGACAGAACAAGAATTGAATATTTCATTTTGGGGGACAAAAATATAATAAAAGAAATATTTTTGAAGGAGACAAAGTTATTTTTTTTTTTATAGAGTTTATCTTATAAAAAAATATTACGATCTTTTAAAATCTTGTGGGGCTGAAGTCCTCAAGACCAAACGGAGGTCCGACCTGGTTTTAGGTACAACATTAAAGAATACTTTTTTTTTTTCGCAGTTTATGTTTGTAGAGTGCATTACAAGTTTAATTAAAACGTTTTTATTTTATAAGTAAATATTTTTTTTAAAATTTTTAAAGTTTTTTATTTGTAAAGAATGATATTTTAGTCAATTTTATTCTAATTTTTTTTTAATCTGTTGGACTGTGAAAAAATCCATAAAAATAAATTGTATATAGCATTGCCCAATATTAAAATTGAGGTACATAAATTTCACGTAATCACTTTGAAAATAAGAATAGTCTATTATCTAAAAGTTAACTTTTTTTAATATGGATTTTATATTTTTTTTGCTCTTTTTAAAGTGGTTGTGTGATGATTATCCAATGTGAGACGATGGGGTTGGTCCGGTTGCCTCCAATGAAAAAAGCAGCCCACACCGTCGCTAGCCATCGAGGACGTCACCGCTCATATCAACGATGACTTCACATCCGGCGACGGCGACCTCACGCGGCCTCACACCTTCTCTACGCAACCTTAAATTCGAAATGGGTATACCCGCTGTTCGATCTCAACCTAGACGGAGCTTTTGCCGGCCATCGGGGACGTCACCGCGCATATTATCGGAACCGTTTTTCTCTAGCGACCTCACTCTTGCGATGATGACCCCACGGGGCCATTTCGAGTTTAAGGCTGCGTGAGGAAGGTGGGAAGCCACTTGGGGTCGGATCTATTTCGGGTTTAAAGCTGCGTAGGGAAGATAGGAGGCTGCGTGGGGTCGCTGTCACAGGGGTGAGGTTGTCGGAGGGGGCGGTTCCGATGGTATGGGTGGTGACGTCTCCAGTGGACGGCAGAGGCTCCGTTTAGACATAGGCCGAACGACAAATGAATTGGGCACAAGTTTGTAGTAATGCTCAATATTTTTTTTCCTATAATTACTAATGTGTCAAATTTTTATTAGATATGTGTTATATTTTTATTAAAAGATAAATGAGGGTTTTTTTTTTTTTTTTTTATTGGGGACCGTTGAACCGGTCTCCAATTCATGATTGGATAAATATTTCGTACATACACAATTAAGCAACCAAATCAAGAGTATGGATTATTTGAAAACAATATTTATTAGTGATCCAAATCAAGGGCAAATCAAATATTGTTGCAAGAAAATAAACAATAATGCTGTCATATACAAAACGTTTGTTCTTATTAAATCTTAAGATTCTATTTTGTGTATTTTTCCGTTTTATAAAAATCGGAACAATAAAAATTATGTGACAATCAGAAAGAGAGCGGAATTGCAAGTTCAGAAAGGGCGGGTCTCGAATTCCGGAATGCAATTGAGGGTGGGCCCAGGGTCCCCCCATCACGACCGTTGACTCAGACAGCGTAGTACCTCTTTTCTACGGGGGACTGGCCGTTGGGCCAATCGTGGCGGTGAATTTTTGGAATCAGTCAATCTTCCTTCAGCCCCACACTTTGACCCAAACCAATTATACCAAAACAATGTAAAAAAAAACTGTTTCTTTCTTTCTAACAAATTCCTCAGGTGGGCCCCAACTGTCCCGTGGGGCGGGGACCACACAAAGCAATCTGACCGCCTGATTTACCTCCTTTTATTTAGTAATATGTGTCTAATTAGACCTTTAAAAAAAAACAAAAAAATCTCGACAATATCTCACTATTTCACGTGATATTATTAAAAAGGATTTAAAATAATAATTTAATTTTAAAAAACAAATAAATTAACAATTAAAATGTAATTTGTATTGTTGAATGGAAAAATGAAAAAAAAAAATTGAATTTAAGAAAAGCAAATTAATTAGGAATTAAGGCCAATACTAGAGCCACAATTGAGGTATCTGACTCGATCCGTCAGTGCATTTAGTTTTTTTTTTTAATGCTTTTCTTTATTTATTTATCATTTTTAATATTTTTTATTAAATAAAGGAAAAAAAAAAACACTTAAGAGTATGATTTTTGAGAGTAATTTTAAAGAATGATTTTAGCATTTTTTTTAAAAGAATTAAAGAAAGAAAGTGGGAAGACTTACGTAGTACTTACACGTAGATCGAGGGCTGGCCTTAAAATGGATGGCATTCTTACAAACGAATATTACAACATTCAACACAACACCAGCACCACACTCAACAACTACTACTCCTCCTTGATCTTCTTGATCTAAAAAAGTCTAACTCCCCTCTTTTATTGCCGAGTCCAATATTGCACCGTTTCATCAAAGACTTTGTAGTTTGTACATCTCTCTCTCTCTCTCTCTCTCTCTCTCTCTCTCATATTTCGTTGCATTTATGGCCAAAGGAAGTGGTCTTTCTATTGATTCAGATCCAATTGGGTTCTTTCGCCACCAGCCAATGGTACTCAACTCGTTCGCTGAAGATAACCCTGGCCGAGAACCCAAGTGGAAGCTGGCTGCCATGGATGCCGCTCCTTCATCCTCAGACAACAAACGCGCTCTTACCGACGAGGTGGACTTCTTTGCCGACAAACACGGCCGCGACAACAAAGCTGCCTCTACCGATACCGACAGAAAAGATCACTCGGACGGTCCGGCCGCGTTAGAGTTTGACTTAAACGTACGGGATCGATTCATATTTTGTTTTCTCAATCAGTTTTTATCATATTATGTTGGTTTTCTCTGATAACCGGATTGAATATATCATGTTTCTTTTTTTTTGCATATGTAGACTGGTTTGAATCTTCTTACGACCAACACTAGTAGCGACCAATCCATGGTGGACGATGGCTTATCACCGAGCGTGGAAGATAAAAGAGCAAAGAGTACTGAGGTAAGGGAACGAAAGTCTTGCTGAATTCTGTCATAGGCTAGTACGTTTTATAATTTATGTTTTCGACCCTTTGATTCAATTTGAAGTTTGTTGCTGATGATTTTGTATCACTATGCTGTGTTTCAGCTGGCTGTTCTTCAAACTGAGTTTAAGCGAATGAAGACCGAGAATCAGCGTCTAAAACAGATGGTTGACCAGGTTTCTACCGATTATAATACTCTACGGATGCATTTTGTTACTCTTATGAAGGCTCAGACATCCAAAAACCCTGAAGAAAGTGGTATATTGGTGGATGGCAAAAACAATGGATCCTTAATAGTGCCGAGACAGTTCATGGATCTTCGGCTGGCGACTAATGGTGATGCTAATAAAGACAACAAGGAGCATGCGTTTGATCAGGAGGATAAAAAGGAAGATGGTAGTAAAATTGGGAGAGGGGATCATAGCCTAGATCAATCTTCACAAGAATGGAGTCCTCCTACTAAGGTTCCTAGATTCAATCCTCCAAAAGATGTACTTCATGATGAAACGGAGGTCGCCGCCACGATGAGGAAGGCGCGCGTATCGGTTAGAGCTCGATCAGAGGCGCCTATGGTAGGGGATAACGAATGATTTAATTATATATGGTCATAAAGTGGTTTACTTAGATTTTAAATATTCTTGCAGTTTATTGATTGAAAATTTGTTGATGTACTTAGATCACTGATGGCTGCCAATGGCGGAAGTATGGACAGAAAATAGCTAAGGGAAACCCATGTCCTCGAGCTTACTATCGCTGCACCATGGCTAATGGTTGCCCAGTTCGAAAACAAGTATGTTCTCTTCTTTTTTATAAGAGTACTATTACTACTTAAGGACATCTTGAGGGAGCTGTAACATTACTGCTAAATGTTACACTAATTACTTGCAAAATTTAGCTCTAGTTTTGGGGCTAACTAAGCTTTTGATGAAGAGATAGGTTAGATATAGTCATTTTTAAGTATTTTTTGTTCATTCCATATATGTGATCAATTAAAATATTAAAAAGAAAAGTTTAGCAGCATGATTAGAGTGCACAAAGAATATACAAAAATGATTGTATATAGTGTTTTTGTTTTATTTAACAACTAGTTGTCGCTAGTTTAATTAAATGTGATTCTTAATTAACAGGTACAGAGATGTGCAGAAGACCGGACAATCCTTGTAACAACATATGAAGGCAATCATAGCCATCCCTTACCTCCGAACGCCATGGCAATGGCGTCGACAACTTCATCAGCAGCACAAATGCTGCTGTCGGGCTCTATGCCTAGTGCTGATGGAATAATGAACTCAAATATCCTCACTAGAACACTGCTGCCATGCTCCTCTAGCATGGCCACCATCTCAGCCGCAGCCCCATTTCCCACTGTTACATTAGACTTAACTCAATCCCCCAACCCATTACAATTCCAAAGGCAACAAAGCCAATTCCAATTCCCATTCCCAAACCCAGCCCAAAGCATTTCGGCCAGTTCCCAGTCCACATTGTTGCCTCAAATATCTGGTCAAGCACTTCACAATCAATCAAGATTCTCTGGTCTTCAAATGTCCACCGGCCAAGATATGGACCCTTCTCAATTGGGTCACCTTCAGCCGCACGAATTGGCATTAATGAACCATGTGGGGCAGCAGAACTCGCTTTCTGATACTCTCAGTGCAGCCACTGCTGCCATTGCCGCCGACCCGAACTTCACTGCAGCTCTTGCAGCAGCCATTACTTCGGTTATTGGTGGTAATTCTGATCATAAGAACAACAATAGTAACAACAATGCCAACAATGATAGCAGCAATTCAAGTTTCCAAGGCAATTGAGGAGAGGCTACTTTTGATCTTTTAGTTTTCGTTCTTTTTTAATGACAATATTGGGTTCAAAGCAGTGTGATTATACGGGTTCATTTTTGTTTCTGTTTTTCTTTATAATAATTAGGTTTTTACCGGGTATTGAGCATAGATTTCATGTTCTTTGTTATTTGAATACTATGTTCCAAATTGTATGTCGATACAAGTGAGAAAAATAGAAAGGAAAGTTATAAAATATATATAGAAGAAAGCTGTATGCATGGTTTCCTTGTTCTGTACGGATCGATCCATATCATGAAAGCAAAGGAAGGGTGTTTAATTTGTCTTCCATCTTTTATATTTGTCAATGTACGTTAATTAATTATTTTGTTTCTAAAGGTAGCTGTAGGACGTAGGACCGAAACGAAAGGCGCGCAAGAGGAAAAGAACAAGCAGGGAAAAGATAAAAGGAAGAGAACATTAATATTGGAGTTCATTCCTTGTTGGAGTTACGTGCATCATATGGCACTCGCGCCGAAAGGAAGAAAACGTATCACTTGGCAGTCAATAGAGCTCAGAAAAATGAAAAAAAGAAATGGGATCAGTCTATAGAAGATCAGGTCAACAAAACCGTCTGAGTGAGTTTAGTAAACATGGTTTGTTTGACACGTTAAGAATATAGAAAGTAAGCATGTTTGCGTGTGTGTGAGAGTAAGAGAAAGACGAGAGAGAGAGAGAGAGAGAGAGAGAGAGCGACTTTCTTGGTTATCATATTTGATCTTGTCCTTAGGTATTTTGTCCAACTTGACAGTGGTTAAGTAGTAGATACATTTGCTTCCATTCATTCATAATGCTTTTGTATTTCCTTTCTTTTCCCACGTACATACATACCTTATCCAATTACGTACGTACTTCCAATCATAAAATAATGGAAAAACTTGTAGTGCAGCTAGCCTATTTGTCTACCGGCGATCGAGCCAAGAAGAAGAAGAAGAAGAAGAAGAATGAACATGCCAATATATCATAACTAGTTATCTTATCAATAATATTTGCGGTTTTCCATGCAGCTTGTAATTAAAATAAATGATCCAAATTAAGAGCCCTAGCTAGCTACCTACGGACTGCAGTACTGCATATATGCATTCACAGATGATGCCGCCTGCAGGCCAGTACGTATATTTGAATGTTCAATGCATGCAACAATATATATATATATATATATATATATAAAATACAAAAAAACTAGTTATTTGTGACAGGTTATTACCTATCAAATGACTATTTTTTATTAAATTAATCTATTTTATAATAAATAGTTATCTTTATTACAAATAATCTGTTATGAATATTGTTTTTTCTTATAGTGATATCAATATTCATTGTTGTAGGAGTAGTACATAGTGAAATAAAGTCTATAAGCTGATAGAAGTTTCAGATCATCTGGTTAAACTTTTCTCATATTCATGCGCTAGCTGCATGCAATCTGTCGTGATGATATGAGAGTACAAAAACCGCAAAAGTTTTAACAGAATCAAACTGAGAGATACAAATTAATAACAATATATATATATTTATATAATTAATCACAATTAGGGCCTCAATTGTAAAAACTTCAATATTATTAAATAGTTGACATATTCATGATCATGAAGTTTTCCCAGTTGTACCAGGATTCCGGCCGGCTGCTGCTCAGGTAGAATGGGCCGGAGTTTCCTCTTTTGAATGATCATTAAGTGGGAAAGCCGGCCGGTAGTAGCACTGCCAGAAAAATGTCCTCCCAATCTAGGCTGCCTAGTAGCCATAGCTAGCGAAAACCCAGAAAAATAAAAGGTGAATTGATCACTTTCTTCAGTTTCATTATTCCAGGTCCTGGCCCATATCTATGTTGCCTAAGCTTTTTTCTTAAAATGGGATTTTAACTAATTTCTTTTCTTTTCTTTGCTCCCCCACTACGCTATAGGGTTCCAGTGCTTTGTGCA
The DNA here is from genome assembly GCA_036559045.1 of Platycarya longipes. Classification (NCBI taxonomy): domain Eukaryota; kingdom Viridiplantae; phylum Streptophyta; class Magnoliopsida; order Fagales; family Juglandaceae; genus Platycarya; species Platycarya longipes. Next base: position 13,947,974 of record CM071792.1, on the reverse strand, counting down.
AGATTACCCCATAGCCCATTATGCCCATAAGGAGGGAAAAATATGTTTTCAGAACTAAAATAATTAATAATAAATCATATATATATAAACTGTAACTTTCTTCCAAGAAAACAAGCGAAAACCCAAGAGCCTAATTATGGGCCTGAAGTTTAAGAATAGAAAGGCCCAGACCCCAGCTTCCAGTCTTCTAAGACCGTTGTAGAGATTCCCGTCAAGGGAGGGGATCGAACGGCCAGGATTCAAGGCCGCCATTACTTTCTTTCGAAAGTGGACTGGTAGTTAGAGCATAGAATAAGTCCGTTCTCCGAATATTTATTTGCGACTAACGATGGCAGCCAATCAACCACCTCCGCGTCATCCCTTTGAAGCCACTGAAATTTCACAACTCATATTAACCGTTGGATCTATAAACATTCGAAGTCAAATCAACGCTGAAATGCCAGAGTGCACTACTCGTGAAGCAGACAAATTTCCCCTCCCCCTCACCTTTCCTTCAATACCTCCGATATGTTTTCCTCGAGTCCACTTCATTCCGCTCCGTTCGTAGCAATTTCAGCCTCAGGTGTGTTTCCATTATTCTTTCTTCCTTCCTTTTATTCAACGATTTTATTCGGTTAAAATTTTCTGTTCCTTGATCGCATAGTTGCTGTTAGATTCCGATATTCTGGTTCAATTTGGTGCTTTTCTAGCGTTTTGATTGATTCACGGCTCCATGAGCTCCGTTTGGTTGCTGATATAATACAGGAACAAAACAAAAAGGGAAATTTGTTGGATTTTCTCTTGGTTGATCCTATTTACTAGTGGGTTAATGGTAGTGTGACTGTCAGCTTATCTGCCCCACCCCCCTTCTGTCATCCAAATCAGATTCTACAATCAAGCCCAAGATTGTAATCTCAGTGGTTTTGTGATTTACAGTAATCCTTTGCTTGGATTCTGAGAGTCTGGAGTAAAAGTTTTATTTCAAAAACTGGCCTACTCTTATTTGAGAGAGACAGAGAGAGGGAGAGAAGAGAGAGAGATTTGGCTCCATGGATTTTTCTTTAGGAGCTACATGGTTTTACTGACTGATCCTATTTAATCTCAATATTTCAGAATTGGTATAAGTATTGGGTTGCCTTTGTCGAATGATCTATAAGAAAATATGTGCATTAATTATTTTGCAGTTTCCAAGATGAAAACCAGGTCTAGAACCACTTTGGCTGCTCTTCTTCTCTTGTTCCTTCTGTCCCCAACGGTTTTCTCCACGCCCAATGATCGGTTGATCCGAATTGGACTTAAAAAGAAGAAATTGGATGAAAGCAACCGGGTTGCTGGACAAATTGACTCTACGGAACGGGTAACAGTTCGAGCTCCTGTCAGAAAATATTATCTCCATGATAACTCTGAGGACACCAGTATTGTCGCACTAAAGAACTACATGGATGCTCAGTATTTTGGTGAGATTGGAATTGGTACTCCTTCTCAAAAGTTCACTGTGATATTCGACACTGGAAGTTCTAATCTTTGGGTGCCCTCTTCGAAGTGTTATTTCTCAGTAAGCATCTTTAAAATTTTCTCAATGCAATTTTCATTGCGATTGGTTGGGAAGGACCAAAGTTGATACTTTTGTGTTTTGGTCCAGGTTGCTTGCTTTTTTCACTCAAAGTATAAGTCCACCCAATCAAGCACCTACCAAAAGAATGGTATTATCCATTTCCTTGGTTCAAATAGTCTATTTTGCCTGCTTTCAAACGTCATTTTTCTCCTTGTTTATATTTGGATTGCTTACGGAGATTGGGAATCTCAATTTCCTGAGATTGGATTAAAATGGTGCTGGAAGTCTGAAAGAAAGCTAATCAAGGCATTTACTTGTTGAACAACAAAATTTTTGAAAAGCAATTTTAATGAGTCTACTCTTGTTTTTCATTGACAAATGTTCATCATATGTTGTGATGAACCACAGCTGTGCATGGTGATGTCTATCAGGACACTTGTGGTGTGTTTGTTTGTAGTGAGTAGGGCCTCTTTCTTGTTAATCAGTTTGCCTCTGCTCTATGGAAAGGTCTCCATTCCTACAGCAGTTTTGTCAACAAACGCGTCTCAGGCCAGATTGACTAACCTAACCCTTAAGGGGGCCTTGCCATAGTTGGTTGCTCTGCTTTAGTGTGATTGATGAAGACTAGGCTAGGTTTGGTAATACCCAAAACAAATGAAAAGAGATCGAGGTCAAAAAATGGCAATGAAGTTTACTCCACCTATGTGGAAATTTATTTTGCATGAATAGTCCATGCATATAAAAACTCTAGTTAGGTTTATTTTCCACCAGTGGGCAAACAAATGTGGAACAGAAATGAGAGACACTGATAACTGAGAGAACCCATCAATCAGAATTGCTGGGATATGAACTATACGTAATTGCTAAACTTTATGTGGCTACACTTTCTATTTTCTAACATACTTATAGTCAATATAGGACTGATACTCTTTGTTTGCTAGTATAAATAAATATGTGTTAGGATAATTCATGTTTCATCTTCTTTATTTTTCTATATTTTTCTTTATTTTTGAATAATCGTTTTGCAGGGAAATCTGCTGAGATCCATTATGGAACTGGAGCAATTTCAGGTTTCTTTAGCCAGGACCATGTCAAACTTGGTGATCTTATTGTTACGAATCAGGTAGTTTTGATGAAGTGCTCATTTTGGTTGTCTTCAGTTCAGAATTGTAGCTGGGGTTTATCTATACTAATGCTACTGCATATTAGGATTTTATCGAGGCAACCAGAGAGCCTAGCATCACGTTCTTGGCAGCCAAGTTTGATGGTATTCTTGGACTTGGATTTCAAGAGATCTCAGTTGGCAATGCTCTCCCTGTCTGGTAAGTGAAGGCATCTCAGCTGCTAATAAACTATGAATCACGTGATTATACTTGAAATCTACATGGTAAAGGTGTGCTTAGCTGACCAGATTAATCAGTTTGGTTAATGATAATCTTCTCACAGGTATTGAGCTGCTATGTTATTGTTTTTGGTACTGGTTCAGAATGATTAACATTTTTCAACTATGTTTTGCAATTATAATAGGTATAATATGGTCAATCAAGGTCTTATACAAGAACCAGTTTTCTCATTTTGGTTAAACCGCAACATTGAAGGGGAAGAAGGGGGTGAGATTGTGTTTGGTGGAGTCGATTCTGATCATTACAATGGTGAGCACACCTATGTTCCGGTGACCCAGAAAGGCTATTGGCAGGTTAGCCTCCTCAAATTCCCACCATCATTGTCACAGATGTCCATGCTCCATGCTCCATTCATCACATATTTTTTATGTTCAATTTTAAGTTATTGGTTTCTTTTATTGGCAGTTTGATTTGGACGATGTACTAGTTGATGGCGAAACAACTGGTAATTATATTGAGCTTTTATTTCTGCCCGTTTAATTCATTCTTACTTGTTAATGATATGAATCAAATCCACTTCTTATTGTTTTTAAATTAAGCACATCATTTTTCAGGATTTTGTGGTGATGGTTGTTCAGCAATTGCCGATTCTGGAACCTCTTTGTTGGCTGGCCCAACTGTATGTATTTTGGGAAGATATACATCCGTTTCTTATTTCTCCATTAGGAGTTCTGCATCATGTTGAGGAGTAAAATGATATATGTTTCTGCAAATACTTCACATGTGTATATGTAGTTACTTTTTGTAGATGGTTATTTTTCTTTTTTCTTTTTCTTCTAATTTAAATTTCATAAGCTATATAATTTGATTTACTATCTGATATAGTTAGTTTAGGGCTTCTGCCCTATTTTCGATTTCATAATGGTATAATATATCAAAAGGCCACATTTAAAATAAAACGGAAGTTTTTGTTGCTAATGAAAGATTTCTCAAGTTTTAAGACAGCACCTCGTTTTTCCTTGGCAAATCCTAGGCCATTTCATGCTTCACTATGATTGTACTTGTTTATACCCATTGAAATCTAGCAACTTTTGATGCATATCATGTTAAAATATCTTGTTCACAGACTGTCATTACACAAATCAATCATGCAATTGGAGCTTCCGGGGTTGTAAGCCAAGAATGCAAGGCAGTGATTGCGCAATATGGGAAAACTATTCTGGACATGCTGGTAGCTGAGGTATATATTTATTCTTTTTTTAAAAAGTTCTTATGCATTTTATAGCATGTTATCATTCTCCCATTCTAGATTGGAAGGAAGGTGTGGTGCTATTTTCCTATTCCCCCACAACGAATTGACTTCTTACCTGTGGCTTTTTATAGGCACAACCCAACAAAATCTGCTCCCAGATTGGTTTCTGTACTTTTTCCGGGACTCACAGTATTAGGTCAGAGTTAATTTATTTTCTAAATTTTTTATGAATTAATTTATTTCCTTCTTGTTATAATAAATAGCATGATGATATTAGCAGCATTTTCTATGATAGTCAACCTGCTATTACCTATATTGTCATGGTCAAATAATTTCTACCATGTCTGTGCAGTATGGGCATTGAGAGTGTGGTTGATGAGAACAAAAACAAGGCATCCGGTGGTGTGCATGATGCCATGTGTACTGCTTGTGAGATGGCAGTGGTTTGGATGGGAAACCAACTAAGAAGAAATCAGACAGAAGATCAGATATTGAATTATGTCAATGAGGTAAACTAGCTTTCTTGTTTACACATCGGAATAAATGCCCTTGCAGCAAGCTTATGCCTGTAATTGTGCTTGCAGCTTTGTGACCGACTTCCCAGTCCAAATGGAGAATCAGCAGTTCAATGTAGCAGCCTATCTTCCTTGCCTTCTGTTTCATTCACCATTGGTGGTAAAGCATTTGATCTTGCACCAGATCAGGTAGGTGTCATGCAGGTTTTTAAATGTTTTCAGTTGCCTAAGTCATATGATTTTCCTTGAAGTTCAGTTTGATGAAGCTACTGTTAGCTGTAGTCAAATGCTTTTGTCACTTATTCTGCCATCAAGCTTCTTTAAATTCAGTTTGGAAAGATATAATCTTATATACTTGGTGATATGTATATGATTGTCCCATCAATGTAGGTTGTCAGGATGAGCTAACTAAAAATAAAAGTATAATAATATTTGTGCCAGTTGTAATCCTACTACCAGGATTACCAGATTGTTTTTCTTCACCAATTGCTAATATTTCCTCTCTTTTTTTTTTGTCTGGACGGTGGTGCCATGAATCAGTATATTCTTAAAGTGGGAGAGGGAGTTTCTGCTCAGTGCATTAGCGGATTTATTGCTTTGGATGTGGCCCCGCCCCGTGGACCTCTCTGGTATACTTCTTTCTATTGTATTAGCATCCTTTTAATATTTTCGAAATGTTGATGGTAAAGTAGCAAGTATAGATTATCGAGCCCAATTGTGAAGGGTGAGAAAAGGGGGAGGGGGTAGGGATTGCCTTCCAAGCATATAAAGATTACAAAAAGAGAACGAGACTACCTTCCAAGAATAACAAGTTAACAACTAGTTTGGTACACTGTTAGTATCTAAAAAAAGTATGGTAACTATTCATTTCATCTGATGACTGATCCACATTGCTAGCCAAAAAAAAAAAAAAAAAAATGAAAAATTAAAAACTGATCACGTTGTTGTACCCCATGCCAAATGCCGCTTCATTAATTAAGTAAAAGCGTTTGTTCTACTTTTACCCTTTGTTTCATTATGTTAAGAGTCCTACTTGTAAAAATGTGAGCGAGAAAAAAGACAAAGGAAACCTCCCATCCTTTGATAAAAAGCAAAAGAGTTGTAAATCATTATGTGAAATATCACAATAACATGAAATAAGTCTTTCAAATTTTTTGTTTTCTGATTTACTTTTAGTAGTATTTGTATTTCTCACTCTTGTTGTTTATATTAAATAATTTTTCTTTGAAATAAAATAGTTTCTCAGTTGGTTAAAATGTTGTAAATTGGATTATTGTATAATTTCTTATGAGAAGATTGAACTGTTTATTATTAGTCTCTACAATTTCTAATCACAATATACTAAATTATCTTTTCTTTTCACTGTAATTCTTGGCACCAAAATTAAAATTGACAAGTATTGATCAGTTGTTTTTTTTTAGTTGCAAAAAGTTTTTTTGTTGTTCGTATCAAAAGAATGATAATTTAATTTCTCTATATTTTACCAAGCAATTAAATTCTATTTTGGAATTATTATATTGTATTTTTATGAAATTAACAGTTTTAAAATTACATTTTACATTGTTTCACTACCTTTTAGCCCTCATTTGGATTCGAAGATGAGTTGACATCATGTCAACTCATCTCAATCTCATCATTACAACTTTTCTATATACTCACACAAAATATAATAAACAATTCAATTTTTTCAAATCCCAATTCAACTTTCAAATTCCAAACAACAAAAAGATTAAAAAATAATATTCCAATAATACTTTATTCAACTTTTAGAACTGATCTCAACTCATCTCATTTCATCTCTCAAACCAAACGGGCCTTTAATCTCGCCCTAAACATGGTAAATCACTCAGCACTAGCTCCCATAAGTGGATGGATAGATCTCTTTGCAAGAATCTTTATTGATACAGCAAATACATCACTGATGTTGAAGTCTTCCTTATCAGATCATATAAAAAAGTGTTGGGTATTTTGCTGTTTTCATAAAAATAACTGTCTGGTCCCACACTAAGTGGTGTGTTGTTAGACACTAGCTTGTAAATAGCATAACTCAATTCATTACTTACTTCCTGCTAATAATCTGCCTGTGTACGATGAGCTCGTTGATTTACTATGTTGCTTATGTTGGAATGCAGGATTCTGGGAGACATTTTCATGGGCCGCTATCACACAGTGTTTGATCATGGGAATCTTAGGGTTGGATTTGCTGAAGCAGCGTAAATCACTACTACATCTATGTTTCTCTTTGCCTCTTCAGTGCAACATATCATGTGAAAAAAAACTTTGCACTGTTGTGATGTTATGATACATCTTGTCTAATCGATCGACCATGGCATTAAACTTATTTTATCTGTAAATATATGGAGACAATGTGCTTGTTATTGTGTACACATTAGTAAAGGAAGGCACCTTATGAAGTTATTAAACACTTTACCACGTCAATTCCTCCTTCGACATTTAACAGGTGGGTTCTTAGATCAGCATTGGCCAACAGAAATTGGAGCACATATGGTATGGTTATGATGTTAGCTAATGATATATCTGAGATTTAAGCCTAGATAGCAAATTCTCAACTTTTTATGTTATTAGTTCTGTTTGGGAAATCTACTGTTTAGTTTGGAATATAGAGTTGTCAAACTTCTCATTACTATCATACTTGATATAGAAAGATGCTTCAATTATCATCTTCTTGTGATGCATCAAATGATTGAAAAATTAGCAAAAGATGTTAAACAGTTTTTCAATCATTTGATATCTAGTAGAGGATAGGATGGTCTTGGATAATGATTAAATGGATGATAAGTACTATTTATTTTACAAAAATGTTAGAGACAAATGACAGAGACAAATGACAGATAAACGATAACTGATAATCAGTGTTATTTGGTACCTGTTATGTACTGCACAATATTTGTGTGTTGAGGAATAGAAAAATATATTTAAAATTGAAGAAAATGAAAATGATGTGTTTTTTTTTATCATGTTATATCAGTTGGCATTTGTCCGTCATTTGTCTCTAACATTTGTCCATCTTTTTTTTCTTTTCTTGGAACATCTCTTATCATAACATTACCTAAATATATAACTGTAGTTTTCTTTAAACTGCTCAACTGAATTGGATAATCTAATTGGCGAAGAAATACACAACCTTAAATACTTGTTTAGTTTAAATAATCGATTGATACAGAGCTGTTGGAACCATTCTACGGAATTGCAAAATTTAATTTGGTGTCAAACTTCCACCAACTTATATGTGCCGAAATTTATCCAAAAATAAATGCCGTACTTATTGGTATGGAAATGACAGAGTATGGCATGATTGGAATTATCTAAAAAATCTCTTTCTTTGCTTCAAGTTCTAGAAGTGGCTGGTGATTGGTGAGTATGTACACGTGTTGACGTGTGACACAAAGAACCAAAAAAGGGTATCTGAATCCCCAAACAGCACTTTCTATAACGGCACGTTAAAGAAACTCAGGCTTGGGTTTGTATTAGAAATTCTTTTTAGTTTATTTTAATTTATCTTTATTTTATTATTATATTTTATAATTTTTTATATAAAACATAAATTTTTATATACTTTTTTCAAATTCTAATACACATATTTCAAATTTTAATACATTTTTTTAAATTTTAAAATAATAATAATATTAAAAAATTAACTAAATTCATTTCATTTTTGAATTTAAACGAGACTTCAAAAAGTCAAAACTCAGATCTATATGCATTAAAATGTGTGGGGACAACCTTATCATAGCAGCATAGTAAAGTGTTATTTTGCTTTGTGGATGAAAGATGTTGTTCTCTTTTTAATATTTCTCTTTCAATTTTTTTTTTAATTAAGAGATGAGAAATAATATTTATAATTTTAGAATCTGTAAATCTCATGTAAGTTTTTTTTAAAAAAAAAATGTAATTAAATCTAAAAAAAGTATTTTTAAATAATAAATTATTTTTTATAAAAAAAAATAAGTGCACCAAACTTACATACCCTCTTACCGTATCCACAAAAATATACAATTTACGAGCATAGAGATGAGATTCGTTTAAACAAAAATGGAAAATGATAGAATTACAACACTTTTTACGATTATTGTACAACTATGTTTTAAGTTGATAAAAAAATAAAAGAAATAAATATCTTTTGAGTTGATTTCACATTCACTGAATTAGAGTACACGTTGCATCTACCATATTCACACAATTTTCACATGCATGAAAATGCATTCCCACTTATTTAAAACGTGGTCTTCTAACACAAACGTGTTACACGGCGGTTGGTTCAAAATATGGGATGGATGGACCCTACTCTTTAATTCCTACAGTAGACATATTAAATAAGTAAAGGCTAACGTCTCTATATCTTTATATATATAAAAAGTGATTATTTAGACAAAAAAAATTTATTTTAATAAAAAATTTTATTTTTTTGTTAAAGTTAATATTTTTTTTATCTATTTTTATTATAATAAATACTGCATTTAATGAGAAATATTATTTTAGATACAATCCGTTAATTCTATTAATCACTAAAATAATGTTCTTGACATTAAATTTAATTATACCACTTCAATTTTTTATAACGATAAACTTTTCATTTAAATTTTTTTTTATGTAAAATAAATATAGAATAATAATAATAGTATAGAATGAAATAATAATAGTATAGAATATATAACAATATATATAAATAAACCATTTATAACAATATAACAATGCAATTCTCATTTAGAGATGTTAATTTATACGTTAAAGAGTTTAATTTCATTCTTTAAAAATTATTTTATAATTTTAAAATAAATGTATTATTGATTTATTTTTTGAGATGATAAATATACGGTATATACAATTAACTATAATTATATTAAATTGGTAATAATAGAAAATAAATATAATTAGTATATTATATATGTTTGATATTTAATTGAAATATATATGATCTAATAAATTTACATATTTAAGATTAAAATTTCATATTATAAATTATAATATAACATTCTTTTATATAAATTATAAACTACATAATTTTTTTTTAAAAAAATTAGATTATTTCTTAAAAATAATCATATAATTAAAAAAACTGTGGATGATTCAAGTTTATATAAATCTAGAAAAACTCAAAAATTAAAAACATAGGTATTTTAATGTCCTCTCTTTTGAGGCCGTGCAAAATGATACAAATATTAGATCATCGCCTTAGAATTATAAAAATATAACATTTTGAACGAATATTTTATTAAAGTTTCAATCAAAATTATCTCAAACAAATTTGATAAAACTATAGGTTATGTTTATTTATGAAACTATCTTATTATTTTTATTAATTATTTTTTTTTATAATATATGAAAACGTGTAATTATTTATTATCTATTTAATTATAAATAATCTTCTAATTTTTGTTAGAAATTAAACTAAATAAATGTACTTTACATGTTATTTTTATCTAGTATTATATAAATAAGCACATAATTAATTAATTAATACCCAAAACTAGCGTACGAGAAAAGCCTCTATATGATGATTCCCACTCTTAAAAGATCATACGCTCGCATTTTATTTACCACACTTACGTTAGTCCAACCAACTCAGCTAATTTTTTGTTCAGAGTGAGAAGATTAACGTGTGGTCAATTACAAAAGTACTATATGAGTTTTTATATTTTGATTTTTTTTTTTTTTTGTCTCGATTCTTAATATTTACAAAATTGATACCTAAATTTCAGAAACTCACAATTAGATTATACTTCTATTAATTTGCATATTGGCGCCTGCATCACTATGTCATATGTCAACCTTCAATTGGCTGACGTTTGTATTTATGCCACGTGTCAGCCAATCAAGTATTGACTCACATGTACATCCAGTTAGTTTTCTAACGACATCCAATTAATTGCAAGTTTATTAAAATTCAGGTACTAGTTTTATAAAAATTAAAAACCAAGACTTCAAATTACAAAAAAGTAAAAATTCAGGTACTAATTCTACATTTATATTTAACAGAATTTGTTATCTTAAGCCAACTTTCATGTAAAAGTAGTAGGAAAGATATGATCAGGTGCACAGTGAGAAAGCACAGTACTGGAGATAGGTTGGTGGCTTAGGTTTTATTCCAAATGAGAGGGTGGTCGTTGTTGGGTTTTGATCTATAATCAACTAACATCCCCCAACCCACCTGCTTAAACACTAATGTAATTTATAAATCGCAATGTCTGTGCCAATAAAATATTGAGGGAGATGCTATTACAAGAGAAAAGAGTATTTATGATCAATTATTTATAACGAAGAAAGATTATTTATGATACAAACAAACTGATTTTAACTGTAAATAGTCATTTTGCTAGAAATAAATAGTTGTAAATAAACAGTTTATGATCGTTATAAAGTATGAATGAAATCATTGAAGTATTGATCAAAATGTTAGGAGTATTAAAGTATTGATCAAATCATTGATTTCAGTTTTTAGAACAGCCGACTATCCTAAAAAGCTATATATATATATAACATTTCTAGATTCTTCATTATATATTTATATATATGTATGTGTGTGATGAAAATGTTGCCATCTTTTCTTTGCAATCAATCTAGACAAGAAATTGTTGTGGGGGGCCTTAGCTATAGCATATATATTCATATATATATAATATGATTACTTAATTGATTTGGAGATAAAAACCAACCAGCTGCATATATACTTAGTTTCTAGAAGAATGTAGCATGTTTAATTATTTTGGTGATTTTTCTTAGTCCTGATTATAGACTTGACAATTCTGAGAAGTTGTTGAGATTAATGAATTAGAAATTGGTTTTCACAAGTTGGGAAATAGCACTTTTAAAAAAAAAAAAATTTTAAATAAAAATTATCATATTTTCCCTTCATTCTTCTTGATTAATGGTCAATGGGGGCATCTTTTAAGTACACATGAGAAAAGTAAATATAAGAAAAAAATAAAAAAAAAAACGTGAATGCCTAACCTTCAACATTTGACTATATAATATTTTTTGTCAATTATGTTTTGACTTGTCACAATTTGAAGCAAAAGATGGTGTGAAAGCAAAAATAAGGTCAATAAAAACGTGGGTTCAAATTCAATAGAAAGAATACAATATGCAATTTAGTTAAGACATCTCCACAAGGAAATAAAACTAAATTCATCTACCACTTGTTGATAATTGTGTCTTTTTTTCTTACCTTTCGTTGTTATATTCTATTAATCCCACGTTTATCTTTGATACTGCTTATTGATTTGTAGTAGTCCACACATTTTCTTTATTTTTTACAAAATAATATAAATAAATAAAAATTGACTTTTTCATTAAAATGCCCTTGTTCCCATTTATTGACTTCTAGTACCTTTTTCTCATGATCCTAAACTTCAATTTTGGTACATACTAATATTCAACTATTCTCACCAAAACAATTAAAAATGTGTAGAAAAAACAAAAAAGATACCAACTTTCAACCAATTCGGTGGTTCGAGTCTTTAGACATCTCAAAAAGCTTTGATTCTTCAAGAGTCAACATTCTCGAACAAAAGAGAGAATCCCATTACGGACGGATTACCCATCTCTCCAACCTCTCCCATCAATCATCATCCCACGCACCAAGTTTTTATATATCACAGATCATAATATGAAGATAAATCAATTTATAAAATTATTTTGTTATAATCTATTTATGATCCTAGCAATTTTCATGTTCTTTAACTCCTGCCAACGTGCCCTTTTTTAGCCATTGCCGGCCAGCTAGCACACGGGCTGCTCCCAAGCCGCCAATTCCACCCATATTTTGACACCTCGTAGCCAGTAGACACACGACAAAGGAAGTGTCAAAGACAAAGTCCTCCTTTGGATAGGCACAGAGAGAGAGAGAGATAGATGACCGACTAATAAAAATAACCGTTAAAATTTCCCATACTTTTTTATAATTAGAGTCCTTATATATACGTGCATTGCCAAATTGGATAGAAACAGCAAAGCCTTGACCCATCTCATTTCAGCACACCATTAACATGGATTGGACCAGAGGACAGGCCATCGGCCATGGCTCATCCGCCACCGTCTCCCTAGCCACCTCTCACCTTGCCGGGAACATTTTCGCCGTGAAGTCGGCGGAGCTATCCCAATCTGAGTTCTTGCAAAGAGAGCAACAAATTATCTCCTCTTTGAGCGGTCCACATATGGTCAGTTACAAAGGTTGTGATGTTACCATGGAGAACGACATGCTCATGTACAACCTCTTCATGGAGTATGTCCCCGGCGGCACGCTTACCGATGTCATTCGCAAGCGTGGAGGCCGGCTTGAAGAATCGGTTATCGGATATTACGCACAGCAGATTGTACAGGGGTTGGAGTACTTGCATTCGCAGGGCCTTGTGCATTGTGACATCAAAGGCAGGAACATTTTGATCAGTGAGGAAAATGGTGCCAAAATTGCTGACTTTGGATGTGCTAATTGGGTTGATCATAAAGTTGAGGACAGGCCGGAAATGCCAAAGATTGGCGGCACGCCGATGTTTATGGCGCCGGAGGTGGCGCGTGGAGAGGAGCAGGGGTTCCCTTGTGACATTTGGGCACTTGGGTGTACTGTTATTGAAATGGCTACCGGCGGTGCACCTTGGCCTAATGTGTCTGACCCAATATCGGCCTTGTTTCAGATTGCATATTCCGGTGAATTGCCGGAGTTTCCAAGTTTTCTTTCGGAGCAAGCAAAGGATTTCTTGGATAAGTGCCTGAGGAGAAGTCCAAAGGAGCGGTGGACAGCTAGTCAACTTCTTAAGCATCCGTTTCTTATGGAATTCAATTCCAGTGCAAAGATAATTCAAGAATCCAATTCTTTTTCAACTTCTCCTACAACTATTCTTGATCAAGGATTTTGGAACTCGATGGAGGACTCAGAATTAAATGTAGGCAGTCTTATTGAGGAAAACCCGGGTGCTGATAGGATCAGACGGTTGTCGTTGCTTTCAGAGGTACCTGATTGGACATGGGATGAAAAATGGATCACAATAAGGGGGAATAACGGGGAGGAGGAAATCAATATGATTATGGATGTTGATGAAGGTGAAGGTGAAGGTGAAGGTGAAGGTGATGATATAATAATGTGTTGCAGTGGGTCAACAACAGCTTCCATTAGTAAAGTAATGGTAGAACTCAAAAGCACAGTTGGTAGTGAGAATGAGGGATTTATTAGTTTTTCAGATAGGAATGTAAATAGTGGGGGTTTCATTAGTTCCTTTGAACGTGGGAAAAGTAGTGTAGATTTGAGCCATTTCAGTTTTGAGAGGCACAAAGAAAAGATGTTTCTTCCTTCAATTCCAAGTTTTTAAGTTCATAAAATCCATCTCTCTCTCTCTCAATTCCAAGTTTTTAAGTTCATAAAGAAAAGATGTTTTAGACTGTTTTAGATCTTTGAACATGAAGTGCCAAGTTCCAAATGTAAACACTAACAAAAGAGTATTGTTAGAAAGTATCCATATTCATCACACTTACCTTTACATGAATAATAATATGTTATTATTTATGTAAAGATAAATATGATGAATATGAATGCTCCAATCATTTTAGCTAACAAAAATTGGATGATTTTTCTGGAAGTTAATCTGTCCACGTTTTGACTGTCTCAATTCCCACACTTTTTATCCTGACGTGCTGTATTTTTCCTTTAATTGCCTCAGCCTCACCCTATCCTCTGTTTTAGTTTGCCCCCACAATGGTACTTTTGGGTACTTTCAATGACACCTACTACTGAAACTTGAAATACAGCAGCGAACCAGAACAGTTGGGGATAGTTCCAACTAACCCATTTAAATCCTTACACCTCCCTTAACTTCACTTTGTTAGGTAATGGCAATGTGGAATTAATTTTCACAGCTAGGAAAGGCAGGAGAAGCGTCCAAAATTACAGAAAAAAAGAATCTAATGTTCAATTTTAATTTGACAATATCTAAGAAGGACGAAATCAGCTCACAAACCAAGTCCTAATAGTTGCAAAGTGATAATATCTGATTTTTATCAAAAATAGAAAATTTCAAATAATAACATCAAAAGGAAATATAATAATTAAAGAAGTAATTTATCAAAAATTGGCCTAAATTGGTCAAAATCACTTCCTAAAAGATGGAGAAAATAATACCATAAAATGAAAGAAATAGCTAAAAATTAGAGATCCGACGGAGAAAATAATAGATTTTGGCCTAAAAAAATATACATATCAAGTACCCATGACGTGCACACGAAAAAAAGCTTTTCCAATTGTGATATGTTAAATCACCACTTATCCCAAAAGTTTAAGCTAATAAGAAGAGGTAGATTTTATTATATTTTAACATTTCTTCTCACTTGTAGGTCAAACTTTCCCTCAATTAATAGACCAAACAAGTGAAATATTTAATTACATGAGGCGTGAAGTTTAGAGTCAAGGTTCGAATTCAAGACCTCTGCTCTGATACTATGTTAAATCACCACTTGTCCTAAAAACTTAAATTGATAAGAAGAAGTAGATTTTATTATATCTTAACATGAATATACGCGATTCCGATATCCGTAATTAAAGTTATGACCAAAATATGAAATGTATTTAAAACTACCCAAATTAAAAAAAAAAAAATACAACTTCCTGCCATCTTTGCCCTTGTCTGCAACCTTAAGATAATCAACACTGTTAACATGCAATCTGATAATTCATCATTATTTGACTCAAATCCTTTTGCATCAAAAGGATACTCGTGTCTTAATGTATAAATTATTAATAATAAGATCTATCTTTCTTCATTAATTTAGACTTTTGAGATAAATTGTGATTTCATATGGTATGAGGATAGAGATCAACAGAGATCCTAAGTTGGATCTACTCATTAAAATTGAGTTTGGCCCATACGTGAGGGAAATTGTTAAAATATAAATTTAAAAAAAAAAAAAAAAAAAAAACTCCAACATCTTCCAATTAGCTTGAGACAAATATGTATAGTGAAGTGCAATATATATGTAACTGGACAGTTTAAACAACTCGATTGTTGTACTAATTAGCAAAGGCAAATTCAGGGAAATCTGCTTTGTACACATACGGTATTTCTTCGCTCAATGTCTTGATCAGTTCCCCGGCTAAACACATAGGAATGTTGAGTTGAGATATTTGGAAGGTTCTTTTATAGCCTGATGAAAAGGAGGTTTTGAAGTACCAGAATCTTCCAACTCATACATCATTTTCTCTGAAATCTTTTCTCTTCTTTGAGTGCTGTTCTTAAAAGGACGTTCTCGTGCTTTTCTTTAGCAAAAGGATAACAGAGTTAGTTAACCATAAATCTTTGTACCAACAGTCGGTAACTGTGGAGAAAAGTGAGCACACCTGAGGGTAAGCACGGCCAGGTCAGTAAATTCCGTGCATGGTAATTACATAGATTTTCATCTAATGCATTGGTATCTTGGCCTGTGTAGTATAAATATTATAGAGTGGACAGCATAGATTCAAAGCTTAAAACTTGGACGTGTAAATATAACAATACCCCCCCTTCCCTTCCCCATATATCTAAGAAACATTATGGGTCTAAACGACAACCTGGCCCAAGTCAGTTAATGGGTTATGGTAGGAACGTTGGTTTCAAGCAAACAAAAGGTATACGGGGGTATTTGTCCCCCACCGGCCCAAATGACAGACCTGAGAACAATTATTAAGGGAATAAGATGAAAAAGCCCATCCCAACACGATCAAGCACATTGGGCTCGATTTGATAGAAGCTAAAGGCCCTCACCTGAAGGGCCAAGGACTTACGAGAGGAGAATCCTTTGATGTGACCCTCTTGTAGAGGTGGCATGCGGCATGCAGCATGGAGGGATGGGACTCGCCGCCCTCCCTCAATGATATTAGGTCAATGAGTACTTGCCCAAGTCGATAGCGAGAAATAAATAGTCTTTGGTCTCCTGATAGGTGAGCATCGACAACCCATCAAGAATGTCTGCAGCAAGTCAGGGAGCCACGAAACATTAATGGCACCACATTTAGAACAACACATTGCATTAATGATGTTGTCGCATAGGCCACATTTTAGTAAAGAACCCTAACCAAAGTGAACAATTGAAAAAACATAAACCCCCAAAAATAGGCACGATTTGTCCCACTTGGGATTCTAACAAAAAAGCCGATCTCAAATACAAATAAACTCTCTAAATTTTCTTAGCTAAAATACACACTCTCAAAACGATATATTAACTTAAGCATCAGAGATTATCCGACCTCACTAAGACTCTCATTCTTGTTATCTTTTTCGTGTTTGCAATACCAAGTCCAAAATATTCGAGTGCTAGATTTTGGCCTATAGGTATATGAAATACGATATTAACGGTCCCAATATTGATTGTTATGGATTATGGGCTTCCGCTTGAGTACTGTGGAGTAGTTGTCATCCACCGGGTACTGCAAATCCCTCATGTCGCCTTTAAAGAATAAGAAAAAACTGTTGATGATAAGTCAGTAAAGTTCGAGATTACTACAAGCTGCAAAGCAATTTCATAATTGATTGCAAATCCCGTGATTAGTTAGCAACATGGATCAAAATTTCCTAAAAATTTATCCGAAATGAAAAAGAGAGAGACGCATCAAATAAATTCTACGTAACTAGGTACTTGACTTAAAGAGACCTTCTAGATATATCTATATATATATATATATATATATATATATTCATATATATATAGATATATAAGTACTTCAAGAGAGTTGAGCTTCAGCAAGTACATAAATAAAATCATATTGAAAATGTGAATAAGACTGAATACGAAGAAGCGACAAGGCATCTTAATGCAAAACAAAAACAAGAACATGAAACATATGAAAACCAATTAAGACAACTAATACAAGAACAAATAAAGGACGTGAAATCCAAGCCTCACGTCCCTGCCTTGACAGCATTATTTATATTTTTCTTGGACGGCCTCTGCCAAGAACCAACACCTCTATCTCGATCCTCTTTTATTTCTGGTCCGATCGACCCCAACATCATCATCTTGTTCTACACTGCTACTAGTAATGTTGCACCGTGACATTGCACCGGATGACCGCGTACCGGGTGGGAATGTCAAAGAAGTGTGTCTCGAAAGTGGCATAGCCTCTAGCAAACCGGAACTTCCCCGTTCCGGCGACCACCGCAACCTCTCTAACAGGCTCAAACTGGTTGCTAATGCCTTGTATTTGTAAGGTGCTTCCACCGTACTCCTCGTTTGTGAACACTAATGATATCATAACATGTGAATTCACGCCGTCCAACCCGGCTGTCACGTACATGCCTTGGCCACGGCCAACTGCGGCTGAATTCGGGTCGTCGGTTTCGGTGATGTAGTTGTCGGTGACATAGATGGTTCCGAATTGGGTGAAGGTCCAAGCCTTGCCTGCAACTCCTGCGACTGGGATAACCGTGGCATTGGCAGCGCTGTGGTCTGAGATGTCTTGGAAGTAGAAGGACAACTTGGTTTCTTTAAGTTCTGTTGCTTTGGTTAAATGTATGGCCGTGGCTAGAACCAAGACAAAGAGCAAACTAATTAGTCCTTTCGGTCCAAGGTTTCGGGCCATGGTTGGGTTTGGAGGAGGCAAATTAGGCAATCAAGAGCTGTTTTAGCTAGTAATTTGGAACTGTGAGTTTGTATTTGGGAAATGGGAATGGTCTCTCTATTTATAAGTAGGAGATCAGGGATAAATGTTTTGTTGGGTAATCTACAAATTATTCTACTGTTGTTCTCTTTTTCGACTGGAATTGTTTAAGAATAAAGGTCATCTCTGGCTGGAGCTAGAAGCCAGAAGAGGGCATCAGGGACCCTTATTTTTCTAGTCAAGAAATGGTTCTGTATTTTGTTCTCTCTTGCTCTCTCATTAAAGAATGTTGAAACAAAGGAAATGCAATATAATTTTTAAATTCTTGTGAATATCCAATATCAAGCAACCTGCATATGTCATATGACATGTAGTTGTTGAACCCAAAACATGAGAAGAAAAATGTTTAGCGATTTTGATACAATTATACACCTATATATGCATGTCCCACACAAATTCAAGAATTCTGATCACTTCGTTTGAATTTTCATTGTTCAGGATCTATAACGAAAGTATAGTTTTGTGTGCTTCACACCCCTTAATTATCCTGTTTGGTTGATAGACTCATTTGAAATCAATTTAGTTTAGTCTAATTTTAAGCTGAGTCTAACATCCAAATACTCAATTCTCCAATTACTAAAGTCATCTCAACTCAAAATTTCTTTACATGTGAGTTCCACAATCTTTTTTAATTTAACATTCCTTTACACAGGACCTACAACCTTTTTTAACTTTCCATAAATTAATCAAAACTTATCTTAATATTCAAACACATTTAAACTTTTTAGGTGGACTCCACAAAATTTACTCGACCATCTCAACTTTCTACTATTTATAAAGAACTCAATTAAGCTCAAATCAACTCAACATCCAAACGCAACGTTAAGCTCCAATTGAGTTGCTGATTTAATGAAAATGAAGCTGTGATGTAGCCGATCATGGTGGTAAGTATATATATGTTAACCATTCATAGAGAGGATATTGGTAGTGTCATTGGGGCCAGCTGAGATCGATGTCTCTTACAACTGAAATAAACTGGTGAAGATTGTTACAAAGTTTTGAGGGATCACTAAATAGACAAACAATAACGACTAGACTACGAGTAGAAATGTAGAATCAGAGAAATAGTTTTTGTATGATTGCTTGTTTTTCAGCTGTGGATATCGTTTGCAGTCGGGGAGAAGTTTTGTACCGTTGCCTAATAATAAATATTTCTGGGGGAAAATTTGTCTTATAAGCGGCATAATATTTAAAGAAAAAAAAGGCATCTCAATAATGTTTGTGGATTAAACCAAGCATTTCTCTTTCTCGCTTCATAAACCAAGTAAAACGTGCCTTGATCTTCACACAAAAAATGGATGGTGACCCCCTCAAAAACGTGTTTGGTTTCAAAACCCATCTTACCGTAATTAATTATGGTTTGCACATGGAAAGATTGGACCTTTCTACCAAAATTTAGAATCGTTTCATTAATCTAAATTTATGAAACTGTCTGTCAAGGATTCTGCTTTAATTTTATCTAATTGCATGTATAAACTGAAAGTGTAACACTCAATCAATGTATGCGTTATAGAGTCTAGACACATCATTTTACTCTACTTTGTATATAAAGCTAACTGTGAACAGGCACCCTATATTTTCTTCCCACTTGTAAATGCAAGTTTTTAAGTTCTCATTCACATAAATAGCTCAGAAATTGTTCGCTATTTAGCCTCCGCCCACTCACATGTTACTTTTGTGATCCGGCTGTGACAAGCTCTGGTCGATTGATTCTAACTGGTTGCGAAGGTTTTGATTGTCTTCTACCAAACGGTCATATTCCAGAAGAAATCCTTCAGATTGCTTTCTTAAAGCCTCTGCTTCAGCTTCAGCGGCTTTTGCCTCCTTTGCTTTTGCCTCACATTCAGATCCCAGCTTCTTGATCTTTGTCCTCAATACAGCAACCTCTTCCCCTAGGGCCTTAAGCTCCTCTGCACTGCCATTTTTGGAATCCTCAAAACTTCGATTCTGTTTTTTCACAGCCTCCATGGTGTTCCTGAGTAAACGAAGTTCTCTTATGTAATGATGTAATCTATCAATCATCAGTGAGAGGAATAGCCAGAATCCTGCATGTAATTGATTGCACTGATTAAAAACTCAACGACAATGGTGTACTCGAAACACATTGAAACTGAACGATGAAAGCAAGCATATTGAAAAGGTATGATTCTATTTCGAAGCAGCTCAGAACAAAATTAATTAGTTATGGCATGAATCATAAGAATAACACCAACAAAAATGCTAATAATGGTCTATCTTATCATCCAAAAGCAGCAACAGCTGCCAAAGCAAATTGGTTGTCTTCCACTTCATATGAAGGTGGTCTACCGTTCACCTAATAAGGGGACAGGGTTTCTTTGATAGCAGGGAGATGCCTGCTAACCTTTTAATGTATCATTGAAATGTTCCCAGACCCCGGAAAAAAATAAAACATAAACCTTTGAAATCAACAAGGATAAAAGTTGCCACCCGATGCCTAAGGAGATGCTTGGAGAATCAAATGAGGTGAAATAAGAAATCCGTGAATAGTAATGACATGATTTGAGTCAAGATGTTTTATTAGATTTTGGAAAATGAGAAACAAAAAGTTGAAAAAAAATACTATAAAAATTAAAATATTGTTAGAATATAATTTTTCAATATTATTTTTGTTTTAGAATTTGAACAAATTAAAATTTTTTTATTTTGTGTTTTGTTGAGGTTTGTAAAAGTTGTAATGATTAGGTTCTAATTAGATAAAAACTTGAAAATTTGAAATTGAAAAGTGTCTATATTTAAATGGTATTTGTGATACCCTGATAAGGGTAGGTGATGTATGAAATTCCATATTACTTGGGAAAGAAAAGTTCTTATTCTTTATAAGGTTTTAATAAGGTTCTAATTATATCATTGACTAGTCTTTTTGGAGTATAGGTCATGTGGTTTGAGCTTTTTATTAGGGCGTTACAAATGGTATCAGAGCCTATCCCAATCAGAAATGTAGAACTTGATTTATGCCACCTACCATGAACAGACCCGATGAAGGCGTTGGGCATTTAAAGGGAGTTTGTTTACCCTGATAAGGGTAGATAGTGTATGGGATCTCACATTGTTTGGGAATGAGAAGTTCTTGCTCTTTATAAGGATAAGTGGTGTATTATTGACTAGTCTTTTTGGAGTATAGACCATATGGCTTGGGCCTTCCATTGGGACGTTACAGTATTTGAATGTTAAGATAAGATGAGACGAGCTAGAGTGATGCTAAGAATAAGCTCCAAATAGACAAGCCTCGCACAGCCCATTGTTAAAACATTGGTCCCACCAAAACACAAAAGGTTATTTTACACTTTTTTTATGGTGGGGTCCACTTTTTTTTTTTACAAAGAGACTACATGAGACTGGTCTATTTCGGTCATGTACAAATCATTACTCTTCGACAATACATTTGTGGCTTTTTCTTTTTTCTTATTTTTTTCAGTGATCCTCCATCAATCTGTAAGCTCAAAATCTAGGAACTAGTTTAAATGTATAGCCCTAGGTATTTAATAAAAGCAGAACTCTTGATTCCTTGAAGCAGATCAAAATAGATGCATGATATAAAAGAAAAATAATACAACTGCAGTCAAGCAACTTTCACACTAGCAGTTGTCTCTTCAGAACACTTTTTGTTGTCTGATTTCATGTACAAGCTCAACAAAATGTCAGAGACTATAATTGTTGCATGTTCTGCTTAAGAGAAAAAAATGGATGCCTTTTAATGAAAGATCATCAAAATGTTTTCAATAATCAGCCAAGAATAGAACAGGAATCCAAGAGAACAAAAAACTTTCAATCGAGCACCCTGTACCGTGTTCAACATTATATTTCCAGTCTTTGCTTTATCTAAACCCACTTATATACAGGAAAGAAGGTCAGTCGTACAGGGGCATTAACAAAACAATGAGCAGGGAGCCACGCATGGGGGATGACTGGAACATAATAACCCTAAAATGGGAGGTATTGATCATCTTAAAGCAAAAATGTAGAACTTCCATTTCTAAGCAATATCACAGAATTGATATAATTGCATGAAATGTAAAAAGGCAGAAAAATAATTTTTTTATAAGTAATAAAAAGAGCAAAAGTAAACAAGAGGGAAACTTATCTCAAAACAGAAAACCAAGGACCATTTTAAAAAAGCCAAATAATATTAGTTTTGAGACCAGCATTGAAAAAACAGAAAACTTGAAAAAATATAGATCATTACTGCTGGACTTCATATTAGAGAATCAGCATAAATGTTAATTCTTTTGGGTTAAGAAACTTGGAAGTTACTTTGCAAAAGCCACATTTCTTCATCTATGCCACTGAAACCAGGTTTCTACATCAACCATGGAGTGATCTTAGATAGCCAACAATTTTTCATCTTCCTGGTGTTGTTTTAACCTTCCTTATCTCTCAGGTGGATAGAATTTAGATTGTCTACTCCCAGGACGTACAAAGTCATGATGCATAAACCATAGGTTTTTTTGTTTTTGTTTTTGTTTTTTGTTTTTCGTTTTTTTGCAACCATACATTGTTCTGACTGTGGTTAATAGAATAGATGACAAAACAGCAATCACAGGATTAACCAAAAACAATTACCATTCCACATCATGTGTGCATGCACAAAAACTGCATCAACTGACAAACTGAAATACAAGACATCAAAAGGAGGCATCATATGCTTGTTATGAAAGCTTCCCTTCTGTCAGTCTATTCACATCCAATTCTCTGATACATGTAGGATCATTATATATCAGGCCATCATTGAGTAAAAAACTTCCAAAAATATGCCTTCAGACAGATCTTCTAAGTTAAATCCTCACAACTCCATAAAATGTTGGCCAATCTCAGGACGTTAATCTTGACATGTGTGCACCTAAGGGCCTTGTTTTTGCAGAGTGATTTGTTTGAAAGAATAATAAGTGGCACCAACTGATGCAACCCAATAAAAAACAACAATAATTGAAAGGAAATTAATAAACATTTCACTTTGGCCTGGAATACACCAGTAACCTTACTTACGAGCTAGGACTGGAAATACCATAAAGCAAACTAGCATTTTCTTCCTCAACCCTTTTATCCACACTTCCATTCTATTCAAACAATCCACTACAAAGACTACACCAACAAAACTACCACCATAGCAGTAATGGAAACAACAACCAGTGCCTAACACGCACACAAGGATGGGCGCAGGACATTCTATGACATATACTAACCACTACAAAAAGTACACTGATCATGAAAACTACCCCATAAAAAGATAATTAAGCTACTCATGTCCATCCCCTATTTAGCCAGTGACAACAAAGCACTGCCCACTATCATTCTTTCCCATGCCAAACTTGTTCAGTTGGGTGCAATTTCAACAATTTGCCTCAATAACAAACCACACCTACTTTTATTTTTATTGGCACCAAGTGTCCAAGAACAGCGTCCCAACTAATCTCGAAGGTGCACAAGGCCACAGGCCCTCGACAAAAAGTTTCCTGCAAGTGCACAAGTACACCTCAGGTAATTCAAGGAGAAAATCTCCCAATTCGATAACCCCTAAAAATTGTTTGCACTCAAGAGAATTTGAACCTTAGACTTGGAGGAAGCATACCCACAAACCACATTTACCACTTAAGCGAACTAGGAGTTCAAACCACACCTACTTTCAATAAAAATCAAGAATTTGTTATATCAAGCAACTAATTTCCAAGATAGATTTCGTAAAAAATCTGAAAATTGATTATGCTACCTACTCTTGGCAAAAAGAAGCACTAGTATTGTGAAACCTCATATGATAAGAGGATAAGGTATGTGGTTTATGTGATCTCACATTGCACAGGAAGGAAAAACTCTTGCTCTTTATAATGTTCCAACGGGACTCTAATTGTATCATTGACTAGTCTTTTTGGAGTATAGGCTATATGGTTTTCGCCTTCCATTGGGTATTACAATTTAAGAGTATATTCTTTTTATTTACGTAGCCCATAGGGCATTAATTATCATTTAATATTGTGAGGAGAAAATTTTACAATACTTGGGATCCCAATAATATAAAGAATTTTAAACTTTCAACCAACCAAGCTACCATTCTCATCAAAAGTATTAATGCCACCACCTCAATATGTCATATCGACAATGATTGATCCCTTGTGGATGTGGCCAAGTGTTGCTACATGAAGATTTGAACAACAAATGCCTTAGCATTTGGCATGCCAATGAAAAATGATTTCCCCTTTTTACCATGGTAGTCAACCTCAACTATAACCAGGTGTGTGGCCCAATCTGGGCAAAGTATAAGATGCTATATGGGATTGATTGGAACAACATGTGACATGGAACATTTCAATGTGGGCAAAGTATAAGAGAACATGCCAAACATCTTTTTTTTTTTTTTTTTATTAGTAAAAGATAAAATATATTAATAACGATAAAAAAGGTAGAGCCCTTGTAAACAGGAAGTATACAAATGAACGCCTAATTACATTCTAGTACTAGTAAAAAAAGACAAGGAATTGTGTACATTATTCTCATTTAGAACAATAGCAGAAAACCACAACAGTAAAATGTGAACAAAACTATCATGTAGCTCTGCCATTGTGCGCTCTGTCTTCAAAGCAACAATCATTCCGTTCCGCCCAAATGCACCACACGAGACACAACGGAATTATCTTCCATGCTGCCACCACTTTAGGACACCCATATAACTTCTTCCAACAACCCAATAAATCGACTACCCTTGCTAGCATAACCCAGGGAACATCCAACCTACGGAAAATCTCATCCACAACCCCCTTGCTACCTCACAATGCAAAAGAAAGTGGTCCACAAATTCACCATAGGGTGTCCTCAAGTAAATATCCGTAAGTTTTTCTGATTATTATACCGCCACTTCACTCTATCCCTTTGTACCGATGGCCTTCCCACTGAGTATAACAAACTGAAGAAATCAGAAACAGTGGATAATCCTCAATCATGGAAGTCCCTAGTAAATAGGATGTTCCACTAATAAGAGCCATGAGAGAATATCCGTAAGTTTGCCACAAAAGCCTCCCTATTACCTGCAATACGATAGAGAGTTCGGAGAACTCTATGCAAAGCATGCTCACCACACTACACATCCCACCAGAAACTAACTCTAGAACCCACACCGACAAAAAAATAGATATGTTTCTCAAAACAAGGCCAACCCCTTTGTGTATACTTCCATAACCCCACTCCATAACTCCCCCTCACTTCTTTAGAACCCCCCCCCCCCTGGAGGGCGGAGCACTACCATGCCTAGGATCGATAATAGCCTTCCACAAGAGACCCCCCATCCAACTGATATCTCCATAACCATTTCCCCAACAAGGTTTTATTGAACATTTTCAAGTTACACACTCCCAATCCCCCCCATTTGTTGTTGGGGAGCAAAAAATGTTCCAATTGACCAAATGGATTTTTTCCCCCCATCCAGGCGCCCCTATAAGAATGCCTAGAATAATTTTTTGATCCTCTTTACCACCCCTACAGGCATAGGAAATAAAGATAGATAATACATGGGGAGGGTAGTCAAAGTACTCTTGATGAGAGTGAGTCAACCCCTTTTCGATAAGTACATCTGCTTCCAACCCGCCAATCCTGTCTCAATCTTCTCCATTACGCCATCCCAAATGGCTCTAACCTTAAATGTTGCTCCCAATGAAAGTCCCAAATATTTCATAGGTAGCAAGGACACCTTGCAATCCAAAAGATTTGCTAGACGGTTGATGTTTGACACCACACCCACGGCAACCATCTCGGACTTCTCTAGGTTCACCTTCAACCCCGACACTGTCTCAAAGCAAAGAAGTAGAGCTCTAAGCATTTGAATCTGACTAGCATCCACACCACAAAAGAAGAGTGTCATCTAACAAAAAGTAAATGTGAGATAGAAATGGGGCCACTAATGCCGTTACCCACCTGAAAGCCAGATAAGCAACCACCTCCCACAGCAGCTTTCACCATCTGCCTAAGTGCCTCCATAACAATAATAAACAGAATGGGAGATAATGGGTCTCCATGTCTTAGGCCTCGAGAACTATCAAAGAAACCAGTAGGCATGCCATTAACAAGAACTGAGAACTGAGCGGTGGAAACACAATGTTAAATCCAAGCTATCCATCTATCTCCAAAACCACACCTCCCAAGCAAATAGAAAAGAAAATCTCAGCTTACATGATCATAAGTCTTTTCCATATCAAGCTTACACAGAATCCTTGGTACCCCTTCCCTCATTCTTTGATCTAGGCACTCATTTGCGATAAGTACCGAATCAAGAATTTGTCTCCCCTAAATAAAAGCATTCTGAGGCTCGGAAATGATACTCACCAACACCCGGCTAAGTCGGTTGGTAAGCACCTTTGAGATGATCTTATAGACACTACTCACTAGGCTGATAGGATGAAATTCTTCAATAGACGTAGGCTCATGTTTCTTGGGGATAAGTGCAATAAAAGTCGTGTTGAGGCTTTTTTCAAACTTCTGAAAGGAATGGAATTCACTGAAAACCTGCACCAAGTCACCTTTCACAATGTCCCAACATGTTTGGAAGAAACCCATCATAAAGCCATCCGAGTCTTGCGCCTTATCCTTGCCCATACTAGAGATAACCTTGTAGATTTCTTCCTCCTCAAACGGTCTCTCCAAACAACTCACACCATGCGAATCAATGGTCTCAAAAAACAGATTATCAAGTTTGGGCCTCCAACAAAAAAATTCTGTGAGGAGATTCTTGTATAATTAACAATATGATTCTCCAATTCCGGGGGGGAAGAGAAGATCCGATTACCTGAATGAAGAATCTCAATATCATTAGTGCGCCAGTATGAGTTAGCGACTTTATGGAAGAATTTTGTGCATTTGTCCAGCCATAGGGCTCTGGTTTTTTGGGGCCATGAAGTCTCCTCTAACAACAAAACTCTCTCCAGATTTGCCACAACTAGACTCTTCCTCACGGTTTCCTTCCTCTAACTCTTGTAATTCCTCCAAGAGAGCTCTTTTAATTGTCAATGTGGCTAAAGACTTCTAAGTTCCACTTCTTGAGATCAAGTTTTAATGCCTTCAGCTTATATGCAAAGATGAAGCTAGGGAAGCCTATAAACTGATAAGATGTCCACCAGTCACACACCAACTCTACAAACTCATCCGCTGCTAACCACATGTTTTCAAATTTGAAGTACCAATGCCCTCTGTGAATTCCTTCACAATCAAGCAAAATAGGGAAATGATCAGAATTAACACATGGTAAACGTTTCTGACAAACATCCGAAAAATGAGCTTCCCATGCTGGAGAAACCAGAAATCTATCCAACCTCGACCAACCCCGACCATTTGACCATGTGAATTCGCCCCCAATGAGGGAAAGATCCATGAGATCAAGATAAAAAAATAAACTCTGAGAACTCTGTCATAGCCACCGAGTTCTGATAGACCCCCACTCGCTCACTAGGGAAACAAGGGGTGTTAAAATCTCCACCCATCACCATGGTACTTCCCATAAGGAATGCAAGTCCGCCAACTCCTCCTATAGCCTCCTCTTTCTAACTTCATTGGGTCCATACGAACTTGCAAAAGCCCACTCCCAACCACATTTTTTAAAAGCATCGCTACCAAGTGGTCACCAATACATTCCTCGATCACCTCCACTATTCTCTTATCCCACATTCAAAGCACACCACCTAAGATCCCCAAAGAGGCTAAAAAAGCCCAACCCACATTAGAACATCCCCACAAACAACGGATAAAACTTCTATCAATGACCCTCATCTTCGTTTCCTGAAAACACACCATATCCACTTTCCACGACCGCAATAAAGATTTAATGTAGAGGCGTTTATTGCGATCATTCAACCCCCACACGTTCCACGAAAGGATCTTAGGCTTCATGTAAAATAAAGAGTGCCCTTCCCTTTCGATCTCTCCTTACCAACACTCCCTTCCTTCGCATCATAATTAATAGTGCAAGTTTGTTTTTTGAGTTCCCTATCACGCTTTGAAGCTGATTTCAACTGCTTTTCTTCGATGGCTACAAGAATTGTTCAGAATTGTTCTTCATGCTCCCCACAAGTAACCCCAATAATGTCTTATATTGCCGCCACCTGCTTGAAGATCCAATCTGACAGGCACCTTTCCCAATTTCTCTTAAAAGGTGTGCAAAGTGGGGTAACCTCAACACCTTCCCCAACTAAGCACACACTATCACACAAAAACGACTACATATTCTCTTCAGGAATAGAGGCCACCCATTGTCGCAACCACTGGGCGCTTCTGGGACCAAAGCTAGGGTAGAAACCATTGCTGGAGTTCCATCCCCTTGTTGAAACCCGAAAGAATCCCCTATCTCCTGAGAAATAGCACCTATTGGAGACCCCTCTGACCTGAAACCACTCATCGACGTTGATGACACCACAAAAGGGGTAACAGAACCTTCAACGATCTCCAACAACCTTGTCTGTGCACTTTTCAGCATTGAAATGGTCTTGTCATCAAAACACGGGCTCGAAACTAAATCTTGGACCTCGACCTGGAAGCTTGCCACGAAACATGGCGATAGAGTAACCTCTAAACCTCTATAACCACCTTAGGCGATTGTTTCTATGTAATTTCCGGCGACAAGATGTGCCTATCGTCTTGACATAGGCTTGGTTCAAAATCCTTCTCCCGAACGAGACTCACTGTCGGAATGCTTCCCTTCACCCTAGACATTGCCGACGACTTCTCTGTCAGACCCGTCGACCCCTGTCCCCCCGCCGGTGGTGAGAGTTGCAACCCACTAGACAACGAAGTAAGGTCTGCTTGCGAGATGGGTTTCCAAACAGCTTTTGGATCCTGGGCCTAGTAAAAGGATTGGGCCTGTTTGTCCAAACTTGCCTGGGCTTGTGCCTTGGGCGCCTGAGGCTCACCCATAACTCCCTTATCCTTGCGCCCATCTAAGACAGCTTGCCCCAGCCCAAAACCCGACCCACCTGCCTGGCCCAACCCCATCTCCCAATTGATTCCCTCCAGCACACACCGTTTCAGCATAGCTACATTAGCTTGTAGCATGTTCAACTGAGTCTCCATTTCTGCCACAACATACAAAAGGGGAGACTGATTCATCCCCGACAATGTACTCCCCTCCCCATCGCGTTGTTGCCCTTTCACGAAAGAGGAAACCGCCCTTAACCCTGGCAAACCTGTCTCCACTGCAACTTGTGTAGCTTGAGATAGCAATGCTGCTTTGTATGAAGACGGAGGAGGGAGGCTCTGCAACAAAGGAGGAAAGGGCCGAGAACTACCCCTATTTTTCCCCCCACAACAGAGGTTGCACCGAGTTCCTCCATACTGTCTCTGAAATTATTCCAACCTTCCCCCCTTCTTCCCTCCGGTATCAAAATCATCCCACACCATTGGCCAAACTCCATCACCGAAAAGAAACGCCCAGAGGAGTTGGATTGCCGCTGAAACACCAACACATTAGACCCACTTCTCCATGATCTATGAAACTCGGCAATATTCATAGCTGCTAACCCTTCCTTTACCATGGTAGCTAGCTACCCCAAAGCATCTTGATTAATGGAGATGTGATTCACGGTGCGAGAACTGCTCTCCCAGATTCTCCACCATCTCACGCTCACCTTTCGAAACTCAAAAACATTTCTTATCAATGATCACGTTTTTATTCGACCCCATAACGGCTTGAGAACTCAACAAGTAGATGTAAAAAAATTGAAGCTAAATAACTCAAAACTCAAAAAGAGCTAGCAGGAAAAAGTCATCGATGAATGAGACCATTGTTATTTCTCAGATGTATGGAGAGAAAAATCTCAAGATGTACAAAGCTTTGTTGAATTGCCAAACATCTACGTATGAACCTATATTAGTTGGGACTTTTGTCCCGAAAAACTGGTACCAAACAAAAATAAAAACATCCCATGTATTCAAGGGGGATCAAAACTCATAATCAAGCATCATATGAGGGTGTAACATTTTCATATCAATCATAAATAATTTAGGGGTGGAAACTAGCAAGTCATGTTAGGAATCGTGTTCGTGTCATGTATATTATACGATATGGGTCAACCTGAATACCACCCGATAAACTTAACGGGTCAAACTTTCAAATCCTAATACGACCCATTAAAATAATGGATTGACACAATACGACTAGTTTTGACCCGTTATAAATTAATTAAAAATTATATCAACACGAAATGACTCATTTCGATCCGTTTATATAAATTGGTTGAATTGACCTAAATAATCCATTTGACCTGATTAACATAATTTCACATAAAGTTTAAAATCACAATATCTCCAACAAATATAAACTAACTAAAAAGTCTAAAATTACAATCCAAACATTAAAAACACTCAAATACAATCCATAAGAAGTGTGGGAGGGATCATAACTCATGAGAACTAATTCAACTGAAAACTAAGAGAAAGATTCAATATAACTAAAGATGAATGTGAGATTGTGAGATTGTGAGGAAGTCTGAGTTAGAGTGCGGCAAGAGTAAGGTTTATTTAACTGTTTTAACGGGTCATAACAAATTAACTCATTAGTGACCCATTAAGCAATTGTATCTTAGCGGATCAACCTGCTTTGACCTGAATCCTTTAAAGCTAAACCTAAATCCCTTTTTCTTGTATAATGTTCATATTGGGTTACTGAGTCATGTCACATATTGCCACCCGTAATCAATCATTATGGCACTTGAACCTATATAACTGAATTATTATTAGATCCACCAAAGACACCCTAATACTAGTAAACCAAAACTCAATAACTAGTTCATAACACCAAAAGGGAATATGGAGATAAAGAAGCACCAAATTTTCAATGCAAGATTGATACACGAACACACCTAGACCAATATTATTTCAATTGGAAGATTTGCATGGCCAGAGCAATGAGCATTGAATCAACTTCCCAAAACTGCACAACCTAAGATATATACTTAAAAAAGCCATCTCTGTTTTTTTTTTTCCCTTTTTCGCCAAGTTCTTGGTGACCAAACAAAGGATAAGAGTCAGCTGCTAAACGACAGAGCATCAAATTAAAAAATTAAAAATAAAAGAAGCGAATGAATGGAGAGAACTAGAAGTTACCCATAAGAGAAGCTTCGAGCATGTGCTTGGACATGAGGACCTGGTCGGTGGGATTGGCCACTCCTGCCTCGATCGTGCGGCTCTGGATCTTGACCATGCTGTAAACGCTGGATGCAAACACGACGAAGACGGTCCCGCCTACGGTCTTGACCATGACTGGGCCCCGCCCGCGCTTGACGCGATCCAAGGTTAAAATCACGAGCTTTCGCAGGGGGGTCTTAAAGAGGAGAGTGAGAATGAGAGCCATTTGGGCGAAGATCGCGGTGTAAAGTAGCTGTATCATCCCCTCTATGGTGGTGCTCAGCCCCGCTATTACAGTAAAAGAGAGAGTGGAGAGAAAGAGAGAGAGAGAGAGACTGGATGGTTTGAAATGAAGTTGTGTAGGTCAGTTACGCCAGTAAGCCTTACTGTAACCTTTATTGACAAATTGAATTGAATTATTGTTTGCCGACTGCATTTGAAACGTCACCACTCACCGAAGAAGATTTTGTTTTTTAAGAGAAAAATATTCTATTAATAACGGCTATTTTAAACGTACTTGGAATATACATTATAAATTAATTAAACAATAATTTATAATTTTTTAGTACATTAAAAATGACTGAAAATTTTTAATCTCAACTGCAAAACTCTCAAAACTACATTCTAAGAGACAGCTTTAATTCTATTGAAGAGAGAGTAACAATCATCAAAACAATTCAAACCAAACCCACTACCGTATTGAGTCGGATTTGAAGACACTCTATAGATCAAAAGTTCTAGAATTTTTTTTTTTTTTTTTGTTTTCATTAAACCTAACTAACAAACAAAAACTAAAAACTAAATAGAAAAATCAGAAACCAAAGCGGTCAAATCTTCAACCTTGAAGGAATGTTAAAATGGCATAAGTACCCGCTGCTGTCGGAGGCGCATGGAGATCATGTGCCACCTCTGGAGGGTAGTTTATGAGAAAGAAGTAGAGCGCCAATAGCCCATGATCCTTCGACCTCGCGCATGACTACTGGAAGAGCCTACTCTCGCTGTGAGAGGCGCGTGTGTAAACACTTGCTGCCCTAAATGGCGCGATATCGTCGTGGCTGATAGATCGGCACCTAAGGAAATCTCTGGTGGTGCGTGTGTGGCACCCATCATGGAGAAAAGCTTCACCACTATCAACATCTATTTCACTCCAAAATGCCTTCCTAGACCGCCTGCAGAACCTATAAAAATGAAAAACAAAAACCAAACCAAACACAAGGAGAGGAAAAGAAACAAAGGGAAAGGGGACGAGGGAGAAGAGGGCGTGAAAAGGATAATGAGGAAAGGAGAGAAGGGGGGCGAGGGAGGAAGGAAAAACCAAAAGAGATGGAATACGTAGGATGGAGAAAAAACCAAGAAAGAGTAAGAAAAGGGAGGAGTGGAGAGAGGGGGGAAGTTGGAGGTACAGCTCACACTCCCCCCACCCAGCAGTACTGTTTGAAACTTAAGAAACCCAAGTTTTCCAGAGAGAAGCGGAGAAGAGAGAGGGATCGAAATTCGAAAACTCAAAACTTGACTCACTGAAGAAGATTGAGATATCGTAAAAAAAAATGACTATATTAATATTAAATAAATTGAGTTGAATTAAATAAAATATTATTCTTTAATATTATGAGTTTTTTAAAATTTTAAAAAAATGAATTATTTATTATATATTGTATGTAAATTTTAAAGAAAATATATGAGATTTGAACAAATTGTAATAATGAGATAAGATCAATTAAAATGGATTTAGATCTCAAATGGGCTTATGTGGTTGGAGTTGGATAGATAGGACCTAAATAAAATGATAGTGATAATACCCTTAATTTTAATATTATATTTTGCAATTTTTTTTTTTTAATAATGCTAGATAGAGTTTTAGGATTTACAAGTTTCTCGCTTTTTAAAAAGTAAATTACCTACTTCCTTTAAACTTGGCTTTTTTAAAGTAAGTGTGTGCTACTTGTATATCTTAAGACAGCAAATAACGTTTCTCTTTTTCTTTTACTCTTTATTTCAGATTTTGTGTTCCTAATTATGCATAACACATTTCATAAAACGTATCAATTTGTTTAAGTAATTGACATATAAAACTATTTAAAATAGAACTGTATCAATAAATTAATAAAATTGAAAGCAGCAAAGGTGTGATTGAAAGCATCAATTAAAGTAATTACTAAATAATAAGCTTTATCTCGATTATATGTAAATATAAACTAAGTATATTTATTTATTTTTTAAAAGAAAGTATCATCATTCATTAATCAAGAGAAATATACATTTATAACTATTAGATACAAGCGGTGATATCTCCATATCAACCATTTATATATATTTTAATATTTCACATACAACTTAACTAACTCAATTATATCTCTATTAACAAGACATACGCCAAAGTTATTATTAAGTTCAACCCACATTTTTTAATTTTCTATTTGCATTCATCCTTGTAGTTTTTGGGTTGTATCAAATTGGCATAAGAGCAAACACTATCTTGACTAGAGAAATAGCTCATAGAAGAAGAAATAATTCAAATAATGTAGAGATGGAGACTGAAATTAAGCTGAGTTGGAAAAAGCAAATGAGAACATTCAACAAATGTTGAATGATGTTCTACAAATGCTATCATCCTCCTCCTCAAGTCAAAACTATAGAAGTGGAGGTCAAGTTTATATAATGGAGTTGGTGTAGAAAACAAAGTCATTCTTCTTCAAGCTTCTCAACTCAAAACCCATCCAAAGTAGCTTAATAGTTTGTGGAATTATTGGCTAGTGCTTTTGAGAGCATTGATTGGACTACAAGTGCACGTTTCAGACTTTGAATGGAGGCTCAATGCATGAGTATTGCAATTGATATTGTAATTGGGTTGCTTCTTCGATGAAATTCTTTGAATGGAAGGACTACTCAGAGGATAGAAAAGTTCAATTCATGACTACAAGATTAAAAGATCATGCATTGGTGTGATTGTTGGATTGGACTGTATGATAATATGAAGATGAAGCTAGATGAGAAGTTTCACCATTGGAATACTCTCAATCTCTCTACCAAAAGTTCCATACACTCCATTAGAGTGTTTACCAATTCATGGCTAAATATACGGAACAATTCTACAAGCTAATGATTTGCATAAATGTGCAAGAGCCAAATGATCAATTGGTGGCTAGGTATGTTAGTGATTAAGATATCATTTAAAAAGTGAATTGATCATGCATTCTCTCCATACACTTGAAGAAGCTTATCAAATTGCACTCCAAGCTGAGGAGAAGTTGAAGTAGAACACATTTTAAAAAAAAAAAAAAGATGATGCAAAAGAAAAAAGCAAGAAGGTGGTGGCTCCTCCAAGTTTCGACCGACCAAATCCACCTAGTGGAAGAGGGAGTAAGGACAAAGGGAATGGTGATTCATCCTTTTATAAATGCTTCAGATGTGGTGATATAAGCCACCAATTATATAAATGTTCTACTAAGAAGGTCGAAGTTCATCTTATGTATGAAGAGTTTGAAAAAGAGGAGAGAGCAACAATCTTTAATGAAAATGAAAGGAAAAGTGAAGAAGAGTACTGCAAAAGTGTTTGTGATATTGAGAGTTTGGTGATTTGAAAGATAATGTCTATACAAGAGATGAACAACCGTTTAGACACAACATTTTCAAAACTTATTTTCTTTCTCATTGAAAAAAGTGTATTCTTATGGTGGATTCTAGAAGCTGTGAAGATATGGTATCAAAGGTGATAGTACAAAAGTAGAAACTATCATGTGAATGTTGTCCTAAACCTTATCAGGTTTCTTGGTTCAAGAAAGGGAGGTGGTGCTTGTCTCACAACGAGCCAAGGTGAGGTTTTCTTATGAAGATGAAGTTTACTTTGATATTTTACCTATGGGTGCTAGTCATTTACTAGTTGAAAAGCCATAGTAGTTTGATAAAAGTACTCGACATAATGGAAGGAGAAATACCTAAACCATCATTAGGGGAGGTGTGAACTAAGTTTTAAAGCCTTTTAAAGATGCATAAACTAATATCTCTTGTAGCGTACTTATTAGTCTTTGTCTTACAAGAAGTTTGAACAAGCCGACGAAGAAGGGTGTGTGTCATATATGCTTGAGTGGCTAGAAAGGAAGAAAAAGAGACCAAAGATGAGTCAATTGAGGTGCAAAGATGGATGAATGAATTCAATGGAATTGCTTCAAAGAAATTACGAAGGGGTCTATATCAACTACAGGATGTTCAACATCAGATTGACTTTGTTCCAGCTATTGTGCTCCCTGACTTGCCTCATTATAGAATGTCTCCTAATGAACATGCTGAATTACGAATGTAAGTTGTTGAGTTATTAGAAAAAGAATTAATTAGCCACTTAGTTTTGTACTATTCCAATCCTTCTAACACCTAAAAATGATGAAACTTGGTGAATATGTGTAGATACTAGAGTTTTTAACGTCGTGTTTCGCATACTTATGGGCCAAATTCCAGCAACTTGGTTCTTTTTAATTATGCCTGCAAAAACAATGTACAAGAATGTGGGGAGGGGGCCCTTGAGGGCTAAGCAATCTCTGATGCTTAAGTTAGTAAATATCTTTATAAGCTTGTAAATAATAAGAGCCTAGATAAATTTCTCGTACTTGTAAGTCTGCTATTTATACTTGGAGCATGTACAAGACAAATCGTGTATATCCCTATAAGGCCCCCGTCCTTTTCACTATTCCTCTATCAAGGTCTTTTAAATGCAAAGTGGTCTTTTCGACAACGTAATTAATGCGGCATGAAATTCTGGTGGTGCGCCATTAATGCGATATAGCCTCCGTTTTGCTTTCTTCTACAAGCTTCGTTGGTCGTTTGTTGATGCTTCCTTGTTAGTAGATTGATTGTCCTTCCCTCTTCCTATGACGCCTTACACAGATCCTTAAGGGCTCGCTAGAGTCAAGTGGTATCAGGCACCCACGTCTTCTCAACCATTATTACTAACTCCCTTCACAGACGAGTTGCCTTATGGGCTGGGCTATAGGCAAAGCCCACTACCCTTCAAAGGAAGTTAAGTGGGATAGAAGTGAAGGGAAAATCCCCTTACAAGAGTTATAAACAAAATCGCCATTAAATATAGGCTTCTCATACCTTGATTGGATGATTTGCTTGATGAACTTGATGGTGCAAATATTTTTCTAAGATTGACTTGAAAATTGCTTACCACCATATTTGGATTGAAAAAGTGATGAGTGACAAAACTACATTTAAAGCAAAAAGTGACTTGTATGAATGGCTGGTTATGCCATTTGGCTTGTCTGATTCTCCCAACTACATTTATGAGATTGATGACTCAAGTGTTGAGAAACTTTATAGGTAAATATGTGGTAATAAATTTTGATTATATACTATTTATAGCAAGAGCCATGATCAACATTTGGAGTACCTAACCAATGTATTAAATGTCCTTTAAGAGAATCAACACTTGTGGACCTTAAGAAGTGCACATTCATGACTAATCGAGTTATTTTCTTAGGATGTAAGTGTAGATGGGATGGATAAGGATAAAGACAAGGTGGAGGCTATTCTTGAGTGGCCTATACCCAAGTGCAATACTAATGTGAGAAGCTTCCATGGCTTAGCCTCATTCTATAGAAGATTCATCTGCAACTTTAACACAATTATTAATCCAATGATAGAAGTGGTGAAGAAGAAGGAGTTCCATTAGATAGAAGAGACTGTAATAAGTTTTGAATTACTCCACTCTAAGATAGGTTAGCCTCTATTGTTAATATAAATTTACAATTAGATAGTATTGAGTGACATCCCAATTTTTCTATCCTTGTTTTCCTTCATTTGTTTTTTCATCAAAATCCACCAAGTCTATTTTATTTCATCCTTTTAGGTTTTCAGTTGCATCAAACACTTCGACAACTTTCATATAGTCTTGGTTACGTCGATGCATTTAAATGGCTACAAATATTAAATGCTTAGCTATAATATTATGTCATAAGGCTTGTTCCATTGGATAGAAGAGTCCCTAAGAAGTTTTGAGTTACTCAAGTCCAAGCTAGTTGAGGCTCCAATGTTAATCCTCCTTGTTGTTATCGTGTTATCCGACCTGAGCTACTTGGAAAGGCCCCAATCAACTCTTGCTTCTACAGAAGGGCTGGCTGGTGGGGTTGTGATCCCCTGAGACAGTTCCGATACTTAAGTCAATTTTTTGCATGATGAGATGGTAAAGATATGAGAATATATCAGAAGAAAAGAGATTGCCCCTTGGATGGTAGAGTCCTCGGCTATTTATAGGGCTTGGCCAGCTCTGACCGATCTGCCCAAGAAAGGTGGGAGTTGTTCTTCAGTCATGTCAGATCGTCATCCCTTTCGCTAAGTTTGAGTCGATCTTCCCGTTCTTCTGGTCCTACCTCGGCATGGTGTCCTTTCCCTCTATCACAAGGGCATGTCTGGACTTCTGACTTGCAATTAATGCGGTAAGGGAAAGTTTGCCCAAACTTGGCGTGCTAGGGACTCCAAACACCCTATGCCAAATGCAGCATTTAATGCATCGTGGTTGTGGCAGTCTTCTGCATTAAATGTGGGATGGGCGCATCTGGATTTCTGACTGACCAAGCGATCGCTTAACTTTCTATGTTGGCCTCCACAGGCAGGATCCCTCACTGGTTGCCTTTCGCCCCTGACTCCGGTCATCACCCTCTCGCCCCTCCTGTTGGGACTATATCTCACGGGCTTAGGCCTTTCTCCTTTCCTTCTGGCTTATAGAAAACCGTGCCCTAGGCCCATCCCTGGGTAGGAAGGCCTCCCCTAACAATATCCCATAAATTCTTATCAAAGGGACTGAAGTGAGAATTATCCCAGCGACTCCTATGGCCGCCTGGCGACCAACTCGGCTAACATTCGTTCAGTTCAGGATGATGACCCGCCTGCTCGGCTGGCAGTGTTTGCTAATTCGTCATTTGATCTTCCCGCTCCCTGAGGTCATAGATCAAAGGACAAGACCAACGGGCCACGCCACTAACAACCAGCCATTCACCTGCCAGTTGATTATTATTATGCATTCCGATGTACGCACGTTCCTCTAGATCCTCAAGTGGCAGTACTTATCTCTTAGGGGTGTGCTCCGACTCCGAAATTGTCAGAATTCGGAGTTTCCGACTCCGACTCCGACAATCATCGGAGCCAAAAAAATATTCCGACTCCGACTCCAAAACATTGTCAGAGGCCGACACCGATCGGAGTTCCGAATTCCGATCGAAGTTCTGATTGGAAGTTCGGAATTCCGAACCCTAATTGAAGTTCCGATCGAAACTCCAAATTTTGATTCCTTTGGCGAGTTCGGTATGGGCCAAATTACACTCATTCCGAAACTAAATGATCCCAATTGGGCCATACTAATTCCATATGAGCTCATTTGTTCAATTGAGATGTATTTCTTGTGAAGAAATAAGTTAACCATGCTTACTTAACATGTATGGTAGACTTGGTAACTTGCAAGTAATCAATCCATCAGTCATACAGTTGTCTGACGTGCACGATCTTTGATAATGGAGCCAAATATTTGAGTTTACCGCATAATCTCTCTGAGTTTACCGCATATGGATAGGAAGTAACTTTTTATATTTTAACTTGCGTAACTGTGTTTAATGGTTGAAGCTGATTTGAGATAGAATAATTTTTTTTAATAAATAAAAATAAAATAAGATAATAAAATAAGTTTTATGAGATTTATTTCAAATGAATTTTAATATATTTTAATATTATAATAAATTTAGATATAGTTATAAAATTTTAAAAATTTATGAATTTTGTATATAAAGAAATGTTGAATTAAAATTTCATATGTAAATAAGTTTTGACTTGAGATGAATTTAATGATATGAGAATTAAGTATTTAGATACTAGATTCAATTGAGTTGCCACAACTATTGATCTATTCAGGTTTCAATTTTCACTACTAAGTGTTAATTAGTCTTAAACAATTAAACAAAAAATACAAAATACTAAGTAGTAATTACAATGCTAATGCCAGCCAATAGCGTTATAGCACAATACAAAAAATAGTAATACAAAAAATAG
The DNA here is from genome assembly GCA_036559045.1 of Platycarya longipes. Taxonomy (NCBI): domain Eukaryota; kingdom Viridiplantae; phylum Streptophyta; class Magnoliopsida; order Fagales; family Juglandaceae; genus Platycarya; species Platycarya longipes. The sequence continues at coordinate 13,908,550 of CM071792.1, read as the reverse complement.
TCCAAAACTCTAGACTATTAATACAAAAAATAATACAAAATATAAATTAAATTATCACTGATAGTCTGATGACTTTGGTTCAATGAGACCCGTATCGATGTTACAAAAAAAAAAAAAAATAATTGCTGTAGCAAAGTAATTTGTTGTTGGAACTTATACGGAATCGTACTTGAGATTAAGATAAAATTAAAATGCATTATTATATATAAAAAAATTAAAATTAACCAAATATGAAACAAGTAACTATAAATTAGAGAAAAAATATACGTAACCGATAATTGTTCCATCAGTCATCGGCAAGTATAGTAGGGTTGATAACTAAATCTGTGAAATCATAAACAATATAAATATAAATTTAAATAGATTTATGAAAATGAAATTATAAAAAAGATTATTGAAATAATTTAATAATTATATAAACTTTGTTACTTTAATCATTTAAAAAATTAAATAAATTAATTTAAGTTTACCTGACTCAAGTCTGTAGCTCACGGCATCGATGCCAATACTCTCTAGTCCAGTACGTACATCACTGAGCCAGTTTTGTGTGCAAACGAGGGCCTCCACAGTTGACGATGACAATGAACTCCGGTAAGCATTCAACACCCGACCTCCAGTGCTAAATGATGACTCAGATGCAACCGTAGTGATAGGAACGGCTAGTACATCTCGAGCAATGCGAGAGAGAATCGGGTACTTGGGTGAATTAGCTCTCCACCAAATCAGGATTTGAAACTCCTCACTAGGCTTCTCGACCTCTGCCAATAAATATCGCTCAACCTCATTTGTACACTGCAATGGATTTCTTGTTGACCGTGCATGAAACGACGTCATGATGTTGAAGCCTCGGGATCGACTGGCTGCACTGGCCTGACTCGAATGAGCATCTGTGGCTAGTCCTGAGCTCGAACTCGAACGTGAGGTACCCATGGCTCGTGAGGATAAAGCAGGACTACTGGCACTGTAATGGGTGTACAACTCGTTCAAATCTGCCTTGAGTGCTGTGATAAACGACTTAGCTTTCACTGCCTCGAGAACCTCTGTTGCCCACCATTCTACCACTACCAACTTTAATCAGGGTCGAGGATCGATGCTATGAATAATAATCTATTTATCTTCTCAAATTGCCCCCAATATTTATCATATTTGGACTGCATCTGTGATACCATACCAGATAACAATCCACTTGGGTCAGCACAACCTTTTTTCAAGTGGTGGTGTAGCATGAAGATCTCGCTAAACCACATGTTTGCCGTCGCATATGCAGATCCAGAAACCCGCATTGTGATGTCATAAAAGATTTGTAAAAATGTGACAAACTCGAATACATGTTGCCAATCGATGTTATCTTGCGAACCGAGCCCCCTTCCATTAGGTTCCAGTAGGGCATACCTCAAACCTCCATCCTCAATCTCCAGCCGCTCAAATGCCTTCTGGTACTTTAGTGCCACATCCAACATCAGATATGTGGAGTTCCATCGAGTGGGAACATCCAGGCACAACATCTTTGAAGACTCAACCCCAACTTGTTCTGCTATTGCCTTGAACTTTTGCAGCTTTTGGGGAGAAGCCCTCGCGTACCGCACAATGTTGTGGACTTTCTTGATAGAGTCGTCTACATTTTCCAATCCCTTAACTGTTTCATCATTGAAAAATATCTACTTATCATAATAATATAAAAAATGGTACTATTTTCAAAGACTTTAATCATAAAAATATTAAATATAAAATATAAAATTAAAACCAGAAAGACTCACCAACAATAAGGTTGATTATATGAGCAGTGCATCGAATGTGGATATACTGGTGATTTTTAATCACATCTTCTCTCGCCCTCGTATTTAGGATAAACCATTCGATGACGGTCTCATTTGCATCGACATTGTCAACTGTAATGCATAATATTTTTTGGATGCCCCAATCAACCAAACAATCATCCATCTCCGCTCCTATCGATGCACCCTTATGGTCAACTATTTCTTTAAATCCAATAATCATTTTTTTAAGATTCCATTCACTATCAATGTAATGTGCTGTGATACACATGTACGAGATATTCTGTACTGACGTCCATGTGTCGGTCTTAAATGACACTCTCTGGCCAGCGGTGGAGAACATCTTCTTCATTTCTACATTTTGCCTCAGATGCATCTTTATACAATCTCGCATCACTGTATAATGGGATGGGATTGGAAATCTTGGCTCAAGCAGCTTCACAAAATACCGGAACCCATCCTTGTCAACCGTGGTAAAGGGCATCTCATCTTTTATAATCATCATCGCAAGTGCCTCACGAAACATCTTCTCACTGTATTGAGGGACAACTAAATTCTTTATCTGTGTCCCTGTCCCATCAGTGGCTGTAGAAGTCTCATAGCTAAGATTAGTCTGAGACCCACCTGCATCTGCATTTGATAATTTATTACCAATATTAGTCTTAAATGAAAATTAAATGGGATCATAATCACAAAACTAAGTAGCATTTAAAGCAAGACACTAACCTCGTGATGCCATCCCCTTCGCTATTTAGTAGCGCTTGCAACCGTTTAGATGTGCTGAAAGGCAAGAAGTGACTTGCCTTTTTGAATGACACCTAACTCGAGCGCCACAATGATTACACTCAGCCCGTGGGTTTTGGAGATCCCCACACTCAACCTTCTCAAAATGTTCCCATGTCTACGATCTTTTTTTATTTGACAGTGGACGGGGTGGCCTCGCAGCTGCAGGGTGTACTGGTACATCCGGATCTTGAATCGGATCGCCCCCAAGGCCCATCTCCTCCTTCTCCATAAACTGGTCGGGATCTTCCACTTCCAATTCTATGTCGACTGGAAGTGGAAATCCACTGCTAGCAAACGAGGTTTGTGCTTGAGTGGAGGGTAGCCGACTACGGCTTGAAGTTGCAGCGTGGAGCGTCGAAGGAGTCCTACCAACAGGATTCGGAGCCTCATCTAGAGTCGGAGTCCCACTAGCACTGCGTGAGGGATCCATCTGTTTGTAATTGTAGACCTAGAATTCAAGTATAACAATATAAAAAATGCTAGTAAATTTCTAAAAATTATAATGTTATAGTGTAGCAAAATACAATATTAGGAAACTGTTATTAGGTGAAAGTTCATGACTTGTATTGAATAGGGAAATCATGACTTGTTTCTAGAGTTTTTTTTTATGAGTAAAATATTTCTATCTAAGTGTTTACACACACATTTATTTAATTATCAAGAAATCATCCAACCATTGCAATCAAAGTTTGAAGTCCTGAACCAGTAATCTAATTTTCTCTGAAAAAAAAAACTTATGGAATTGAATATACCCATCTTCTTTGGTGAATGATGATGCTTTTTAATGGCAAACAGCTGGAATAGAAAATAGAGAAAATAAATACTTTAGAAACAAAACAAGGCACATTAGAGCCTTCAATGATATAATTATAAATTTATAAGTTTTTATACTCTGAAAAGTGTTTGAAAATTACTTGGAAAAAAATGTTTGAAAATTGGAACATAGCAAGCTGCCAAGCATGTAGGGCATAGATCAATAAAATTATCTCAATTATAGGAGAGTGTTTATGATTAGGACGCTTACCTGTAATGATCTATATTAGTTTTAAGCTAATCATTATAGGTTGTTTTGGTTTTGCTAATTCCTAATTAATCTCTCTCTCTCTCTCTCTTACTCTCTCTATATATATATATGTATGTGTGTATGTGCAGATTTTATGAATAATATAAGTAGTAGATAGTTCCACTTCTCATTTGCCTAACTTTGTAACTAAAGTGTGGCATCCCGATTCCTGTTGTGTTTCAATAACTTTGTAACTAAAGGTGTTGGACGGTATTATCACCTAATTATGCTTTGGTTCCTTAACACCACCAGCTTCCATTATTAATACTTCATGATGTGACCAGTACTTGTAGAATGAGTTGATCTCTCCCTTTCCGGCTGTTCTAATTGATGATTTGATCTATTCTTGGAAAAAATTATTAATTAGAGCGGGTTTGATTACATAAAATCAAATTATTTTATTTCATTTTATATAATAAATATTTTATAAAAAAATTAAATTCATCTCAACCTATTTCATACATTCCAACAAATATTTCAATATATTTATATTCAAACACATGATCTCAATATAACCTACAAAGTACAAACATTACTGTTTACATATAAGTTCAAATCATCTGAGATTGCGTCAATATTCAAACACAACCTAAAGGTCCTAAACTAAGTAAACTTCATTTTGTAAGTACATAACAGAACAGGTAGTGTATTTTTTTTTTACCTACAATATATATATATATATATATATATATATATTGTTTCTTTTAATAAAAATGGTCCAAGTTTAAGTAAGCCTTCTTTCTGAGTCTTATATTTAAATAGAATACACAATGACATTTAATTAGGCCAAAATTTGAATTTTTTTTTTCTCAATGACATTTCATCAAACAATTTACACACACTGTCAAAACACACAATATAAATTCGAATTTTTCACAATATAATAGTATACACAACTCACAAGCCAACCAACTCAAAGAATCACATTAAAATAACACATTTAATTAGTTTTAATTAAAAAACCCTAACGAGGCAATGCCTCAAGAAATTACCCCAATTAATCTTGGATTCGCCGATTCGGAGGGCTAGCGAGCGTCGGGCGACAATGTAACGCAACGACGGTGTGAGAGAGTGAAGGAGGAAGCGGCGCTAGCCACTGGAGGTTCGGAATTGCCGTTGGAGAAGACGAGCAGCGCTACAGTGGGGGATGGACTTCGAAGTCTCGGCTGCGGACGGGAGAAAGAAGAAGGAAGAAGAAGAAAGAAGAATCGTTGGCGGCTGGGGTATAAGAAACCCTAGACTAAACGACGACGTTCCTATTTAATTGGAACGGCGTTGTTTAGCTAAATTTAAAAAACAAAAAAGAAAGATACAAAACGACGTCGTTTTGCATCTTTATTTATTTATTTTTAAAAACTTCGAAGTTCAGAGTCGGTATTCGGTATAGAAACTGACTCCGATTCTGAAATCCGACTCCGACTTCGGAGTCGAAAATTTCTGACTCTGAATTCTGAACTCCGAATTTCGACACTGATCGGAGTCGGAATCGCAGCGGAGTTCGGACGAAAGTCGGAAGTCGAAAATTTTGCCCACTCCTATTATCTCCAGACGGTTGATTTGACCGCTGCCATTATTGAGGAGACGTGTGTCTCCTCAAATTCCCAGGCAGGCGTTTCATGTCCTTGGGCCCTAATTGGTGTGTGATTTGGATGCCCTGGACTGCTAATTGTTCTCCCCGGGGCTTCCCCTTCTTCTTGGTTCCTATTGGTCCATTTGTCCGTTTCTCACATGCGCCTGTCGCCTGGCCTTCCCGATAGTTACAGACCACGATGTGGGTTGTCACGTCGCTTCATCTTCGTTCAGGTTTTAACTACCATTGGGGTATAAATAGGGGGATGGTTTCATTTGAAATCAACTTCTTCACTCCGCTATCACTCTGTATTTCTTCTCTGAGACCTTGCTTCTTTCTCCCTTGCTTCATCATCCCGAGACCATTTTCTTCTTCCTTACTTTCTCTTTTCCTTCTTCTGTCAACAATGGTGGCATCGACTTCTACTCACTTCGGTGGGCACACTTGGGTAGCATCATTTTCAGTAGGTCACATCCAAGAGTTTTGGAACAAGCATCACATTCCTTCCTCTGTTGTCATGAAGCCCATTCAGGGTTCTCCTTGCGACACAGAAGGGAAGGTGGATCGCGTCTAGTTGTACAAGCATATGGTCGATAATGGGTTCCACCTTCTTTTCATCCACCTGGTGCGAGAGGTCCTCCACTAGCTAGGCTTGGCATCGGCCGAGCTTCTCCTGAATGCCTAGCGCCTACTGTTGGCAAGCTGCATTGTTTTTCACATTGCCCTACTCGAATCGAGCGACGACTACCCAGACCTAACCGTTCGGGAATTTTTTACTTTCTACCGCATCCTTTGACGCGGGGGTACCAGGTTGGTTTCAAGACCAAGGAGGGCCAGGATAAGTGTGCACGTTGGAGCCTCAGAACTTGCACGCCAAGAACTATGAGAAAAAACTTTTCTATGTCTCGGGTAGCGGTTTGGTGTTCGTCAAGAACGGGGTTCGAGGCGAGTTCCCGATATAAGTGGACTGGGGGGAGCTCCCGCCTGCTTCCATTTTTGACATTCAGCTCAATCTTCGTGAGAGCGCAAGGCGCACCGTCATCCTTGCATGGGCCAGAACTAACTCTTCACGCCTCGACTCGAAGAGATTGTTGACCGAGTCAAACATCCGTGCATTCCTTGTGGCGCCAAGCAGAGGTTGAGCAGAGTTTCAAAACATCTTGGGGGCCTAGATGATGATATGCCAGTCTCACAGACCCACCCATGCAAGCAAGCTGCCCCTTGCTGCAACCTTCTTGAGGAGCGGCCTAAGGCTCGCTACGTTAGAGAGGTCTCTCACTCCGTTGGGGGCCCTGCTCGACCCCCGCTTTCCCGAATTCCAGTCCGAACCTCCTTCCAGACTCAGTGTGTTGGGGGCGATAGTGAAGTGGCAATTCTTGAAGAAACAAGGAGGTTGTTGGCGGAGAGTAATGTTGCAGCTCGTCGGAAGGCAGGGGTGGTGTCCCATTCACCCGCGCGGAGCTCGCCCATGCCTGGCTCTTTCGGGAGCGAAAGGATGGAGTAGAGAGACGAGGCCGAGGCAGCCCTCAATGAGATCTTGGGGCACCCACCTCCGCTTTTGTTCAGAGTCTAGCCAGAGCCTATGGTGGTGAATGAGGAAGAAGTTGACGAAGTGGAGCTTGCCTTTCGCAATGCCTTGGCTTGTCCACCCCCATATGTCATTCGTACTTTGCCCCCATTGCGTGGGGCTTCGCTCATGGTCGGTAGCACTACGATGTCGCCATTAGTCAACTGCCGAGCGTGCAGGCAGATTCCTTATCCGCCTAGTTCTATAGGGCTCGCTCCAACTCCTAGGGAGAGCCCGACTCTCTACATGTTGATGGTGGCACTCGTTTGGAGGCGAGGGGCGTAGAGTTGGAGCACCACGAGGGCATGGGTGAGGTGCCCTTTATCATTATCCTTTCACAGCCTTTCGTTCTCCTTCGTCAATCTCTTTATGGTTTCTTCCATCGTCACGAGTCTGGCCTCTATTGCGTTGCTATTCGGTTCTTCTTGTCGAGTTGTTTGGGATCGCGTCGTTGTCGGCATGTGGAGTACACGTCAATAGTCGAATCCCACAGACGGCTCCACTGTTGTTGTTGTGTTCCGCGGCTTGAGCTACTTGGCGAGGCCCCAATCAACTCCTGCTTCAATAGAGGGTTAGCTGGTGGGGTTGTGATGCCCTCCCTGATACAACTTTGATGGTTAAGTTAGTTTTTGCATGATGAGATGGTAAAAATATGAGAATATATCAGCAGAAAAGAGATTACCTCTTGGATGGTGGAGTCCTTGGCTATTTATAGGGCTTGGCTAGCTCTGACCGATCCGCTCGAGCATGGTGGGAGTTGTCCTTCTGTCATGTCAGATTGCCATCACTTTCACTAAGTTTGAGTCGATCTTTCCGTTCTTCTGACCCTGCCTCAGCATTGTGTCATTTTCCTCTGTCACAGGAGCATGTCTGGACTTCTAACATGCAATTAATGCGGTGAGAGAACGTTTGCCTAAACTTGGCGTGCCAGAGACTCTAGACCCCTTTGCCAAATGCAGCATTTAATGAGTCGTGGCTGTGGCAGTCTTTTGCATTAAGGTTTGCCTCTCGCCCCTGACTCCGGTCATCACCCTCTCACCTTTCCTATTGGGCCTTTCTCCTTTCCCCCTGGCTAACAGAAAATTGGGCCTTAGGACCATCCCTCGGTTGGAAGGCCTCCCCTTACAGTCCCCAACATTTTCAAACATTTTCAGGTAGAATGTGAAGCTTCAAATGTTGGCATTGGAGCTGTATTAATGCATGAGAAAAGGGTAGCGACATATTTTAGTGAGAAACTCAACTATACAAGACAAAATTACTTAATTTATGATAAATAGTTGTATGCCATTATGCAAGTGATTTGGCAGTGAGAGCATTATTTGATTGGAGTTGAATTTTTCTTCTATTCTAACCATAAGGCTTTGTATTCTTTATGAGGAAAGAGAAGATAAATTCAAGGCATGCAATAAGGGTTTCATACTTGGAGAAGTTCAGTTTTGTCTTACCACACAAATATGAAAATCCTAATAAAGTGGTTGTGGTTGATATATTAAGCCGAAGACATACTTTGCTCACTACGCTTTCTTTTAAAATCACTAGTTTAGAGTTATTATTAGACCATTATGCAAAGGATGTTTTCTTTTAAAATATTGTGTAAGAGTTAAATAATGAAAATAATATGGTTCTTGGTAATTAATTACGCTCAAAGAATAACGTGGCTGTTGCAATATAAATTAGGTGTCGATTCTATAAAGAGATGATCGAAACACTTATAGAGACTAAAAATTTAAGAGAACAAAAATTAAAGTAGCAATGTAAGATAAATCATTTCTAAAAAGAAATAAATTGAAGAACCAAAACGTAATAATGAAAAGGTTTGACCAGAATTAATAGCAATGAAGCATTGGAAATCCCTTACTTGAACTTGATAATTCTATTCATGGTAGATTCATTGGATACTCAATTAGAGATCATAGCACTAGACTTTCTAATCGGAAAATATATCTAATAACCAATTTGTTCAAAAGTAATTATTAAAAACCACTCTTCTTCGGAAGCACGGATTGATATACTATTAAATTTATAGATTTAAAGATAACAATATACTCAATAGTAACACTGTAGTAGAGAATCACACTAATAAGAATGACAACTATACCGAACTTTTGTAATGATTAAGTAATAATTAAATGAAAAAGTTGAGTATTTAAAATAAAAAAATGTTTTTATTTTAATGATTTTTTAGAATGAGATGAGATGAGATCTCTTTCAAACATTCCTTAACACAATTGTTTGCAAAATTGTAGATTTCTGTGTAGAAGAAGCACTTTTTTAAAATCAAATTACAATATTTGAAATAAATAAATTATTCATCAACATAATTTAACTCTAATTTATTAAGTAAAAGAAGAAAGAATTTAACATTTCAATGAATGAAGGACATCTAGACAAAGGATTAGTCGAAATTATTTTTTATGATTAAGATAAATTTGTTATTAAATAAAAAAAGATACATAAGGAGAGAGTGGGGAACCAAAAAATGTCTCAATTCATTTTATACAATGCAAAAAGAAAAACTTAATTAAGAAATTGTACCGAATAGTTGGTATGATACCATGGTTGGATCTTGTGAGGACGAATTTTAGCAAACCATTGACTGGAATGCTTGAAACATCTATAGTGAGAAGATTCCACAATAAAAAGTTTTTCACTAGCTCTTAAATTTCTCGATGTATCAGTTAAAAATATCAAAATTTTCATTTTTGATAGAGTAGGTGGACAAAACTACTTTGCACTAAAAGAAACACCCACAGGTTTTAGGAAAATGGCAAGAGAGTTGAACATCATAAACATGGATACAAATGAACTTCCAAACACCTACACAAAACACAAAAAAGCAAGAAAAATATAACATAATTGCTACCAATGGGGTAGAGTGTGAGGAAAGGATTGTAGGAATGTGTGATTGATTTGGATGATGAAGAGTAGTGGCGAGTGGTGGCCATCATGTCCCTAGATAGGTGGTGCATGTAAGATCCACATGCAGTTGCGAAGCTCAAGCGCCCGCCAATTGGCGTTGAGGCTTGGTTCACCTAAAGGAGAAGAAAAATATGGTCATGTTGTGTTTGGGTGAGTGAGAATGGAAGTTAGGAAACAATATTAAAAAGGACTGCTACATATAGAAAGGAATTATATAAAACAATCTCATAAATTGGCTTGGCTTCATCTGATTTTGTTAGATCTATTTGATAAAAATAGTAACTTTACAATCTGACAAATCACATAAAGACATGATAGTTTATGAGATTACTTTTGTATAATTAACTAGAGTGTTTCTCATAATAAAATCTTTAGAATAAGAATAATGCTTAAGAAGGGAAGAAAAAAATATAGTTGCTTGACTGGAAAGTGAAGCATTCAATTAGAATAGGGAGGAGGGGAGGACCAGAGCTCCTCCTTCCATCCTAAACAAGGGCTCCTTGGTTGCTGTTGCTATAGATGTGCAATTCTAGGGTTAGAGCGAGAGCAAGACTTCGGTGATTAATTATCCATTAGATTTATAATAAAGCAACAATTTGTCTCTATATTTGTAATGTAAGATAATACTAATTATCTATACTCACTATTTTCGACATCCTAATTGAGCTATAGAATTAATATAGGCAGGACACATGTCTAACATTTTTCTTTTTATACATGGGAAAGGAGGGATTCAATTCGTGGTTTTTTTAGTGAAAAATCAATGTGTTGCCAATTGATCTAAATGATCTTGACATGTCTAACATTTCTAGTTGAGTGACTTTGATATTATTTCTTAGACTAAACCTAATTTGAATACATAATTTAGGCAAAAAAAAAAAAAAAAAAATTTGGTAAGTAAAATAACATATGTTTTATAACCAAATGACATTGTGTCAAGGAAAAAATGATCAGAGGATTGCTAAATAATTTTATATAATATAATTTCTAAAAGTATTCATGATCAAGTGTCTTAAAATAATTAGAAATGCCTTAATTCATTTTGGACATGGTTTTTTTAGAGCGATACTGTAGGTGATGATAAGACTTCGAAAAAAAAAAATTACATTAATTTAAAAAATTTTGCTAGGATAAGCAGAACAAAAACCAAACCATTGATTGTGAAGAGTATCTTGGGCTCCTAATTATGGTGGGTAGGTCCAGATGCCAGTCTTTTTGTAGTATTAAAGATCGTGTAGGGAAGAAACTAAGCAATTGAAAGAACCCATTTTTGTCTCCCTCAGGAAAGGAGGTACTCTTAGAGGCAGTGATTTAAGCCATTCCCACTTATTATATGAGTGTATTTCGATTGCCCAAAAAGATTTATCATGATTTATCATCTTGAATGACAAGGTTCTGGAGGAGTTTTAAGCAAAAGGAGAACAAAATCCAGTAGAGAAGTTGGTCCAAGATGGGGTTGTCAAAAGCTAACGGGGTATGTGATTTAGAGATTTAAAAGCTTTTAATCAAACTCTTCTTGCAAAGCCATGTTGGAGGGTGTTGATAAATCCGAACTATATGGTTGTAGCGATTCTAAAGCAGAATTATTTTAGAAACATCGATATATTGCATTCTTCTTTAGGTTTCAAGCCCTCAACTATATGGAGAAGTATGTAGGACTCATTGGATCTGTTGAAAGATTGGTTGGTGTAGAGAGTGGGATGATAAGAATATTATGATTTGGGAGGATAGGAGGGTGCCACATGCCTTAACTTTTAAAAACCAATCTCCTGTAAATATTTTGCCAGCTGAAACAAAGTTGGAGGATCTTCTTGATGATGGTAATAGTGAGTGGAATGTAAAGTTAGTTAAGCAAGTATTTAAGAAGGATGAAACTGATATAGTGTGCAAGTTGCCTATTAGTTTTTCTGGTCTTCTTAATAAACATATTTGGGCCTTCACGAAAAATGGTGTGTATAGCGTAAGAAGTGAATATCATGTAGAAGCAAACAGAAAAAGAAGGGAAAGTGGGGAATCTTCTGGCAGAATAGATGAGGGATGGAAGAAGTTATGGAAGTTGAATGTCCCAAGAGTTGTAAGGCTATTACAAGTTGTCTTCCTACAAAGAAAAATCTAATGAAGAGGAAAGTTATAAAGCAAACTTTATGTCTAGTGTGCAAGAGATGTCAGGAAACAATATGTCATACCTTGTGGAGATGAAGTGGGGCAAGCGATATTTGGGCATGTGAAAGGAGTCCAATACAAAAGTGGTCAAGCAATGAGAATGATTTTTTTGAACTAGTATGAATGGGTTTCAAAATTGTCTCAAGATCAGTTGGAAGTGATGGTTGTGGTGGTTAGAAGAATGTAGTTGATGAGAAATGGCTTGGTAATAACAGATTTGAGGGACCTAATGAAATTTTTAATCAAGTTGTTGATTGCTTGACTAAGTTTCAACAGACAAAAACTCAACAAGAGAGAGGTTAGGTGAGTAATAGCCATTGTAGTAAGATGAATTACTGGAAGCCAACTGTGGAAGGGGTTATGAAGGCTAATTGGAATGCGTCTTTAAAAATAAATAAAAATAGAGGAGAGATTGGGATGGTAATTAGAGACAGTCGTCGTGAAGTTTTGGTGCCTCTATGCTATCCTAAATTGATCATTTCTGATCTTGTGTTGGTTGAAGCTTTTACATTATAAGAGGTATGTTGGGAATGTCCAGTGCTGAATGATAGAAGATATGTTGGGAATGTCATCTTTCACGGTATTAACAGTAAAGAGGTATGTTGGAAATGTCATGGCTAAATGATAGAAGATATAAAAGATGGATTGAAGAATAGAAGAAATTGGCAAGTTTTACATGCAAACAGAGTGTAATTGTGTTGCAAGTAGTCTTGCTAAACTTGCATTACTTGTAAATGAGGAGAAAGTGTGGATAGAGGATCAGTTAATACATGAACACAATAAACAGGTTTTGATTAAAAGAAAAAAAAAAACAAATCATTGAAATTAAAAATCTTTTAAAAATTTAGTATTTAATATTATTAAATTTCATTAATAAAATAAAAATATTTTGAAAAGGCATTAACAAAATTTTGAAAAATATATTTTTTTATTAGTAAACTCAATAAATAATTTAATTTGGCTAGAGCTCGCGTTTAACCAGCTCGAGTTCAACTTGATTCGACTAGGCGAGCTGTGAACCAGGTTCACAAACTGAAGAATTGTACTTTGATTGAAGAATTTTATCAAACAGGTAAGTGTAATCTTTGATCCGCAATCCATTAAAACGAAAATGGATTGTAACAAGCACAAGAAATGAAAAACATAATAAAAAAGAAAATCCAACAGCAGTTTCAAATTAGACCTAATTACTTTGTAAGAGTATTTTTATTATATTGTCTAAAATTATTTTAAAAAAATATAAATTTATACATTTATCAAAAATATTGATTTTTGTTAGATAAAATTTTAAATTTATTATTTATAAAAAATATATATATATTTCATTTTTATCTTTTTATTTTTAATTAAATATAACTAATTTTTTTTAATAAATATATAAATTTATACTTTAAAAAAAATAATTTTAAATAATTCAATGAGAATAGCCTAAACTGAACAGACTCAGATCGAAAAAAATTTGGAGAATTACGTAGTAGATGCTAAAATTCCTTGGGATAAAGAAAAAAAAACATAAAAGAAGACTGCAAGATACGGCATTTTGAATACTTTATACCAGTAATTCACAAAATAAGGACAAATGAAAATAGTGGAGTGAAATACAAAATGAAGTAAGGACGAAACAAGATTGTGAATCAAATTACATTATGAGGACGAAACAAAAAGGGTATTTACTAGTTATATTTAAAGTTTTGTCTTATACTTGCAGCCTTGATCGCCGACAGTTCGATTGGAGATGTAGATGTTGAAATCACAAGATGAGGATGATACGACGTGTATTCTAAACAAAAAAATCTTGACTTTCCCAGAAAGTCTGATGAAGGTGTTGACGGGCAGGACACCGGAGGTGACATCGGAGTAAATCTGGGTGTTGGAGAGCAATCGGTCCGCCATGATGGTGAGCAACAGGTTCATGTGCTTGGTTTCGCCGGCAGATATATCACCGGCGAGAAGTGGGGCTTCACCGACGAGCTGGCCTCTGTAGTTGAGGAGGGCGGTGGAGTTGGAGTACTTGAAGCCGACCTTGTTGGAGTTCTTGACGGAAACGTCGACATCGAGAGTGACGTTCACGTCCACGGTGAGCTTGGCAATGTTGAAGGACAAGTCGAGATCTTTGATGCCTACGTGGTCGAACGTTGTCACCGGACGCTTGGCCTTGAATACCGTGAAAGCCAATATGACAATTAATATTACGATCCCGATTGCGGTGCCGATCACCGCCAAACAACAAGTCTTTCTGCGCTTCCCAGATGAATCCATATCTGGATTTGAACTCGAACCACCTGTTTTCAAAGCTTTTCCTTCCACATCCATCACTTTGCTTCGCTACTAATGTTCTTCAGGAAAACATCACTTGAAACTGCACATGATAAATGAACAAGGTAATATGTAGTTCTCAGAGGGCTCAAGTTTGCTTTGATTTTACCCAAAAGAAGAATTAGCCTCCCAATATTTACTACAATCGATCTTCATTAAATTGCTCAATTCAGCATTTGAAAAGTAACGAGCAAAACATTTGGAAGGCAATAACGCAACAAGAATTTGTCTACTGGAATTAGTGTCTGGATCGAATTCTCACTGCAAGCAACATCCTAAACATCGTGCTAGAAGCAACCAAGGTTCAATTTTTATGATAGGAATTCAAATTTCAGTACAAACATTACGCGGAGTGAAATAATCACAACCCGTAACTAACAAATAGCCACACCTCAGATACAGGTCTGTAGTGCTTATTTCATTTTCTTTACTCAAAATCAGAACTCAGTTTTTTCTTTCGTTTTTTCGTAAACCAAACAACTTATTTGGTTTACGAGACAGATTCTAAGGGAAACATAGGGGAAAAAAATCCACAAAACTTAGAAGCTTGAAGACTCGTTGAACCACAAATATCCATAGAAACTCCAAATCTGTAGTGGGAATCAGAAAACACTTAACCCCATGTCATGCAATACGAAAGCCTTATCAGATCCGCTTACAAATTTCCGGTAAAATCAAAGCTAAAAGGAATCCGATTCCAGGAAAGGAACAACACAGAGGCCTCTTGTGAGCCAGAAAAAATCATGGGCGTTCAGGGAAACAATTAGAACAAACACGAAAAAAGAGAAATCTTCATCGAAAGAGAGAAAGAGAGGCAAAGAGATAGAAAGTTAACACATTAGGGAGACAGATAGAGATACCTGGTGGGTCTTTCCGATGAAGAAGCCGACGTTGAGGTGCGAAGTGAGGAGGCCGAGGAGTAGTTCTGCGAGGTGAAGAGTCAAGACCATGAGGTCCAATGCAGTGGTTGCGTTAGAACTAGAGATAGGAACATATTTCGTCAACAAAACAAACAACTTTTGTACAACAGATATAGAAAGTGAAAGCTCCACCAATGCTAGGGGTATTTTGGTCCGCACGTTCGGATATCATTGGTCCTAGAGGCTAGAGAAACCCTTCCGCCTCTGCTTCGAATCTCCTCCTGTTCTCACCGTTTTGATTCGAACAAAGTTGAGCTTGGTTTCTCTGATCCTCTTCGCTTTCTTGTACCAGGTGCTAATTCCTCTTCAGCCTTGTGATTCGATTTCGGATATCTATATTTTAATTTGTGTATTTATTCCATCGAATTTATATGCATGAGCGATAGTAAACTTGAAATATACTTCTTTAAAAAGAAAATAACGGATATTTGAAATTCAATTGGGCTAACCGATTTTCTTTTTGTAATTATAAAATCATTGTAATTTGAATGGGAATTGATACTGTAGTGATCAGGATTCAGGTCAGCTCAGAAGTGGCGGGAAAATGATTGGTGGGATTGTTCGACGTAAATCTGTTTCGGTATCGATCAGAGTTCTGCTCAAATTTCTTTTCCTTTTCCTCTTTCTTTTCTTTAATGATTGAGGGTTTTGACTTATTACTACACGTTATTGTAATTTAATAGTTTTTTCAATGTAATCATTTACTTCAAGTAATGGGCTACGATGGCCGCTTACACGCTAAAGAAAAAGTGATTGAGCAACATCTGGGTTTAATTCTGATCCAATGTGGCTTTGCAGCGTGTGTTCATCAGAGTTAAAAAAATAAAAACCAAATCCTTTCGAGTTACTTTTCATGCTTTTTGAAATTAAGAAAAGTTTCTTCCTCACCTTTCATCAGACTTGCCACAATATTGTAGAAGGCTTTCAATCTTTATGACTGTTGACATTGCAGGCTTTACTCACTGAGCAAGGATTTGAGCATGTCTGGAACTCTAGAACCACATTTTAAGGATTTGTGCTTGTCTGGAACTCCTACCACATTTTGTTAGCTGATCTTTTGAAAACTTTAGTGAACAAACATACTACTTGCTAGGAATTTATTTATATCTGTGATCTGTTTTTCAATGCTGTATTGATGTCTTCAAATTCCTTTGTTATAGGAGGTCATACCCATTCATATCCAAGGTCAGTGTGGTTTCTTCTTTTTATATTAGGATAGTTATTTCCGAGGAATGCTACATACAGTCCATTTTTAGGGACTCCTTCTCAGTCAAAGCAATAAACAAACACAAAAATCTTGAATTAAATTGACTAAAACATCCTTATTTACAAATCGAAAACTCCAAAAAGATGGAAAATTCATTTTATTTACCCATTAAATATGAGTGTTTCAATTAAGCTAGCAATGCACTCCACCAATATGGATTGCAAGAAGAATTATTCTCATTTGCAACTGTTCTTTCATGTCTATATCTCTGCTTGAATTTGTTTTCCATTTGTTACGAACATATGAAGATTGTAAGTGCTATGCTTGGATAAAACTTAGGATGCTTCTTGACATTAGCAAATTCGATCTCTTCTTCTAGAACTGGAATTCTTTCCTATTTGCTATCTCTGACATCCTCAAACTGAGAAGGGTTCGGGTCTTCCAAGATTGGAATCATTGAAAGGAAAAAGAGGGTTTTATTACCAATGTGTCTTTAGTTTCTCGGTGATGTCCCTTTTTCTTTCTGCATGCATGGTAGTTTCTGGACTATTTCAAACAGAGATCTTGCTCCAATCAAGGAATAGATCATTCTCTTCAGCCTATGGTACTTTAGCTTATTTGCTCGCACAGATGTCTTTTTATCTTAGTTTTGATACGTTGTATGTGTTTAGTGTACTCGCACATGTTTGCATATATTTCAATTGCTTAGTTTTGATTGTTCCATCATCCATTGTAGGGGACCTGGTTGGAGCTGTTGTTCCTTTTATGGGGTCAATCTGTAACTAATGATGGCACTTTGACAAAGTTCCTAAAGAGGATGTTATTCTAGCAGCTGCATTATGTACGACAGTTGTTACAATTCCTGAGATCATGTTGTGCAATTGTATGTGCTTGAATTTGTTACATTCTGGGATGACAATACAATGTGACCAGAACGTGGCGACAGAGTTGAAGTTGATGAGCCTATTGCTTAAATATAGACTGATGAGGTAACTTCTTAGTGGTTCTTTTCTTCCCCTTTCACTTAATTTATAGAGCTTCTATTTCTGAAGTATCAAGAAGATTCATTGAATTACTTACCATCAATATGATTGATTTTGTTTGTCTCCTTGTAGGTGACAATTGATGTAATTTGTCCTGAAACTGGCACCCTTCAAAAGGTAACATTGACTGATGTGGCAATATGACTTTGAATGCTAATTGCAGCTTTACTTTTTATACCTTGAAAATAGAACAAAACTATATTGTTGTGCTGATCCTTCTCTATTTTCCCTCTTGTAAATGGATTTGACTGTAGTTTGTGGCCATGGAAGGTGATATTGTGTAACCAGGTACAAAGATTGCTGTCATCTAAAAATCAGATGAAGGCGTGACAGAAGCTTGGTCAGAAAAGGCTGCTGCTGAACCAACACCTCCTGAGCAGATGGTTAGTGTAGAGAAGCAGATCCCCAAAGAAGAAACTGCCCCTCCCAAGGAGAATATTAAAGACCCATTTCCATCACAAGCCACGGCAAAAACACCTTCTCCACCTCCTAAACCCACAGCTTAAGAACCCCAGCTTCCTCCTAAGGACAGGGAAAGACGAGTAAGTTTTATGTTTTCTTCTTCACGTAGGAATATACATCTTTGCAAATTTATTATTTATGCTCCAATGGTAAGGAGCACTGAAGTAGTATCTAATCTTCTCCTGTCTAGTTTCCTACTACAAGACTTAGAAAATGGGTTGCAACACACCTAAAAGATTCTCAGAACACATTTGCTTTACCAGCACAATTATTGAGGTTGATATGCAAATTGAATTTTCTTTCCTTTCCACATTTAGGGATTAATCATGTCTCTCTTCTTTAGAAGCTTTTTTTAATGAATAATACTAGATATAATCGTGGAATACACAAGATCCGTACAATCTTCTTGAAAAAAAGTGGAGTCTATAATTAAAAAATTATTTTTGTTTCCATGTGAGTCTTGTATTTACGTACTTTTTTTCAAAAGAATTACACGGTGCTTGTGCACTCCGGGATTGCAAATATAATTTCTTTTATAATAAAGTTTATATGTAATTTTTTTTTCCATTCTTCTAAAACTTCTTCAAAATCTGATTCTCGCTTTGCACTATATTTTAATAACAGTACCAACTTTTAGTGAATGCAGCCATGCCTAAAGAAAAAGGAAAAAGGAAATAAACTAACGAATATCATAATTATGGCTTCAAAGCGCCATTTATCTGAGTCCTTTTTTCCCTGTGTTTGTTGAATGACTGTTAAACGAATCTCTTCCTCTCCTGGTTAATTTGCCGTATAATGCCGGACAAACATAATGAATCTCTATTAAGATTACAAAGATGCCTTTCTTGAAAAGCAGGGAGTCAAATTAAGAATTATGTCAGGCTTTGTGATAGCATGTTTAAAGTATTGCTATTTGAAGGCCTCTACACTACACACTATCCACATGGCATAATTTGATTTGTAAGATTCAAATTTTAAAATTTATCTTCCAAATCAAATTATGACATGTGAATTATGTGTGGTGTAAAGGCCTTTAGGTAGGATTATCCTTAAAGTATATGTCATTTGTAAAGTGCCCTAGTATGTTTGATTATTTTGGATTTGTGCTCTTTATATGTGTTCATAATCTCATTCTAATTTGGTTCAGGTTGCTGTTAATGCACTTCATAATCAGCCAGTTTTCAATACTGTTGATGGTGATGATATCATTTATCAAGATTATATAGATATCAACATTGCTGTTGGCACTTCTAAGGTATGCCTGAACCCATTCCTTTTGTAGGCAGCTATTGCCATTCTACAAGGTTCAATATATCTTAAGCTGTTCTTCAGCCCTGTGACACGAGCTTTTAGTCTGATGAACGTTACACATTAAATTCCTTTTTAGTCTACCTATAACTAAGCATTATCAAATTCTGTTCTTTTTCAAGGGCCTCGTAGTTCCAGTTATTCGCAATGCTGGTAAGATGAATTTTGCTGAGATAGAGGAGGAGATCAACATGCTAGATAAGAAGGTGAATGATGGTTCTATATTGATTAATGAGATGGCTGGAGGTACATTCACAATATATAACGGTGGTATCTATGGAAATTTTTTAAGTACACTCTCATCAACCCACCGCAGGTACTGCTATATACCATTTTATCTTGAAAATATTTCTTATGTTACACCTCTGCTTGTGGTTCCATATCGTAAATGGTTGGAAAATAATTATTAAATATGTTTGCTACTCTTTTTAATAGTTGTAATGTGGTCATTGCGAAGCACTTCAGACCGATACAGCGAAAGATCCAAGCTCTCTCTGAAAATAGATTGCAATCCTCTTGTTTCGATTGTAGCCTTATTATGTGCATGATCTTCTCCAATTTACTCCATTACATATTTTGGCAGTCGGCTATATTAGGCATGCACTCATTAGTGACTCATCCAATGGTCGTCGAGGGCTATATCATTCCAAGACCAATGATGCGTATCGAATTGACTAATGATCACAGGCTGCTTGATGGGAGGGAGGATGTGTTTTTCCTGGCATTGTACTAATTAAGATGTTGTAGAGGACCCTGGGAGACTTTTATGATCTTTGTATCTAAATTCCTACTTTGGTTGCAAACATGCCATTCAGTATTATCAAGAATAACACCCATGGCTTAAAAGTTGGGCTAAATGCAAGTAGACGAGCTCTAATGGATTATAACTGCTTTATATCTAGTGTAATTTTTCATGATCTTCCTTTTTCCTGGACATGATTTAGATTTGAATCCAGATTATCCCATTTTCATCAACTCCACAACTTGAGGCACTACCTGAATTACCATTTTTGGAGGACTCTGTTAGAGTCAGTGCGGAAAAGTTGATAGAAGTTTCCTCTCTCTCTCTCTCAGCAATTGTCATTGTTTTGTTCGCGACTTTTATCTCTCTTTGCTTTATTCTGTTTGATCAAAATCAACTGATGTCAGCAGCTGTTTCTTTTATAACTTGGCCTAACTTGGGCTACCTGAATAGAAAGTCTCATACCCTGTATATTGTCTTTTCTTTTTTGGTATTTGGAGAAGAACAAACCAAATCAGTTGGAATTAAGAGAGAGAATAAATAAATTCTCAAGAAAAAGAGAGATGGATACATAAAATAAGTCTTAAATTATTTATTATTTGTTACATACTATTCAAAATAATTATACGACCAACAATTAACAAACTCTTAGGTCTTGTTTGGATTCGGAGATGAGTTGAGTTGAGTTTATTTTATAATATTATTATTGTTTTGGGATTCAAAAAAATTGATTTGAGAATTGAAAAAAATGTATTGGGATTTAAAAAAATTATATTGGGATTTGTATTTTATATGAAAATATAAAAAAGTATAATGATGAGTTTGAGATAGTTGAGACGAGTTTATCTTGTCTTCGAAGCTTTATTCTTCCTGTGGGAAAAACAATTTTTTCGAAATTGAACAATTTATTTGAACTTGAGTACACACCGGCTTGGCAAGTTTGTAAGAAAATATAAGAGTTCAGAATTGAGATAAAGCCACTAAGATTGTTATCAAAAGAGAACTGATCAATTCCATATGCTGATTATTATTTCCGTTTGGTTTTTAGTTTGAAAGCTAGAAAAGAACTTTTTGTAGTCTAAAAGCTTTCTTAATGAAAAAACTAATATGTTTGGAAATTATGAAAATTACTTTAAGCACTTAAAAAACAAATGAAAACTATAATTGTTTAAAAATGATCAAATTGAAGTATTTATTGAAAGCACAAATTTTTTTTGAAAAATGATCGTTACAACTTTGAAAATATTTTAGGCATACGTTTAGCTTTTCGAAAGTGCATTCGAAGAGCACTACAACAATTGAAAGCTTGCTCAAATAAAATAGAAAAATGTTAAAAATCCTGATTTTGAAATCCTTAGTTCTCGATTTTGTTTTTTAATTTTTTTAAATATGATTTTTTTATAAATGTTTTTAAATAATGTTGTGATTTTTTTATATTTTTAAAATATATTTTAAGATGTTAAAAAGATTATGTAAATAAAATATAATATAACAATCATGTAAAAAATGCTCAAAAAAAAAAAAAAACAAAAAAAACAAAATCAGAAACTCATAAGGAGATTCCTAACATTGCTCATATAATATATATATGTATATATAAAATTGAAAATAATTAAAGCATTACAATTTTAATATCATTTGAAGGCACAACTGTCTTTCCAAATAGCTTTTTAAGAAAAAAAAAAGGGGGAAAAGTAATCTACAAACAAAACAAAAACTCTTATGTGATGTCATTATCTGATAACCCCGATGCTAACTTCACTGTAAATATTTTAGGCTCATTTTCAAGTCTTAACAGAAATGTGAAGGGATTTGAATGGGGTATGCGATGGTTTGACATCATTGATATTCCACCGTAGTCTGCACTGAATCTAACACCACCACAGTACATATGATTTTTAGGATGACAATGACAGATCAAACAACGACAGATCAGAAAAATCGGGGAGACAAGGATAGTTTGAGCATAAAGCCATAGACATATATGCCAACATAAACGTGTTTTCCTGGCGTGTTGAACTTCAAAGGCTTGTAATCATTTTATATATAAGCAAAAGTAGAAACAGAACAAGAGTTCTTTTACTTTGGATAAAATAGATGGATTGATATGATTATGAATCTTCTTATTCGAGAGAGATGATGATTGTTTAAACTCACTCTCAGTTACAACATTTAAACTAATTATGATCACAAGTGAACCACAATCTGTAATTGTGCAATGACAACTACATATATAGGCTCTTCCACACACAAGTTCTGTTTTATAGATGAAGATAATAAGGAGACTATTGCAAGAATTGCGGCTTGAAAAACTGATCTTCCAGAGTTTGCAGAAGTCTGGTTTCTGTTTCACAAAAAGTTTCTAACTATTAATTCCCACCACCACCACTGCCGGACCCACTTCCAGATCCATGGCCTGCACCAGCTCCCACTCCAATGCCAATGCCTATTCCAACCCCAAATCCTCCACCATGGCCTCCACCACCACCACCACCACCACCACCACCACCACCTCCTATTCCTCCTCCAGCACCTCCGGCACCTCCGACACCTCCTCCTGCACCAAAACCACCACCATGACCTGACCCTCCACCTACACCACCACCACCACCTCCTCCTGCTCCTCCTCCTCCTCCACCTCCAAGACCACCTCCTGCTCCACCTCCTAAACCACCACCAGCACCGAATCCACCTCCATGGCCCGATCCTCCACCTCTGCCTCCACCTCCACCTCCACCTCCACCACCTCCTCCTGCACCCCCACCAACGCCACCACCCACACCACCTCCAGCACCAAAGCCTCCACCATGCCCAGAACCCCCACCAACTCCACCACCGCCTCCGCCACCACCGCCGCCGCCACCAATGCCTCCTCCAGCTCCACCACCTAGACCTCCTCCAGCTCCAAAACCTCCACCATGACCTGACCCACCTCCAACACCACCTCCTCCTCCACCACCAAAGCCCCCACCACCCCCTACACCCCCTCCAGCGCCACCCCCAGCTCCAAAACCTCCACCGTGACCACCACCACCTCCGAGTCCTCCACCTCTACCACCACCCAAACCTCCTCCTCCTCCTCCCGCACCTCCCCCAATGCCACCACCTCTACCACCTCCAAAACCGCGGCCACCTCCTAGTCCTCCTCCACGACCACCCCACCTGCCACCACATCTTCGTCGTCCGCCAAATCGACAATCATCTCTGTATCTAGTTTTATCAAGCTTGTCATTTCCAAGAGTGATTGCACTCAAATGGAGTACAATGCATAGTACAAGAAGACTCAAAGAAAGCCACTTCGAAGAATCACCCATGGCTGATTTGATATTGCAGCTCGCTTAGTTTGCTGTATATCCTATTGGATTATAGCGTTCCTTATATAGACTTCACCACTGTCCAATGCTCGGAGCTCAATTAAACAATCATTAATGGGGGCCAATATGGTTGAAACAGTTGGGGGATTGGCGGGAACATTAATTGAAAAAATGGAAGTCAAAGGAGACTTATTTTTTATTTTATTTTTTCTTTCAGAAACCGCGGCGGGTGGAGGATTATGGAGTACTTTGACTCCGACTCCGACTTACAGATAAAGACCATAATAAATGCTGAACTTATTGCAGAAATATGAACTTTCATGAGCTTTAATTCCGTGGATCTGTACGTTGCCAGACTCCAGTAGTGCTTGTTTAACAAAGACGAGACATATTATCGACGAGGCTAAACCGACTGCAATTCCTGGGTGTCTGGGACCATATGCAATAAGTATATATTGAAAAATATCGCTATGTACACGGCCATCACTTTCTACATATGTATTATACATTATAATCAACACTACCGACACTCAAATCCTAGTTAATTAGTGCATCCTTTCACCAAATCCCGAATGTCGGCGATGGAAACTGGATGCAGAGATCCTTGATTTGTTCCCATACTTTGTATTATTGATCTGCATGTGACTGCATTTATGATTTATATTTCGCTCAAATTAATAATGTTGAAATAAAAGTAAGGAAAATATTGCAGCTGGTTGGTTGGATTTCCCTCTTTTTGGTAAGATGAAGTTGAATATAGGCAATCCGAGACTTGCTGAATGTGGCATGGTGGTACTAATGTTATTAAAGACCCTCATGGAAACATTTTACGTGGTTTCTCTTGTCTCTTAGGTTATGGTACAAACTTATTTGCTGAAATTTCAGCTGTGTATAAGAATGGCTTAAAATGCTATCATGTTACGGCCACCACCATGGAAAACAACTGCCATGACAGTTTCATAAACTTTGGTACGACATCTTCACTTTCCAAATATTCAATCTTTTGCGATATGTCAGAAATGGTGTAGCGGATGGCCGGATGTGCAAATCTAGGGATTGCTGGATTTAGTGCCTTTTTTTCTTAAGCTCTACAACTTTAATTCAAAACATATCTATGATATTTTCTTACTTAAATCTGGTTTACCGTCTTTTCAGTTTAGGTAACATGTTTTTAGAGTTGTTCCATTTCTATGTCGTATAGAATAACTTCTGTTGATTTTGACTTAGTTTGAATACTTGAATATAAATTAGTTTTAAGGTTTTCTTAAAACTTGGTTTTGGGATTTTTAAAACGTTTTTCACTATAAGAAAATCACTTATTTGTAATCAGCTTTCTATTAAAATGATTATTGCTTGTTAAAATATGTCTATTTTTAATGTAAATAATCATCTTTATAATAAATATTTAATGTCACAAATACTCTTTTTTTTGTAATATATTTTGTGAAATTATCGTCCTCCACCCAAAGAGAGGACAATCTATAAAATTTGGGAGTGCCGTCCCACGTAATAAAAAAAACACAACCCAACCGACCGGTAGAAGTAGCGACCGAAGCTTTTGATTTCACCGGAGAAGATCTATAGTACTGTATATATAAAGCCATTTCTTTTTTACAAGTTTATCTGATGAAATTAACCTCTGGTGAAAAAGGACCCTGAATCTCTTAGCTGTACTGTCTAACATAGGGGCAGCCCAAGTTCGCTTTCTAATTTCTTTTTAGGTTTGTATGTATAAAAGAACCCATTTAGAATTTCGAGTAATATTTTAGAATACACTACGGGCTTAAATTTTCATTTTGATGGAATATGAATTTTTTTTTTTTTATTGAATTTGATAATTTGGTTTAAAAAAATTTTAGGATCCGAGAAAATTTCTAAACAAATTGAATTATTTTTAGAGTATGAGTCCAAGTCTAAGACTCAAAAAAATTCATTTATTATTATATGTAAGCCCAAATTTTTGGAATGGATCAAAGAGCTCAAGCCCGTAAGATCTGTACGGGCATGCACGTCCGCGTCCTTTGCATGCACGTTTGTCCCACTAGGGCTAACGGCATCAGTATTTATTTATAAGTTTTTCACTTCACATACAGTTCAGTACGCCAAGCCTCACTAGGGTTAACGCCGCACCACCTAGGTAGCCCCACTGCCAGGCTCCTCCACGCAAATTACCCCCCGTTTTTGTTTTTCCTGTTTGTCCTCACATCCCAGCATTTAGCATTAATGAACCGCCGTGGAAACAGCAGCACGCAGCGACGATCACGGCAACCACCTCAGCCACCCAGTTCTGCCTTGTAGAAATTTATGGGCCTAACTCATCTCATAAAACCGGTCCAATGAGAGAGGTTTGCACATTGCTTATAAGCATGCCCAAGACCTTGTCCACAGGTAATGTGGGATTTATTCCTCAACACCCTCCCTCACGTGCAGGCCAGTAATTTTTCTGGTCCTTGTCACGGGGTAAGTAGTGTGGGCCCACATTCGTCCTGTGGCAGGCTCTGATACCATGTAGAAATTTATGGGCCTAACTCATCTCATAAAACCGGTCCAATGAGAGAGGTTTACACATTGCTTATAAGCATGCCCAAGACCTTGTCCACAGGTAATGTGGGATTTATTCCTCAACATGTCTTCACCATGCCGCACGCCCCTTCATCACGAAAAACACTCAGCTCAGCCCTGTAGCCACCTTGTAAGAGAGCCACCACGTCACACTCAAGATCACGGCGAGGATCTGTTTCTCATTAATTCCCAAAAACAGAGCACCACAGCAACGCCGCCGTGTTCCGCGCGGTAAGCCCATGACGAGTCCTCACTCACTGTCTCCCTCTCCGTCCCTCTATGCCTCTCGCTATGTTCTTTTTGTCTCCGTTCTCTATATCTCTCTCTCTCTTCACCTTCTCTCTCCCTATCACAGTTCCCAGCCGCCGCGCCCAGCCTCTTTCCGCCACTCGACGCTTCTCAAGGTAAGTCTTTTGCTGCCCTCCACCCACAACGAAGCTGCATGCGTTGTAATTTCTTGTATAGTAATAACGAAGCTGAGTTCTAATTACAGTTTTACCCTTTAGTCCAAGTGTGTTTTGAACGAATGAATTAAGTGGGGCATGTTTCGATGGGCCTCAGTCCATTACAGAAAATTATTTTAGCATTTTATGTGGATTTTAGGATATCGATAAATTATAAGAAGCAATGATATTTTAGGGTCATGATAATTATAGATTTTTTTTAGAAAGAAGTGGGTTATTAGTATTTCATGTTTAACAGTTGAGATATGTGTTTAATTAGAAATCTATAGAAATTATGTAATAATTTTATAAATTACGATTGATTTTCAGTTCGGTATTAGTGTGGAAAAATTCATAAAATTAATTTTAGAAATGAACTAAGGTCAATTTAAGAAAAATATGCATGTTGATAAAAAAAATTGAAATAATCTCAGTTATTTGTTTTGCATTAAATTATTCATGGTGTATAATAATAAAGTATTATTAGCATGAATGGTATAGACATGAGCTATTTTAATACTTTATATATAAACTATGCAAAATAGAACGAATATGAAATCTTGCGCATAAATTATATTTTTGTGATATAATTCTGTTCTATTTTAAAGATGTTCTATAATCTGATATAATATAATATGATTTCTAAAAATCTTTGACATAATATTCTATTTTCGTTCTGTTCTGACCTTAACACACATGCATGTAAGACTGTGGATTTTGTTTGAGTTGGTATAAACTTTTTATTTTTCGGTGCATCCACTTTGAAAGCAAAATGATTTTCTAGACTTTTCTTGTATGCACTTAGGGCTCCAAAAATAGTAAGGGGCCTTCTATTTCTGCTCTGTTGGTCATCTAGATTGACACAATTCTACTACAGAGGTTAAAAATGAAATTATGTTTTGATATAATGTTTCAATTATGTTATACCAAAAAGATTTTGAATAAGAATATTTTTGTAATTTTATTATAATATTTTTGATAATATATTCTGATTCTCCATTTTGAAAATAAAAATCTTATATTTCGCATTTTGAATTCTATAAATGCTTTTGTTTACATACTAATATATATTCTCTACTTATTGAGTTGTTGATAACTTACGTCTTATCTCTATTTTATTTTTCAGATAATTTTTATAATTTAGTTGGAGAGCAAGAGTGGGCAATGTTAGCAAGGTTGGATAATCATAGAAGAATAAAGGCCTGAGGGTGCAAGTATTTATTTGAGAATCATAATTAGTAAATTTACAATGATTCTCAAATAAATATTTGTTTATTGACTATGACTCTCAAATAAATACTTGTACCCTTAGACACTTACTCTTCTACAATCATCAAAGCGCACTAACATTGCCCATTCTTGTTCCTCAACTAAACTATCAAAATTATCTAAAAATTATTATAGAGATAAAGGGTGAGTTATCAATAACTCAGTAAGTAGAGAACACATACTAGTATGTAAATATAACCATTTATAAAATATAGAATGCAGAAAAAAATATTTTTATTTTCAGAATGCAGAATTAGAACGTGTTATCAAAGATATCAGAGCGAAAGCTCAGAAATATTCTCATTCAGAATCCTTGTGGTGTAGTATAACTGAAATATCATATTATAATATAATTTCATGTTTAACTTCCATAGTAGGTTTATGCAAGCTCTAACAATCAAACAAGCAAAAGCAGAATGTGAATCTTCTTCTTATTATTTTTGGAGTCCAAAAAATAATTTTAGTTTCAAAGTGGGTGTATCGAAAATAGAAAACTTGTTTCCAACCCAAATAGAGGCCATAATTTTATACTCATGGTAAAGTCAGAACAAAACGAAAATAAAATGTCATGTTAGAGATTTTTAAAAATTACATCATATCATATTAGAGTACGTACAGAACATCTTCAAAACATAATAAAATCATATTACAAAAATATAATTTATACACAAAATTTCATATTCACTTTTTTTTGCATAGTTAAGAAATAAAGTGTCAGAATAGCTCATATTTACATCAATCATGCTAGAAAATATTTTATTATTATCTATAATTTCACGAGTTATGGAGAACAAATAATTGAGGTTGTTTCAAATTTCGTTTCATCATAAAACATGCACATTTTTTCAAAATTGATCTCAATTCATTTCTTTTATACAAAGTTTAATATAGAAACCTACTTATTTAGACTTTTTGATTTTTTGAATCTTTTCACAATATTGCCGAATGAAAAACCAATTGTCAGCTACACAATTATCACATAATTTCTATAAATTTCGAATTAAACATGTATCTCAATACTTAAATTTGAAATAATAAATGTGAGACTTGAGTCGTGTCATTTGCAACGGACAAGTCTGACAATGATATTGGAAATTTAAGAGTGGTAGATTATGTTATTTCATTTGATAAAGATAAGGGTAAGTAAACGAAGGCCTTTGCTTCCCTTCATCATGGTGGGTTCACTACGAGTTGAGTAAGTTTTTTGTTTAGCTTGAGGACAATTATAAGTTGTAAGCCACTAAGTCAAGGAAGGGCTACTTAGATACTGAGATACTGCTTTTCACTCAAGAGTTGTTGCCCCTTTTTTTGAAATAGGAATTAAAGTAGTAGTTCTTTTAGCTCCTTATCGCCACGGAGGAAAAATAAGACTATTCGGGAGAGCTGGAGTGGGTAAAACAATACTCATTATGGAATTGATTAACAACATTGCCATTGTTGAATCTCACCAGATGAATGGAGTGCTTCAAGGGCACTTCTTCCCAAGTCGAAAGACGATTGAGTCAGACCGAGCTCACTTTTTTAGTTAGTTCTAGACAAAACCTAGAGCCTTCAATGCCTATAAGTTTGGAACTCTTTGATTATCTGAAAGTCAACTATCTCCACCATTCAGTTATTCCTGTCTTCAATGTCCGCAATTGTAAACAGGTAGGTCGAACCTACCCCAGACTTCATTGATGGTGTATGAGATCCCACATTGTTTGAGAAGAAGAAGTTCTTGCTTTTTTGAGGTTCTAATGGGAGTTCCAATTATATCATTGATTAGTACTCTTAAAATATAAGTCATGTGGTTTGAACTTTCTATTGGAACGTTACACTCTGCCAACCACTTTAATACATATATGTAAATATATAGTTGCAACACCCCTAGTTGCATTTGCACGGGTTGATGAAAAAAAAGTTCAGGAGCTTGTGAGCTCTTCCACTTCAATCAGCATGCATGCAACATTTTGTGCCCCTATAGTCTGAGATTGAAAGATGTGGTGACCTTTACATTTGATGAGACCCCACATTTCATTGCACAAAACATAATCAAATTAATCCCAAAATTCATGATTATTACTATTAGTTAATTTTGATAACTGTGAGCAGGACCTATCTAAACCACAACAAGTTATGTGAAACACATTAGGTAAGAGAAGATCACTCCCACAATCTTGAGGTAAATTTTTTATTAATGGATTACAATCTCAAGCAATAGATTTCCCTAATATCAAAATAACTCCCAACTTTGAAGCACACATGGAATCTTTTTGCTCATGAGTGGCTTGGATTTGAGGAGAAATTAACAAGAAGAAGTTTCGGGAGAGCTAAAATGCCTCATATTTGTACATTGGGATGAAGGAAAATTCTGAAGCAAAGAGATGCAAGCAGATCTTTTCTCAAATTTGTAGTGGGATAAGGAGATGTCATTTATCACTAGTAAGATGAGCTGATGGATATTGGATGCCCAGTTTGGTCCAAGAGTTGTTTGTAATGCATCTTCCAATATTAAAGCTAACTTCCGAGTGTTCTAAAAAGAAAAGTGTTGGTAATAGCTAAGCCCATGACCCATATTGTGTCCATATGGATGTGAAAGTTATTAATTAACTTCTTATCACTACTAGAACTTTAGGAAACTTAATTAATTTCCCATGTGAAAACTCTTTAGACAAGAATTTAAGTACATTAAATTGTTTGTGCAGAAAAGTTTATATACTAAAACCAAAAACTCTCTTACATCTACATTCCATAGAAAAATCATCTATATCTCTTGATTTTGAAGCGTGAAATTGTCTAAAAGACTTTAGTAGTCCCTTAAGCGATGTAGAAGTGCAAAAAACAAAGTGACGTATGTTGTAAGACAAGTTAAGATCCGATCTTGTGTGAATTTTGCTCATTGAGATAATTTAAATTAACCTTATTTAACATTGGTATTAGAGCCAAAGCTACCTATTTTTGTTTATATGAATATGATTACATATTGTTTGATGCTTTGGAATGAGTTTAAAAGTATTTAATTGATGATAAGTCATGATGTTTGTATTTTAAACTTTTTATTAGAGGCTACTGTATGAAATGTTTAAGATTGAGTTATCTACATAAAATATTCTTTATAATGTCATAAACACGTCTCTTAAACCCTAGTTTTATGTTTAGACCTTGGCTTTGAGTCAACTTTTAACCAACCAAGTTACTTTTTAGCAATACATTTTATATGGTTAGAAAGTCAGGTTCAAAAGCTTTAATTTGACATATCATACACTTATTCGGACTTAGAGTAAGTTATGAACAATTGAAAATAGGTGGTGAAAATCGAGAAAAACCAAAAATTTGAGTTGAGGAAGAACATGATGAAGAATGTTTTTTAACCAAGTCTCAATCTCGGTCACATAGAGTGTAATCTATCCTTACACTTGGGCTCCAATTTATTCACTTAATCCACACAAACACACATTAAAATGATTGAGATTTGTATTTAAATGTCTGAAAACATCATGAGTGGTGGAGGTGATGTACACTCTCTATTGTGGCAAGCGAAGCAATGGCAAGACAGCCTCTAGAGCTAAAACAAAGCCCACAAGCATATGATGTGCGTGAGGGCAAGTGCGAAGGTTTCCATTGCCAATCTTTGACATGTGTACTCATGTGTTAGTGTTAAAGTTGATTAATATATTTTTCTGTTGAAATATAGAGTCGAAAAAATATTTTTAAATAATTTCTTAAAAAGAAAATAATAATTTTTATAATACTAAAACAACTTTGGGACACTTTTCATACATCCTCAAGTCCAACTTTTCTATATTATGTGAATATTTACATAGATTAGTTATGGTTGCATCCATTTAATCATTGTTAAATGCATGTCCATATTGAATGTGTCCCTAAATTTGATGACCTATTAAATCATTCTCATTAGTTGAGTGTGGATTCTCTATCTATTGTACCATAAAGCATACCATTATGATTGAATGTTTGAATTCATTGCTATTTTTATAAAAATGGATAGAGTTGATATTGGTAATTTGTTGGACTCGTGTAATGAATATATTTAATTTTATGTGAATGGATAAGATGTAGCTTATAATTATATCAATAATATGGCATTCCTATTTATTTATTGTGTTTTTAGAATATTTGTAGTAAGATTTTCTTTGAAAATATAATATTAAAATTTTAATTTTATTATTAAGGCCATGTAAGAGGATGTGTTTCATGTCTATCGATATACTTTAAGGTCAGTTTAACATAATATACCAAATTATCAATAAGACTTCAGGTAGAGCCTATGCACAATGTATTTAGCACAATGATCATCAATTATTCAAATTTGATGAATGGATTATGTGTGAAGATTTTTGAGTATTTTTTTTTTAAAGAACTCTATAAATTTTATTTAAAATTAATTAGATATGTTATTTGAATATATATAGTGGGAGATGATTACTACATTCTTGTAAAATTTTTTATCTCACTATATATAAAGGAATTCTATGGTCTAGTTAGATTTTAGAATAAAATTAAATGTATGCTAATATCAATATCACATAATGAGTGTAATGATAATAACTACTAAGAATATAGTTGTTGACCTAAATAAAGGAGAGAAATTGGATCATAACAACTATGACATATGGCATAGGAAATTCTATTATCTATTTAATAAATAAGAGATCGTTGAAAATCTATCTCATCTTGTGATACAACTTGAATAAGGGAATACTTTCTAACATTGTCGTTATATGGAAGCCTATCATGCTTGGTCAAAGAAAAAACTACGTGCGTAGTTTAACATGCTTAGCAATCTACACAATGATCTTATTGGGTAGTTAATCCAAAATATCTAAAATCGGTCGAAAATTTCCTATGGCCAACATCGGCTACTAGGTTCTGTACTCTCACTTTGAGGTTTGAGCAGTATGTCATGACTTATAAATACACCATGACTAAGTATTTGAGATCGATATCTGCCTTGATTCGTGATCTAAAAGCTGCTAGCAATAATCTCACTTATAAATAGCAAGTTATCGTTATAAGACTTTTGCTGATATATCTCACCATTTGGAGATAAAGGCGGAGTAAATAGATGCACACTGTGATACTCTTTTTGTTGTCGTCTTTGGCCAAGGTATGGAAAAGTAGCAAAATGCCACAAAGGCAAACATGCTAGCAAGGACAAGTCTAAATTGAAGTTCTATAACTGTAGAAAAGTGGGACACTTTCTCTTGAGTGCATTGAGACAAAAAAAAGATATCTACTAAACACAACTATTTCCTTACTTACGTCTGTTCACATACTTTTATTGCTCACTTAATCTCCAAATGGATTGTAAACTTTGGAGCAATCAAACATGTAGCTCAAGATTGTATTGGATTCATAGCTTATAGAAGAATAGTTGGTAGATAGTAGGTTAATTTACGTAACGAAACTCAGTAGTAAATGTTTAGAGTTGGCACCTACCAACTCAACATGTGTCTAGATTGTTTTTTACTTTTTCATGATGTGTTATATGCACATGGTTTTGGAACTTGATTTTACTTTTCACTTTTATGGTAGTCAATTGGACTTTCATTTGGATAGGAATTTGTATGAATATGGTTTTCTTTTGAATGGGTTCTTTATGTTGAATTTAGTTAGTTTCTCATTCTCTTTATGGCTTTAAATGATAATGATATTATTTCTAATTCATTGAAATGACATGCTAAACTAGGCTAGATAGAATGGCTAGAATAGTTAGAGCAAATCTGTTGGGATCTCTCACTATAAAATCTTACTTGTGTGTGAGTTTTGTTTAGCTAGTAAGGCTAGGAAGCCTTTTGTAAAGGCTTTTAGGAGATCTTATCATTTAGAGCTAGTACATTATAGTATTTGAGGACCTATTCATGTGAAGGCACGCCATGACACCCTTTATTTTCTCACATTTATAGACGACTACTCACGTTTGAGTCATGTCTATTTGAACTCCCTTCATTTTGAAATATTAGATTGCTATAAGTTCTTTGTGACTTGGCTGAGAATGAGAAAGAAAAGAATTTAAAAATTCTTTAAACTGATTGGGGTTTAGAGCCACAAAGTGCTTTAAGCATTCTAATACTTTAAACGATGGGAGATCATATAGACATTATTAAAACGTGAGTAGTCATCTATAAAGGTAAGAAATAAAAATTGACAATAACTTCAGTCAAAATAAATCACAACCGAAGCACAAGGGCAATGAATCCACCTCAGCAAATATTTCAGAACCTTCACAAATATTCTCGCAGTTTGCCAATTATATTATTGTAACTGAATGATTCTCAAATAGTTTCATTTTATTTTGTAATAATTCTATTACTCTGCTTGTAAACATTTGTCTATATAAAGGCACGCTTGTTATGGTTTATACAGTGAGGAAACATAATTATAGAATGATCATACTCTTCATTTCTTATTTCTCTTGTCTGTTATGGTGTCAGAGCTACTAACTAGCAGTCTCTTGATCCATCTTCTTCTCCTCTTCTTCTTCTTCTCTCCCTTTCACCATGGCCTGAAACACTCTGTCTCCCTCGATAGCCTCCTTTTCCCATATAGTCTCAGCCAAATTGAACTTAGACAACTACCTAGTCTGGAAAGTCCAAATTTTCGCCTATCTTAGAAGTCGGGATTTGTTTTCCTTTGTAGATGGAACTCAGACTATTCCTCCAAAATTATTAGCAAATGATGATTTATCTTCAGATGAGTTGTTTTCAAAAACCAACCCAGCTTATCAATCTTGGCAGAAAACTGACCAATTAATATTGAGCATCTTGTTTTCATCCCTTACTGACTCGGTTATTCAATATGTTGCTTTAGCAGGTACCTCAAGGGAACTATGGCTCACTCTTGAGTAAATGTTTAGCTCTCTGACGCAAGTAAATGAATTCCAAGTGAGATTCCAACTCACCAACCTGTCAAAATGAGAACAATCAATCTTTGAGTTCTTTGGCAAAGTTTGAATGCTAGTTGATACCCTTGCATCCACCGACAATCCTTTACTAGACAAAGAGTTTGTAACCTATCTTCTAAATGGTCTTGGACCTTCATATGATACCTTCATTACATCCATTACCACAAGAACCGACCCAATCACCTCCACTAAACTATATCATCTCCTCCTTATCCATGAAAGCCGTATGTCTTACACCTCACGATCCACCAGCTCTCCCACTTTTTTTGCACCATCTGTGAATCTTAGTACTGGTCAACCAAGTGATCAACAAGGAAGAGGCAACTATAGGGGAAATAGATTCAATCGAGGTTGCAATACACCTTACAGAGGCTGACGCTCACCCATTCCCCACAACCAAAACAACTATTCCCAAACCAATCTCTCCCAACCAACCTGCCAAGTTTGTTCAATGCTACTATAGATTTAATCATGCCTACCAATATGAACCACATCGTTCCTTCTCTGCCAATTACATTGCATCCTCTATTGTTGTTGATTCCAATTAGTACCCGGATTCAGCCGCTACCCACCACATCACCAATGACTTCTCCCAATTAAATCTTTCATCTAAACCATATACTGGTAATGAAAAAATTAGAGTGGGTAATAGAGATGGTTTGCCTATCGAGCACATCGGTGACTTCTCTCTGTGAGCTGATTTTTCTTTATTTCATTTACATAATCTTCTGCACGTTCCAACCATTACAAAGAATTTGATTTCTGTTTCTAAATTTTGTACTGACAATCATTGTTTCTTTAAATTCCATTCCAATCATTTCTTTGTCAAGGACAAAACCACAGGGGAGCTCCTCATCAGCGGCCCCATCCGTGATGGTCTTTATCAGTTCCTACAATCATCTT
The DNA here is from genome assembly GCA_036559045.1 of Platycarya longipes. NCBI lineage: Eukaryota > Viridiplantae > Streptophyta > Magnoliopsida > Fagales > Juglandaceae > Platycarya > Platycarya longipes. The sequence goes on along the minus strand of CM071792.1, from coordinate 13,873,314 downwards.
TCTCTTCCCCTCCAGTAGCTTTTCTCGGCGAACAGACTACCCTAAGCTAGTGGCACCAGCATCTTGGTCATCCCTCCCTTCAGATGGTGTTTTGCATCACCCACTCCGACTATTTGCCTTATTTTCCTAAAGACAACTTCACATGTCCAGACTGCCCTCTTGCCAAGGCCCGCCAGCTACCATTTTTTCCTAGTTTAATTAAAACTTCTAGAACTTTAGAATTACTGTGGGTTGACGTTTGGGGCCCAACACCATTTTTATCCAGAAATAGCTTTAAATACTATCTGTCTATTGTTGATCACTTTAAAAGACTTTCATTATTTTTTTCCTCTCAAGTTAAAATCAAATGTCTCATTTACTTTAAGTTCATTCATTACTTTTGCCGAACGTTTATTTAACAACAAAATAATTACTTTGCAAACCGATGTTGGTGGAGAATTTCAATCTCTCACTCCCATATGCACACGTTTTGGAATATTTCACCGCTTTTCTTGTCTCTACACCCATCAACAAAATGGGCTCGTTGAATGTAAACATTGTCATATAGTGGAAACCAAGCTCACTCTTTTAGCCCAGGCCTCCTTGCCATTTTCCTTTTGGGATGATGCTTTTGCAACCACCACATATTTAATTAATCTCTTACCCACTCTAGTTTTGCACAATAAATCTTCACATTTCATGGTCTTTCAAAAACCACCCGATTACTCATTTTTGAAGGTGTTTGGGTGTGCGTGTTGGCCAGACTTGCGCCCTTACAATTGTCACAAATTATATTTTCGATTTATACCTTGCATCTTCCTTGGGTATAGTTCCTTGCACAAGGGGTATAAATGCCTTGATCTTCAAATTAACCATCTCTACATCTCAAGAGATGTTATCTTTGCAGAGTCCAATTTCCCGTACAAAAAGCCCACCTCTACTTTGGCTGCAATTAGCAACCCAACTGTCCCTTTACCATGCTTTCCATCCTCTATATTAGGACCTTTACCCTTCTCATCATCTGGGCCATATCCTTCTTCCTCCCCTCGACCTAATCAATCCTTATCTCATGGCCCGTCCTGCTCACCAATCATACAACATGTCTCTCCCACAAATCCAAGCCCATCTCGGCCCACTACCTCATCTTCATCTTCCATTTCTTCTGATAACTTTGTTACTCAATCTCAACCTTCGCACCTCACCCACCCATGATCTCCGATCATCACATAGTCTAAAACAAATTCCTCTCACCCTCGTGTGCTCACAAAAGGTACCATCCCCTATCCCGCTCGACATTGTCTCATTTCCACCCAAACTATTCCCAATGAACCATCAACCTTTGCCCTAGCTTCCAAATTCCTAGATTGGCAAGTGGCCATGACCAGAGAATACGATGCGCTTGTAAACACCCACACATTGTCACTTGTTCGACCTACACGCCTCTAATCTCGTTGGTTGCAGATAGGTGTTCAGAACTAACTTTCACTTCGATGGATCAATCAAACACCAAAAAGTTTGGTTGGTAGCAAAAGGTTTTCATCAACACCCTGTTGTGGACTACATAGAGACCTTTAGTTTTGTTGTCAAGCCTACCACCATTCGGTTAGTTCTCTCTCTTGGTATAGCTCAAAATTGGTTTTGAAGACAAATTGATATCCAAAATGCCTTCCTCCATGGAAGGCTAAATGAGTCAGTCTTTATGCAGCAGCCCCCTGGGTTCATCGATCCACAACAGCCAGACTATGTGTGTAAACAACACAAGGCCATATACGGCCTTAAACAAGCATCGTGTGCCTGGTTTTCTGAGTTGACCGCTTGACTCCTCAGCTATGGCTTTATAGCAACAAAAGGGGATCCATCTTTGTTTATTTTTCGACAGCATGATGTCTGTATCTTTACACTTGTATATGTCGATGACATGGTTATCACCTCCCCTTCTTCACCTGCCATAAATAAGTTTGTTAATGACCTCAGCAGGGCCTTCCATGTCAAAGACTTGGGTCCTCTCTCATTTTGCCTTGGTATGGAGTTGGATTATATACCCAATTGAGTGTTATTATCACAAAGAAAATACATTTTTGACATACTCCATAAAACCAATATGACAGAGGCCAATCCCATTTCCTATCCTAAGTCAGCCTCCATCAAACTCTCAAAATTTGATTCTCCCTCATTTGATAATTCTACCTTGTTCAGAAGTGTTGTTGGAAGCTTCCAATACCTATCCTTAACCAGACCAGACATTTCGTTTGCTGTGAATAAAGTTTGTTAATTAATGCACGAACCAAAAGTTACACACTGGACTGCTGTAAAAATGATCTTACGGTACCTTAAATATTCCATCAATCATGGTTTCTTCTTTGTCAAAAATTCGGCTCTTACTTTGCATGCTTACTCTGATGCGGATTGGGCGGGCTGCCCTGATGATCGCTGATCCACTGGCAATTTTTGTATCTTCTTGGGCCAACATTTAATATCTTGGAGCTCTAAAAAATAGCACACTGTTGCTAGGTCCATTACGGAAGTTGAGTATAAGTCCTTTGCTAATACTACTGCTGAATTAATTTGGCTTCAGATCTTGATCAAAGAACTTGGATTTTCTTTTCATCATCCTCCCATCTTATGGTGTGACAATTTGAGTGCAATATACCTCACATCCAACCCTGTCTATCACTCACGGATGAAACATATGGACATTGATTTCCACTTTGTCCGAGATAGGGTAGTTGCCAAGACATTTCAAGTCATTTTTCTGCAACAGTTAGGATCAACTTGCTGATGTTTTTACAAAATCGTTGGTTTCTGATCGGTTTACATTTTTCAAGACGAGTCTCAATACGCGTGATACTCCATTGGACTCGAGGGGGCGTATTAACATATGTAAAATAATTTCATTTTATTTTGTAATAATTCTATACTCTGCTTGTAAACATTTGCCTATATAAAGACATGCTTGTTATGGTTTATACAGCGAGAAAACATAATTACAGAATGATCATACTCTCCATCTCTTATTTCTCTTGTCTGTTAGTGACATAGCTTGCTTTCATATTCATAGGTCCACAATATTATAATGAACTATCTCTAACGGATAAAATGCCTTAGGAGTCTTTCCTAAAGGCTTCTTACAAGCCTTACAAGGCTTACCAGCTAAATAAAGCTCACATACAAGTAGGCTTATATTAGTAGATAGACATTCTCTAACTAGTCTAACCATTCTATTTTTTCTTATGTGGCATAGTTTAACAGGTCATTTCAATGAATTATAAACATTAGAATCGTTAGGAGCCATTAAAAAAAATGAGAAATTATCTAAATCTAACATAAAGAAACCACTCGAAAGAAAATCATGTCCATACAAAATCCTATCCAAATAAAACTTCAGTTGAGAACTATCAAAGTGAAAAGTAAAACCAAGTTCTAACATAAAAATAACTTAAGATAGATTACACTAAACACCAAGTGTATATAGCACATCATCAAAAAGTAATAAGTGCCTTAGATATCTGTTAAGTCGGTAGGTACCACAACTACAAGCACTTCCTGCCGAGTTGTGTTACCTAATATAAAGTATTTTCTGGTAACTAGTATTCCTCTGTAATCTATTAATCCAACTCAATCTCGAGCTATATGTTTGGTTGCTCCTATGTCTACATTCTTTTTAGGGGTTAATGACACTTTAGTTATATATATATATAGTTATATATATAAATATATAACTAAAACTTTATATATAACAAAATATATATATATATATATTAATATATATATATAATATAGTAATTTATATTTATATATAACTAAATATATATTTATATATAAATATATAAATATATATATTTAGTTATATATATATATAAATATATAACTAAATTTTTTTATATAACGAAATGTATATAACAAAATTTATAAATATATATAACTATATATTAATGTATTATATATATTTATATATAAATATATATTTAGTTATATATATATTTCTATATTTATATATATATAACTAAAAATTTATATATAACGAAATGTACATAACTAAATTTATAAATATACATAACTAAATAACTAAATATATAAATATATATTACTATATTATATATTTATATGTATATATATATATTTAGATGTATATTTATATATATTTAGTTAAATAAATTTAATTTATTATAAAAATCTAATTTGATATGATGTGGAATGGCATGAAAGTTTGAGGGGCAAAGTGAAAGTTTTTTTTTTGTCTTTGCAGTTTACATGAGCTGTACATGCTCCATTCCGTTTGAATTAACGCGAGTTGTTGACGAAATGAGATATTGTGTAAAATTAAAAGTTAGGGGCCAATTGTTGAAATTTTTAGTTTAGGGAGAATATTATGAATTTGGTGAAAGTTGGATGGAGTAATGTATAATTAACCCATCCATTTAGAGATTGAGTGAGCAATAAATACATGTGATAGACACTCACGAGCAAAGTGTCTCACTTTTCCATAATTATAACAATTCAATTTAGACTTGCTCTTACCAACACACTTGCCTCCGTGTTGCTTTGCTTTCCCATCCCTTGGCCCAAGATTATTTAGCACTCCAACAAATCTCCCATGTTGTTTGCGTTTAGGCCTGAATGTCTCCTACTTTCTAGCTTGGGCAATAAGAAGAGTATTATGGTGAGCATTAATGTACTTTGTCTTTATCTCCAGATGGCGAGATATATTAGCAAAAGTTCTAATATGCTTTTTGTGTGTCAAAACAAGTTTCATTTGCCCCCATGTTAATTCGAATAAACTATAAAGATCGTATTACAACAGTAACTTTCATTCATAAAGTGAGATTATTGCCAACCTTTAGATCACCAATCAAGGCAGACATTGACCTCAAATGCTCAGTCATAATATGTTTAGGGTCCATAATATATTCCTCAAACCTCAAATTGAGAGTACAGAGCCTAGTAGCTGATGTCTTTCGAAATGTATAAATGTATTAATTAAGCAAATAATGAACAAAATACCTACCACATGTGTAATTATACATGTAGACCATGTGTGAAATGGGGAGCAGCAGACAATTAGGAGTTGTGTGGGAAAGAGATGGAATATTCAATGGTCCATGCATTATGAAGTTGGTTACACACAATAAGGAATACAAAGGAAAATGCATGCAAGGAGTAGAAGAGAAGGAGCAAGAAGTAGAATCGATTGGGATAGGACTTCGGGGACTTAGAGTGTTGATTTTCCTTGTTCATCCATTTTCTATTTTAGATTTTAGATTTTTATGCATTAATAGGAGAGTATTCTTCTAGTACATTATGCATGAGTAATTCTCCATTCTTAAGCTTGAAAATGTTTTCATTGGATTGTGTTTATGTGGGGTTTAATTTTTATTAGTTTAATTATTGAATTTATGGGTTTGCAAATTTTTTTACACATTCAAAATGAGTTTTTCTTATTGATCTTTGATTCATTGTTGACCCACGACACGATTGATGCTTGGATTGTACAGAAAACTCACATTGGTGATGATTACTTCAATTAGATTGTTTCATAATTCAATAGAGGCCTTGATGTTATTTGGGATTGCTTGTTATTATCAAATCATCCGAGCACCTTTCTCTTGACAGAAAGTGTCTTTGACGTAATTGGAAGAAAAAAAAACTTATTCAAAAACAACCCATCAAAATGTGTCTGCTACTTACATGTTTGATCTTTTGCTTCTTAGACACCAAAATTTGCATATAAATTAGTTTACCTTCATTGTTTCGATTTTTGAAGTATATTGCAAATATTTCAAGAAATCTATGTAAGTGTATTTGAATTTGGTATATTTTCTTTCAATTGACACAAGATAATTCTTTACATATCTATATCTAACTAACCTCTGTTTTTAGAATTTAGATTAGTGTAATACATTTTGTCATTTAATTGTGCACTTATACCTTTTTTAGAAATAAAAAGTATCCTCAATTATTTTCTATGGGTGTGATTTTTCTGCTTATATTAATCATTGTAAAATTGACTTTGAGACCCTTCATTGAAACAACTTGACACCTTCTACACTAGGGAGATAGATTAATTTGAGAGACACCCCTCATAGGCAATTTTCAATTGGTTCCACATAACTTGGATAATTGGGCAGTTCTCAAACCCCCTAATAAGATCATTGTGTATGCTGCTAATTATGGTAAAACACATATATCAATATTTCTTTGTCCACGTCTGATAGGCTTCCAAATTACGATGATATTACAAATTTTCAAAAACTTCTTATTCATTAAGTAGATATTGGATTTTTCTGTGTCGCAGGTCATAATTGATCCCATCCAGTTTCTCTCATTTAGTAAGGTCAACAACTATATTTTAATGGTCATTATCATTACATTCATTGTGCAAAATTGACATCAGCAGATATTTAATTTTATTTCAAAATCTAATTAGATCATGGAATTCCTTCATACTTAATAAGATCGAAAATTTTACAAAAACTAGTATTTAACTCCCAATATATAAGTCCAAATACAATATTTAAATAATTTGGAATAAAATTTATAAAGGAGTTCTTAAAAAAAAAACTCAAAATTCATGCACATATAATACATTCAGCAAATATGAAAAATTCATAATCATTGCGCTAAACACATTGTGCATAAGCTCCACTTTAAATCTCAATGATAATTTGGTGCATCATATTAAGATGACCTTAAAGCATATCGATAGACATAAAACACATATTTTTACATGGTCTCAATAATAAAATTACATTCCCAATGTTATATTTTCAAAGAAAAATCGACTTCAAATCTTCTAGAAAAACAATATATAAATATGGATGCCACGTTATCGATGTACTTATATGCTACACATTATCCATTCACATAAGATTAAATACATACATTACACATGAGCCTAACAAATTACCAATGTAAACTCCAATGAACTCAAACATTCAATCATAATGGTATGCATGATGGTTCAAAGGATAGCGAATCAACATTCTCAATTAATGAGAAGCCTAGGTCATCAAATATTCAATAGGTCATCAAATCTAGGAACACATATTCAATATAGACATGCATTTAACAATGATCAGTAAATGCATCTACAATTCTTTATAAATATTCACATAATACAAAAAAAATTAGACTTGAGGATGTATGACAAGTGTCCCAAGATAAATTTTTCTAGTATTATAAAATTATTTTTTTTAAAAAATAATGTAAAATATTTTTTTTTTGGCTTTCAACAAAAAAAAAATATATGAATCAACTTTAGACACCAAGAAGTGAGTATACATGCCACACATGTCAAAAATTGACAATGGAAGCCTTCGCAACCCCACCCCCCCTTCCCCCCCAAACCCACCAAATGCACCTCCTATGTGTGTGAGTTGTGTTTTGGCTTTAGAGGTTATCTTGACGCTACTTGACTTGCTCACTTGCCATAGCGGGAAGTATACATCACCTCCATTACTAATGGTATTTTCAAAATTCTAAACACAAAATTGAGTAAAAAGAGAGCTCAAGTGGAGGGATGCATATTACATTCTCCGCGATAGACAGTGGGGTTGGGTTAAAACTACCGTTTATCGTTGTCTTTCTCAACTTAAATTTTTGATTTTTCCTGATTTCGAATATCTATTTTCAATTGTACATAACTTACTTACACTAATCCGAGTTAAGTGTATGATTTGCCGAATTAAAGCTTATGAACCCAGCTTTCTAACCATATAAAATGTATTTTCGGAAAATAATTTAGTTGGCTAAAAGTTGACTCAAATTTACAATCCAAAAATGAACTCGAAAATTAGGGTTTGTGGTTTCTTCTTCTATATATAAGGAAGCTTCACCAAATATAAAATACATGTTTTTGACATTATGAGGAATATTTTCGTGTAAATAATTCAATATTAAACATGTTATATGGTACCTTCTAATGAAAATATCGAAATACAAATAAGCATGACATATCACCAGTTGCATGCTTTTAAACTCATTCCAGAGTATTAAACAATACATAGTCATATTCATATGGTAGAAAACAAGAAATATAGGCTTTGATATCAATATTAAATAAGGTTATCAATATTAAATAAGGTTATTTTGAATTACCTCCAGTAGCAAAATTCCCGTAAGGCTGGATCTGTCAGTTAGCAGGCTACTAAGATCTCCTAAAACATTTCACACTTCAAGATCAAGAAATCTAAATGGTTTATCTAAAAAATGTAAAGAGAGATAACTGTTTTTTCTTTTTATATGTAGGCTTTTCCACACATTTTTTAATGTACGTAAACCCTTAATTTAAAGAGTTTTCACATGAGAAGTTAATTACTTTTTCCAAAATTTTGGTAGTGGTAGAGAGTTAATAAATTTTCCTTGCATGTGGACACAATCTGTGTCATGGGATTACCCATTACCAACAATATAAAAAGAAACCATGCTTTTTAGTAAAGCCTTGTCATTTAAGAGAGACATTACAAAATAATGGATTATGGTTTGAAGAGATAGCAGGTAGTACTCAAACTCTATTGATAACAAACTTGGAAAACCATTTTTGGTTGGCTACAACTCAATCCAATCTTTCTTGGATAAATGCTAGACTATAATTATATTTGCACCATGTATATCTGAAGCATGAGAAACCCTTATCACTGAATTGATAGTCCAATAACTCGATCCAGTCTTTCTTTTATTTGTTTTAGAGATCTAGAAACCCCATGTTGCTTTTCAGCCATGTTCACAATTTCATTAAAGTCACCCATAACCATCCATGGAAGATAAGCATCTTCTTTGAACATTCTTAATAAATTACAACCCATGTTTCTTCTTGTTGCATTAGGATGACCATAGAAACCAGTTAATTTCTATGCTTCTTTATTTATACCATATTGCAGCTTGGCACTTATGTGTCTTGAGAATACTTATCAACTTTATTCTGCCAAAACATGGCTCAACCGTTACTCCTTCCCAAACTATCAAGTTTAGAACCACGATAAGCTCATAACTTGTGTTTTATCCAATCAATATTTTTCTAGTTTAATTTAGACCTCGCTTGTCCTCACAACACAACTCATTTTATCTCATCTCATCTAATAATTATAATTTTTTTAAATTCTCATACAAAATGAAATAAGTAATTCAATTTTTTAAATTTTAAAATAATAATAATAATAACAATAATAATAATAAAATATATTCTAACAACATTTTATTTAATTTTAATTTTTTTATTTTAACTTGTCTAATATCATTTTATCTGCGAAAACAAAGAGGCCTTAGTCTTAGTAGGGAACAAAACATTTGGCCTCTTTTCCCTTACCTTCCGGCAAAGGGTTCAAATAATTTAGGGGTTGATAAGCTCTCGACATTTCCACCTTAATAGATTTATGGCTGTCGGTAGGGTTGACTAGCTACCTCTACCAATATTTCCATGGTTAGCTTACCCAATCATTCCTTTGTAGACATATTCTTACACTTTTATGATCATTCTATTCAACTTTTTTATTTTAAAGAACCTTACTTTTCATTCCATGGTTGGCTTACCCAATCTTTCGATCTATCTTACTATTGTCAAATTGCGACCTTTAAGTGTATGATTTGTGGCATGCCTCATCCACTTTTGTACTAGGGAGTAAACTTCTAGTTGTGAAGATGGATGCAAAAGTTTATTTGTCTTTGCATAATTTTCTTCATTTTGCTCAATAGTTTCCTTCACAAAAGTCAGCAGAGTAAAATTCTTATTATCTGTTCCTTTCTTGCTATCCTTTCCATTTTGCTCCAATACATGTTGTATCGTTATCTCATATGTATTTACCAACTATCTCCCTTTAATGTTGATTGGCGATTGCAGTCGAAAAAATCTATAACAGAAAATGTCGCCAGTAGCCATGCTCTATATTGTGTAAAATGCACATTATCCCTTGTGAATAATGGATTTGTGCCAAACAACCACTAACACTGTGCTTGATAATCCCATGGCTAGTACAAAATTGTGGCACACATTCATAACAAAAGAATATCCGGAACTTTTTGCCACCCACCTGAAGTATTCAACTTCTTGCACGAGGTTTGGTTATATTCGTATTAACCATTACCCTTAGAAATAATTTTCTCAACAAATTAACATAGATTACATTACCAATTGAAGAATTGAGACGCAATCCTACTTGTTTGTTCTTCCAAACGAGAGCGTGGGTGATGCAGTTGACCACCCATTACTCCCTTGAACCTAAAGTTAATGTAAAGCCCTGATCCCGAAAGTCCAGGGAATTAACTTCTGTTACCTAATTATCAATTTGAACATTTATAATATATTCTTTATATTCAATATATGTTTTCAAAGACCCCAAACCAAATATAATTTTCTCTAATATGATTAACTACACATACTAGTCTATCAGTTCCTTAATACATTGACCCAAATAAAATGGATCACCTTCTCCATATATCTCAATTAACATAATAAAATGAAATAGAGTTTATATAAGTCTTCATAATCATCTAAACATACTAAAATTCATATCCTAAATAAATAATCCACCAACAGCTGTGGTATCTTGAGATATCCAATTATTGTCCTCAACTAATCTTGCCCACATATTTTATTATTGATCCTCAGTTGAATCATCAAAGTCATATGAAATATTGTGAAGATAAAGGGAGTGAGTAATCAATAACTTAGTAAATAGAGAACTATACTAGTTTGTAAACATGAACTTTTAAAGATTTTAGAATGCATAATAAAATATTTATTTTTACAATGCAGAATCAAAACATGTTATTAAAATATTGGAACGCAACTTTCAGAAAACTATCATATTTATATCATATTAAAGCATCACATCGAGTAAGACCATGTACTTTTACCCTCGTGGTAGGGTTATAAATCGCCATTATACTTGTGGTGGGACCGTATATAATTATTATATTTGTGGCATGGTCGTATACCATATTTAGCACTAGTGGTAGAGTTATAAATCACCATTATACTCATAGTAGGACCATATGCCAGTATTACACTCGTGGCAGATTGTACCCCAACAATTAGTTTTACATATTTGAGAGCGGTTTAACTAGTATGAGATTAGAGATGATACCATGGCGAACCAAACTAGCTTGTGTTACAACTAGGATTTTTTTTTGGTTGAACAATAGCCTATATGTACGTAACTGTGCATGTACACATGAATATTCAGTGCCTCTTAATATGTATGTCCTCTCCATTGCACAGGTGAGGGCTTAGGCACTACAGGAAAATACAGAATTGGCGGCGTTTATATTCTCAACGTTCGTTTATGCGCCGGTAAAATTATATAATTACCGACACTTAATTTTTATGCCGGTAAATTATTGAAATTTTTGGCGTTTATATTATTACGCTGGTAATAATATATAGCATTGGCGGCGTTTAAGAAAACGCTATCAATTTTTCAATTTTACGCCGGTAAATTATTAGTTTTTCGACGTTTATATTGTTACGCCGATAATAGTACATGCTTTGGTGGCGTTTAAAAAAACGCCAATAATTAAACAATTTTACGCCGGTAAATTTAACAATGTTTTCCGGCGTTTAGAATGTTACGTCAGTAATAATATATAGATTTAGAGGTGTTTTACAAAATGCTGCAAATTGATCGAATTTACGCCAGTAAAGTAGACCGTCATGACCACTGGATTTCATTTGCTTGCCAAATTCAATGGGCTCAAGCGGCTTGCAGTAGCCATTACAACAAAACTAGCATTTTTCCACGAGTTCTTTTTCCACAACACAGACTGGTAGAAAATACTTATCTTTTTTGAAGAATTTCATTCATGCAAAAAAAAAAAAAAATGCTATTTTGCCATGATTCACACCCCACGATTTTCAGTAAAATTACCTTTTGTGACGAAGTTGTGTCGTCGCAAATAAATAATAACTTTTTCCCATGAAAATTTTAAAGTATTTTTTTTTAAATATTACAGATGATTTTTAAATTAAATCAAATGTTTAAAAATAGTTTTAAAGTCTTAAATGTCTAAATTTATCTTAATGGGATAATTTTTAGTATTATGGAACTAAACCTAATTTTCGAAGAAGCCTTCTTATATTTTAAAGCCCCAAAATTGTATAGTTTAAGAAAATTATTTTATTTAAATGATTTTTAATTCTTTAAAAATATTATATAATATTCACAATTTTAATTAATGTTAAAGATTTTATTTACTTAGATAATTTTTATTTCTTTAAAAGTATTTAATAAACTTACTATTATTTTATTTTATGATGAAATAATATTATTTTTAAATATAAGAAAAATACTATTATACCCTCCACTTAAACTGAAAAAACCCTAACTTAGGCACAGCCGCAACTTTCATTTGTGATTTCTCCCTCCCGTCTCTCAACTCTCTCTCAGTCTTAGGCTCTCATCTTGTTGATGTCGGACTCTCATTTCTCCCTCTCGTCTCTCTCAAGTCTCAAACTCTCACCTCACGCCTCACAGCTCACACCCACGGTCTCTCAACTCTCATCTAAACTTCTCAACTTCTCAGCTCACACCCACAGTCTCATCTCATCTCAAGTTCTCAGCTTCTCAACCCTAGGCAAAATCGCGAACTCATAGTCACAGTCCACAGGTACTTGTCTTCAACCTAGCCCTTTTCATTTCTAATCGCGAACCCTAGAAGTCAAAAATTGTTTTGAATTCTCTCACAGTCGTTGTGCTTCTTCAGATCTGCTCACGTTGTGGCCTCTATCGTCATTGTCGGCACCCCATGAAGTGGCACAGCTCAAGCCTCGCCCAATCTAACCCACGCACGAACCCTCTGCTCTGCGTCTGCTACCCTAGCCCCTCCCGAAACCACTCTCTCATCTACTCTATCTCTCTGCTATCTGTGATGTCGAACATTGGAAGTGCTTGAGCTTGGGATCCAAGAGATTTGAGGGTATTTTCGTTTGGGTATGTTTTCTTTCTTCCCTCTATTTTGTTCTCTATTTGTTGATTTTGGATTTTTTCTATGAGAATGTTTGAGGAGTATTTTTTATGGGTTAGACTTAGATTTGTTAAGTTGAACATTTTTCAAAGAACTTTAAGATTGGCTTTGTCATATACATAAAATAGAAAATAAATAACAAATCTGTTTAGATCTGCTTCAATACAGAGCAGAGCTTGAGATTACTCTCTGCCCAATGGTACTTGTGAAAATATATATCATATTTGCAATGTTTTAATCTTGTTATTTGTCATCAAGTCATATGTATTCTGTGTGTTTTGAATCATACAACTTCAGTCATAACTAGGATCACTCGTACTTAAAATAGTTAACTAGAGTTCCCTTGATCCTACCTATTAATGAGATTGTTTAAATGGTTTGAATGCATGATTCTTGATTACTCTAGGATCAAAGTTCTCCTACTGAGAATACACAGGATGGTAGGCAACTTGGCATGAATAATCTCATTTATGCTTATTAATTAATTTTGGGGGTCAATAATCACACCAAGTAATTCTCTTGATTCAATACACATGTTGCTTGTCTTTTAGTTTGCTAAAATTAAAGAGATGTTGCTTCTTTTGAGTTTATTAATACTATTGCTATGTTGAGGAGTTTGCAATTTTGTGCTCAATGGGGTGTTTGAGATTTATTGTTGGAAATTAATTATTTAATTCTTGGGAATGCTTTGGATTCCTCAATTGAGTTTTTGACAGATTTTTCTTTTCTGGTTCAATACATAAACGCATGCTGAAGGGCTTTCAACAAGTACAAATTTTACATATGAGCAGATCGGGTAATGTGGCTTAAGTCAATAAACTCAATTTGTTCTATTTAAGAGCTTTATTATCATTTGTGTAGAATTTATCACAACTGGTTTAATTTTCAAGCATGGAGCTGTTAACATGATTATTGCTTCTACATACTTTAGTTTCCTTTTGGGTTTGGAACCAGATTATGGCTGCATTCCTCCAGCTATTTAATAATAATGGTAGATTAAGCATTTTATAAACCTTCAATTATCTCATTTTACAAAGATGCTATGTTCTATTTTTCTTTCAGGAGTTTGCTATCATGGGCATAGGTCCAGCTACTACAATTACAGTGACCAAAAGAAGAAAATGAGTCATCCTATTTGTTGTTGTGTATTAGATTTTAATTAAATATTAGTATGTGTTTTGTAATGTTCAAATTAGTTCGAACAATATAATATATAGTGGATTTTTTTTAGTTAAAAATCTAATTAGTTGTTTATAGCCTTAGCTATTCATAACATAAATTTAATTTTACATTTTGATAAATAATTTTTTATCATGGTTCATGGATAATGATAAAAATATAGGCTTTATATAATAATAAAAAAATTACTTTTCAACATAACAAATTTCTCAACAAAAAAGCAATAATACAAGCTTTAAAATATATTTTAAAAAAACGATTTTAAATCTAGTATCGGATTTTCGTTTTTCAAAAATCCGAATGAATCTGAGTTCAGTCCGGATCTCAAACCGGATAGATCCGGTTTAAAACCCAAACCGTTTTTGAAGAGTTGGTTCCGGGCCGAGTTGACCCGGATTTTCAGTCCGGAACCCGCTTGGACACCCCAAACAATGAGATGACAATGAAATTTTTGAGGCGTTTAGATAAACGTCGTTAATTTTGGACATTTGGTAGCATTTGAAGAAATGTCGCTAACTTGTTGTCAAACGCCGCTAATAAAATTTTCAATTAGCGGCGTTTGACAAAACGCTAGTATGTCAAAAATAGTGACCCCTAGATACTGGCAGTTAGTTACGTCGGAAAAAAATACCGCAAATTAAGTAGCGGCGTTTTTTTGGTCAGATACCGGCGTATATCGAATGCCGAAAATTTTGTATTTTTCTGTAGGGAGGGGGAATCACGTTATATATATACACACACACACACACACACACATGTTATAGATATATGGGCAACGCTACGTACAGTCCACAAATTAGACTTCTTTGTAGTTCAAATATAGGAATAGACAAAAGACCCCCCATTTTATCATAGACTTGACCAAAATACTCTTTTTCTAAATCAAAACTAGCCTAAATATGAAAATGCATTTAAAATCCCTCTCTCCCTCTCTCTCTGTGTCGTGCATATGCTTCTCCATCATACTTCCTCGATGACTCCGCCATTTTCCATCATCTGCAATCTTCTCCATTTTCCATTGTCGGCATCCTCCATCATCGACACTTACAGATATGGTTTTATGAAAACAATCCTTAAGGCTACTACCTTACCAGCATCTACCAATATAGAGCTTGCATAAGCTGCAATTTCATTGACTCCTCCAAATTGTTGCAGTAACATCAGTCCAGATCCAGCCTAAAACAATTTAAATAAGATACAATAAATTATTGGACAATCTATGAAAAGTGAAGGAGCCACAATGAGTGAGGCTTACAATGAGAGAATGGACAATATTTCAAATGGCCGGAACGATGAGCCCTGATCGATTTTGTGTGTAAAATACTTGGTGCAAGATGAAGAGCACTTGAACTTCTAACTTGCATGACTCGCAGGGATATAAATAACCAAAATGTCAAATAAAATAAAATCATTGAGTTGCATAGATTCATATGGCCATCAACAGAAAAATATTTTTTAAGATGCAATCTAAAAAGCATTTCCTATGACTAGATTGATCAGAAAAATTCAAGAAACATAAGTTTAATCAGGATCTCAAAAGATAACTAGTATTGAACCATCCATAATTGGGTTGACAGATACAAAACTCATTAAAACAATAGATTAAAAAAAAAAAGCTTACAATTTCTCATATGCAACACAAAATAAAAAAGATACAGCTGGATATTTCCAAACATGGGGAAGAAGTTCCTTTTGGAACCTCATATGTGGTAATTAGCAGGTCGAAGCATTGCAATTGTTAATGCCATCCTTGTGATCGTTCATGAGATCATTGAAGGCCATTTCAATCTGCTTTTTCCCTCTAAAAGTCACTTATGTATCCATTGACACCGTCATGTTATCGTCAAATTCAACTAGATTCCCTTGGTTAATAAGCTTTCTCCTATAGTAAGATCAAGCAACGTCAATGCTGGTGGGCTGCTGCGTGGGTGATGGCTACAACGACAGTAATGACGAGAGGGAAAGGGCGAGAGAGCGATGTTTTATTGATGAATGGATTTCACCCCCTAGCTACAGGAATAATAAGGACGTATTTAATTTCTCTTGATGAAACACTCCGTTTAATTTGTAAATGAATCGGGAGTTTCATTTAGACCTGCAAAGCAATTCACACCTGTGGATTGTAAGAGAAATTATTGTGTGTATATATATATATATATATATATATAACACGATTCTGGCTCGTTGCTTTAGCTCTCTCTTTATAAAGCCAATCAAAGTAATTGATGCTCGAATAAGTGATAGCCATATTGGTATGAGCTGATATTTCATAATTATGATGTTAGAAGTTTGAGTCAAGATATAAGTTGAAATCACTAATGATAGTAAAGTCTGATCCTTGGATTATCAGATGGACTTTAAACCAGTTTGGGAGTACTATTGTGGTAACGACCCTTATAAGGGTAATAACTATGGCTCAAATTAAACCAAAAAGTCTATAATGGAAAGAAATTCCTATGATCACATACAAAGAAGATTGCAAGACTGATCACCTGCCTCTTTGTTATCGAGAAAAAAAATTGATACTTGAATAAATTAATGATAATTAGTAGTACTTTACCTTTACCGTCGGGCAAAGTATGTCACTTTCCATGCAAAGGGGTCATTAATAAATACCAATATATAATGACCATACATATCATGTGATCTTGATTATCTTTAAAATATCTACTTATGCGTCGCTCATGTTGTGTTTGTTTTCTGCCAAGTATTAGGTAAGCACGCCCAATTGTGAAGTGATCAAAGGTAGGTGTGGACCATGCTGTGGAAGCTTTTGAGCCAACATGGCGTAATTAAAGAATAAATTTACTCAATTATATTATTACTCGATGATCTACTAAATCCATCTTAATTTGTTTCTTTGGACAAGCTACTTTATTTTTATAGAGGGTAGGTAAAGATCATTAGAGCAAAGCGAAAGATAAAAAGATGGGTGTGGTGAAGGCTGCAATAGGAGATTCAATATTGACCTGTTTATGGGTGTTCAGCGTGCCAATGATGGGAATTCTTACCCCAATCGTAGCCACATACCTTGGCCTTTAAGCCATACCAATGGCAGGCCTGATCTTCATCACTACCCTACTTGCCATCACACTTGTAATTTTATTCAGCTTGATCGGCAAGGTCTTGGGTGGCGCCAACTTGAATCCTTCAACCACGCTCTCTTTCAAATATCACAAATTTTAATCTTGACACATCTGATCTCATCCCTATGGCCACTCGGTTTCCGGCACAGGTGGCTAGCAGAGTTGGGGGCGCCACGGCAATATTGCGAGTGATGCCAAGCCAATATAAACACATGCTTAGAGGACCTTCTTTGAAAGTGGATATGCATACACGAGCCATTGTTGAGGGTTTGTTGACCTTTTTGCTAAGCTTTGAACTCCTTTTAATTATGCTAAGAGTATTAGTATTGGTTTCATCAAAATTTATCATCAAAAGTTAATGAAAAATACAAATTTGCACACACATAAAAAAAATTTCATCATATTTGATCAAAAATAAGGAAAAGAAAGTGGGGAGAATAGTATAAAAATACTTTTTGCATGACTTTCGAATAGTAACTCATCAAATTTGATGAGTTTTGATAAATTATTATTCAAAAGCTAAACAAAAAGTATTTTTATTCTATTCTCCTCACTTTCTTTTCCCATTTTTGATTAAATATGACGAATTTTTTTTTATGTATGTGCAAATTTGTACTTTTTATCAACTTTTAATGATAAATTTTGATGTGACCGATATGGATGCTCTAAGGGGTCCAAAAGCCCACTTTTGAAGGTGTAAGTGCTTGCTATGACAACCGTTGGATTGGTTGTTGCAGGATCTGGTTACACGGGCCTTCCATGAATCCAGCCAACGCCTAATTTGGCTGGGCATTTCTCAACAATCAGCACAGTAATTGGGTACATTTCTACGTTTATTAATTGGATCTGTCCCCTCGTTGGAGCAACTTCGGCTGCTTGGATCTTTCGGTTTCTTTTTATTCCAACAATCAAGTAGAAGAAAGCATAATCTAGATCATAAGCTCGGCCAGTAGTACTAATCTCTGTGTGTAAAAGATTTTCTTTAAATGGTCTGTTTTCTATTTTCTTTTCTTAATAAAATGTGCAAAGCAGGCAATTTGAAGCATTAAGCATGAATTTTCTTGGTTCTGATTGTAAGCTACCTAATTATATGGGAATTCGAGGAGTCCAAACAGGCAAATTAATATCATGTACTACAATCCAATATACTACAATCTTTGAATCAGATTCAATATATACATAGCAAAAATTCAAGCTCTTAACGAATGAACCTCAGTCCATCCCTCATGACTGCCAGTTACAAATCAGCTTAATTTGGTGTAACGCCCCGTACTCGTAGAGGGGTCACGAAGTCCAACCTGTTTTGGTATAATCCATCCTCAACTACAAAATAATAGGTCTCCGACCATGTTCAAATAAAAATATTTTTTTTCCACATCTCAATCCATATAACAATGTCCACCAAGTCATAAATAAAAGAATAAGAATAAATCATAAATGAGAGGGTTCACATTCTCCCAAAAATTTTAACAATAAAGAATAACTAACATTCTAAAATCCAATGAATTAGAAACCCATCATCCAAAAAAAAAAATTAATCGTTTTCTCCAATCTAGCCTGAGGCTCTAACTGCTTATATTTGGTCAGAACTTTATTCTTGGTCCTCTGATGGAACATCCAAATCATCTGAAAAATATATGAGATAAGGGGGTGAGTTTTTCCACAACTCAGTAAGCGAAGAACCTATACAAGCGTGTAAATATGAGCATTTACTAAGTAATAAAGTATGGAATAAAACATAATTATGCATAAAAGAAATAAATGATTTTCAAGACAATTTAAATCATAAAGTACTTTGGCATAACAAAACTGAGTATTATCACTATATCAAACGGAGCATCTCACAAAGTAAAGACCATGTTTAACTCATGTGGTAGGGTTGTGCAAATCCCGGTAGACAAACCAGGAGAAGACAGAGGTGAAACTTTCCCTTATTCGTTCTCGGAGCCCCAAGTGTGCACATAGGAAAGTCCACAATAAACCACTTTGTTTCCAAAGTGGGTGCACTCAGAGATAGGAAGTTGGTACCAATCCAAACAGAGCAAAGACAGAGCAGAGCAGAGCAAAGCAGAGATAAAGTCAAATACCAACCAGAATACTATGCCAAAGGTTTTTCAGAGTTATTAAAGACACATAGTTCCAAACTATTTTCAGAATAAAGCTTATGTAAATAAAATATAGTCAACACAATCAAGGCATAATTTTTTTCTCAGATAGACAAAAATGTTGTTTCCACATTTCAGAAAATAACACGACAAAAAACAGCTCATGTCTACACAATGTATGCCTGAAATATTTTTCCTTCTTTTATATAAGCTTAATGAATAATGCAAACAATCGACTGAGGTTGGTTTTTCTCAAGTTTTCATTTCGTAACTAACAAAAGCACAAATTTTCAAAAGTCAACCTCAGTCCTTTTTTGGTATAAAACCGAGCATACGAACCCCGCTTACCTGACTGCTGTAGCGAAAAATCAAAATTTTGAGTCTGACCGCTAAGAGTTTCGTCACCTATACATGAAAATAATTTCCTTTATGTTAATGACCACCCCAAAGGCCTAAATCTGAAAAATTATAAGTTAAACTACGCTGCTTACCTAAAATCATAAATTTCTAGCATAACAAGCCCAAGCAACGAGCCACTACGTAACCTGGACAGCCTCCAAAGATGCACGGAAAAACTAATATTTTAATCATTTTAAAAACTCTAAGATGCACTGAATTTATCTCCTTAAATCCACACCAACCAGCAAATCAGCGCACTCCATACATAAAATATCATTTCAGCCCACTACCAAAATATCTCAGGCATCCCTCTGATAAAGCCAACCCAACAAATATAGTATCCTAATGCGTTCAACTTAACCAAACCCAACCATTTTATATCACACAAAAACGCTCCAAACAACCCAACGACAATACCAAAACAGCAAAAGAAATTTAAACAACAAACCCTTGAACACCCACCAAAAATCACTTCGAAGAAGGATTCGAAAATTAGAGAAAAATTCCATAAAATATTTCGGCATAAAAATAGTACTCAACCAAGGTGTATATGCTTCAAATAAATCAAATTTTCCTCAACCCACACAAAATTTAGCAACTATCCATCAAATCCCAAAACCACCGCCAACTAATATATATATATATGCTAAGCATAACCAATCGTAAGAGCTTCCGTTCGGTCTCAAGAAAGATGGTAGAAATTCTTACCCGAAATTGAAGGGAACCTGCGAGAGAACAGGGGCCGAGAACTGCTTCCAGCTTCCTCCAAAGTCGACTATAAACAACGAAAATCAACCAGGTTTTTAAGTGATTAAAACCCCAAAGCCACATATCATTATGGGTAGAAGAAATTCGAAAAACATTATGGGATTAAAAGAAACTTACCGGCGAAAACGCAG
Organism: Platycarya longipes; assembly: GCA_036559045.1. Lineage (NCBI taxonomy): Eukaryota > Viridiplantae > Streptophyta > Magnoliopsida > Fagales > Juglandaceae > Platycarya > Platycarya longipes. Next base: position 13,852,713 of record CM071792.1, on the reverse strand, counting down.
AGGTGCGAAGAACAGAGGAGTTCGGCGCAAGAGAGGAGGCAACAGAAATAAAGCCCAAATTGGAAAATACAGGTGCCGAAAGGGAGGTGAGGGAGATAAATTTCACTTGAGATGGAGAAACCGCCTAGAACGTGGGGGGTTAGGCGAGGGAAAGTCGGCAACGAAGAACAGAGGGAAACCGTCGGGGCAGGGGAAAGGAAGAAGAGAAAGGAAAAGAAAAGAAAGAAGAAGGGGCGGTAGGTTAAATACCTGAGGACAGAAACGGCGTCGTTTCTGGGGGGCTGGGCTGGGTCTCGCTTAAACCAACCTGGGCCTGGCTATGGGCCTTACATTTGGTATCAGAACCCCATCCATAAAAAGATGAAAATTTAGCAACAAATTAAACAACCTTCAGAATTCGAGTGTAGTATATATAGATCCAATGCATGCGTTAATGTGCACTGCTGCTGTCGAATCATGTGGAGCAGAGCCTTGTGCTGCTGCTGAGTGAGGTGCCGCGCGCAGACCTTTGTGCTTTTGAGTGAGGTGCCTTAAAACTCATGATTCCGGCATCGATCAATATTAACTTTCATTCTTCCCGTAACCCGGATGAACAGTACTGCTACTTCCTGGCGGCCTGTATCCCAGTACGTAATTAGATGAAAAAACATTACTATTTATTGCAGGTTGTCTCTACAAGATATAAAACGAAGTCTATTCATCATTAAAAAAAAAAAGTCTATTAATACCAATTTAAAATTGTTCCAATATTGGCTATATAGGGTAACAACAAGAAGTATATATATTGTTTGAAATCATTAACAATATTATATGGAAAAATTATTTGTAGTCTTATGGTATATAAGATTCGGTCATTCCTTTAGAAAAGAGGTAGATAATTAATTTTGAGATCAACGTGAAAAACTTCACTTTTTAGTAATAATTTCACTATTTTTTAAAAAGATTAGGTAGAGTTGGCACACATTAGCCATCTATATCTAGCAATACTGATCACAGGAAATCTTACATTTAAAATATAAGAAATGATAGATGCAGTCATGGAGCTGCAAGCGGCATGCAATCGCTTTATAAAAAATGAATATATATGGGATCCACTTGAAAAAAGTTAACTTTTTTCTAAAGTGACTGCATGCTGTTTATAACTCTACGACTGTATGTAGTATTACTCTTAAACTATTCTTTTAAGAGTTTTTCTTCATTACTAATTTATTTACTTTATATTATTATTTTGTTATTAATTAATTGCATGAGTGACAACTAATCAATTTATTGAATGAATTCGGTAGTATTGATATTATATGAACATTTGGGTAATTTCATCTGTGATCATGATCAACCTGGCCTCGACAACAAATAAGCCAATTCATGTTCTAATTTTGTTAGATCCTTATTCAACCTACAAAACCCACTCTAAGGCCGCATCTTCCTCAATTGCAAGTAGGTTTGTTTCTTCGGATTCAGGATTTGAAAATTTGGATTTCGAATCCAGATTTTTTTTAAGCATTTTAAATAAAAATATCAAAATTATTGGAAAAAAAAAAATAGAACCGGACTGGGTTGCCAGGTCCGGATGAACAAATCCAATTGCAAGTTAAAGAAGTACGCAAATAATATTAGAAATTTCATGCACTGTAATGCTTATTTTATTGTATTTGTTAGAATCTCCAGCCCTAGTACTGTAATTCGCAATACGACATACATCGAGTTTCACGGAAGGCGCCTATGATCTCAACGTACAATGGAAGGTAAGGAAGAGACACTCACAAAGTACTACTAGTACACCAACGAGTACGACTTCCACTTATAAGATTTATTCAAGGGCGCAGGAGATGAGGAGAACAAAGGGATAGATTGATTAATCGGCCTTGGACCATGTTTAAGAGTCTGCAATACATGATCACAGAAGCTTGATCACCAACTAATTGAAGTTGAAGTTGTAAAGGGGAACTCCGATCTGACTGTAATTAAGTAGGAGAACTCGGTCGGGATCTTCAACAAGCACATCACCGGTGCAGTTTAATAATGATCCTTGTATAATACGACTTTATAGATTCTTGATTATTGCCAATATTGGAGGACATTTGCCATACCCATGATCGAATGATCTTTCCCACAGCCTTGTTGAAGGCCATTACATGTTGATCTTGATCAGCCACCATGCATGGCACGTACGTCATGATGTCCTCGCTCTCGCCGGCGCCATCACATCCTAACTTTCTGACCCTTCCATGGCAGTACTGGTCTGTGACATGGTTCATTCCTAGTTGATCAGAGTGAAACATACATATGCGTAAAAGTTCGAATATTCGAATGAAGGGTGTAGCTGAACAACTGGAAGCTGGCCTGCTCCAGAGAATGGAGACTGGTTTTTTAGTGCAATTATCCACGAAATTTGATAGAATCTGAAGAGCCATCCAAAGAACCGTCACCTTCATCACTACTTGGTAGCATTCTTGGCACGCATATTTTTAGATGCAATAGAGCTTTTTCCCGGCATCAAAGTAGTGGCATGAACAGTTATTTTGAGTTGAGTTCCAATTACTGTCCAAGCTGAACAACATAAGAAAGCAACATGTTAATTATGTGGTAATTCTGGAAAAGGCATTGTGACAAAGTCGTCAATAATTCTCCAGGTAGCCAATGTACTAGACAAATGCTTTGTGCCAAAATTTACAGATCAAACACTACTATTTTATTAATCGAAGATTCTTTTTCTCTAATAGAAACATATATATATATATATTTGCTTGCAAATACCGTACTTATTTTCCTTGGAAACTATTTGTTACTTTCGTTTATGGAATACATATATGAGGTTCGTGTCTAGCTAGCAACATATTCAAATAAAAAATCTTAGGGAAATCTCTCCCATCAGACAGATCAACGTCGGACAGAACCGGGTATGGGGTACACATGGCATGAGAGCTTTAATTAAGATTATGTTTGGAATTGACAAGTACTTAACACGGGTGAGTCACGGGATAATATAATGTTATTATGAACAATAGGTAATTAATATTGGGAAGATATTTGGGGAAGTGTAAGTTTTTGGGATTATGTCAATATTCTTCTACAATTATCTATCTAAAAGACTTTTTGCGAATAAGAAAAAAAATGGCATACTAGAATCTCAGCAAGTTAAAAAATGACAGACAAACAATTACAAACAATCTAAATCCATGACTTTGATATATATTATACGTAGAGGCTAATCTCATTCATGTGAAAGCTTAAGCTAGCTATAGTATTAAGGAATAGTACTCTAGCGACGTCAGATTATAAACTTATTTTTATCGTAAAATAGATTTAACAGCATATGAAGTTATATCAGCTTATTAGATTACTTTTATATAATTCTTTTATAAATGTAGCAGTACTTTTAATTCAGAGACAATAAAGACAATGTGATTACAAATACAATTAAAAAGGACAGCATGTATATTGATCAAGATATAAAAACATTAATATAAGTTATTAGGGCCGAAATGCATACATTTGTCTCATACACTATATAGGGATCGAGATGGTAGAAATAGATCATGTAATTTGAGATACCATTTTTTAGAAGTTCTAATATTATAAGAAATGATCAGATCACTAGCCGTACTGGATATCATGAGTTGCATTTATGAAAGTTAATCATGTGAAAATGCAAGGAGGGATTGTTTAAGCAACCTGTAAATCATCAAATTAAAATGCAAGTTGTTTAGTCCTTAAATATATATATATATATATATATATAATATTTACTGATTTTCGATCAAGATTAATAAAGAATTAACACTAATAATTCCTTTGAGATGATCAAGTAAAAGAAAGACTTACATGTTCTAATACTTGGAAAAGGCATATCAATTATATATAAAGGGAGTTCAAAATACCTGAGATTGATCAACAGCAATATTAAAGCATGTCACCGATCGAGCTTAATTTCCAAGGCCAGGTTTCTGCTACAAATATATAGATGGATATATAGATGTAGCTTATCATAATGATCATTGTTAATACTTCACTATAAACCTAATTTTTAACATATTATAAGAAAATTACTTATTTACAGTTAGTTAATTTTAATAAAATGAATATTTATAATTAAAATTATTATGAATGATCTTTTAATCGTAATTAATTAATCATAAAAATCTATTTTTTTTGTAGCGATGACTGCATGCTGCAAATATTACAAATATGATCTGTAGCTTATCATAATCATGTTCGTATTAATGCTCCATAAATTCCATGAAAAGAGAAACATACCCAGGAGCAGATCAAAATGTTGTTGCATGGCTTTATAGCTAGCTAGGGGACGTTTAGCTCGTTCCTCGATATTATGTGGGAATATTGTCATGAGATATGAAAGAATATGGTGTATATAAAAGGTGCTTCTTTGTTGGCTTTGTGGATTAAAAAACAAAAACCCTTGTACAGTAAAGCCTAGTTTCTCTAGAAAAAGCCTTTTCCATCGTACTAAGGTTTTCCTCCAATTAAGAAACAGAAAATAACTCAAATAACCAAATGCTAATTCATATATGCATAAAGAAAAAAACAAGTGCATCAACGGGAAATCTCAGATTTGAATAAGAAAAGAAAGAAAACCCACTTTGGCTTATAAAAGAAATTATAAAAAATACCATTTAGCTCCAAGATTGAAGTTGAAGCTGAACCAAGTCGGAAAGGAGTGGGAGGCTAGCCGCAACCAAAGCCTAAAAAGAGTGGTAATTAACTTCGATCTTTCTCCGTCCCATGAAGAACTACATATGTATATTAAAAGAGAAATAGGGTGGGAGAGAAGATTGCATTTGAGGTTCATTGAATCTGGTCACTTCCCAGGATCGTATGTACAGGCCCCAAAAACAGTATCTGGGAGTCATTTGACACGCTGATAGCGCCAAACCAAGCACGCTTCCCCCCAAGCTCGTGCCCAACATCCCTTTTTGTAAAGTAATATTAAAGAAAAAAAAAAAGGATTATATATATTTTTATAGATACTCATTGTCCCGACTCGCAACTATATATTCCCTCTTTCGGTAAGGAATAATGCCAGTTTTTTCATCGACCAACGATAATATTCGTTGATGGTACTGAAAGAATTTCGAGGCAGATTCATTTTCTAGTCATATTAATTATTAATAGATGCTGCTATATGTTCGGTCGCTCAGCATGTATGGTTGGCGATGCTTATAGTGTAATTGTATTTTTTTAAACAAGTTTAAATAAATTATATAATAAAAATTTTATGTGCAACTATTTTTATGCGCATTCTTTTGTACATTCTATTAATATAATTGATTACATCACTTTTTCTAATATGAAATATATAATGCTCTGGTCTCGCAAGAGTCAGAGAGTTACATTCTATCACATATATTCACATTTAATACTATAATTAAAATTTTTAAATTTTTAAATATGGCATAAACCTTGGTCTTAAAATCCACTTACTCAATATTATCAATTCCAAAAATATTAAGTCACTAGAATAAAATAACATTTCCTTACTAAACCCTATCAATATTCATATAAATTCTCTATACTCAACCAACCATTCTTAAGTCTCAAATGCTTCATAAATCGATCATTGGCTGAAATATCCAAACACATCTGAAAAAAATATTCAGAAATAAGTAGTGAACTATCAACTCAGTAAGTAAAGAATATATACTAGTATGTACAACATGAGCATTTTCTATAAAACTTCATATGCATGAAACAAAAATCTCTTATTCATAGAAAACATTTAAAAAACATATTATCAATCGAAAAGCTGAGCGACTATTCATTTTTCATTTTACAAAGACAGAAAACAACTTTTCAAAAACAAAAACACATTGGCACAAGTAACTGTAAAAATCTAATCTTATCATCATATCAGAACATTAACTATGTTTAACCCCCGTGGTAGGGTTGTGCTATCCTTGGTGGCCAAACCAGATAGTATCATATTGTGAGACTTTCCCTTATTCGTTCTCGGAGTCCCGAGTGTGCACACCGGAAAAAAACACATAAAGGATCACTTTGTTCCCAAAGTGGTTGCATCCCTATCATATCATATCATGTTGGTACCAACCATATCACGTGAATCTATATCCTCATCTTAGAACCATATCCAGAAACAAAACCAAACAGATAAATATGTCAAAGATTTTCCATCTTTATATCATCTCAAACCACGTGCTTTTCACTTTTTTATCATTTTCTGATAAACAAAAACAAATCAAAAACATATTATTTCACATGTACAAGAAAATCATCATTCATGTCGCTTTTATACACATCTCAAAAGCATGTCAAATATTGCTCATGTCTACACATTTCATGTCAAAAAGAAACTTTCTTTGTCATATGAATTTTTATGAGAGGATGCAGAAATACATATACTGGGATTGTTTTCCCACTTTTCTTTTAAAAACATATCATGCATATTTTATAAAACCAACTTCCAATCATTTTTCTTTTTATGTAAATCTAGTATAGGAACCCCGTTTACCTGGATTTCTTAATTTTTTAGAAGCATCCTCAATAAAACCAAAAAAAAAAAAATCAATCTTCCCCATAAAATATCATGTAATTTGTGCAAATTTTCAAATAATCACAGACCTCGAAAATAGAACTTGAGATATAAAATCCAATATCTTTCCGTAATATATAAAGATCCTTGGAACCATGTATATCAATGCTCCCCCAAAATGCTTGAAAGCAAATTCTTCCAGAATTCTAAAAATTACAAATTCTCTTATACCTCGATCTTCACTTAACAAACTCCTTAATAACCCAAAAGAATATTCAACTCCAGAAAGTTTAACATAACTACAACAAAATCTATAAAAGTAGAAAAGAGAAGACTTAATCGCTTTCTTCTTAATGTGATTCTAAAATGAGGCTTTACTCTTACTGTTCATTAAGAGATTCATGTTTTAAAAAAAACCATATATTATTGCTAAAATAATATAGTTCAAAACTCTGTTTTCCTTTTAGGTTATACATAAAAAGAATAAAACTTTTCCATAAAACCAAATCGTACATGATATAAAAACCAACTTATCATTAGGGTGTTTTAGTAAAACTATAAAACGCATAACTGAAGTAATTGTATAGCACAAAAACTGAAACAGGGCCATAAAACCATGCGATTGAAAATAATTCACTGACAGAAGGCGAGCTCGCGACAGAGAGGAGAATATCGGCATTGGTTGGCTATGGCGACATGTCTACGGCGGTGTGGTTGAAAGCGACAGCAGGTTCTGTGGAAGAGAGAGATGAGTGAGAGGGAGATAGAGCATGAGATAGAGAGGAGAAGAGAAAACTTATCGTTAGGATCAAAAGCAACCGAGAGGTACACAATGGAGGAACACTCATTATAGCCTTATCGAGAGGGTCATGACGAACTGGGGTGGTGCTATCGGTAGATTTCGGATGGTCTCCGCTTGTTTTAGCGTGGGGTGTGGCTGAGGTGAAGTGTGCATGGTGGGCAAGAGCATGGGACTGCTCTATTTTGGGTGTCAAAAACAGGGGCCATCTAGGTAGTCTTTGGCTAATCTGTGCAGTGGTTGATCACTTGCAAGGGGTAGTGTATGGTGGGGTCTAGAGGAAAGAGATGGAAGCCTATCTTGATGGGAAAAAAGGTCTGAACGTTGGTGATGAGCAAGGGATTGAGGCACCTCAGAGGGTAGCTGTAATAGCCCAAATTTTTCTAAGGTAAATTATTTTATGGATATTATTTTAAGGAGATTTATTTGATGCATTTATTTATTAGGAAATTAGAATGGGAGATTTAGTTGAGGAATGTGAGATTACACTTAGTATTGGAAATTATGCATTTTCGTATTAATCTGTCGAGTTTTAGAAAAACAGGCATAAGTTATTCATATGGGGTCCAAATGAGGTGATTCCAATTGGCATAGAACCTTAAGAGATAGATCTAAAACTTTTATGTTTGAAGTTTCCTGAGATTAGGAAGGAATCAATAACTTATTTGGGAATCAAATAAGCAGCTTTGGAATGGGCTTAAGTGGAACCCGAGTTGGATAATTGAACTAGATTGGGGCATGTAACTAATTAGGCAACTGGTTTTAGGATTCTCTGGGATTAGGACATGTGTAGGGATAGTTAGGAACGAATGGAAAGTTGATTTGGAAGTCAATTGAATAGTTAGGGTGATGGGAACTCAAAGGGAGCCAAAATCTGGTTGATTGGTGACTAAGTGGATCAAATTTGGCTCTACCTTAACTAAACTATGAAGTGACCTTCTAGAACTTGTTATGAGAAGACCTAAGGGAGTTGGGAAGGAACCAAATGGGTAGGAAAACCTGGAGATGGGCGTGTGACACAAGGGGAGAGCTGGAGATGAGAGATGCATGCATGGTTAGGTGAAATGCCACCTCACCTCTTATCCCTTTAGCTTACTTCTCAGCCATGGATCAAAATGGGCAGCCAAACCATCTCAAATGTGAGCCCTTGGATGCCTAATTTAGCTGCAAAGCCTAGGATTTGGGAGGCTTAATCCTCATCATTAGATTCACTTAGATGGACACCTCATCACATGCAAATCTGGCAACTAGTGCACCTTAGGTGCATTTCCCTTTCTCTCCCTCATGTTGGTCGACCACCACCCTATAAATAGAGCCTTGAGAGCTTCCTAAGCTCCTTTAGAAGGAGAGAACACTTGCCCTTTTGAAGCCATACCAGAAAACCCTCCCCAAACCCTCAAAGTGATCACTTGTGAGCTAAGTGAGTGTGTGTGGGAGATAACTTGTAGGAAGTTGGTTGGATCAATTCTCTTGAGCTTGGAAGAAATTGTAAGTCCATATTCTAGCTTAAATTAAGCATGGAACTGGTTTATTGGCATGATTGAGCTATGTTTGCTAGTAGTGAACACTTGAGAACATGATTAAGTGGAAATGGACATATGAGTAGGATTGATTGTAATTTGTCTTGTTAATATGTTCAATAAAATTGTAGAAACTTAGATTTAAGTTTTTAAGAAGATAAATAGGGTGTATGAAAGAGATTGGCATGTTTTGAGTAGAAAAACCCTTAGAGCCGTAAGTTCGCTCGACCCTCGCTCGACATGTGAGTCGAGCGAAGGCAAAATATGAACCCTCGCTAGAGTTTCGCTCGACACCCGCTCGAGCGAGTCCCAACCCGAGACTTCGCTCGATCCTCGCTCGACAAGCCGCTCGAGCGAGATGCCCTGTTTTGCTTAGACTTAGGGTTTCCTTAGAATAGAATTGGGGGTTTCAAATGGGAAGGGTTATAAGTGAAATAACTCATGTGAATAAGAGATGAATAAAAAGAAAGAAAACAATTTATATAAAGATTAAGTTAGTCACGTCGTGACGGGGACGGCGAGACGTAACGCCCGGATGACTGACGTGCCGGCAGGGACGGCAATACGTAACGCCTGTCGTGATATGAGAAATATGTGATCTCCACGGGGACGGCGAGACGTAACGCCCGTGAAATTGATTTGAATAGCGGGGACGGCGAGACGTAACGCCCGCAGTAATATGTGTATATGTTTTGTGTCATAACGGGGACGGCGAGACGTAACGCCCGGATGATTGACACCAGACTCATCATAACGGGGACGGCGATACGTAACGCCCGGATGATTGATGAGTGTATGTGATGGGGATGGCGATACGTAACGCCCATCAGTGACATGAAAGAATAAGAATTTTAAGGGGAAAAACAATATAATTTAATATAAGATCATGGGTGAGTTGAGAAAGGTATCTGTTAGACAGTGGTCTTGTGAGGGGTATATTAGGGTATTTCCCTTGTCATTAGTGGTAATAACTTTATGGTTGTTTTCCCTGTTTCCTTTAAGCTGTTTATGTACTTACTGAGATTTCATTCGAAATCTCACTCTTTTGTGGCTCCATATATTTTGTGCATATTATTTCATACAGGATTCGATGACCAGCAGGGGGACAGCCCCGATGATACAGGAGACTTCGGGGAGTCCTGAGGGACTTTCCGACTATAGCCCTTATCTGGACATTTCTTTTGTTTCCTTCGGACCTCCTATCAGTAGTCGACCCACCGGAGCTTGGAGTCTTGACGCATCCACTTTTGTTGAGGAGAGGCGACGTACGGGATGCTGCATAACCTTAGGAATAGATGGCTCATTGTCCATGTGTGGGGTTTGTGTGACTCCACAGGGACAACAGCTCCAGCGAGACTTTAGTATTAGTATGGATAGGTTTCGCTATGGGAGAGAATATCCCGAGGTTAAGGGGGAGAAAGAGTGAGGTGAATGAAAGTTCTTTTGGGATGAATGTAAAATATTTTACTACAGTTTGGACTTGTATATGTAAGAAGTACAATGTTTAAGTTTAATGAATGTTGTATATGTATTTTCCGTGTGATCTTTAGAAAGTCTTATATTGCAAAACCTGATCCGCTGCGAATTTAGTGATTTATGCTTTTATTCTTGTTAAGTACGAGGGTGAGTAGCCAAGTGTTGCTCATCCAGACACCTTAATTTACGTTAAGTCCCAGACGTAAGTTGGGGGCGTCACAGTAGCGACGTCATGGAGCTTCTTTATACATGAAGGGGAGGCTAATGTTTGAGTTGTTTACATGAGTGATCGGAAAAGCCTAGATAATATAAGAAGGAGGATCCGAGTATGTTAAGCAGGAGATTTTGTGTGAGGAACTAAAAGAGAAACCGCTTAAATCGTGAAGGTTCGATTCAAATGAAGAGAAGAATCTGGATAAAAGTATATGGTGGCACGTTGAAAACCCTGGTAAAGAGTTGAGTCATGCATACGTGGGACACGTAGAGGACCACTAGCAAGTTTGAAAACAAATAATCATTTTACAGATATGGGTTGCAAATATTTCATATATCCAAAGCATCGGAGCGGGGTGTTACAAAATAAATATTTTGGCCAATCATATGAAAAATGTTCAAAAAATATGTAAAAATGACTGTACATAATAACAGTCATTATACAAATATATTAGTATCATTTCTTTAGCTCCCGCTGGAATACAAAAACTGATTTATCTAGTTAATCCCATTATTACAATTTTCTTAAATTTATATACATTTAAAATATAATAAACAATTCAACATTTTTAAATCATAAAATAATAATAATATTAAGAAATAATATTTTATTCAACTTTTAATTTTTATCAAAAAGTACCATCTTATTTCATCTTACTATCCAGATTCCAAATGGACCTTTAGTTATTAAAAAGAATTATAATAATGTATAAGCACTCAAATTTAGAAGATAAAATGAAGGAACAAATTAACTAACATTTTTTGTAGCCTTTGTGGTTGGTAGCCTTCTCCAAAAGGGATCTAAAGCCCTTAATCTACTGGCAATAACATTCAGCTTCCAACTAATTAACAACCAATTTACATATAAGATAATATCTTTTTTAATTATAAAATATTTTTACATTATTTTTTATTAATTTTTTAGATTTTTATTTCCAAAATTGTTAACTGATTGTCAACAAGTTGGAAGGCTATCATTATTCTTAATCTACATTTCACTTTTCTGGAGATGTCTTGGCTCATAATCCATGGGTAATTTTAAATAAGCATTAGATTTAATTCATATCGTAGACAAATTATACTGGTTGAACCTACTTAGGATCAATTATTTATTATAAATGATATTTAGTCGTAGAATGCGTAAGTATCAAATAATCTATTTAAAAAAAGTGAATAAATATTATACCCACATAAAAAAATTAATTGTTTAATAATAGACCACATTTTTTTTTAAAGATTATAGTGCATGCACGATAGTATCTAACATTACTCATTATTTATATGATTAGTTAACGTAGCTATTACATCAACAATGTCATGTCACTAAGTTCATATAACAGTGAGTAATGATTTATACAAATTTTAAGTAAATAAATTTTGCATAATGTTGCCTATATGACTAACACAAGAGGAGATGAATTGTACTACTTAAAAAATTAACAATTATGAATCAAATACACATATAAAATATACACAAAATACACATCAATAGGAATATAAAAAATAAGGATAAGAGAAGCAAATTCAGTATTTTAACGAAATTCAATCCTACTGCATACATCCTTGTTTCAAGTTATTTATTGAAGATTGTCAGATTCACTATTCAAACTCTTTTAAATGAAGATAAAAACATATTACACCTTTAAGCAATACCGCTACAGAAAATTCATGTAGAACAACATCTACAGTTATAATCATTTTATATGTGGTGATTCAACTACTCCCTATGTAAAACATCTTCTATACATATAAGGATTCTATACATTTTTTTTCTGATATAAGAGTTGATAGTAGGTAGATTATCAAAAATTACTCATCAATAAGTGAAAAAAAATACATTACAAACTTTATCGCTCTCAAAATAAATAAGTGTTAAGGCTCAATACTTTGAGAAGAAAGATTAAAAGTTTGAATGAATGTTTTAAAATTTACAATTATAGTGTGTATGCTCTTGCAATTGTAAATTTGAACATCTTAATTGAATTATTTATAGGTATATGAAACTTTATTTTCAGATTTAAAAAGATTCACATGTAAAAAATAACCACTACTCATTCTTCAAAATTTTAATTAAAAGTTTTCCTTTTTACAATTATCAAAGATAACATCACTCACTTTTCAAGATTTTCACACCTAATTTTTTTCTTTTCGCATATGACAAAAGGAGCATTATTTACTTTTCAGATTTTTCAAACAAAATCAACTACCTTTTGCATATGTCAAAAAGAGCATTAATAACTTTTCAAGATTTTCAAATAAAATATACACATGTGAAATATGAAAATCAATAATCTTTCAAATTTCTAATATTCAAACTTGTAATCATGTCATGCACATGTAAAAAATAACATTTAATTATTTTTTAAAAATTCAAAATTTTAACTATTAATTTTTAAATATATCATGCACATGTGAAAAATATAATTAAAGGTTTTATGATAAAATATTAATTTCAAACATTAATCCAATTTCAAATTTTATCAAGTGATATACAAAATTACTTTAAGAGATTTATTTGTATACTTATTTCCTTTCTTATACATGTTTGATTCATTGATGTATTTTACTCTATTATATAAACTACTTGAATTTGAGATTCTTTTATCTTGAATTCATTTGTTAATATCAAAATTCATATGTAAATATATAATTAGATGAAGTTTAAAACTTTAGGTTTAACAATCGATCTCCATTTTTTATGATAGCATATTTAGTAAAACTCTAACGCTTGTAGTAATACTTAAGCTTTTCTTGAGAATGTGCGTTAGTTTTTTAAATAATAGATAAACTTAATCAACATATATAACAAGCTTAATGATTCAAAGGATCTTTATCTATTAAAACATTGGAGAGAACAACGTTAATGTTCTAGTCTAAAACTTCTTCCCTTTTTGAAATTACTAAAAAGGAACTGTCGTAACCAAGAACAAATAAAAACAGTGAGTAAGTAAAAACTGTGGAAAGCTGTATAATTGGATCTGCTCGGATCCTAACAAGTAGTGTTGCAAAGCTTTGAGACCTAGCTTTATCAATTTAGTGTCAAAGGAAATTTAAATCCGTTTGGTGTTCTTGACAAATTGGATTTGCAAGGATTTGAAAACTCTATATTTCTATTTAAAAAGGTCCAATTCACCTATCGGATGCTCATGAAAAAAAAAAAAAATTTAACATTTCTTATTGACCTAGTTTCTATTTATCTAGAGCGATAGTATGGTCGAGAAATTCTTTTCCATTAATGTTCCAAACATGAATCAAGAACTCTTTACATCTTAATCACTCATTTTCTCTCATGAGGCTATCAACACCCTGGTAAGAGCATAAATGTATTTTTCTGTATGACTGATTTTGAGGTTGGTGTAGAATCAAGAACTCTCGGTACTTAATATATTATCTTTGTTAGGACTATATCTTAAAGGTTATTGGCGAGAATGAGTGAGGTCGATCAACTTAACAGTTAAATATTTGAATTGTATCAAATATTAACTTGCTAATAAAATATAGAAATAATAAAAGGTTCAAGTAAAAAAACAAGGAGTTGAAGAAATTTACAGAGTGGTATGCTTGTGACCTTCAATTACTCTCTCTAGTTTAGCTAAATAACTTTTGACAATATGCATCTAGCATATCTTCTAATTTTGACTAAGTATGATTTTAAGAGATGATAGTTTATCTTGTTCTTATTTATATCTCTATAAAGGCAATATTCAGCTTCATCTAAATCGCATTAAATCCTTTTCACATCTCTATAATTTATCTGCATTCTTATTTTACAAATTTTTAATAAGTTGTCAACTTCTTTAAGTAATCTTTGTGATCAATATATGATGAATTCTTCATCTAAGTCACAAGTTATTTCTGCATCTACCTGCATAAATGCCATGATGTCGTATAAGAGTGATCCGACTAATACGTCAGATGATGAAGCCATTTACGTAGTTGTTAGTCTTGATACTCATCATCCATTATCTCATTTTCTTGGTAGTTGCAGTCTAGAACTGGTGAGATTGAAAAGTTTAACGAGAATATTTATATACTTCAACAACTTATTCATGAGTCTAACAAAAAAACAAGTGAAGTAGAAGAATAAGAATTTAAAATTATTGTTCGCCTCTTTATTTTGACTAACTAATCCTTTAAATAAAGATAGCATGTTGATATATGAAGAGCAAGAGTATTTGAAAAATGAGGCTAAATGTCTTAAATTTTTGTAAGTAATTTCAGATAATAAAATAAAAATATTTGATAGATATTCATGGCATGCATTATTCTTATTTATTTTCTGATTATGTGTAGTTTATTTTCTGGAAGGAGTTGTGTGAAAATATTTGCCAACTGATCGTGTGTGCTTGTGAATTATAGTACAATATTAGCCTTCTATACATGAGCTCAGAGATAATATATAATCTCAATATGCTTAGTTCTATAATGTTGTATAGGATTCTTTAAAAGATTTATAATACTTGTATTATCACGTTGATTGGAATATAATTATACATAAATTTAAATTTCGCATGTTGTTGCTTCATATAAGGACTTAAGCACAACAACTAATCATAACAACATATTCTGCTTTAGCAATAGATAATTCAACAAAATTTTACTTTTTACTAAATCATGAATAATTGCATGACCTAAGAAATGATATGTTTCATTAATTCTTTTTCTATAAAACTTACTAGGACATTATTCAGATTGATGTCATCACATCCACAAAGCTTCTTCAAAGGAAATTTCTTATCGAGATAAATGAATTATACACACATGGCTCTTGTCTCACAATATAAAGCACCAAATGCAATCGCACATTCAAGACCTATAAGCCACTACAATTTCAATAATAAGAGCATCTCCAAAATTATCTCTAACAGATTAATACTATATCTTGAAAAATCATCTTCCCATCCCAAAGTGACTTCATCCTTGAAAGAATTATTCTAAATAACTACATTCTAACCCAAGAGATATTTTCTTCTATGAAATATAAAAAGGAGCTCATGGTAGGATGACTCTCAATATTAATATGAAAAAGGCCTTTGACCACTTTGAATGCAGCCAATTAACAAGGTCCTTCACCTCCATGGCTTCCACCCTAAAGTCATCCACTGGATCCATCAATGCTTCTCTATAGCTACTTTCCCCATCCTTCTCATTGGTAGTCTGGTGGAATTCTTCCCATCCAAAATAGGTCTTAGACAAGGAGATCTATTATCTCCCACTCTCATCATACTCTAGACCTTTTATCTAGATATCTCCTTTTCAAAGAAAATCGAGACAACATCAAAGGAAGTAAAACCAATCAACAAGCATTGCACATTACTAATCTATTTTTTGTAAATGATCTTATCATCTTTGGTTTTGCAACAAGAAAAACTGCTACAATCAAGAAGTACTTAGAAGTTTACTCCTTTTTCTCTAAGCAAAATATCAACCACAACAAATTTGGAATCTTCTTCAGTCGCAACACACCTCTAACCTTAAGATTTCTCTCCACTCTTAATATCGCTCTGCAGAGCCAATCATATGCCAACACCTTGGCCCACCCTTATTCATACATAGATTCCATAAAGAATTCATCCAAACAATCCAAACTAGGATAGAAAGAAAAACTATCTCAAGTTGGCCACACCACCCTCATCAAATCCATAGCCACAACCATCCCAACCTACACCATGTCTACCTTTCTTACTCCCCAAAAGCACAAAATATTCAAAAATTTCAGGTTCAATTTTAAAGAAGAAAAACACAAAAACCAATCTATAATCTAGGTTACATATCCATCTGTCTTCCAAAGCATATTTGTGGACTAGACATCAAAATAAGCTACAATCTTAATTGAGCTCTCATTACTAAGTTAGCATGGAATATCCACACAACACCACCACTACAATGGGTGTCCCCCTCACAAGCAACAAGCAAATACCTTTGGCAACCAAAGGAAAAGGAAGATAGCAACCACTCACCACCTATTTAACCAGCAAACCATCAACAAAATACTCCAAATCTAACTCCATGCAATCCCATCTAATGGCCATCACTTATGGCTTGCAGACCCCAAAGAAAAATCCTCAATCAAATCTACTTGCAAAATTAAAATCCAACCTTATCTCAACCATCCATCTCTAATTCACTTCACATAATGAAAGCACACATGGAGACTAAATGTCCTAGAAAAACTAAAAATGCTCCCATGAAAATCGATCTGAAATATCGTTCTAACTCGTATCAACATACTCAAATACCCATTCCTAATCAACCGAGAACACCTACAATGCTCACTTTGAGAATCAGAATAAGAAACCCTAGAACACCTTTTCCTTCATTGCCCTTCCACCATAATCATCTAGCAAGGCCCATGGCTATTGCACATCTGAAAATTCGCAAACCTTAACATCAAAGATTGGATTCGACTCATTTCTAATCATAATTCAACCTTCCAATCCACTAACCTCACTTTCTTCACATCCTAACCTTAGACATGACTTGGATGGCCCGAAACCAAGTCATTCATAGAAACTATAAACCAAACCCCATCAACACAACATCCACAATCACAAGACTTGGCCTAGAGCATGCACAAGTCAAATAGCAAACCCTCTAAAAAGATAGTCCCTGGATAGCCCCAACAACATATGCTCTCAAAATCAATCACGATATGACTATATGAAAGGAGCACTCAATCAAAGAACCTTAGTCTCCATATCCTAGACTCCATGGGTTCCCTCTGCAATTGGACAAACAAATGCCTTAGCCTTGAACCTTCAATACGTGCTGCCCTAGCCACCCTTCTCGAAGCTTCGAAAGCACAAAACAAACATTTTAGGTGGATCACTATTGAATTGAGGAGACTAAAAACTCATAGGCACTCTGTCAACCTTTTATATAGTCACGATGAAAAATTGCACTCATCCTAAATACAATATCAACCATTTTGGAAGCAACTCCTGACTGGAACATCTCTCAAGTTCCACATAATGTGAATTCTACAGCACATGGTTTGGCAAAATGGTCTACATCCTCTCCATGAATAGGAAGCACTCCCTTTTATTTGCAACCTACCTACTCCCCTTTTCATAGGAAAAGGACCACCCACCCCTTTCTAATATTTGCTAATTTATATAAACAATACATTTTAAGTATACAAATTAAATAAAAATCATTAATCAGTGTGCTAGCACTATAAATTGTGGAAAATGAGACTTGGTCCCATGAGTTTGTCCTCTCAAAATTACCGCTCGGGTATTATTGTTTTAGTTTTTTATTCTCTTTTAATAGTTAAGAAGTGATTAGTGAAGTGATGTATTTTTTTTTGTTAAAATGTTTAAAGATGTTTATAATTGTTTGAAAGGAAAAGAAAAAAAATGTAATTTTGTACTAGTGGTAAGTTAGAGGGGGCAAACTCATGGAGTTGAGTGTGTGTCTATATATATATATATAAATTTCTGCAAGGGATGAATTCTAAGGCTAAATGTTTGACATGATAAGCCATAGTGTAGCAATAAGTGGCCGCCCAATAATCATGTCTTTAACATAAAAAAATAAGTCATCAATTAGCTACCATACCTTTGGTTATTATCTACAGTCCGACTATTGACAGCTTTTAAAAATTACGACACGTTTTTAAACGTAAAATCAAATTTTATTTGATTGTTGATATGATCAACTAAAGGAAATTAAGCAGAGGTCAAAATAATGTTGATTACTCTAGCATAGCAATTACCATGTTGGTGAAGGAAGATATAAAGCATTATATATTAGTGTTAACTCTTATCTCAAAATTATTATTTTTGAGATAACAAAAATATTAATAACAGTAATGCTCAAATTTTTTTGACAATTTCTTTTCTTTAAATGAAACGTTTCTTTTGAGTCAAAAAGTATAACTGTTTTAGCATTTTACTGTTCGAATTGCGTATGTAAATATACATACACACACACATATATATATATATATATATACACGTCAACCACACACAAAGTTAGTGTTCGAAATAAAATCATGACTAATCTCTCAGGTGCAAAATAGATCCTCACCAAAGAGAGTTTTTGAAGTACACTTTAGATAATTCAATAGAAAATCTCTCCTATCCAATTCCCTAGAAATTATAAATACTAAAAGGTTCAAATCAAAAAATGTCAAAAACAAACGTCAAGAATAAACGTTGAACAAACGCCAATTAATAATATCTAATATTTGGTGTCTACTGTGTACTGTACAATATCTATAAATTGGAAATGAAAAAATGAGTCTGAAACTGAAGGAAATGAAAATGACGCATTTTATTTATCATACCTTATCAATTACTATTTGTCTGCATTTGTCCTTATTATTATTAGATCTAGAGTTTAAATACCATCATGACCAAGACTTATCACTTGAGCCAATCCTAAGGATTCAAATTATGCTCTTACTTTATTTTACTGGAAATCATAGTATGTTTTGCAAAATCATATGCATTCTTATATTAATCAAGCATTGCCATTGTGGTGTCACGTGCGGAACTTTGAACTTTTATATGGCCTAATATAATTCAACCTAACTAACTAACATAGACAATTTCGGGAGTGAATTACACAATCTTAACTTCTGCGGCTCTCGCCACCATCACTTCATTTTCATCTAGGAAAATGATAAGGAACCCGATAGGGTCTTGATTTGGAGACCTACTTCTACTTCTAATTCTTTTTTTTTTTAATGATTAAAAAAATATTATTTAATAATATTATGAATTTTTTATTTTTAAAAATATTTAAGTGTTTAAGAAATGATATAAAATAAAATAAAATAAAATAAAATAAAATACACTAAATGAACACAAAAACATGACCCTTCATCGAACTCGCTAGCAACGCCCTTCATCTATGGCCACCACCACCTCTGATACCTCATTTTACTCCACGGCCACTGACCATACTTTGACAAAGCTCCCTGGTCTCAACCCGCTAATTAGGATTTACCATACATATTGCACAATATACTTCGAAATCTTCTGTAGCTCTATAGACGTAGACACGTTGAAACACATAAACCAAAGTTCGTGTGATTAGTTTTCACTTTTTTTTTTTTATTCTCTTATCATTCCTAACAACTTTCACCACCTCCAGTATTATCAACACCATTTACCACCACAACTCACCATCGCCATCGCTAGTACTCTTGCCTATCCCTGTCGGATGCCAAACCAAGTTGCCCACTAGCTTAATTAGCACTAGCAACAATACAAATGATTCCCATGTAGTAGAATAAAGTTAATTTCTGTGCAATGAATGTGACATTTCACCCTCACAAACACTTTGATATTCATATAACTATTTTACAACTCATTTCATAACCAGCAAATATAATAATGCCACTTCATCAGAAATTCTAAATTGCTTTCAAACTTTCCATACCAACCTCCATTCCAAACAATTGTAAAAAGAGTTTTAAAAAAATTGTATATATATCATTAGTCTTTCATATTATGAGAGAGAGAGAGAGAGAGAGAGAGAGAGAGAGAGACTACAACATCAAAGATAGGACAGATCCTGTGATGAACAGAATGTTTAACCATTGCCATTGGAGAGCTGACTTTCTAGATTACATCAAGATTTCAAATAAACAGGATGAAAGATTCAAAGCATTTTAAAAAATAAAATACAATTAATTTCTCTTTAGAAAATGACACAAAAATCAAATATCAATTCTTGATTACGGTCAAAAAAACTCCCCAAGTACCCAATTCCTCCCACGTCCATGGTATCAAATGGCCCGTTTTAGGTAAGCAGTAAGGGATTTGAGACCAAGAATTCAATCCACGTCATCAAACACAAACTCGTGGTGAAGTTGTCTTCCTCGTATATGCAGAGACCTCAAAGACCACTCATAAATTGGACAAACCCTCCCAGCCAAAGGCTTAACACAAGAAGGCTGCAAAGAATATATAAACTATAGAACTGTTTCCATGGCATAGCAACCAAGTATGCGAAGGAATGTTGCAAATTCCTGTCAAAGAAATAGAAATAACATTGTGATGCAAAACTCAAAAGAAGGTGACTTCAAGAAAAGCACCATGTTTGCTTATTTAGATCTAAGCGTGGATAGTGGGAGAGAGACAGAAACATGAAGTAGATCCCTGAGTATTTAATTTGGTCTGGGAGGTTATTCACAGATACAACAATAAATTTTGTGGGAGCCACTTTATGTATTTGTCTCTTTCACACTCTAGAACCTAAAAGTTAGGACAGAAACTCGAGGATCTAATTCCACTTTGCTTTTGGTATTGTAACAATGTGGACCAACAGTGTGAAGCATTACTACTAAATAATTATCAATGCCAACCTACAAGGACGATGCTATGTATTGATAACACCTGGCAGGACATCAGTATATAGTTTAAGCACGAGTCAGCGATATTATGGCTTACACTGTAAAATTTTAGCATTGACAAAATTACTTTAGCAATCCTAAAAGTAAAAACCTAACAAAGGAGTGAGAGGGTTTTTAACTCAAATGTTGGATAGAGATTATATACTAACGGAGGGCTAGAAACATATGGATTGCAGGTTGATGAGAAAATCCTCTTGACCTTTAACAACAAGATAGAGAACTAAGGATGGGGATTTTATTTTTCCTAGCTGAAGTTAAAAGTAGCATAGAATGGACAGATTCAAGAAGCCTTGCTGTCCATTACAAAAGTTAATGGCGGGTCATAGTTTATGAACATATGTGCATACATACATGTATGCATGTAGAAGTGGGAGGAGAGAGAGAGAGACAGATGGATGGACGGAGAGGAAACTTTTGGGCTTTCAACCTTAAAATCTACAGATGCAGTTTGAGAATTTTTGGATTATCAAAGAATGGAAAATGCTGAATATATTCAGTCAAGCCATCATTAGATTCTGAGTGATGACAAGACAACTAGCATAAGAAGGCATAATTTGTGCGGTAGAGAGTGACAAAAAGCAAACCTGCAAATGTCCTAAAGCAGTTTGTGCACGGGGCTCTGCCATAGAAGCCTCAAAATCAATATAGAACAGGTAGTCAAAATATCTGCAACCACAAATGATTAAATAAAAAAGCAAGGGCTTTCTCATTCCCAACTCATATTAAAAGAACTCTTCCTTTATCAAGTTAAGAAGAGCACACAGTAATAGATGTTCAATGTAGTCAATGATGCTCTCAAACTAAATATTGACATTTTGAAATAATGGAAGAAACAAAGATTAAGAACAATAATTTGATAGGTACGATGTGCTTCTGATAGAAATAGAAGAAAGGCGAAGTGTTGCCCCCATATTCCAATAGCATTGGCTTCCCTTAAGGTATATAAAATCACTAACTGCTTAATATCTGAAGTAGCCAATGATGCAACCCGTGAGATTTTTTATTTCTTGATAGAGATTATTTACTTTTGTGATAATTGTCAAAAAGGAAAATATGTTGGTTCTATAGATGCAACGGGTAAAATTTCTCAACAGTTCAAACATCTTAATGTTGAAGTCAAATCCCACAATTAGAATAAATGCAGAGGTTAAATTAAATTAAAATGCCAAGCGCAACAGCATAAGGAAATGATTGGTTGTCTTTAGACACAATGGAAGCCGTGCCTTGCTGCACTCATCTTCTAGTTAAAGTTAAATGCATCTGCATGTGCAACAATTATGCATTGCTGCAAAACATATATTTGACAAAAATCACCCCAATACACTCTTACTTATTTTTTAAACCAACTGAATGAAATTGTCTAATAAGGCACTTTTGGTATCAATCTGGTCCTCAAAAGTTGTGAAGATAGACTCACTTGGCACTCCCTGTGTTGGAGTCATCGACTACCCTTAATGGTTGTTTACGCTGTGGCCGACTTTCAATCTGAAATTGCATGGAGATCAAAGTTGATGGACAATGCTACAGACTAATTAAAACAACTCATTTCCAAGGATACCTTTGTTAAATTTATGTCTCTCAGTGCAAACACTGCCAAGGCTTTAAATAGAACTCCAGGGCCTTCATCCAAAGTAAACACAATGCTTGTCTGAAATTAAGGACGGGGATATTCAACATTAAAAAATTAATGGGAAACCCCAAAAAAAAAAAATTCCAAATATCTTACCTTAAAGGGCTGATTAGTTCTTGGAATGATTGGATCCCTCGCAAGTACCAGAAAACGAGTAACAGTATCAGAGTCATCCTGTATATGCCATGGAATTAAATAAGAAGTAGCAATCCCTATGAAAAAAAAAATCCTCAAGACTAAGTACAATTTGTTGGGATTAATTTGTTCAGTGAGACTTAACTCACCTCAAATAAAAAAGAATACCTTAAGAGTAAATGGTCAAAACAAATACACATAAGGTAGCTTAGGCATTCTGTACTAACATTACAAAAATGTCAAATCATTTTTGTCGGTAAACAGGAATTTTATTGATGATATAAATAGGAATAACCCAATTACACGGGAAGAAATCTCAAATCATATGTATAGACTGTGGTGATGCAAGTCCCCACAGCTAAGTTTTTGCCCCTCCTGATGAAACCTCAATTGAAGGAGAGGTCACAATCATCCTATGACACAGGCGTTCTTTTGAAAATAAAAAGTTTAGCAACTAAACTGATGGTAAGCAAAATTATTAATGAACATAATAATGATTAGTGTACAATAATGGATTAATTCCTTTATATTTATAGAGATAGAAAGAGTATTCTCCGGAGATATCTTGGTTTCAAAGAACTAAACAGTCATATATTTTAAATTATTTTAGTTAGAGCTGCAGTTAATGTGGTTTTCATTTTTAAGAGGATTAGAACCGATGTTTTCTTAATCACCCCTTCCTTTTAGCGGAGGAATACCATGCTTACAACTAGTATAAAAGTTGCATATGTAAAAGAAAGTATACAGCAAAGAAGCAGAAAACTAGACAAATAGCAGACAAAACTAGTGTCTGAAGCTTGGGAGCCCAGTCTTGTCCAAAAGAAAAAGCCCTATCAGTTAGATGTGGTTTAGGGGAAAAACAACAGCTATTTGGTCCCCCAAAATTTCACCAATAAATTTATTTCATCCCTTTCTTTCTAATTGTAGAAATGTCGCCATTCTAACACTTAAAATTTTCTCCTTCCCTTGAAGTCTCTTAAATTAAGAAATCAGTCACATGTTATTAAAACCAGAGACTGAACTAGTTTGCTTGGCAATGGTATATGCAATGTCTACTAAAAAGGTTCTAAATTTTTATTCATTTTTTTATATATGAAAAGAAAAAAAAAAACCCTACTAGCTCTCATTTTGGAAAAGTATTCTTCTGGTAAGCGTGCTTCCAATTTGCCGTAATCAGGGGATAAGTTCCAATACTTATAAAAAAAAAAAGTTTGAATTCAAGGTCCCACAAAATAGAATATATAAATTTTATTTACAAGCTGTTTGTGGCATCCCACTGTATTCTTCTACAAAGAAGTTGGCTATATCCCAAGTGAGCATTATCTAGCTAAAGAGTTTTAGTTCAAAATTAGTAAAGCATTTTCTCCCTTTCCACCCCCCAACCCCCTTTTTTGGTCCAACCGAAAACGCGATTCCTCCAAATTCCGATCACATTAAAACTATTGCATCACCAAATCCAAACATATCCTTGAACTACAAAAAGTCCATGACCAATTATAAAGCAAGCCCAATTAAAACCACACGGTAATTGTCCATCCACAATCAATTACTTCCCAAAGGGATGTCCACCTCCCAAATCACCCAGACAAACGTAGCCACAAGAATGCATCCCTGTCCCAACCCTGATTGACTGCCTCATCAAGATCAACAGCCAAGGCTTCCTTTGAATTATGAAGGACAACACCAAATTGTTTGGCAGTCATCACGAAGCAACAGATACTTCATGGACAACACAAAGACTGAGCCATTGTTTTGGGCAAGTCTGAATTGTAGGGTCGGTTGTTGATACAGTGGAGGATGGAAGTGTCTTGGGTTAGTGCTTGGAGGAAAAGAGAGAAAAAAAATATTCATATTTATTACATTTGTTAATAAAATCGACAGTTCTACTATTGTACATGTCATTCCAAATGGTATGACATGATATTTGGTCAGTGTAATTAGATTTGGTCAGAATAAGAAAATTGATATGATATGGAAATTCAATGATTGCATTGATGCAATTAGAAAAATAAGGATGAATATGGAAACATCAATAAATATTGGAGGACCAAAAGTTCTTCTTGTCCAAGTTCTTCACAACCAAGTGGTGGTAAGAAGGCATAAATTAAACACATACAGCAAATGAAACAGGGAAAAAGATTAACCTGGATTCCTTCAGCAAGTATGTTAAGCCCATAGATTTCTGCAGCTCGAGCACTTGCAACAACACCAGCATCTCTCAGACCGTTTGAGGCTACATACTACACCAAAATTGAGTTTAAACCAAAATGGGCTCTAATTAAAATCACTGTGGCAAGATAAGGAGCAAATCATAACAGGTATGACATTAGTCTATCACCTGAGCGGCCCCAGCTGTATCATCCATATTTTCCCTGGCAACACCTAACTTACTCAGGAGAATATCACTTGAGGAGAGTGCCTAAACAAGAACCTTTCAAGTTTTAAACGAGGAAAAGATGAAAATTTGGACCATGCAGATTAAACAAGAAGTAAGCTATGTCAATATAACAAGTTGTAATATGCAGACCTGTCTTTTATACTCCTCTACACCCTCTTCTCCTTGCAGGATCGAGAGAGAGGAAGAGAAATTAAAGATTTACCTGTGGATGGCTTATAACACGTTTCAAGTGCTCTGCTCTGACACCTGGCAGGGCTAGAAGGCAGAGACTAAAAGCCAACTGCACCTCACCTACAATATGAAGCCTATGACGAAGGAGTAAATCATAATTGCGATGGATACTTCCACCTGAAGAACTCTCAATTGGGAGGACTGCTTTATCAGCCATCCATAGTTCAACAGCCTGCAGATGATGCACAAACATGAATGAAGCAAGGACTTGTACCAACTTATTTTAGCAGTTGTTTGCACCAGCTATGTATTGCCATGATTAAAATACTGGATGCCACTTATGTAATCAGATTACTATTTCCAAAAGCTGGTTAAGAAAAGTGACAAATTGCATTCTTTTTTATGTCCTAACTTCATCCTACAGATATAATATTATGTCATGCTAAACCTTAATTGCATCTTCAAACTCGTTACAAGGAACAGTTTCACATTTAGGGTACGCCTTGAGTGCAGCATCCTCACTATATGACCCTGGAAACCCCTGCATGATGGATTCAACAAAATAGTGGATTAAATCTTTAGCAGTAAGCAATATCGATCCCATCGTTGCATGTACAAACTAGCAAACACCGAGTAAATACCATACCTGGAATGATATTCGCACCTTCGAACCATCATCAGCAGTACTAGAAAGGTCAGATACAGATAATGGCTCTGCGTTTGTCAAGAATATTGAGTAGAAAGTTGCACAAAGTCAACATGCATCCAACTAAAACTTATCAAAGACAAGATGTTACACACAAAGTATAGTATGCTTAACAGTGCCTAAAAAATAAAAAAAAAATAAAAATAATCAAGCATAGAGTAGTAATATTTATGTCCTTTTTAGAGTAACTTTTTTGAAAAGATACACTCCGCCTTTATTTGATGGAAATGGCTTTCTACTCCTTACTAGTAAAAGTATTCCGTGTTCAGACATGAGACTATTGTCATAGCCGCGCTTTATTCATTTCACCTAGTTTCCAAACAGCTACAACTCATCAACTCCCGTGGCAGATAGCATGTAATCATCAATTACACTTTGAAAACTCCTCTCTTTTTTCCATATTGACTCAAAAGCTTTTAAATCTCTGAGATCAATATTTAAATTCCAGTCCTATGGTCTATGTTTATACAGTGATACTGTCTTACATTTTCTGGATGATTTGCCATCTTAAATTTGCTTACAGTTGATGTATTCTCAACAATTAACCAGCGTAAACTCTTCTTGAATTTTCAATTGGGTAAAGTCTAGACACAAATATTGCCTCCACGCTCATTAAAAATCCGGCTTTGCTTTAACTGCATAGGCATGGCATGGATAGTCAACCGTACTAGTCCCAAGAAGTGCCACTAAAAAGTAAGCCTCGCTTCGTGAGAATGTGACTATTCAAAGATTCTAGTCATCTTCACAAAAAAAAAAAGATTCAAAAGTCATTTAATGACCAAACTTCGAATAAATGGCACACTGAAATGACCCCAAACCTGTCCGCAATCCTAGAACTTACAAAATAGAAAGTTCGAAACTTTATAAAATCAATATATCAGATAAAACTACAA
Source organism: Platycarya longipes (assembly GCA_036559045.1). NCBI lineage: Eukaryota > Viridiplantae > Streptophyta > Magnoliopsida > Fagales > Juglandaceae > Platycarya > Platycarya longipes. The sequence goes on along the minus strand of CM071792.1, from coordinate 13,825,898 downwards.
AAAGATAACCCACTTGGCAATGAGCCCAAATCCTTTTGCAATCTCATTTGAACATCGTTCCCCGTCTGTTCAATTACTCGTTGCAACTCGGTGCTCCGCTTGGACGTGTTCCCGTCTTCTACGGACCGAATGGCCCGGCAAGCCGAGAAACTCGAGAAGCCACCAACACGAATCCATTTGCACACTTCCTCTGATCCATTAATCGAACTCAATGCAATCTCAGATGGCTTAGACCCCAAATCTTTCCAACCATTGTGAGGACTTGAGCCCCCAAAAGCAACCATAGCCTTCAAAGCCATAAAAAGCTTCGAAACAAAAATATGTCTCTAGAAATGCATTCTAAGTTGGACAGACATCAGGAATGTGTTAAGCGTGCAGCAGAACGCAAGAAGGCTTATAACGATGCATGGGTCTAGGAGCAGGAGTAGAAGCGTTAGTTGGGGACTTACGTCGAATAGGTGAGCATAAATGCGCGTGAAGATTAGGTGAAGAATGCTATTGCTTTCTATGAATGAGACCTATTGCTGTGGATAACTGAATGTGGATCAGCACAGAGACGGACGGAATTGACAGATCCACACAACAACGCTGATACTAGGAGATTTGTTAAGGCGACTAGTCCAGACAGATCCGGTTCTTTCTCGAACTCTCCGAAAATGTTGTAATGAATTAATAAATAAATAAAAATTTAATTACTCTTTCAGTACCCATAGGCCATAAACCAAACCCGACCCATTTGTGTATTATGTATATTTAGGTATTGTTTATTTTTAGAAATGAGGTAAAATAAAAATAAAAAATAAAAAAATATATTTTTTTAATATTAATTTTATTTTAAAATTTATAAAAGTTATTTTGAAATTTAAAAAAATTAAATTATTTATTTTATTTTATATAAAAATTTAAAAAAATATAATAATAAATTTAAAATAAGATGAGATCATTCGCAAATAAAAAATTAGGTCTTAATTTCCACTTAAAAAACAGCGATGCTTTGCGCTAGAATGTCATTGGAAAAGTTAGATTTATTTTATAATTGACTTATCTACAAATTAATATAGTTTTATAGAATTTGTTAAATTTATTTTATAATAAAAATAATTTTATAATTTAACGTATAACATTATATTATATTCATTTATAATTTTTTTTTATGTAATGCTTTTATAGTTAAAGCATTTTTTAACTGTAGTTAATTTCAGAAAAATCTTAATTTTTTAAAATGGTGGCCACTTTTTGTATTTTTTTTTTTTTTGTTCGGGGCATTTTCCCTCAAAACTACGGAGAAATATGCATGGACTTTTCTGCTTTGTTTTTTCGGAATCGAGCTGTTGAAGTTGTGTTTTGGATGAAATGGGTAGATGATTAGATTAGCTGGACCAAATAGGTAGCTAGGGGCGTGATATTAGATATGGGTAGAAATCATGAACGTAGTACTTTGGGGCGGCTAAATATATTTTTGTAGCCTTATGGTTAAATATATTATATTTTAATTTAAAAATATAATAGTTTTATTTAAATATTAAATAATAAAATATTATTTGAAAATTTTGAGATGCAAATATAATATATTTCTTTATAAATTACATACTTACTTTTATTTTAAGTAATATATATATATATATATATCTTTTAATACTTAATTTTAAAAATAAATAAGGCCACCAACATCAAAATATACATCATTTTATTATTTTTATTCTATTTTTATTACGGTTTAAAAATTTTGTACATTTTAAATAAAATATTTTTAAATAAAAATTTTATATTTATTTCTTTTAATCAAATTCTTCATCTTTAGACAAAATTTGGAAACCTATTTGAGATGGAAGGCCTTAGACGATAACTTAATTGACCCCTTGAACCAGCCCTGTGTAGCACCAAACCATATCGATCAAATTAAACCCTAATATATATATAAGTCATGAATAAGTGGGTGAAGATTATGCATGCTTGCGTATTCCTTATATTTTATTTATTTGTACGTACGTACGATGATCAATGTGATCACAGATCATTCTTGGATCAACTCTTTTTTTCTTAAATAATGATTAAGAGTTATAAAACAGTGTCACTTCAATATGATAAACATAATTCGGAAAAAAAAAAAAAAACTATTTTAGATCAGTATATGATTATCCCAATTAATTTCCTTTTTTCTAAATTTTTAAATTTTCTTTTATCAAGAGTTTAACCAATGGAATTGATTAATGAGTCATGTTGCAGGGTCAATTCATTTTTTCCAATTCGGATGTTGAATTAACTTCCTTTATTTTAATAGATAAGATGAAGTAAGATAAATTGAAATAAAAATTAAAAAAAATTATTATAATATATATTTTTTAATATTATTCTTATTTTAAAATTTAAAAAATGTTGATTTATTTATTTTATTTTATGTAAAAAATTATAATAATTATACATGAGAATGATTGTAAAAACAAAATAGTCTGAACTCTAATTATAGCAAAATGAGTCTGTTAAATCGAATTTCGAGCATATATGTACTGTTGTTCAGTCTCTCTGGACAGTGGATGAAAATGACAAAACCAGCAAAAGGGATAAGTCGGGAATAAAAATGGAATGAGAAATGATTTTTGAATTCTACTCACAACTCATTTTGTAGTTGGTTTATTTTTAAAACTTATTTTTATTATTTATAATTTATTTTGTACTTTTAATTTATCTTAACTAGTTATTAACTTATTCAACTCATCTCAATCGTTCATTTTATTATTATTTAAAAACGATCTTATCTCATTTCTGAATCCAAACGAAAAGTTTGGAGTTATGATATAAAAGAATTTTCAAGAAATGGAAATAAAAAGTTATATAAAAAATATTATAAAATTAAAATAGTATTGAAATATTATTTTTTAATATTATTTTATTTTGAAATTTAAAAAAGTTGAATTTTTTTATGTTTTATTTATAAGTTTGAAAAAATTGTAATAATTATTTTAATTAAATAAAAATATAAAATTGAAAATTGAAAAATGATTTATATTTACAAATATATGTGAGAGAGTTTTGAATGTTGTGCTGCAATCAAAACTTTATGAGACGGAGGAGACCAAGCTATTCCATACAGGCTCAAAAAAAAACAAAAAGGCTATTCATACATGCCTATGAGTTTTGAAAGGTTTGCCAGTGCCAGAGCCCCAAGCAGACCCAACATTATTAGCCTTATTGGGATGGTAATGGATTCAAACAAAGCTTGGGCTGTCCTTCCCTTTGTCACACAGCTTCAGGATCCCAAGATTTGGTATTAATTTTGGAATAAATCTATTTATTATTTTTTTTAATATTTTATGACGTAATATTAAATAATAGACTAATAAATAAGACATAATAAATAATTTTTAATTATTTATTACTACATCATAAAATAATAAAATAATGATAAAAAATAGAATGATGAGTAACATTACTCTTAATTCTGAGATGCTCAAATTTTGTCCAATTTCAAAGATAAAACTGTATAAGAGCATTCTTAAATCCAAATATTATCACAATAAATTAGTTAAAATCTAAGTATTTAAATTTTAGCTATAATAAACACCAGAATCATTTTTAAATTTGCTAATTACTGTAAATACACTAAATGTTATATTTTATTATTTATTTATCTCTCTGCTTTCTTGTCTACTTTCAAGTTAAACGAAAGTAATATTTTACCATACGACTTCAAGTAAATTAACTATTTTCAACTAAATTTCTATATTTTCTAAGTAACTATTAATACACTGCTTCAATTTACTCATAACAGAACCATTAATGCACGACTTCATGTGCTGAGGGGTCATGCATGGAATCAGAACTTTTATTTTTTGTTTAGAATATGATTATTAATTAACATAATTTAATTAGAATATAATTATTAATTAATATATAATGTGTAAAATGATAAAATTAAATAAAATAATAAAAAATAATTTTTTTTAATTTTTAATTATTTATTGCTATATAATGAATATATAATGGATAAGTAGATAATTCATCTTATATTATTTTAATGTTATATAAAAAAAAAATAACTATTCAAATGTGAAAACTTATGTGAATTGAATAATCAAAAGTTAAATTTATCTCAAATTTATTAAAATGTTTTTTAATTTTGGCTAATCGTTGATGATGCTCTAAGTTGAAAAGTATACCACTACTAATTTTAAATAATAAATAGAGATTTTTGACAATATATATGATTCTCGACCATGCACCATTTACTCTTTAGTCTCGTGGATAACGATAGTGTTACTATCCTACTCCTACTTATTATTTTTTGTTTGTGTATTTTATATTTTTTTAATTTTTATTGTAGTTAATGATTAAGAAAGTAATTATTAGTAAAGTTGTATATTTTTAATTTTTTTAATAATTAAAAATGTTAAAAATACACTTAAAAAAATATGATAAAAAAATAAAAATTTTAAATATATTATATAATAGTTAATAAGTAGTAAGAGAATAGTACGATTATTCATTGTTTTCGCCATTTGTTGGCATGGAGAACCTTTTCAAATCGTCCTTGTTTTATCTTTGCTTTGCTTCCTTATAAGCAGCAAATTATGTGTGATTGTGTGAGCTTAAGGCATTGTTCATTTTCACAAATATTTTTATCACATCTCATTTTATTTTATTTCATATCATCATTATTAGGATTGTTCAATTGACCTGACCTGACAATAGTATTTTCGACTTAAACCGCTTATAAACACTTACATTCTATTTTACCACTTACTGACCCGATAAAATGCTCGACTTGCTTTAGATTTAGATGACGAAGATGAGTGTAAGCACTCTTGCAGTCGAGAAAGTGGTGAACTGTGGAACTGTTTTGGCCAAGCTCCATCGACGCAAATCCATCTTGAGGGGTTGGGCTTTTCTAGTCTTCGAAGCAGTTTACATTTGGAAATTCAAAAACATGCTTTGCAGCATTAACGTGAACCCATCTAGAGAAAGAAAAGGCAAAAAAGGATAAATCCACAAGATATATCTTAGGTCAACGTGAAGTTTGCCACCACTATATCGGTTTGATTAGCCGATACCAACCGAACGACTAACGAGTTGGGTTGGGTTGGGTCGGAAAAATGGACAGCTCGACAGATCAAGCTTTTTGTACGGTCCTAATCATTATTATTTTTTCAAATAATCATACAAAATAAAATAAACAATTCAATTTTTTCAAATCTTAAAACAACTTTTTCAAATTTTAAAACAAAATTAATATTAAAAAATTATATTATAATAAGATTTTTTCAATTTTTAACTTTTATCTCATCTTATTTTATCTTACCTATGAAAATAAACCAAATTTAAAAGCTCGGCCAATAAGAGAGCCAAATGCGGTTCAAGTGAAAAATAGAAATGATTGTAGATAACTAAATCCAATATGCTGCTTCGCCTTCTATCGATTTCTCTCTTCTCAAGCCGATTATGTGATTTTGAGATCTAGAAGAAAGATAAACACTTACTTATAGTTGTGCATATATGTATATGCAAGTGGAATTGACCAATTTAGTAAAGTTTCATACGAGTTTGTATTATTTAATAATTAAGTCGAGTTCAAACTTCCTATCAAGTAGGCATGCATATTCATTTACAGCTAAGCTTGATGATAATGAAACACCCATACCAAAATACAAATGGACACTTAAAAAAGCTCTCATTTAAATCAGAGAAACCAAATAGGATTCTAAACTTCGGTAGCGAAGTCAGAAATTTGGATTAGAGAGGGCCAAGTAGGTTAAAATAAAATATATAAAATATTTTTTGTTCTATTTGTATACAATTTTTTTATATGATATAAAATAATTTGATAGTAAGATCTACAATAAAAATAAAATACGGTTAATACAATTTATGTATTAAAAAAGTATATAATATGATAAAAATATGTCATTATAATAAAAATACATTAAAAATCATTCAACTTTTTCTTTATTTTTATTTTTATCTATAATAAAAACATATCATCATATTATTATATCATTTTATTTTATATGAGATGTATTTTATTTTTAAATTAGATTAATTTTGTAGAGGGATATCAAAATAATTTTTAGAGAGGGAGCCAACACAAAATAAAATTAATGTTATTCTACAAAATTATACAAAAATAAACATATTTTATTTTATTATTTAAAAAATAACATATATTATATTTTTTTTCAATTTTTTTTTTCTAAAAAAATAAGGGTGGGGCCCATGGGGAGGGGGGGCCATTGCTAAGCTTAGTTTGTTTCAGAAAATTTATCAACTTATCTCATTTTATCTCATATTATCATTATAAATTTTTTAAATTTTCACACAAAATATTATAAACAACTCAACTTTCGTCTCAACTTATTTAATCTCAATTCAAATTTTAAAACCATAAATAATTTTAAAAAAAATATTTTAATAATATTTTATTTAATTTCAATTTCAATTTCAACTCATCTCATCTCATCTGATCTGTAAAAATAAAAAAGACTATGCTAGAGAAACTAAATTTATGGTTTGGTCATATTTAATAGATCCTCATTGGGTAGAGGATGTAAATTAAAAGACATAATTTTGGCACTTCATTGTTCTTTTTAATAATTTGAAGTATAATATAACTTAATAAACCAGTAATATTAAGGATGTAGAATTGATTTTATAACTAATTTGATAGATGTAAAAAAATCAAAAATCAAAATCAAAGAAGAAAAAAAAAAAAATAAGATGAGGTTTTTTTTTCCTCTTAATTATTTAAGAAAAAGGTGGCAAAAAACACGTCCAACTTGTGGAAAATAAGAGGGAGACGCACCACTGCTTTCCCCTCCACAGACCCAAATAACTACGAATTATCCATTCCATCTTTCTAGTTTCTATGCCGTCCACTCTTCTCCCATTAGCCCAAAACGTCTACCCCTTAATACCCCTTCCAAGAAACCATGGTTATAAACCTCTCCTCCTATCCACCATGTTCTTCCTCTTCCCTCGTCAGATTAACAAATTCAAAGTCGCCTATCTCAGAATTCTCACTAAAGCCCAAAACGCACTTTTCAAAATCTCCTTGTTCTTCTACATGCTATTCATTTTCTCCATCACAACTCGGTTTAAATTTCAACAACCAATTTTTCTTTGCAAAGAGTAGAAACCCCCTTGGCAAAAGATTTGATTTTAAGTCTTGGGCAATTCCTGGATTGGATTTTGGGAACTTTGAGAATGCTCAATCTGTTTTGGAGGCAGCTGCAGTGTTAACAGCCATAATCATTGTTCATGAGAGTGGTCACTTCCTTGCTGCTTATCTCCAAGGAATCCATGTAAGTAAATTTGCTGTTGGATTTGGTCCAATTTTAGCTAAATTCAATGCAAACAATGTAGAATACTCTATTAGAGCTTTTCCGCTAGGGGGCTTTGTGGGGTTCCCTGATAATGATCCAGATAGTGACATTCCAGTTGATGATGAGAATTTGCTTAAAAATCGGCCCGTATTGGATAGGATTATTGTGATTTCAGCTGGTGTTATTGCCAATATAATATTTGCATATGTGATCATCTTTATCCAAGTATCTTCAGTTGGTTTGCCTGTACGAGAGGCCTTTCCCGGGGTGCTTGTGCCCGAGGTTCAAGCCTTTTCGGCTGCTTCCCGAGATGGTTTGCTTCCGGGTGATGTGATACTTGCGGTTAATGGAAAGGAATTGCCAAAAATTGGGCCTAGTGCAGTTTCTGAACTTGTTGATGTGATTAAGAAAAATCCTAAAAGAAATGTGTTGCTTAAGATTGAGAGGGGCCAGGAGGATTTTCAAATTGGGGTCACCCCAGATAAAAATCTCGATGGAACTGGTAAAATTGGTGTGCAATTATCACCTAATTTAAAGTTTTCAAAGGTTCTACCTAAGAGTTTATTGGAGGCTTTTAATTATACTGGGAATGAATTTTGGGGCCTCTCATCCAATGTTTTGGAGGGTTTAAAACAGACTTTCCTAAACTTCTCCCAAACTGCAAGTAAGGTTTCAGGCCCTGTGGCTATTATTGCTGTTGGTGCTGAAGTAGCAAGGTCAAATATTGATGGACTTTACCAATTTGCGGCAGTGCTTAATCTTAACCTTGCAGTAATAAACCTTCTTCCGTTACCTGCTTTAGATGGGGGTTCCTTGGCTTTGATCCTTCTAGAGGCAGCTAGGGGTGGGAGAAAGCTCCCTCTAGAAATAGAGCAGACAATTATGTCATCGGGGATTATGCTTGTTATACTCCTAGGGTTGTTTCTTGTTGTTCGAGACACACTTAACCTTGATTTCATCAAAGATTTGCTGTAAGTGCTTTCAAGGCCTCAGAAGGTTGAGGTTGGCTTGAGTTTCGAAAAATCTGCGAAGCTGTTCTTTGATCACACTGGTTGCCAGTGATGACCACAGAGGAGGAGACAAACTGTTATAATTGAGAATGCTTGGTATATTGTGGTTGCTTCTCCCAAAAACATTACGAGGATGGTACTCACGGTGTCTCAATTGTTCTTTTCATCCAATAGGAGATCCTTTCTATAGTCCTGTAAATAATTTTTTATTGACGATATTGGCGACATAACATGTGTTTGAACTTTAATATCTTGTGCCCTGCAAATCCTATGAGATATTCATGAAAGTTACATTCTCTTCTGTTTGATGGTTGGTAATTGAGCTATCTTTGGTGTCTTATGTTGGAACTTGGGAAGTTCTATGGATGATAGATATCTTCCGTTCCACTCCCAACATTTTTTCAGTGAAATAAGACACTACCTTTATTGCTTTCTTGATAGTCATCACTTATGGCAGAGGAAAACACTCCAACACACCAATCAATATGTAGGTAGTAACTGTTTTCTTCACACTTCTTCATGATATTCTATCTCTTAGTTATTTCCCATAGAGTTATTTCGCTTATGTAAATGCATTTGATAATCTTCTGTACATTAAAATTCATTAAGTAGAGAAGGCACGACCAGTTCTTCCTTCCCTTTGCTCGTATTGACATTGTATTTGTTGTTTCCTATACACCCTTCTTGGGCATTGATGTTTCCCGACCAAAAAGAAGAAGATTGGTCGTTTTAAGATTTGCTGCATTTTCATATTTTCATGTTTTATATACTATGATTTGGATTTATGTAGTCTGCAACTTCTAACCCCAAATCATACCCACAGTTCAAGTAAAGGAGTCAGGGATCATCCATCCTTCTCCTGGCAAATTGCTGTTCAGGAATGGCTCCAAATGTTGGCTATAACATCTAAACTCTCAGACAATTGAAACTGAAGAAGTATTGACTGAAAAACTAAATACCAATAAGGAGCTATTCATGACAGAAGCTTCGGAAAATGAGATATATTTGATTTTAGTGGAAATTACAGTACTTTATTCCGAACTTCAACTGCTTTAGTAATAAGATTTAACGTGACCATGAAGAAGTGATATAATCTGAATTATCAGATGTGAATTATCAAAGACTTCAGCTATGCCTTTTCCGCTTGGTGGAATCTCTGGTTCTTTTTTAAACCGATACTCTTAAAACATTTTTCTTCATGTGAATAATCGGTTCCTTTCGTAGATCTCTAAGAAATCCACTTGAGCAAAATCATAACTGCTTTCAGATTATCACTCCAAAAAACTGAACGCATTTTAATGCCAATCATGGTAAACAGGGTATAGTATTGCTTCCATATTTCTTTCCAAGTTATGAACTCAAACTTCTTTGTTTCTGATTAGGATGAGTTTCAACTTAAATGATTATCGATGTATGAATCTACAAGCAACAGTTAAGAATCGATAAAGTTCAAAGTTACTAAATAAACGTATAAATACTTAAACACAAGAAGAAGAAGATGATGATTGGGGCACAACAATTCTCTTCCAAAACAGGACACTGTTGTCAATGGTTGTAGAAGACATGATGATTTAAATGAAAATTAAATAAAATATTATTAGAATATTAAATATTATTATCGTTGTTTTTTAAGATTTGAAAAAGTTGAATTGTTTATGATACTTTGTATAAAAATTTAAAAAAAATTATAATGATGAGATAAAATAAGAAGAAATGAGGTGAGATAGTTTATCAATCCAAACGAGGCCTTGAAATATTTACTTATGCAAAGTAATTGATTCTTTCAAGAACTACAATTCTTCCCACAATCAACAGTAATAAAATTAGATCATATAAAGGCAGTATCATTCCAATTAAAATATGAAGAGCTCATAAAGCACATAACGCAAGCTCAGAACCCCAACGATAGTAATTGCAACCCCAGCATTTATTTAAAACTCCACAAACCAGAAGCATAGTGATAGAGTTGATAATCTTCACATTATGATTTGAATTCAATCACAACTTTCCCAATGTTAGTGCTTGTGAAGAGGGAACCTAAGCTCTCCAAGTAACTCTCGACTCCATGGTAGATTGTGTACTTGGAACTAATCTTGCCCTCTTTTATGTAGCTCTCCATTTCCTTTACAAAATCCCCAAAACGATCCAAATATGAACCCACCAAAAACCCTTCCATCCTTATCTCTTTACCTACCATATTCAGGAGATTTCTTGCCCCGTATCTGTCTGTCCATTTCTGCATCAAACAAATAAGCGGGCAACTTTAATATAGAATTAGAAATATTTGCATCTCCACTAGTACTACATGTGCACGTATTTAAAGGAATGGTATTCATATGTTTCAACCTTCTTATATTGAGATATCATGCCGCAGATTGGGATCCGTGCATGCTTGTTAACGTGATTGAGGACAGCTTCAAGCATTTCGCCACCAACATTGTCAAAATATATATCGATGCCATCAGGGAAGTACCTGAAAAAACATTTAAGATGGACAATTATGCAGTGTAAAAAAAAAGAGACATGCTTGTAGTGAATGATACTTCTACTTTAATATAATCCAATTGCAAGTTATCCAAATTGCATACGGGAGAAAATGGTAAATGCTAATTACTTGCTTTAAGCAGCATCTAAATCAGTTTCCTTCTTGTAGTTGAATGCATCGTCATAGCCAAAATCATCCTTTATGAGTTTTACCTAAGAAAGAGGAACAACAAAGAAATCAAATGTAAGAAACAGCAAGAACATCTGGCATAGGCATTATGTTTATCCCTTGATCTTTAGCAAATTTCATCAATCTAGGATTTCAACAAGCCACCAATCCCAACCTCTAAAATCATGTGTGGTTTGGTAGACGGTTGGCTAGGGTCTGTGTTACGAAATACAATAGGACCAACAATAAAGACATGGTTAGTAAGTGTTAAGCTTATGTGTTGATTGATTTCAAGATTAATAGAATGTTTAGATGTAATTCGTCTATTACTTCTAGATCTAGTATACCTCCTAGTATTATCAATAACGAAGACTTTTCTGTGGAGGAAACTGATAACAGTGACCTCAACAAATGGAGTATTCCAAATATTGATGTTCAATATACTTACAAAATCAGTTGGACTCAATCTATCTTTAAGACTGAGTTCAATATTACATTTGTCGAACAAACCTATGCCATTTCAAAAATTCATGAAAATGTTGCCTATTTAACATCAAATCTATTCAAGATTTCCTGATAAAAGGTTATAAATTTCTGTATATTAATTCTGTTTAAGTTACTGTTAAACCTCTCATAAGAAAGACATTTTATATTTCTTTGCTTAAGAGATGCTAATTCAAAATTTTGAAAATAACATGCTCTGAATGATTAGTCATCCTTTTTTGGTGGTCCTATTCATTTGGATTGTTTTTCTGATTTGACTCTTGTTTTGGATAATCCTAATATTCTTAAACCTTTAACTTCAAATATTTTGACATCTGGATGTGATTTTGACATCTGGATATGACATGGAAGAAGGTAGCAAGTCACTTGCTATAATTTACCGTATTTATTATCATATACTAAAATCTAATTTTAATTCTAAAACTAATTTAAAAACTTCATGAAATAAAACTTTGTTAATTAATTCAGAGTTTTACTTTTGATGCTAATATTCAAGTTCCAAAAATGATTTATTTTAAATATATTCTCTTCCCAATGAATAAACTTTGGAACATGAAGTTCCGCCTGCTATACTTTTTATTTCTATGGAACTTAATCTTGATTATATTCAACAATATTTGAATGGTACTTTAAAAATTAGTTTTGATTAACCACTAGTTAATAATGAAAAAAGAAATTCTTTTGTTGTTGGAACTAGAAGGTCTTTTGCTAAATCTATTGTTAATAAATAATAATCCAGAAAGAAGATGCCAAAATTTCAAAAATTTTCTGGAAGACTCGGTCAAAACCGTTAAGCATGCTTTAAAATTAAAAAAAGGTTTCTATACCTTCACATGATACTTCTGCTTACCATAATACCAATTTACCAAAGATATAGCAGTATCTAAAGGTAAAATTATAAAAGAAAAAGCTGATAAAGAAGAGGAAGATACTTCCTCTTTATCACCAACAACTTTAGATATGGTTACTCCTATTCATCATAATCAATTATTTGTGATTAATTGAGCTTTTAATTGGTTAATTGATTGCTTTATATAATGAATATAGTTTTGTTAAAAACCGTGATAAGAGAAAATCTTATTATGCTACTTTCTATGACCCAAAAACTTGATTGTTCAACGAAAATGAAAAGAAAAGATGTATGTGCTGCAAAAATAATGATATTTAAATCTTTCTTTATTGAAAATTATTATGTTTCTCAAAATAGTTTAAATATTGTTAAAACAAGTTTTTTCAAGGAAGAAGGAAGAATAATGGTTAGATTTAGCCATCCACCTTTGGAGATAATTATTATTTCTCACAAAGGAGCAAAAATAAATAATTGTCCTTTTAAGGTACCCAATGTTGATTCTAATGCCACCAAGTAAGAAAAATAAATAGAAATAAATGATAATGAAAGTAGGCCAAATGACTTGAATAAAAAAGAAATAAATTATAAATGAAAGATGAAAGTAAGTACTAAGTAGGATAAATAATAGTTGTTTATTTTTTTTTTAATTAATAAGTTATTTTATTACCAAGAATAGGCATAGCTAAGTACACAGGATGTATACAAAAAAAATACCTATTACACTCTAAAAGCAGGAAAAAGATTAAAACCGATTCAGTACATTATCATCATACTTTACAAAAATCCTAGCCCACAAACAAAAAGTAGAAAAGAAAAAATTCAGAAGTTTTCCAAGAGAACATTTTGTTTTCAAAACATCTCACATTCATTTTCTGCCAAATACACCACATTAAATACAACAGAATCATATTTCATTTGGCAGCTACACATTCCTTCCCTCAAACCTCTCCAATATGCAAGAAGACCTACAACTTCCTTTGGCATCACCAGCCAATGAAAACCCGTCTGACTCAAAACCTCGTTCCATAAAGACTTTGTCACCTCACAATGAAAAAAAAGAAAGATGATTTACAGATTTACCATCCTTCTTGCACATGACACACCAATCAACAATGCATATACCATCTTTTTCTAAAGTTATCTGTGATCAAAACTTTCCCTAGAGCAAGTTAGCAACCACCTAACTGAAAAACGACACCTTAGTAGGAGATTTCTTTTTTTGATAAGTACCTTAGTAGAAGAACCTTGCTCTCTAAATGGTTTTCCAAGGGAAAGCACAACCAGAATGACAAGTCAGTACCTTATAAAAAGAACTAACGGAAAACCTAGACTTTTCGGCTTGGTCCCATAGTAAATTGTCCTCTCTTCCCTGGATCACTTTTGAATTATAAATCCTTCACCAAATATCAGAAACACGAGTTACTTCCCAGTCATTTACCTCTCTAATAAAGTCAACATTCCATAGAATATTATTATTCCTATGTTTGAAAATAATCTACCATAGTAGCATTTTGATCTCTTGCAATCCTAAAATGAGAGAGAAAATCAAATTTGAGAGCTGATTTCCCACACCAAATATCATGCCAACAAAGAACCATCTTCCCGTTGCCCCACCTTAAATGTAATGTGTATCAAAAACTCCCCCCAACCTTTCCTAAAGAGCTTTCATAAACTCATCCCATACGCTCCTCTAACTTTATTAGAATACCAATCCCCCCATCCACTCACATATTTTACAACAACAACATTCTTCTATAAAGCATCTCTCTCTAAATGATATCTCCAAAGCCATTCCCAAGAAGTGCTTGGTTAAACATCTTCAAACTTACAAAATATTATAAGAAAAGTAGGAGGAATGGGATTTTTATCGACTCAAAGACATAAGAATATCTTTGGAGAAACGGGTGGTATGATGGAGAAATGGGAGAAGAAGCAAATACCCTTTCTTGAAGTCAGGTTGTCCTTTTATAGATCAAGGATGAGCCTTTACAATAGTCAAAGCAGGGTGTTACAACAGTATAAAGCTAAAAGCATCATAATGCTTTCAGTGCAGCAAAATAAGTGGAACAGATCTAGAGCAGTTTGAGGAAAATCTCTGGTAACATCATCTATAACATCTTATGTGTGGGGATATCTGTTTCACCACTTGATGAATCAATATCAAATCAATATATCACCATTCTGATCATAACTCTATTAGTATCCAAAGAACTTTGTAGTTCTTACAAAAATGGAGAAAGTATTAGAATTTCTTATTATGTCGATCCATTTTGAAAATAGTAGCAAAACACTTGATGGCCTTTTAAAGTTTATCAGGAAAGATTTCTGGAATATGGCCAAATTGGTGCCACCATCTCAGGAACCAAATAAGGAAATCAATTTTGAATTTTTTTTTATCGAAATTAAGAAATCAAGAGTGTCATCTTTGTGGTTTAGAATAGCATAAATTCGAACCAAGCATGAATGTACTGAAAATAACAGTAAACAATACCAGAATGAGGGAGTTTCTTTGAAGTATAGGGTTGAATCCCCCATTTTACTTCAGTAACAATGTTCAATATATAGGCATTATGGTATATTAGCTTGGTTTTATCAGCTTCTTCAAAAAGATCGGCTTAATAATTAAGGATTCTGTTTGTAAAAGAATAGCATAATAATATTGGAGGTTCTTAGTAGGATTCTCAGAAATCCCATGAAACCTGAGGAAAATAACTTTAAGCAGTTTTGAAAGGATCTATATACAAGGACCTGTTTGGTTTAATGTAGAGTAGATTCTAGACATAAAGCTTTTTAATATGTTTAGCTTTTAAAGCAAGGTAACATTGGGTAGAAGAAAGAGGCTTAGCATAAGGATCATAAGGTGTATTTTGAGAGCAGATGAAAATGAAACAGGTTTAATAATAGGAATGCTACCAATGGAAGTAAAACTGTTAGCAATCTCCAAATGAGTAGCAGCTCATTTTACAAGCTTAGTATCAAGGATTGGAAGAGGAGTGGCAATCTTCCCTTTGCCTTTTTTCTTGTTCATGAGTGCTGCAATCCGTGAATTCTGGTATCACGTGAGCAAGAATACAAAAATTTGACTCTGCTTCCGACTTTGCACCAACTCTGCTTCGGCTTAGTTCCGACTCCAATAAGTCGATATTGGATTATTTTTAACCAAAAAGGTCGGAGTTGGAGTCAGAGTAAGAGGTGGCGATGCATTTACTCTGACTCAGATTGTTTGACTCTAACTCTGATATTTTACATATTTTATAAAAATATGTATTTTTTATATATTAATTTTATATATTTTCTATAACTATGATTTATATAATTGATTAAATTCAATAATAGTAGTATGAGCAAATTATTATAAAATAATATGCTTATACTATAATATAAATAAACTAAGTTTACTAATATTAGTTTAATATAGGTACATCTAGGGCTGTAATCGAGCCGGTTTTCGGTTTGCTGAACTCGATTCGACTCAAAATACTCAACCTCGAGCTTGAACTTGAATTTGAGGTTTTTATTTATTCTTTGTTTAAACTCGAGCTCGAACTCAAGATTTTTATTTATTATTTATTCACAACTCGGTAAGCTAAACTCTCAACTTGAGTTTGAGCTCGTTCTACAAACGATCTCGAGTCGAGCTGAGGTCGAGCTCGAATTGTTTATTATTATTATTATTATTATTTGAATAAGATAAAAAAAAATTAATATTGAATTTGTACAACTAACAAGTAGAACCTTTATTAAATTATTAAATTTTAATTAAATTTAATAATTTAATAAATTTAATAATTAAATTTATGCCTCTTTCTTTTTCATTAATAAATTTACCTTACTTATAAAAAAAATATCTATTAAATTATAAGATTTTAAAATTTTATAAACAATAAATAATAACTAGTTGATTTTTATCCACAATAACAATATATTATATGACTACATATATTATTAATAAATACATATAATATGATAGCATATATCTATTTCATATGTGATTATCACATACTAGTATATGAAATTGTTAAATCTTATTAACTAATTATTTTACAAATTATAAAATT
The DNA here is from genome assembly GCA_036559045.1 of Platycarya longipes. Taxonomy (NCBI): domain Eukaryota; kingdom Viridiplantae; phylum Streptophyta; class Magnoliopsida; order Fagales; family Juglandaceae; genus Platycarya; species Platycarya longipes. The sequence continues at coordinate 13,809,510 of CM071792.1, read as the reverse complement.
TAACTATAAAGTATATTCAATATATAGACAAAAGTACTTAGATTACCTATTTTATATTTTATTATAAAAGTGTTATGCTTATATTATTAGTTAATACATATATATATATACATATACATAGGTGTATGTATATATTTATCAGTATATGAATGAGCTTTAATTGAATTAAACTAATGAGTGAATTTGAGCATAAACGAACGGATCTTAATGAGTCTTAACCGAGTCGAGTCAAGTTTTATCAAGTATGTATCATTTACTTATTGACTTGGTATCTGCTTTCAAGAGCCAGCAAATTTAATCGGGCGAGTAAAGAGCAAGCTATCGAACATAATATAAATTTATAGCCCTATAAACAGCATACTATTAACTATTATTACCATGTAACACTAATGTACAAAAACAACTAATGTATAAACACTAATATTTAATAACATGTAATACTAATATGTAATAACTAAAATATAATAACATATAGTAATAATGTATAATAATGATCAATGCAAATAACATGTAATATTAATGTATAAACATTAACATATAATAACATATAATACTAATGTATAATAACTTTAATTTGTATAATAATTTATTTTTCAATTTTGGTTATGTTTTAATAAAATTCAAATTGATTTTTTTTTTAAATAAAAAATAATATATGAAAGTCCAAACCCAACAAATCGGTGTCGAAGTCGGATCAGAGACTGCAAATCAGAGTTAGAGTAGGAGGTCCAATTACAAAGATAGAGTTAGAGTTGGAGGTCCTACATTGTCAGTGCTAAGCCCTACAGGTCAGCATGTGGGGACTAAAGTGTAATTTTCTCCGGCCTAAAACCAAAAAGAAGTTGATTGCCTATTGTATTTGATTCATGGAATTGGCGAACAACCAACCAAGACTTGGCTTGAGCTTCAGCTCCAATAATCCAATCCTTTCAGATGGGAGATAGTTGCGTAGGTTGACATAATGGAAGAAGTTATGGAGGAATTGGGTTTTGCATCTGTAATACGTTCCCAAGTGCCAAGCCCATCATGAGGTGCTCTAACTTCCAACAGTCGGTCGTAAACTGATCTGTAGCCCCTCAAGGAATTCATTCGTGAAGAAGAACCTAAGGGCTAAAAGCGAGCACTTCAAGCTGCTTCGCATTCTTCCTATTATCATGGCGGCAATATTGTGTTTTAGCAGATATAAATCCCCAATCTCCACCTACTATCTACCGTACAGAGATATTTTAGTTAACATGTCCTTGTCTAAATAATGGTTAGATTAGAAAAAAGATTGCAAAGTCATCTTAAGGCCAGTACCTGCTGAAGTTAGTGTGAGCTCAAATCTGACTCCAACTACAAGGAAAAACCAGAGAGGGACAAAAGAATCCAAAGAAAACTCCCATTCTTCCCAAAGTTTAAGTTGTAAAATATTTAATTAAATGGAGTAGAGTTAGGAATTAGAATTTGAATTCAGACAACTTATGCTCTCATTGTATAAAAAATTATTATTTATTCTAAAAATTTAAGTGGAAAAGAGATAAATTTACTATTTATATTTATATTAACAAAAATAAAAGAACTGAGAATAAATTCCACCTAAAATAGTATGAAACACCTTAATCAGCTGAAAAAGACACTCCCACCAACCAGATTTTTTGCATGGCATAAGGCATACCTTCTCATCTGACCCGGTGCTACCGACAACCCTGCAACCTTTGAGCTTAGCCAATTGTCCGGCATACATTCCGACCGCTCCAGCCGCAGCTGAAACAAACACATTCAACCCTGCCTTTGCCTCTCCCAACACCTCTATCCCCACCCATGCTGCAAATCCCGGTACCCCTGTATATGTATACATATATACGCCCTTTTATATCTCATTCATGTATTGCCTAGCTTGAAGATATTAACATCAAGGATTGAGGGAAAAAAAAAAAAAAAACCAAGAAGAAGAGTTACCTAGAGAACTGAGATAATCTGGCAGTGAAACGCTTGATGTTGGATCAATCTTTCGTATTAACGACTCGGCGGGTACCACACAATAGTCGGCAATGGGAGAGAAAGGATTAAGGACAATATCACCCTCTTTGTAATTATTGACCTTTGACCGAATTACCCTTCCAATTGAAAATGCAGTGATTACCTGCGTTAACGCATAACTAATAAATCCTTGTACCATGAATAATGTTATGTAGAAATGTGTAACGCGTATTTTTTTTTTTTAAAAAAAAAATAGTCAAATTTATATTTATTTATTTTTTTAAAAATAAATATACAATAATTATATACTTTATGACTATAAATATTATTTCTCTTATATCACTCATTTTGTTCATTAATATGGTATCGCAATGTGCCACATGATTTATTAGAACAATTAAAGAAATATATAAAAATATCTATTCAAAATAAAATAGCGCTCAAAAATGTAAAAAAAGACTAAACTCTAGCAGCTTCCTAAACAAAAACAAAAACAAAAACAAAAAAAAAAAAAAAAACTCTGGCAGCTTCATCCTATCTTTTTTTTTTTTGTTTATATTCTTAACTTTTTTTTAATGGTATAAACAAATAGTATAAACTAAGGGTCGTAGTAGAATTGCTAAAGTTTAATTTATTTTTATAAATAATCTCATCTCATCTCATTATTATTATTATTATTATTTTAAATTTTCATATAAAATAAAATAAAAAATTCAACTTTATCAAATTTTAAAATAATTTTTTTAAATCTCAAAATAAAATTAATATTGAAAAAATATATTATAACGTTAATATTTTATTTAATTTTTAACTTTTATATCATCTTATCTATGCAAACAAATCAGACCTAAATAATGTTAGATATAATACTAGAACATGCAAGTCGGGTGTAAGATTTTTTCAAAATAATGTTATCTTATTAAATTGGATTTATAAAATATTTTTTTAAGAAATTATAAATTGACGTAACTGATTTTTATATGTCATATTTATAACAAATTAAATCAAACCCACTTCAATTTTTAAATTTATTTTCATAAAACTTCTTTATAGATAAAATATTTTTCGATCAATATTTTGTATGTGTTTGTTAAAATCGACCCGTCTATGTAACTTTCCTTTTAGTTTTAGCATTAAAATAAAGGAAGAAATTTTAAACCATGTTCGAGTACTCTACATTCCACACCATTAAAAATTATAGATGTTTTCATACCTGAATTTTTAATCCTTAGCCTTCGTGTTTTCTTAAAAAAAATGTTAAAATTATAAAATCTTAATTTTTTAGCATTTACAAAGCCATATCAAAATTATTTATATATATATATATGTGTGTGTGTGTGTGTGTGTGTGTGTGTGTAGGATAGAAATAATTGTTCGATTAGAAACAAACCAATTTTAGTGATTTTTTGAGTTGTTTATTAAAATTGTGTTTGGAAAGTGAGATTATTTTATTATTATTTAATATTTTATTATTATATATCAGATATTTTTCATTATTTTTTATTATTATTTAATTATTTTTTATTGTTACTAACAAATGATATATTCAAATCCAAAATTATCCCTATCAAAACTTCATAATTATATATCAAAACTTTAGATCTAAGATTAAAGATATCAAACATTAATTAGGGGTTGGCTAGACCTCACTTGTTGCTAGAGATCCACCCCTATCGAGGTGACTGCAGACCATTTCGATATCCTAATGCGAGGTCATGCCTCCCTGCAGATCACCTTGCCCAAACTCGATGATCTGATCGCCAACGTCCTATATCATTCTTTAAAAAGATGATGTTATAAATTACGTACCTCTTCGAGGTTGTACTGGGGGAAGTAAAGCCCGTCTTGGATGCCTGTCATTCTGGTTCGTTGGTAGGGATCTACGGAGATGAAGAGGGTCTGGACAATGGCATGACCATCTGGTATGGAATCTCCGGCGAGTGAGAGAGTCACAGACCGGAGTTTCAGATTATCGTAGGTCGGAACTCCTTCTGGTGCGTAGGCTGCCATGTACCATTCTTTGCTCTCTACCTCACTAGTACCCATAGCCAATTCTTCTATCTCCCTTTCTTATTTTGTTTCTCTGTTAATTTGTTACTGGACGATGATAGACACAATACACCATAAAGCACTCTCTCTTGATTTGAAAGGCGAACGCTATTAGTACGGTTTTTTCTTTTTTGAATAATGGAAAGGAGTGGTGATAGGTACACACTTTTGTGTGCACGGTGCAGCCACACTGTCACGTCAGCACACTAACAAAAAAAAAAATTACCTACACAGAATTTCTATTTTTATTTTTTACAATAACTCACCTGCAGTGCTTTCTTTCCAAATCACTCTTTTTCTCAAATTTTCTCATTCTCTCTATCAGATTCTTGTTTTTACGTTTCCGGTCATCTTTTTCACCTTTCAGTGCCGATAAAAGAATTTTGACTCTTTTTTTTTTTTATTTTTTCAACTCCCTCTGTATGACTTGTCTCCCTGTTCTCTTCCATTTCTTTTTGTATGTTTCTTTTCACTTTTCAATTACATGGCAATTTAACCTCCCCAACTAACACCACCTCTCACATATTAACTAAAGAAAATCAAATAACTTGTTTCCTTTGATGAAGCAGTGGCTATAAGTTTATAACAATTCCCCAAACTAAAAAAATATGATATGGAGAAGACGAGCCATCAAAAATTCAAAAACAACAAATCAAAGCAAGGGAAAGCAAACTAAAGAGTTAAAAATTGAAAAAGTTGCCCAATTTTTTTAAATTTCTTTACTTGTTGAAATCTCTTTCATGCCGAGATATTTTTCACTCTCTCAAGTAGAAATCTCATTCTAACCATTGCTTCCTATTTTATTTATTTTTCTTTTCATTTCTTCCATCGATTGATATCCTATTTCCTGGTCTGAGATTGGCAGAGTTATAAATCTCTAGACAAACCCTCGTCAAAGATTCGACAGAGGGAGCGGGTGTACAGATGAATACAATGGAGGAAATTCTTCGGTAGAGGTAGTGCGTGTAGATGAAGCACAAACAATTTTGCAAAGGAATGGGGGGAGAGCAGAGGGAATAAGAAGAACATGGGAAGAACACAATGGTATCGCGAGTTGGGATGCCAGACTTCTAGGGTTTTCAAATGAGAAAAAGAGCGAAGAGGAAGACAACTGTTGCGTGAGTTGGGATGCCGTTTCTTCTAGGATTTTCAAAGAAGAAAAAAATACGAAGAAGAAGAAGCGAATTTGAAATGGAGGAAGAGAGAGCCAAGTGCAGAAAATGCATTGTTTTATTAATTTGTCCATGTCAACCAGTATGTACGCAAGTGTACACAATGGCGTGTACAAATATCATTTTCCAATGGGAAGTCACGTCGGTCATCCATGACGTTATGAAAAAATCTCATTTTTCCTTTGAGAAGAGCTCCCATCAAAATGGGTGTAAATGTTAGAAATTTTTATTTTGGAATTTTTATCTATCTAAATTTTAGAATTTTTTTATATGATTTTTATATAAGTATTTTTAAATAATATTGTAATTTTTTTTATTTACATGATATTTTTTAACATTTTAAAACATTTTTTAAAAATATAAAAACTACAAAATTATTTAAAAATACTTATTTAAAAATCATGTAAAAGAAAACAAAAAAAAAGTCTCAAAATCAGGACAAATAAAAATTCTAAAATAGAGATCTCTAACACTGCTCAAATTTTATTTTTACATAAGTCTATATAAATTTGCCATGTATAATAATAATAGATATGAACCTAAAATTTATATTCTTTTTTTTTTATATAGAAATATGAACTTCATTAATAAAGGCATAAAACCTCAATCCTATTTACAAGATTGTTTGTCTATAAAAAGCAACATTCTCAATAAAACAAGGCAGTTATGCCACCATAATTAGACATCTTATATCAGCCATGCATGCCTTGCAAGCTTGTAAGCCACCTCATTTGAAAGTCTGTGACTATGCTCTAATTTGCAATTTGGAATTCTTGACATCAACCTTTGAATTTCAGCCATAATATGTCTGTATTTAGCAGTTGTCTCTTCTGATTTATTTACCTCAGAAACCAGCATAAGGTTATCACAGTGAATTGGCAAGTTTTGATTCCTTAAATTCAGTATAAATTGCAATCCCCTAAGTAAAGCTACTGCTTCCACATTTCCAGGCTCCATGAAATCATTCTCTACTTTACCAAGGGTCATGATTACCTCACCTTGATCATTTCGAAGAATAGCTCCAGAGCCAGACTTATTAAAATCAAAGAATAGTACACCATCTGTGTTAAGCTTATACCAATTAGCAGGAGGGGCAGGCATACCACTTATAAGCACAAATAGTTGTCTGCTTGATTGTTGAGGATCCAAGACTAGCAGGGGATCTTTTTTGTGCTAGAGCAAACGAGGTAACCTGAGATGGATGAAGGCATTGTTTATTATGTAACATCTTATTCCTTCTTAACCACATAACCCATGCCATTAAGATAAATTCAGTGCAATTAACAGTGGAACATTTAAGATAAACTTCTCATGTAGTTGTGGAGAAGGAACAAGTTTGCTGAAAAGCTGCAGAATTGAGAATTAAATAATCTAAATGTCATGAATAGCTGGGCAAAACAACAAAGGATGACCCAGGGTTTCAGAATAATAAGAATAGAAACAACAAGAAGCCACAACATCCACTTTTTTCCTGAGGAGATTACTTTTTGTTGGTAGAACATTCTTACAAGCCCCCTAAGCAAAGATCTTTACCTATTGGGGGACTTGTAATTTCCATAATTCCTTTCCAAAATTTCTTCTAGTCAGCCCCAAACAATGTCTCCCCTTTCTTTGCATCCTCAAGTGACATGAAAAACTGTTATATATGGAGACCTTACAGTAAATTATCCACTTTTATCCTTCTCCCAAATCCATTGGTCAATATTACCTGAGGCACTAGAGTGGATTTTCATAATTAATTCTGCAATGTCTGGATTGAAGAGAGTTCGTACCAATGGGATATTCCATCAATGAATAACATTATCAATCAGGGTCTCAACCTTGTTATCCCACCTGGTCAAGTCAGTATTTTGTCTTCCATTGGAAACAGTAGCATAAAGATTCCTAAAACCTAGAATCCATGCATCCTTAAGTATGTGAATAGATGCTCCATTACCTAAACTCCATCTACCACCTTGTCCCATGAGATGAGTAGCTTCGAAGATACTTCTCCAGGCCAAGGATGGATTAATACCCAGTGCAGCAATAAAAATATCCCCATGTGGAAATATCTAGCACTAAATAACTTGAACAGCAAAGTGTATTTTGTTTTTTAGGAGCCTCCAACTTTGTTTAGCTAACATGGACATATTAAATAACATCAAGTCCTTAAAACCCAAACCCCAACTGTTTTAGGCTTACACATATGATCCCAACTCACCCAATGCACATTCTTTTCTCCATTTTTTTTGACCTACCAGAAATTTGCCATCAAACAAAACCCTAAGATTGTAAACAGGTCCAGCATATATTAGATTTCTATGTAGAAGGGAAAAAAATATGTAGTAATTAAATTCACATTATTTTACCAGCTAGCGATTGAGGATAGGATGAAATTGTTTCAATCTAGAAATCCAAAATCAGGAAATGATATGCATCATGGCCGATATTGATTATATATATACATGATAACAAATAGACGCCAAGTTTTAGAATTCAAATTTGAAAATAAAGACGAATTTCCTTTTGGGTTACTAGACCGTGAGGAGTCTAGACGAGAAAGGGGGTGGGGGGATGGGGATTAGGTATTTCTCATTTCATTTTTTTATAATATTATATTGGCTGACGTATACCTATAGCGGAACTGATCTTCTTTTGTCTTTTATCTATTCTCTACACGCGTAGTCCTCCCGATTTTTCTCTCCCCTTCCAATTATTATGAGTGAAAAAAAAATTCATAAATCGATAAATAGGATCAGATCCAATTGAGTCAGTAGGTTAGGTCCAGTATAGAATATAGTTCAGTCTGGTATCAATTTAATTCTTCTCAAAACTGATTAAAATTGATCTGGTTTCGATTCTTCTTTTCTTAAAACCAAACTAGACCGGTTCATATATATATTTTAGCTTTTTATATTGTATATAATTTTTATATACATAATATATAATTATATATAAAATATTTTTTTATTATATGATAAATTACTAGGTTAATATAATATTAAAAATTCTAACATCATTATATATTATAATATATCACTATAGTCTATAATACAATTATAATATATATTATTATATATTATAATATACAGTATATTATATAATATATAAAATAGTATATTAAAATTGAAAAAATGGAACCGAATCAAATCGAAACCGATAAAATTGAAAATACTAGTTTAGGAATGTAACCAATGTGGTATCGATTTTTCAAATCTCAAAAACTGGTATAGATCGGTCCGGTTCTAGACTATGTCTAAAACTAAATCAAATTGGATCGATTACATCTCTATAGATTATCTTCCTTTCCTCTCTCATTTCTATTCTCTTTTTTTTCTCCTCTCCCATTTTCCCTTTTTCTCTCTACATGTTTGTATTGTTAGTTATTATATCAATTCATTTGTAGTTAAATTTTTCACATATTTTCTTAGTTTTATTGCAATGAGCCCATCATATATGATACTTTTATCTTTGATAGTGGTAGTGAGACTTACTATCCATTGTCTAACTCTAAGGACAATCCTTCTGGTCTTCTCTTTTTGGTAGCTTGGATTATCGTTCATACACTGAATACCGTTGGGGTGGAAAAAGTTTGAGAAAAACTTTGACCCATTGGGCTGCTTCTATCAATGATAGAAAGGGAGAAGAAAAATTGTTGCAGAAGATAAAGCAGAATCTTCTATGCATTGTGATACTTTTAGTGTGAAAGACTATTGGTAATATTTTTTTATTTTCTATACAGTTCCGCTTTGGAGTAGGCAAGGTGTTGTAGGGTATTTAAAATCCACCAATGTTAAACTTCCATGTCAACGAATTACATGATAAATAAATAGGATTGGTTGCACTTGATTATAACTGGAAAAAGAGAACCAATTAGGGGAATTGATCTCCATCGCATTTCAACCAAATTTTCTCAGTTCCAGAAAATTGTGACGTCTACAAATTTCAAGCAAAGTTTCTATGTGGGATTCTCATCACTACATTGCCCAAGAAGATCATTGCAAGAATCAAACTTCTTGCAAAAGGAAAAAAAAATGCTAAAACCAACTCCAATCCTTCCAAAATCTACTACTCCAAAACCAAAGGTTTCAGAGTAGATTCCTCCTCTGCCTACTTCTTCAACTTCTGGGGTTGAAAAACCACTAATGGAGGAGAAGATCGCTTGACCTCAAAACTGGAAAAGGGTTTGGAAGATATTCCCCCAAAAAAGCAACTTCAACTGCCATTAATGGAGGACAAAGGGGTGTGGATAGTAAACAATCTTAGAGCCCAACAGGAGCCATTTAGCATAGAGTGAATGATTTAGCCATCGAGAGCCCATTGGCAATTTCATTTTTTTCAGTTTAGTTTCTAAATCGATGTATTTAGATCAAAACAATTACTAGAAACCTAAGAGAATAAATGAAAATTTGATCGTTAAAAAGAAGGGAAATTTAGCAAAAAATAAAAAGCTCATCTTCTTCTTCTTCACCATCATCTACTCACTACTACTAATTCTTCTATTACTATATTCTTGTTGACAGAGATTATAAATAGAAGAAACCAAAATTTCCATCATCAAAGTTGAAAGCATAACTAAAGGGATCGTAGTGGAAGCTAAACCTCTTTTATTGCTTGGCACGAGCTTTTACTTGTCTCATTTCCTTTACTCTAATCCTTCAAAAACAAGCTCATCTGTAAAGGACAATCACATTAAGATCAAAGCAAAAGCCACACATTCTCTCCACTACTCCCAAAACCTAAATGTCCGCTGAAATGGCCTCTTCAGGTGTGGGCTGAATGCCATTTTTTTTTCTCAGTAAGTTAAAAGCATTTTATAGATAAACTATGTGGTTACAACAATACAAAAATCAATGGGTGGGAGTTCCCAACAGTCATCCCAAAGCAAACAAAAGCAGCACTAAAAATTAAAGAAAAAGAGAACTATCTCACTAAATAAATGACTCCAATCCTATTCCCACTAAGGGAAGCCGCTACGCTGCATTTTGTTGATCTATTCTAATTGTAGGAGACTATCACAACCACATCATCTTGACCACTGATTAGGAAAAGTAGAAACATTTGAGAATAGAAATTTAAGGGAAATCTGATACACCGGTAAAACATCACCACCGTCAGTGATGGCGCATGTGAGACATGCGCCGCAGTGTGCAGGAAACAAATGCCAAGGACATGAAGAACTGAAGTCGTTGGCCCCAAATTTGCCGCGTGTGTGAGCAGCAGAAACCTCCCAAAGGCTAGGCGGCATGTGCGTCACACGCACAACTCTTCTTGATGAAATACTTCCATCGCTCGACAGATCGGCGGCTGGGGAGTCTGGCAGAGGGGCACGTGGTAGTTTGAGGAAGCTGGTAAGCAGCATATCAGGAGTCCATAGATCTATCTCTGAAAAAAGTAAAACCAAAACTGGAAAAAACAAAAAGGAAAACTAGAAAATAACCTACTGGAGTTTGGCGAGCGGAGGGGGGGAAGAGACAAAGCTCCTTCCCCCCCTTCTCTTCTCCCTGGACGGAGACGTGAGCTTTCTAGATTTGTTTGAGAGCTTTGGCTAAATGCCGTTTTGAAATGGCCTCTTCTCATTTCAATAGGTAAGAAAAATATAGAAAAGAAAAAAGAAAAAGCCATATCGGGTGTGGGGTGTGAGGTGACTAGTGGCTGATGTATAGCATATCTCTATAGCATTAGAGCATTGGCAATGATATATGTAAATGTAAATCTAAAATTACATGTTTTGGATATTGTTTTTATCATTGAAGAAAAGCTTCCATATTGATTGGATTATAAATCTTTAGTCAAAATATTAAAAAAATATTTTTTATTATTACTAATTTTTTTAAGATTAATTTTTTATCTATTTTACAATTAAAATTTATTACATAAGATCTACAGATTATATACACTACTTGTGTTGCCTTAATTGAACACCAACAAATATATGGATGGCCATTGTGATGAGAGAAATAAGAGATAAAATAATGTATGGATGGTCAATAATTTTTCTCCAAACATGCAGAATTATGTAGCCTATTATGAAAAAAAAATGCATTTGCATAAATCAATGTGGTGGATTGAATGAAATTAGGGAAAAGTTGGTTTGCATTGGTGTTTGCTTACACCAATGTGAGTGCTCTTCTTAACGATGGAGGCAAATCATGTAAAGATCAAATTTTATTAAAATTATATGTTGTCTTTTATTTTTGTCATCGGGGATTATGCTTGTTATACTCCTAGGGTTGTTCCTTGTTGTTCAGGACACACTTAACCTTGATTTCATCAAAGATTTGCTGTAAGTGCTTTCAAGGCCTCAGAACTAGGTTGAGGTTGGCTTGAGTTTGAAAAAGCTATGAACTTGTACTTTGATCAGACAGACTGGTTGATAGTGATGACCACAGAGGAGACAAACTGTTATAATTGAGAATTCTTGGTATATTGCGGTTGCTTCTTCCAAAAACATTACAAGGATGGTAATCATAGTGTCTCAAAATGTTCTTTTCTTCTAATAGGAGATCCTTTCTATAGTCATGTAAATAATTATTTATTAATGCTATTGGTGACAGGTTTAAAAAGAGTTTGGTTAGAGTTTGAGGTGTTATCTAAGTCCAAATCTAATTTTTCTTGACCCAATCAAATTTTCAAAGTTTGAAGAGTTTAGTAAAGATGTCATAACATGGATTTGAATATTTAATAGTATGTGAAAGTGATTTAATCAAGTGATTAAATACAATGCTAAAAATCAGATAAAATAAGATTTGGAGACCAACTTTAGGGTTTGGGTAAACCACCTAGGGTTTTAGTTTCAACCAAACTTTTGGAGTTTTAAATTGATTCCAAACATTTAGAGTTTTTCTAAGGCTTGGTTCAGCACACTTTGAATGGTTGGATTGAATAGGGCTTTGCTTAGATGGTACGATCTCACATATTAATTCATTCACAAACCATCTCTTGTTTCCTCTTAGTGCAAAGTGTCTAATAAAACTCACCAAGTATGACTAAGATCTTTCTAAGTATTTAATTAAAAATTTTCTAACCTAATTTAGACATCTCACACTATGATTTTGAAAACACTGCACTAAATGCTACTATTGAGCTTACTATTCACCTCGAAAAAGTGAAGCATAAACTTTGTACTAAAAAATTCAAAATATTCATGCTAAACTAAATGTGCAATTCATTCATTAAGATTCAACCTCGAAGTGTTTCAAAATAACCAAAGCACGTTTATGATAAGTATATCATCCGAAAACTGAAATGATTATTGCACCATAAATCCAAAATAATCAATTGAGTCTAATGGCGTAGGTCATATTGCATTCTAACACTTTTAACTATCTCAAATAAATAAAATCACACTTCTGTCACCATAGTGAATGATAAGACTGACTATATTGACAGACTAAAATTTACGCAATTGGTCAATTCATGAAAACTTAAAATTTTTTTATGAAGTTTTTAAAGCATTTAGAAATTTTTTCATTTAATTTCTAGCGAACTGCTACAATAATAAACTATTTCATCATGCACAACAAAGACAAATACTGGTTATACATTAAACAACACACACTATAATTAATTCCTAATTTTTCACTATAAACGTATCAATACATTACAACTAACCTATAACACAAATTAGGGTAGGGATTTACTTTAGATTTATGTTTTCTGAGAATGGGACACCGTAGGCGACCGAAAACCATAAGGCCAAGATGCCTCTGTACGTGCTCATCTTGACCTTAGATTACTTGCTGTATATTTGTGTAAGAATGAAACGAATCCACCGACTCATTTCATTTTAATGAAATCTGAGTTGACTTAGAAAGCCTTTGATCCAAGATTCATTTTAATCGAGTTATCGTTCGAACATATATGCTTACTCTTCAAATGCTTAAATAACCATTCGAACAGGTGGTCAAACACATAGTTTAACCGTATATTGCTTTGGACCACTTCTGTTACATTTGAATGATCACAAAATTTTACTAATAAGCTAGCAAGATCATCGCCTTCATGGGCATGGTACCTTTTTAAGTTATAGAGAGAATTTGGTGGTGCCAGCAAAGATCATGATGAGGCATACATGACAATCTCAGATTGTTGTAGTGTTAATTTTAATTGTCTACTCATGTAGTGAAGACATTAATGTAGAATTTCATGATACATGATGAGGATCTTGTAATGTACCACAAGTGTTTTGACCCAGAGAGAAATTATGAGAAAACAACAATTTAAAATTTTACACAAACAAAAGTGTCTAAACTTTTGGTAGGCCTCATGGACAAAGCCTAAAGAAAATAAAATGATTTTAATTGATCACACTGAAGTACTAGATCTCCTACCTGGTTGTGATACGTACCCTATATGAGGTTATATTACTCATCTAAAGTTTTTTACTTCTTTCCAGATCATATTAATGGAAAAAAAAAATTGATCATTCGGTTGGTGATGAAAACCATGAGTTGACATATTGTTATGTCGTTATCACATTATGTAACTTCTATTTTATTTTATTTTTATTAGCATCACATTATGTAACATTTAAAGCTATTTTTTTCATGCTTTAATTCGTTCGTTTTGAAGTAATGAAGTTGGATATGTGTGTGTAATATGCTAATGAACGGGTAATTAATCCAAGATTATTGGTGAATGTTATTTCTAGCAAATAGTGCAAGTCGAACATATATACATATAATATGATCTACATATATAGTCACAAAATATTTATAATACAGATTTATTAACATTTACTAAAACTAATATCAATATTATATATATCACTAGGTTCTTCAACCCTAGCTAATTAAATGCACTGAGAGAGCAAATATCATGGCTTCATATCGGTTTAGTTTCATGCTGTAACGAAGACTCTTAAGAATATTTCATATTGCTTCAAGAAGATTCTGACCCAAATAAAAATACTGAGAAAACAATAATCGAATTACATAGATACCTTGCAAAGTGTAGTACTTAATCCATTGCAATTCGTCTGCACCAATACATAAATAGAAATGCCAAAGTGGCTGACTTGTATATGGTGGCTTTGGGAATCCCATGCTTTCCTTTTCCAAAAAGTCCCTTAAAAAATGGCCAGAAGCATAGCACCAACCACACACTACAAAAAGCCTCCCCCAGCCCAGATCCATGCCCATCATAAGCTGGTGGATGTTGAAACTTTAACAAGCTCAATACCAAAGTAGTCAAATGAACAAGCAAAATTGTTGTCCCTGGCACAAAAATGGGTGATTCATCGAACGTGAACTGACCGACATCATTATCATCACCGTCATTAGGGGCTTGTTCTTTTTGTGTAACCTCAAAGACTGTCTCGGATAATCCTAAGAGCTTGAGAAGAACACTAAGAAATCCAAATAACCATGCAGTCATTGTCGTTATTCTTGCCATTCTCTGGTTATTCCACCAAGCTTGCACCGACTGCCCAGCTCTCCAGTACTCGGATAAAGTGTATATGTTGTAAGTGAGAAAGAGAGAAAATGGTACATAAAGAGCTGGTTCTTGGACCTATATAGGTGTACAGACATTAGCTTTTATCTTTTATAAAGAACATATATAACACTATGGACGTGATTTAGAATAATTGATTTTATAAGTCATAAGCTTAAACATGCAAATCCTGGTTACCATCTTGTCCAAATAGAGGAGAAGCAAGTTAAGAGAGAGAGAAAAAAAAATTGTATAGGTTAGAATAATGACATGCAAGCTTGATTTAGAATAATTGATTTTAGTCATAAGCTTCAACATGCAAATCTTGGTTACCATCTTGTCCAAATAGAGGAAAAGCAAGTTAAGAGAGAGAAAAAAAAATTGTCTAGGTTAGAAATAATGACCTACAAGCTTGATAATCTAGTTTTTTCTTCTTCTTTTTTATATATAACAAAATAAAAGAGTGGGAAGGGTTGGCCAGTGTAGCTTTCCCTTTTGAGCGTGACCATAAGGACCCTCACTCAATGCAACATATTCAGATTGGACCATAGCTACTAATCCTGTGAGGGGCATCTAGCCTATCACAACAATCCTATCAAAGTTTTTGTATGCAGAAGCCATCAAGACTTTGATTCACAAGTTTTACTAAAGCAAGCCGTTTCGAAACCTATAACCTCGGACAATAGAGAGAAGATTAATCTCTTATCTCTTGCCATCTGGACTACCACCTGGGTGGTAGCTTTATATTCTTGTTGGATGTACGATTTAGGATTGCATGTTTTCATTTGAATCATTTAAAACCGCATGTAAGGGCTAAAATTGGAGGTTCTATAGTTTATGAATCTTACCTTGGGCAAGAAGTTGGAGTTGGCAATAATACAATAGGCAGAAAGGAAAGCATAGCATAACTCAAAGATAGAGCGTAGACCCCAGGTGAGGATCCATAGATAGGCCAAACATTGTCTCCATTGGAGCTTTGTAGAAAAGGAGGCGAAAATGGGACAACTTTTGCTGAATAGAATCTCAAGCAACCCAGTAGCCCACCTCTTTTGTTGAGTCATCGCAGAAGGGCCGCCCGAGGGGGCACACCCTAAAAAGGCAGGTGGGTTTGGAGTACAAGAGGCAGACCTCCAACCCTTCTTATGAATCATTAGCCCAGTATTGATGTCCTCTGTTGTAGATCCATAGATCCAACCCATCTGATACATGATAATCGTACCACAAATTTGAAAGAGAACAAAATGAAGTAGAAACTATTTGAAAGTTTGCTTATTGATACTGTCAACAAGTTTCGGATATAGAAGCCTTCTATATTAGTTAGTATTGGTGTTTTAACCGTTATCCTTATAAAAATAAAAGAACTGCTATAAACACACAAAAATTACACAAAAATAAATTTACAAATTGACATAACTTCATGTGATTCGTTAAATTTAATACTTTAGCATAAAAATAACTTTACAATCTAACATACTGCATCATTAAGTCACGTCAGTTTATAAATTTATTTTTATATTCTTTTGTGACCCAAGTGTTTCTCTAAATATATACAATAGATTGATAGATTCCACAGAAAATAATAATATACCAACTTGTAAGTAGTACTAAAACTTAATTTGCTTGGATTAGCTAGTAAGAATAAGTACGACCAAGAATACAAGGGTGGAAAAAAATTCTCTTGATCGGCCTTCATGGACTAACTTGGCACATAACAATAATGCACAAGACATATCTAATCTAACATGCATTGGAATTACTGTTAAGTTTCTTTAAGTTGCATGCTAATTACCCCCAACAAATTTAAGTTAACTGAGGTTTCAATTTGGGACCCTTTTTTATGTTTGCTAACTGACCTTTGTACCCCAGCTAGTGCCATACTCGTACTCACAACCGGCTATTTGGTATGCTGCCTCCACATAGCTCTGAATATTAATGTATGGTTCGTGCCCAGTTTTTCCTTTTAAAGTATCAACACCTGATTTGATCAATTCGTTTGAATTCCCAAATCCTGAAAACAAAGCCTCAGCCAATTTTCCTGTGAAAATGACAAGTAGAAAAACATTCATTTTATACAAAAGGAAAAAAATCATCAACAAAGGAAAGTTTGTTTAGTTACAAAAAGTACATGTTACTTCACTTACCATCTTTTGAATCTGCATTATCTGGGGATAAACCATAGATAATCTTCCTTCTGTGAAAACAACCTGTTCCACTATAAACTGGTCCTTGAATTCCGTCTATTCCACGTACTATATACTGTACATAAGCAAAATACAATCATCTCTCTCTCTCTCTCTCTCTCTCTCTCTCTCTCTCTCTCTATATATATATATATATATTTATGTATGTATGTATGTAATTAAGAATGGAAGAAAGATAAAAGGAAAAAAAGCTATCTTTTAAGTTCAAAATTTAAACTTGACCCACCTCCAACCAAACTTCCATCTGATTGCCATAAGGATCATCCTTTAGTCCATCATAGAATCGTTGCGGGAACTGAACATATGCAATTTCTGATTCACTCTTGGAATCCAATAACACGCACATTGCATGTAGAACCACTTTTGGATTGTTCACAAACATATCGCAATCTACGTTTAACATGTACGGAGCGTTTGTCATCAATGCAGAGACTCGCGTCTGTAGAATATATATATATATTTGACACAAACAGGAGCAAATTAAGTGTTATAATCAATCAGAAAAGCAGCATGCAGTAATTTATTAATTCTTGGGGGGAGTTTTAATTGAACTCCTTTCCATAAAATAATGTCATCATCTCTTACTAGAGCGTTCATGGCACCCGCTTTGTAATGATGTGGATGCTTATGCTTCTTCTCCCTTGATATATAGACCAAATGGGGTAACCCATCTGGAAGGCATTCCTTATTCTCCCACAAAACCTGAAATACGATTATCTAGGTAACTCTTTTTGGAACTTAAAGATAAATGATTAAATCCTGATCACACCCCAATTACAAAAATATTGCTATCATATATATATATATATATATATATATATATATATATAATCTCAAATACATCTTCAGATGATGCACAATATAATAGGAATTATAATAATTAGGATCTGTTGGAATAGTGAGATGATTAAATGGTTTTAGACGATAGTTAAAAATTAAATAAAATATTATTAGAGTGTTATTTATTATTATTACTGTTATTATTATTATTTTAGAATTTGAAAATTTTTAATTATTTATTATATTTTGTATGAAAATTTAAAAATAATATAATAATGAGATTAGATGAGATAAAATGCAACGTGTGATAACGTTTATGTGTCCAAATAGGTCCTTAGTCGCCTGATCCCAACAAACGATTTCCAATATAGTAACATTATGTTAGATAGAAACATAGAGGGTTTGATGGAGGATAAAATGCCAACATTAACTCATCATATTTATGATGAAAATAGCATATTAATAGTCATATTACTTCTTAAAGGAAGCTTAAAAAGGGGGAAAAAAAGAAGTCAAATTACCACCCGAATTTTGCAATCGCCTCAAAAGTTTGAGATAAATATTAATCTTGATAACAAATTAAAAAAAAAAAAGCATGAAAAAGTAAAAAAGAAGCCATAGTTTTGTGCTCATGTACTTGAGAGTCTGAGACCGTAAAATTAACTACTTTGTGGGGCTTTTCCTTGAATTTATCATCTGAATTTACATGCATAGCTAAGCTATAGAGCTATGTCAATTGTCAAGTACAGTACCGCGCGCCACCTCGAGACACTGATCTTTAGAAAGTGACATCACCACGGGCTTTAAATATAAGAGAGAAGGATCACTCCTATATATTATCGTGGGATTCGGCCATCATAAATTGGTATATGTCCCTACAGCGCCCAAATGAAAAATCGAATTAATTACCTTAATAATAGTTGGATGGTTTTTGCGTTCTACATTTGAGAATTCTGCAAAATCCCCTGTAAGATCACTTGGTCGAACAGAACTTTGGACCGCCACCTCAATTTTGTTGGAAAGCTGCTCATATTCATTCTACACGAGATGAAGACAAGAAGGCTTTTTTTAAGACATTAATTTTATGATTAATTTACGGAAACAGAAGAAAATTAGTTAGACATATTCTAACTATCATGACAAGAATTAGATCCGATTTGGATTAAGAATTTCTTTAAACTAATCTAATCATCTTATCATTACAATTTTTTTAAATTTATACACAAAATATTATAAATAATTTAATTTTTCCAAAATCTCAAATAATAATAACATTAAAAAAATAATGTTTTAACAATATTTATTCAACTTTTAATTTTCATCTCAAATACTCATCTCAACTCACTATCCAAACCCACCTTAATAAATTATTATTACCTTCATCATTTTCCATTCATGTTGGAACTCCTTCAATGTGCTATCACTGAACGTTATAATAGGATCGCTAGAAAAGTATCTAAAAGGAGCTCTAACTTGAATATCATACTTCCTACAAAAAGGTACCCAAAGTTGGGCAAACTTTGAGGCCTCGAAAAGGGAATAGTAGGTAAGAGGAGAACAGCCATCATCGGAGACATAGCAAGCAAGCTTGTGAGCTGGGTAATCTACTGCCAACAAAGACAGCACTGTGTTTACAGTGATGATAGGAGGTTCTAGCACAGGGTCCGCTGTTGTCACAAACATGTCCACTGAGGGAAGCTCATCAGGTTCCCTATCAAGAATATCGCCATCATCAAAGTTATGCATTCAATAAAATGAGGCTCATACAAGAATAATAGTGACAATATTTTTTAGAAAATTAATTGGAATTTCCTATTATCAATCGTTCACTACAATAAAAAATTTATTTATTTATGATGAGTTAAATATTTTTCATCAAATTAATTATTTTTTATTAAAATAAGTCTGTTTATATTGTAAATAGTTATTATCATTATAAATAATTCATCATAAATTTTAATTTTTCTCATAATAATTCACTCTTATTATCATTTATATTCCAACAAGCCAGGAGTGTATATATATATATATAGAGAGAGAGAGAGAGAGAGAGAGAGATGATGTTACCCTTGCAAGAGATGGTCCGGGTAAGTTTGGAATATGACACGATTCCACTTCATGTTGAGGACTAGAAACCAAACGAAGGTGAACCATGACTCACATAGGAAGGCAAGGAGCCAAGTGGGGCCATGGTTTTGGAGGTGGAGGAGACGATAAGTAAGGAGAGAAAGGAGTAGGAAAAAGATAATGATATCCAAGCTTCTTTGCACAGTGTTTTTAAGAGGGGTTTTTTCGTATAAAGGGTGAGAGACGAGGCTCGCCATGGAAGGTGAATAGATATCAAGGCACGCAGCGTCGCAGTTTGAGTGGAAAAAGCTGCACCATTGTGTTATCTGATATATAGTTGCGGCCTTGACGTCATCAGTTACGTCTGCGAGGTGGAGATCGATGTCGCTCGTGGTGTAGTACTCCGTCTGTCAAAATCATGTCTTCAATAGTTTAAGAGAAATGATATATCCACCATATATAAATTCTACAATAAATTTTGCGACAGTACACGTGTTACTTTTCCACCGTACATTCATACATGTGAGTCTTAACTGTACCGAGTCACTGACTATAAAGGATGAACGGAAATGCAAAATAATTTTTTTAAAATTTAAAAAAAATAATTAATTAATTATATTTTGTATGAAAAATTTTAAAAAATAATAATAAAATAAAGTGATTTTTGCATCCAAACCAAAATTTCGAGCTTTAAATTCAATATTTAAATAAGAAGAACAAGTGGTCTGGTCTCGCATTATAACATTTATTGAGCCTACGTAAAGTTCAACCTTCTACAGAAAATTTGATCAGGAAATAATTTAATTAAAATCACTTTATTTCATTTAATTTTCTTATTTTTTTAAAGTTTTTCATACAAAATATAATTAATTAATTAATTATTTATTTTAAGTTTTAAAACTTAAAATAATAATATGAAAAAAAATTAAAAATTAAAAATTAAATTAATTAATTATAAAAAATAATTTTTATATTATTATTTTTAATATAATATTATTTTAAAATAATTTTTATTGAGACTACGTACAATTCAACCATCTTCAAAAAACTAGAATAGTAAATAACTTAATTGTGATTTGGATGCAAAAATTACTTTATTTTATTTTATTTTATTATTATTTTTTAAAAGTTTTCCTATAAAATATAATTAATTAATTAATTAATTTTTAATTTTAAAATAATAATATTAAAAATAATTAATATTAAAAAATTATTTTGCATATCCGTTCGTTCTTGTGGTCAATACAGCTAAGACTCACATGCATGGGTGTATGGTGAAAAAATTGACACGTGTATTGTTATAAAATTTGTTGTAGAATATATAGTGGGTCCCATAGAATATATAAAATTTCATGCCGGCTTATGTCACGAAACCATATCGTGTAGAACAGTCTAGACAATATAATTGCAGAAATGATATCATTACAATCCATTTATAATTTTTTTTATAATTTTTATAATTTAATTTTAATTTTACTTAATAATTAAGAATATAAATATTAATAAAATTATTTTTATTTTTTATTTTTTATTTTTAATAATTAAAAATACTAAAAAAATACTTTAAAAAAATAAAAATAAAAAAACACTATTACACTAATAGTTGTAAAACAATTGTAAAAACCCTAGTACATCTATCATCACTCATATAATTGGTATGAGAAATGCTTTATATCCAGAATACTTGTACCGAATAGCGATCTCTCGAAATGAAAAAAATATTTTTTTTTTCATTTTTTTATTTAGTGATTAAGTAAGTGTTTTCTAATAATGATATTTATTTTTATTTTTTTAAAAACATTTAAAGATATATAAAAAATGAATGAAAAAAATTAAAAAAAAAAATTACCCCATTTGATACATATCCGGGCTACATATCTTTGGGAAGATGTAGTCCCGCGCGGTCATATTGGTATTGGTTATATCAATTTTTTTTTAAAATTTATTAGAAAGTATAAATTTAATAAAAAAATTAATATTTCTATATTTATAATTTTATATTAAATTCATCATTAAATTCATCAAAATAATAATATAATATACAATTTATGAAACTAACAAACACATAATTTATTCATCCAACATATTAAAAGATAATAAAAAAATATTTTGATGTGTGAATAGTAACCCTTCAAATATAAAAGATGGCGCTCAAGTACTGTAAATTAAAATTTGAGTTGATGAATTTTGATAAATCAAATGTAGGATTATTTTAGATAAAATCATCAAATTTGTGTTTGATGAATCTAATGATGGGTTCAGTGTTAATACTCTTAGTATGGGAGAGATTTGGCCAATCCGAATCGAAAAAATTGACCAGACTGACTATTTTAGACCAGATCGAACCATATCAAACCAAAATTGGATTTGGTCTGTCTTGATCCAAATATTATAAGACCGAAAGATATTCAGTCTAGTCCCAATCCAGGAGTTTTCACCTCAGACTGGACTAAATCGAACCGAATGAATAATACAATATATTATTATTATTATTATTATTATTATTATTATTTATATAATTATGGTTGTATATAATTAATTATATAATGTATATTATTTATATATATTATTTCGTATCAAAGTATTATTAGATTTTTTAATGTATAAATATTAACTATAATATATAGTATCAGTATATATTAATATATTAACATATTATAAGAATTATAGTATAAAGATAGTACATTTATAAAAAGTTATAATATAAAGACCGAGTGTACTGACTGGACCGGACCAAACCAAAATGATCGATTTGGTCCGGTTTATGGAGTACTCGGTTCAATCCAGACTAAGAAAACTCTGAACCAAATGGGTTCAATCCGGTCCATAAAACTCTCTTAAGATTGGCTGGACTGGATTGAACTCCTCATAACTCTTAGTGTGAAAGGGTTTTGTCAACATGAGTACTTGTTTTTATAAATAATGTATCGGCCAGACATAAGATTAGAATTTTGTTTTTTGTTTTTTTATATATTTTTTAAATGTTTTTCTAATCCTGATTTAGATTAGAAGATGAGATAAGATCTCAATTCAGAATTTCAAATCTAAAAATAATAATAATATAAAAATCATATTTTATTAAATTTTAATTTTTACTTAAAATTATTTCATTGTATTTCACCATTTAAATCATTGAAAGTAGCAATGCTTCTGAGTTCCAGACTTCCTAGAGATTTTAGGAGAGAAATGGATTTCCAAGACTTTAGAGTAAATTTCTTTCGGTTTTGGTTATAACAATCCCACCAGAAACAACAAAAAAGGAAATCCATTTTTTTTTGTCAAGTATTTGGGAATGAGAGTTGTGGACATGATGTAGACATGGATCAAACTAGCAATTGCTTGAATCAAAACAGTTTTGGCTGCCTGAGAGAGAGTTTTGGATTTCCAACCTTGAATTTTATTATAAAGCCTATTCAAGATGTCGTTGAGGAATTTTTTTTTCTTATCATTTGGGTTGGAAAGAGGGAGACCAAGATACCTTGTATGGGGTGGAGAGACTCTGTAGTGGAAAAAGTGGCACAGTATGTTTGGAGTCCAGTGTGGTATTTTTTCTTAAATGGAGGGAATATTTTTTCTTGTTAATGGTTTGCCCTAACCAGAAGTTGTAAGTGCTCAAGCAATCATTCAAGTCGTGAGCATTCTGATTAGTAGTCTATCCAGAGAGGAAAAGATCATCAAAGAAGAGGAGATGGGTATTAGAGGGACCCTCTCTGGAAAGCTTAATACCTTTAATGCAATTGGAGTGTTCCTTTGTAGCAATGAGTCTGGAAAGAACTTCAATACCCAGGATAAAAAGGAAAGGGGAAAGATGATCACCTTGTCTTAATCCCCTAATAGGATGAAAGAAACCTTGGGGGTATCCATTGACAATAATATAATAGGTCACCGTGGTAATCCATTCCTTGATCCAATTTATCCAAGTGTTGCAAAAGCTCATATGATGAAAAATGGAAAGGAGAAAAGACCACTCCATAAAATCATAGGTCTTTGTCATATCAATCTTGATGGCCACTTGGCCAACACGACCTTGTCTTTTTTTCATCTTGTGGAAGATTTCTTGAGTCAAAATGGTGTTTTCTTGGATGAGTCTCCCTTGAATAAAAACAGATTGGTAAGGAAAATCAAATTTGGAAGGATCTTTCTAAGCAAGTTAGCGAAATTTTTTTCTATAATTTTATAGCAAACATTTGACAAGCTAATGGGTCTAAACTGGCTCACTTCATTAGGATGATCAATTTTGGGAATGAGAACAAGATTTTTATAATTAAGTTCCTTGAGGAGAAAAGACCACTCCATAAAATCAAAGGTCTTTGCCATATCAATCTTGATGGCCACTTGGCCAACACGACCTTGTCTTTTTTTTTCATCTTGTGGAAGATTTCTTCAGTCAAAATGGTGTTTTCTTGGATGAGTCTCCCTTGAATAAAAGCAGATTGGTAAGGAGAAATCAAATTTGGAAGGATCTTTCTAAACATGTTAGCCAATTTTTTTTTTCTATAATTTTATAGCAAACATTTGACAGGCTAATGGGTCTAAACTGGCTCACTTCATTAGGATGATTAGTTTTGGGAATGAGAACAAGATTTGTATGATTAAGTTCCTTGAGGAGTCTACCTTTGATAAAGATTTGTGTAGGAATATAATTCTTGTCTTGTAACTTTCAAAATCATAGATAAGATATTCAAGAGTTCTAGATAGACGTTCGAGTCTGGAGATCAGCTAATAAGACCAAGCGATCGAGATGCGAGATTTAAATTAAAAAGTTGAATCATATTTGAACTGGAAGACATCCAGTAGAAGTGTTCCAATCCAACACATTGGCAAACTGTTAGTAGCATAACAAACTGGATAACTAGATAAACCATCAGTAGAGCCCTAGTCCAACTCAATCACTGCATTACCTATTTAAGGAAGGGCTCGATTGAGAAATAGGTAAACACTATAGAACATTGAAAGAAACACTTTTAAATACAGTGTTAAGAGTTTGAAGATCTGGGTAAAACTTCAAATATCTATGTGAGAGAAAATTTTTTAGTGAACAATTTTTGTAGATACTCATTTCGTTGGGATTGAGTAAGAGTATATTGCAAGTAGGGGTGAACATCCGACCCGACCAGACTCGATAAGGTCCATTCTAACCTGACTCAATAATTTTCTATTTCGATATCTATTATCGATAGGCCAACCGATTACCCAATTTCTTTCTTTCTTTCTTTTTTTGTTTTTGTTTGTTCTTCTTCTTCAGGTGAGGTTTCTTTCTTACAGGTTTCTCTCTCAACGACCCACTTCCAAATCACTAACCCATTTCCAAAACATTGCAAGATTCCTAAACAACTCAATTTTCATCCTCTTTTAATCCAAAACACACGTACATACCTAAACTCGTCTCTATAAGTGTGAGTGAGAATTGAGCAACGATCCAAATATGCCAACGCTTTCGATGATATCCAGCTCAGTTCAGAGAGGTACTAATCCTCGGGCAAAATCAAGATTTGGCTTCGTTTAGTCTAGAAAACTAAGATTTGAAATAGTTGAGGAAGGTCGGAGAGAAAGAGAGATACGAGACTGAGACTTTTGAATCGTGTGTGTGAGTTGTCGCTAGAAGATGAATTATGGGTCACTGGGGTGAGTTTTGTGAATCGCAGAGGGAAGGGAGTTAAAAGCGGGTAACAGGTAATGACCCATTACCCGATTACACACAAACAAGTCAGAAATTCAAAATGGAACAAAGCGATATAAGCGGTACAAAGTGCGTTTCTAGTAATTTGAACAGCCCTAACTGCAAGGGAGAGTTGAAGTGTTTGTGTTCAGTCACTGGAGGTTCCAGGAGAAAAGAAAATGGATTGGAGATCGTCAGAGGTTCTGACAACTACTACGGTATAAGGCAAGTGTATCGTTTGTCTTGTCAAGTAAGAGTGTCTAGTTGCAAAGATTTTGTAATTTGAAAACTTTACTTGTAATATCTCAATCTAATAAAATTGATTTTGTGGATTTGGTTGTCCCATTGAGTTTTACCATTGAAAAGTTTTTCATTGGGGTTCCCTTCATAACCAAATATTGTGTTTATTTTATTACGTATTTCATGTATGATATTATTGGTTACTAACATATGTTAATTGTTTTTGCTAAGCATAACGTGTATAATCAGGGGTCACACGAAAATATCAGTATTGTTAATTATTATATCAATCCATTTATAGTTAGATTATTCATGGATTTCTTAGTTTTATTCTAGTGAGCTCGTTAGATTTGATACATATATTTATCTGTAATAGTAGCAATGAAATCTACTATCCATTGTCTAATTCTGAGGACAATCCTTTTGGTCTTCCTTTCTGGTAGTTTGGCTTATCGTTCACACACTGAATATCGTTGGAAAGGAAAAGGTTTGAAGAAAACTTTGGTCCATTGGCTGCTTCTATCAATGATAGATTGTGTACTTGGAAGAAGGAGATTCTATCAATGATAGTTGATAATCTTTAGATTATCATTTGAATAATTACAACTTTTTCAATATTAATAGTGCTTGTGAAGAGGGAGCCTAAGCTCTCCAAGTAGCTCTTAATTTCATGGTAGATTGTGTACTTGGAACTATTAATCATGCCCACTTTTATGTAGCTTTTCATTTCCTTTGCAAAATCCCCAAAAAGATCCAAATATGTACCTACCAAAAATCCTTCCGTTCTTATCTCTTTACTTATCATATTCAGGAGATTTCTTACCCCATCAATATCTCCCTATTTCTGTATTAAACAAATAAGCAGGCAACTTTAATTAGGGTTGTAAAAAGATCGAATCGAACCGACAGATTGGACTAGACTGGGATCGAACCGGACCGAATTCTGGTTCGGTTCGGTCCAATTTATATATGGACCAAATAATTCCGGTCCAATCCTGGTCCAAGGGATTTCTCCTCCTGGACCGGACCGGAGCCAACCGAACCCCCAGCATATATATATATATAATAGTATATCAATTATATTAACATATTAATATATAATATATACTCTTATAATATTAACATATTATATTTTATAGTAGTTGACTAGTTGTAATAGAAAAATAAAAATTATAGTATATTTATATAGAGTATTATTAATAACTTATAAGTAATAAGTGTATTATTATTATTTAATATATTATTATTAATTTATCATTATTTACTAACATATAAATATATATAATATACTAATGTAATAGTGTTATTAGTAATATTTGTTTTCCTATTTTTTATTTAGATTATTTTTCTTTTGCCATTTTTTTAAGAGTAAGTTTTTTTAATATTTTTTGGCTTAAATTTGTGATAAATATATAAATTTGGCTGAAAATAATTAAATGTGGATAAAAAAAAAATTGATCATTATAAAATTGTAGATTAAACTTAGCTCATTAAATCATATAAGATATCCATGGACCGGACCAAAGTACCCATAGATCAAATTGGACTGGACTGGTATGGACCGAATAGGAATTCGGTCCGGTCTAGGGTGAAAGAATTCTTAGACCAAATATAATCGGTCCACAAATTTCTCAGGCTGGACCGGACAATTTACACCCCTAACTTTAATATAGAGAATCAGAAATATTTGCATGATCTCCACAACTACATGTGCATGCATTTTAAATGAATAACATTCATGTGTTTCAACCTTCTTCAAGGAAGGACCAAAGAAATTCCTTCCACAATCTCAATCATACCAGAAGCTTTTATGAAAAAAATTGGCATACAAAATGATGAATCATCTAAATGCTTCTTCAATCATTCTTGAAGAAGACTTCCAAATAGTAATTGATGCCATTGTTGGAGAAAGAATCTAACTAACAAATTTCTCCCATCACAAGAAAGATAGGTACCTCCATGAGAGATCACAAAGACTGAAATTTTCAAAAAATTAATCGATTTTAAAATTAATTTACACACCCAATGGTGCAATGAGCCATTACAATTTTTCTGTTTAACAGCATTTTATATTATCTTTTTTCTATTAATATTTGGTGTATTAATAGTGGGAAGGATCCATCCTAAACTATTTGTATTATTTCTTCATATATGCATGCTTGAATAGAAGAAAAAAAAAAAAAGTCCTGCCGCATATTGGAATATTCCGTACTGCATGCTTGTTAACGTGGTTGAGCACAGCCTCAAGCATTTCGACACCAACATGATTCGTCATTTTATTGCTGTGAAAACATGTGAAAATCTTCGGGATGGTCGATGTGCAGCGGCACACCGATAAAAGTGAAAAAATAAATAAACAAATAAATTTATTATTATTATAAAGGGTGTACCGGCGTGCCAATGCACACCAGTTATCCCCCAGCGCGCCTCTTAAAACATATATCGATGCCATCAGAAGCACTCTGCTGTCTGCACTCGGCTACTTGGGATCAGAGATTCAGAACGTAATTTAACGAAGTTAATTTAAGGTAGTCAATTCATGTTTAAACGTTACTGGCCCAAGTCTGGCACATATTCTAGTGCCGCGTGCTCTTAAGCTTTCCTGATTGGACACTGCTACTGGGACCATAGGTTCCAACCGAATTTTTACCCATGAAGTGTATTTTTTTTTTTCCAATCATTTTTTAAACATTTTTATAAATATTAATTTTTTATAAAAAAATACACATTTTAAATAATATTGATTTTCTTAATCATCAAACAAAAGCCAAAAAAAAAAAAAAAAAAAAAAACTTTCGGTCAACTATCGATCAAATGATGAGTTTGATTAGCATTTCCCTTCCTGATTGAGTTATGACAGGCAACAATCCAAGAACAAGTACATTATTCTTATTAAACAATCTAATATTCCAATTAACAACTAACAGCGCTACACCAGGTAACAACTAACAGCAGTACGTATTCTTAGGGGATGACATACACAATAGAATAAGAAAACTTTTATTCATGGATATTATTATATCACACATCATACATAATTATTATATGTTTTTAATTATAATTTACTAAATATATAGTATATGAATGATGCACTCAAAGAGAAGGCTAGCCGAAATAAAGAATAAACATATGGTTTCCTTTTATAAAAATTTAGAAATTAATAAGGGTTGGTAAAAATATTAAAAACAAAATCCGCTAGAAGGAGGGCTTGAACCTCCGACCTTGTGGTTAACAGCCACACGCTCTAGCCAACTGAGCTATTCCAGCTGAGTTGTCCTTTTCGTTCACATAAATTATTTTAACAAATAATGAATGCGCATTGGAAAATTGGGATCATCCGCATAACATGGCAGCGCGACCACCTTTTGCAAATATTTAACTGAGATCTCGTGTTTTTTCACGTATTCTAAGAAGACCAGTACCAAATTCATTTTATTAATTGAAATAATTATATGTAATTCGTTATATTTATTTTATAACTAAAATAATTGTATAATTTGATTAATTAGATCAACTTAGGTTAATTTATAAGATTATATCTATATAATCTGTTTATATTTAAAGTATTTCTCTTATAATAACCTTATGGCATCTGCCATAAAAAGGCAAGAAAACTAAGGAAGAAAAAAATATGATTTTATTTTTTTTCAATTAATTCAATTAATCTTCTACTCATCAACTATATATTATATATTTAATAAAAAAAAAGTGATATACAGAGATGATGAATAGAGTTTTTGAACGAATAAACACAGAGCTAAAAAACAATTTAAAAAAAAAGAAAGAATAAACATAGAATGAAGGTGTTCCGAGACAAAACGACCAAAGCATCAACTCATGCCACGCTTGCGCACCTTAACCCAGCATCAACTCATGCCAGTGATGCCACGCTTGCGCACCTAACCCCACCAACCCCACCTCGGTTAGAAACTTAGAAGTTATTTCTAAATGAATCTAAATATAAGTAATATTACATACTTACGTTAATATTGAGTTAAAAAGATAATTTTTAATAAAATACTGAAATTTAAAATATAAAATATAAAAACAATCAATTAGAATGTACATATACGCGGATAAATATATAATATTACTTATATATAATATTATTCTTTCTAAATTAGTACATTTTTTTTTATAAATAATTTTTCAATTGGCTGATATGTTGATAAATGATTTATAAAAGAATCTTGTTTATAAAAATATCCTCATTTTAAAACATTACTTTCAAGATATTATAAATATATATATATATATATATATATATATATGTGCATTACTATTTGTACTGCGCAATGCTTGCACTATTACATAATAAAATATTAATTTTTAAATTTATTTTTTATTAATATTTTGGCTTTTGTGTTTTGAATTTAATGTTTTGAATTTCCGGTGTGTGCGGTCTTTTGCTGTTAGGATTGATTAGCCTAAGCCTGATAGGCTAATGGGTCCCTTAAACGTGGCTTCTTAAATGAGAAATGATTGTTGTTAGGAGTGCTGCTCTGCCCTCATCCCGTCATGTTCCGTCCATGCAGGGGTGAGGGCTGCTGCAACCCCACCCCGCATCTAACCCTCCCTTAGCGTGGGTGAGGGGCGGGGAGGTCCAAATCCCGCTCCACATTCTCTCATGTCCCAAAACATAAATATATATTTATATATACAAAATATATATTAGAATTGTTAGACTTGTTCACAAAATATGTATTAATAAATTTAAAAATCACATAATTTAAAATTATTATGGTATAACTTACATAAAATATACACTAGTAAATTTAAAAACTACATATTTTTTAAATTATAGTCATATTTACAAATTGAAATTTACAAATTAGGTTCAAAAATATTTTTTTGATCACTTTTGAACCTAGAAATAATTTTAAATCTAGTGAAATATAGTCTATTTTTAAAGTAGACATGATGTGATACGGATTCCCTCGCTTAGTGGGATGGGGTATCCCACCCCGGAGATGTCGGGGCGGGGTGCACGGAGAGGGCTATCCTATACCTTATGGTGTAGGATAGCAACCTTATTAGTTACAGTTATGAGTGTACAAGTATCATGTAATCATTTTAGAAAATGTGAATAAAATAAGAAATCCACATAAAAAAAAAAAATTAATGTTTTCATAATAAATCTCTTTTTTTTCAAAGCAAATATACGACACTTACGCACTCCATCTCTAGATTTTCTAAATGCCAATCTTCTAGACTTAAGGTCATTTCAAGAGTCAACACATAGAAATGTTTTCTTAAGATGCTAATAAATAAAGATAAAATTCAAAAAAATACCGATAAATAGATAATATAGTTATAAACCTACATAAGAGTAAGAACACCCTTATCTACATTCTTAACATCCATGTTCTTCAAAACACAAAAGAATTTTTAGGAAAACTTATATTCCTTCCTTTTATCTAAATCCCTAAACTATGGATTTCATTTGCAATTGCTAGAGTGATTCCCAATTATGGGGAGCTACTATACATCCTAGGAGTGATACTTGCATGGTACAAGAAGGGATGGACCTACCTAGCACCATGCGGCGGGAAGGATTTTTAATCCCCCCTACCCCGAGAGGCGGGGGTTCAGGCTTCTCGCCTCGATGCTGGGTGGCAGAGTTGAAAATCTCATCCGTCTCGCCCTAACACAGGCCAAAACTTACCCATGACCAAGCTATTTTTGACTCTCTTTTTTAATCCAAATTATAATTTAATTTAATTTATAAATTAAAATTTATAAATACAAAATTATTTAACTTTATTAAAGTTACATTTTAGATTGTCTTAACCTCTTAGACCAACTTTTATATAAGAGATCAAGGCAATACAATAATCATACTTAAGCAATATGAGACTTAATAGTTTGGTCATAGGTATGACGAAACAATATTAAGTCCAACTTTGCTTAAGTGTGACTATTTATTACCTTGGTTTCTTATATAAAAGTTGGTTTGGAAGCTAAAGCAATCTAATAACTTGAATACAATTTCAAGTTTTCAACAAATTGTATATATCTATATATAATATATTTAATATATAAATATAATTTTATATATATATAGTGGTGCGGGGAAAAGGGCGGGGGCACGTTGGGGTTAGCCCGGCCCTCGCCTCTTCCCATGTTGGCCATGATCATCTTCGATCGGTAAGTTTTTATTCATGTCATGCACAAACTAATAGCCGCATACAATATCAATCTCTCTCATGGGTTTCACTTGAGAGAAATGATCTCTCGAATCCATCTTTACTCACTATCATGTGTGTTCCATTGATTCTTTGTGAGCTGAAAATGGAAAACCCTAGCCTTAACTGATTTTTCTCACTAATTACTATCTCACATGTCTTTATGTGAGCTTCTCTAGGGTTTCACCAACTTAGATTTTGTTAGACATTTGGAAAGAAGTTTAGGGAAAATTAGTTGGTTGTCATTTGATTCTATAGCTTGTTTTATTTGCTTTGTGTGATTTTCATACTCTCTAATGAAACAATTGTTGAATGTTCTCTTAATTGAATTTTTTGTGGTTACTGACTTTGCTTGATTCTATAATTTGACCCACTGTTGTTTGATAAGTTTTGTGAAAATCAAGCAATTTGGGCAATGCCTTTCTTGAATTTGTAAAAGTTGTTGGTGTGATATTTTTCTTCCACATTTGCTATGATATTTGGCTTCCCCATATGCCATTTGTGATCTCTTGATTAATGTTTTGTGTTGTTGGCTTACCTGACTCTTGTTGTTCATTTATACCTTTGTCCTTTGCAGCTTTTGGGGTTGCTTTTGGTCTTGAAATTTTTTTATCTTTTAATAATTTTAACATTTTTATCTAATAGATTTAAGACAATTACAGATCGAAATTTTAGATTTTCGAATCTAAAACTCAGATGAATAGGCCTAGAGGCTATGATGATAGTTGAGTTTTGTATTGGAGGTCTAAAATCACAAGTGCTATGGGGCTCGATCCATACAGCAAGGTAACTTCAATGGCCATATTTATTGTGAAAGTCTCACAAAGGTGACCAAGGTTAAATGTTTTGCAGCCATTAGAGTTTGGACTAATTTACTCTAAGCGGCTAAGGCCATTTAAGCCCCATGGAAAAATATTGTAATACTTTGTAACATACTCATTACTTCAATAGAGGGAGACCCAAGCTTTAGTGGGCTTAGGTGGGATAATAAGAGTTAGTACTGGTGGACCATGGGCCATATATAGATATTAGGATTGTGCTTTTATTATACTATTGGATTAAGATTGGCCTTGACCCATTAGTTAGTTTAGGAATGTGAGTATTAGTTGCTGCATTGTAACGGAGAATCAATCACAACACGAAGATAATTCTTTTCTATTGTCTTGTTTATCTCTCTTTCTCTTTCTCTTTGGAGGCTAGCCAATTTTGAATTAGCCATTTCCTTTATATTTTCTCTTATTTTCTAGTTAACCAAACAATTATGAATTGGGTCCATTACATACTTGCCTGTTATTTATCCCTTATTTACCTATTCCCAATTTGTTATATGTTGTGTTGTGGTCCCTGCATCAAGCTATGGACCGATTGGTTGGATTTAGTTGTTATTTTTCCTGATATGCTAACATCCTGAAACCTTGAAATCATCAATTGTTATCATCTTAAAATATTGAAAATCAGCATCTCGATTGCTCAAGAGCATAACATGTTATCATCTTACTTTAATAATTGATATCAGCAGCTGTTGTGATGTGATGGCTCCATCATCCATGCATTACCTATCAAGCAATGGACAGATTGTATAAATTGGCATTCTGTTTTTCGACTTGGATTTATTTGTTACTTTTCCTGTTGTGCTGTGATAGTTCCATACTTAACATCCTGCAATCTTGAAATTAGCAGTTGTTTTTATCTTTACCATAATAAGACAAAAATATTACCGTTTCAAAATATATCCGTTAGAAAAAACAAAATAAAACAACTGATTAAAAGATTACCCGTTGTTTTTATCTGATTAAATGATTTTATTGATCTGAACATGAGTAACCGAGTTTCCCTTGGTAACATAACATTCAGACGATGGGAAGCAAGCTACAAGGCACCGCGCTGGTGGGGATCAATGGGACACTGAACAACACAATCGCAAAGATTATGATAACAAGCTCTTGATCAATGTATAATGATTCTTATATGTTTCCAAGTTCCAAAATCCCACCCTATGTGGCCTACACAGCTGATTTGAACACCGTCCTCCTTGTGCCCAACCATACTTTGATTCTATGACAGTTCTCCAATGGAAAAATCTAGTTGTAAGTAATTCTACACACCAATACGCGCACTCATCAAACGTAATTGATCAAAAAGTGTGATTTTAATAAAAACAGTATATATTTGAATTTTAGATATGAGAACATGATTGAGTATTAATACGCAGATCTGTCCACAAATTCGCTTGACGCTACATGCATGATGGATTGGTAGGAGATTTCTACAAAATTATTGTAACTCTTCATGTTGATGCTAAAACGGATGCAAAATAGAATCTAGACAGCATGGAGAACTTGAAAAAGACCAATCACAAAGCTTCATTTGCGTAAACTAGTCGTTCCAACCAATCACAAAAAGACCAACAAGTGGAGAACTTGAAAAGAGAACAGTGGTCCATTAATATGAACAAGTCGTCAATCCAGGTCATTTTGAAAATAACATCAAACTGAACAGTCATCAAACCGATATAAACAGTTATTGATTCACGAACATTAAACTAACATACTGCAGAGAATTTACATCTAATATAACTCCATCCTTTGTTATTTTTTTGGAGTCCTATTCACATTGATGCAGATTAATCACATTTCAGCACATCCCAAAGGTATTCTCTCCACTGTAGGTCATATAGAGGAAACCATCTTCTTCCTTGTTTTCCTCATAAATTGCAGACATCATAGCCGCTGCAGTTACAGAACAATACTACAAATCAACAAAGCTTAATGATGTGCCGTATATTGATAAATAAGAGAGGACTTTTATCTTACCAGTGGGTGGTAGAATGTTCTTGACAAAAATGAAAATAGCCTTCTCAGGACTTAGCTTGATTCTTTTCCGAACCACATAAACAAACTGGCCAACAGTCAAATCAGCAGGAACAAGATATCTAGATTCATAAAAAAAGGGGAATATTTAGAATATGAGAGACTAAAACGAATTGCAAGGTATAGAAATGATCCATACATATATATGGACATAACCCTCCAAATCCACACTCAAGGCTTAAGAAAGAACTGAGAATCAAACTACAAAATAGTATCTTTTGTTCTTGCTGGGAAACTCTAGAAACATATATATATTATATATATTCTATATTATATATATATAATAGGTGGAGACTCTAGAAATATATTACACATGTCCATATTTATTTATTTTTTAAAAAATAGGAATGGACCTGACAAATATGGCAATGAGTACATTAGAAATAGGTGATAGTTACACAATTAGCACACAGAAACAGCACATGGAAAAATCATTCACTAGTATTAAGAAATTCTCTAGTATTACTTGAACTCCAAGAAGCACTTAAAAATGTAAAAATATCAATCCATATGAAAGTATTTTGTGATTGAATAACATATGAAGATTATTATAAGAAAGATGTAGAATAAAGCAAAGAACAACCGACTTTTTCTTATCGATGTCAGGCACGTCACTCTTTTCAGCCCTTTCAACAATCACCTAAACAAGACCAACCATTCAATTGTAATATAAACCAAAACTCTAACACACACCAACACACAAAATGAACAATCATACTGGTATTCTGTCTGGGTACTTTTCACGAATCCGAGCAGCTTCTGCCTGCCTCCTTTCTGGCATATTAGAAAAACACAAACATTAACATAGCACAAAGGATAATCTATTCCTCTCTATGTACATTGGGCAAAGTTCTTAACATTAATCACCAAGCATAATGATTTTTTAGGTTATCCTCTTGGGTGCAAACAGTTCCTAGGGCCATCAGACTAGGGGAACTTTCCCTTGAATTACCCGAGTGCACTTGCAAAAAACTCCTTGTCGAGGGCTTGTGCACCCTAGGACTAGTTGGGACTTTGTTCGCGGACACCCGTGCCAATCAAAAAATAACTTTTTAGGTAATGGCTAAGCATAGCATTACAGAACAACCAGCACAATGGTTGCCCAAAATAAGCTACATGCACACTTTAAGAAAAAAGAAAATACAACTCTCATTCATAACCAAATGCGCCTAGGTCCTACAGAGTGCAGATGCAAGAATCTACTCCAGTAGTTACTGTCACTGTTACACAATAAAGTCGAAAACCTTAATCGATTTTTTTTTTTTTTTTTGTTATTTCTCGAGCAAAACCTTCATTGGGTTGCTCTGGAATCTAATGAAATGAAGAATTTTTTGATAAGTATGAAATGAAGAATCCCTAAACCCTCATTCGCGCAAAGAAACAAAGTATGCATTACAATGACAAAAGTTCGAACCAAAATTGGCAACTGCCAAAAAACCCAGAGAAAACCCGGAAAAACATATAACCTAGAGCGAATCAAGTTGATAAATATCATAATCGCAAAAATCAGCCAACCAATCAACTAGAACGCCGCAAATCAAAAAAAATAACTATAAATATTGATTTAATTTTGTCTCTTGTGAATCCAAAATTAAGGAAACATTCAGTTTTCTGAAAAATGAAAGAAAGAGAGAAAGAAAAGCGAACCGAGAGGGTGTTCCATCTTAAAGGAACTCTTGGCCATGCCAGCAAATTCTGCAACCAAAGTGATAATTATAATATTATCAACAAAATATGAGCAGAGTTAGGGTTTTGATCGAGGGATCGAAGGATCAAATAAAATTATTAAGAACAAATTTTACCAAATCGAAGAGAGAGGAATGTTTCGTTGAGATCCCAAAAACACGGTCGTGAGAGAAAACAAGAAATTGCCTCGTTGCCAATTGAAATACCCTACAAATACACATTCTTGGAGAGGAAAACGCAGTCGTTTTATTCTTAAGTGTCACACACGATCATTTCAACAAGTTCTCTCTTTCTTAGAAAAGAACTACTTTAGATTTTTTTTTTTTTAAAGAAATATTTTAGATTATATAAAAATAAATTCGTAAAATAACATAACTTAATATATTATATTAAATTATGAATAGTGATACACATGCTTACATTTTTATTTATAATTTTACTTACAAGATTAATTCTTTTTTTTTTTTAATTTTAAGTTTTGTAATTTTCAATCTACCAATAACTAACATGTGGATAGATAAATTTTTTATAAGTTTTTCTTAAATATATTTAATATTTTTTTAAATTATAAAATAAGTTTAATAAGTTATATAAAATCACGTCACTCTATGAATTTATTTTTATATAATATTTTTTTATGTATATCTCACATCTTTTTTTAAAATAAAATAATTCATATATCATAACAAATGACACATTTATAAAATTGGATGAGCCTAAAAGTTATATTTGGATGTTGAAAATATTTAAAATTGTTTGTGAATAATAATAAAAAGTAAGTAACAAATAATAATAAAATATTGAGTAGTAATGAAAAAGTAATGAATAGTAATAAAAGTAGGTGAAAAATAATAATAAAGTAATAAATAATAATAGAAAGTATTTGAAAAAATTTTAGAATTGTTTATTGCCAAATCTAACTTAAGATAATAGTATAATATCTATACGTACTCTTTTTATTTTATTTTATTTTTAAATTTTCATCTCCACTCCGTAAAAGAAAAAAAAACCTAAAATAGCTTTTGCACGCCAAAGGCCAAAGGGTATCAAACAAATAAAAATTTAAAACTATCAATTGACACCTGTTAGTAATTTGTACGTCATCTAACTACGAACTTTTATTTTTTTAAATGAAATGAAAATGTGATATAATATTCACCGTAAAATCGCCATTTGAATGTTCAAGTTGTTAAGAATATTATATTGTTTTTTTCTCAGGAAAATACTTGCATTAAAGAAAAATCAGATACAACTAGTTTATAGAAACGTCATGCTACCAAGACGGATGGTACACTGATAGTTTATCGATAATTTTATTTTAATTTTTCAAAATATTAATATTTTTTTTTAATATTTAAGAGAAAACAAAAAATAAATAAATCAATTCCATCGATCTAGCTAGTATTTTCCTCTATAGAATTACAAACATTATAGAAATACAAGCAGGTAATAGATTATGGCCAATGAATCCTTTCCGCTATGAAACATAACAGGCACTGAGGACCTTTGTTCAGAGTCATGCTTTCAGTAATATTATTGGAAGCTACCTGTTACGCAATGTTATGTACGCATCGATTTTAAAAGTGATGTATTTTTTAGCTTCTTGACCCTCGAACTTGTCCAACATTATTCTTGTGTCCCTTATGGTGCCTTCTGCTATTTAATCTTGAATATTTTTTGGCACTGTCAATGTTGATATGGTTCTCTGAAAGTCCATTTCGATTTAAAATGGTCATAAGTATAAGTATCAAATCGTATTAATGAGTCGTATTTATGTCATGTCAAAATATGCATATTATACTATATGGATCAATCATAAT
Organism: Platycarya longipes; assembly: GCA_036559045.1. NCBI lineage: Eukaryota > Viridiplantae > Streptophyta > Magnoliopsida > Fagales > Juglandaceae > Platycarya > Platycarya longipes. The sequence goes on along the minus strand of CM071792.1, from coordinate 13,771,405 downwards.
CCAACTCATTAAGATTATCGTGTCAATATCTCAAATCCTGATACTACCTATTAACATAACGTTTCGTGTCGTGTCAACCAATTTTGACCCATTAGTAAATATTATGAAATAAGTTAACACGATACAATACGAATCGTTTCAACTTATTTATATAAATAGGTTGGATAAGTCCAAATTTAACTCGTTTGACCTTATTAAATTTAGCATAATTTTATATAAATTTTAAAAATACAATATTTATAAAATTATAAAACTAACTACAAGTCTAAAATTACAATCTAAATAATAAAAATATCAAAATTAGAATACTAATAATTTTACTTTTAGATATAATGATATCATTGTAATTTTAACTTTCTTAACGTGTCATAACGTGTTATAATAGGTCAAAATGGGTTAGCCTATTATTAACCCGTTAAGCAATCGTGTATTAATGGGTCAACCCGTTTTGACCTAAACCCATTAAGACTAAACTCTAACCCGCTATTACTGTGTCGTGTTTGTATTGGGTTAACGGGTCGTATAACATATTGTCATCCGTCATAAAATATATGGATTGTACTTATTTAACTCCAATGAATTATGTCATTGCCTCTCCTAGATTTAAATTATAACTCCCTAATTTTTTGGCCGCAATGAAAATTATATCCCCACTATGTTAACAATATTTGAGTTAATGAAAAGTTATGCTCGTACTATAACCAATGAATCTATCTCCCAATGGTACATACCCTGTGAGCTATTTATTTAGTTAAATGTGACGTGATATGGCAACACTTCTCCATGAATACGATTTTCAGCACCCAATTTGGGTTATTATCTTCTAAAACCCAATTTTGCGTGGATATCTTGCTTAAAATTATCTTTATAGATTTGTCTCTCATTGGGATATAATTGGTTTGGTTTCCATGATGGTTATGCTCTTCAAGGATTTATCTTTATAAACTGGCTCGATATTAAAGAGATACATGTGGTTGACTTTTCCATGAACATACGATGTGTTTGATATAGTTCGATCATTTACCCCAGGATTTACTTCATTGTGCAATATGAAATCAATCGACCCATCTGACTTACATGTCCTGTGTAGAGTAGCATACAAGATTTTTCTGTTGTATTTCTTCTACTTTAGATATGTGACATTTCTCCTTTAGCTTCAAGCACTATGCCCTTTGTTGTTCCACCTTCTCATAACCATCATCATCTTCTCTCTTTAACATTTTTGTTATCCTTTCTTACTCTAAGTGTCTTCTGCGTCTGTTCAAGTTCTCTCATTTGTTTGTCTTCATGTTTTTTTTTTTTTTGCCTACATGGGTCACTGTCTCTTACTTTTGAGTCATCTCATTCTATTTCTTAGGTGGCCCCCATAAACGTTTTGCGCTTCGCTCTTCTCGATCACATAGGTCCCCAAACGAGTCCCTCGATGAGTCCTTGTGACTAGTTGCTTTCGAATAGGACCTGTTGGACTAATACCACTAGCCAAGTGGAATTGGACTCTATGAGGGATTAGTACAGTATCTCCAATTCAATGAACATGACCCTTCCTGACTCACTATGCGGCATTATCAACTCTGAGGAGACCACTGAGCATGTTGGCCTATACATAGGCAAGTTTCTCATGGGGTTAAGACCCCTTTTGTCTCCTTATTTACGACATTTTGGCCTTTTAAGTATGATCCCTACCTAGATTTCTCCCAATGCTTAGAGATTCATATTGTTTTGCTATATTGTTTAAAGGTTATAAGAGAAGAGAACCCTGAACTCATCCCTCACAAATTCTTTTATGTCAATGGTGTTAGATGTCACAACGGGAACCAATGTAGCTTCCGTTCATAGATGGGCTATAGGATTGTATATTTGGAGTCTCATTATTCTCAAGTCAAAAACTAGTATAGGAAGTTATTTTGTTTCTGAATTGGGTGGGAGTTTCTCATTGATGAAGCTCGACATTGTGAGTTTCTAGAGAGGACCTTGAGTCGTCATTGTCTTGATGACCATGATTTTGAAGTTACTCCCTCCGAGGGAGAGATGTAACATTTGGATCGTGTTTGTTCATGGGTTAGGAAATATCCAACTTTGTTAATTCTAGCATGATTATCACTCGAAAAGAACATTGACAATTTCTTGGTATCAACAAAACAGTCACGACTTGTAAGCCGTCAAATACTTGATTGGATGGGTCTAAAACCCTCTCGTATGGGCAAAAAATGTATGCCCCTACTCCATCAGACCCTAAAGGAAAGAGACCCTATATTAAAGGTGTCGATGTATTTAGTGGATCACGTGCCCATCGCGACCCCGCTAACTAGAAAAAGCATGAGGCATCCTTAGTCATCAATTATCCTTTTGTTTGGGGGTCACTCATAAACTCTGTTGGTGAATGTTACACTTTTCGACACAATTCCTAATGTGTTTCCATGTTCCTTTCTCAAGATGTTTTTTGAGCGATTCGAGTTATCTTCATCCGCAAGTCAAAATGTTGAAGTATTGGCGGTTGGTGGGGAAGAGTCTGCTCCTATCGTCCCTAAGACCATGGTAGAGGATGTTAAAGTTGTTGTTAGCTCGTCCTAACCAGAACAAGTCATTGTTCCCAGTAAGGAGATTTATAAGATTGTTGGGGAGGTGACCACTTCTCTTGTTGATGAGTCTTTGCCTATCATTACTCCTCAATGAGGAAGCTCATGATTTAGTTAAGCTTTCGGCAAACCGAATTATGGTTCCTTTGCCAAGTTCGAGGACATCTCCTTCTATGTCCTCTTTGATTGCTTCCTTGACAACTCATGTCGAAGGAATAGACCATCGTTTACCATTTGCAACTTCTCAAGAACCTGGTCGTTGTTTAGAGATGTCTAGCCCTTCTCCCACTCAACCTTCTTCTTTTGGCCCTCCTATGGGCGACTATTCAGATCCATTAGTCACCTAGATTGCTAAAAAATTTGAACATTTTGAGATCCATTAGAAGAAGTGTAGGAGGTAGAGCGTTACTACAATAACAAGTTGGAGATTGGATTGGAGAAGGCACTGATGTCTACATGAGAAGTGAGACATCATTGCTTTGCATATATAAAAAAGGCTATACAGGCTTAAGGGTCTCATTGGCGACTTCATTCAGACCTTGATGTCACCCAAGAAGATTTGGGCTAAGTTGAGACAGACCATATATTGCTTAATTAGAGAGGCACTTGGTAAGGCCGTAAGCAATACTTTAAGCTCCAACGCATAATTGAGACTTTTCAAGAGAAACTTTCAAATTCTTAGCAATACGTTAATGAGCTTGACTGGAAGCTAGATTCTCTTGGGATTGACGTAATGCCAAACACTTTCTTGAATCAGCTGTTTCCCCATCTCCCAAATAGTAGCTCAAGCCCCTAAGCTTGGGCTTGTATCTCTCATTATTTTGTATTTCATTTTGGTGCTAATGGACTTATAATACATTGTTTTGGGTTTATGTTGATAGATTTGTAACTTGTAAAACACTTGCCATGTTATGTACATATTCCTTTAGTTTTGACATACATTGCTTTGTTTTGTATTAAGGATCTATAGCTTGTAATATTTTTTTTTGAGTTTGCTTTGTAAGAGACCTACCATGTTGCGTATGTATCATTTTGGCATTAAGGCTTTCCCCCTTCTCCACGTACTCCCATATCAGTTGATTCACCACCAATTAGCAATCTGCATATACTTCAACTTCCTTTAATTCTAACCCTTCTGCCACAATGAGTCATGTCAATAGTGTATTGTATTCTACTTTGTTATTGTAGCCCTTTTTGGCTACAAGGTAAAGGCTTACCCCCTTACCTCACTAAGCTCAAATCACCAATTCACAATCAACCTGATGTGTTGGGTTTGTTGAGGACTTTTTTCAAAGGGGCTTCTATTTGTACTCTTACTAAATGGGCCTAGAAGTAGGGCTTTAGTTTGCATGTTGTTACCACCAGAGCAAACGCCAAAAACTTCATTTGCGAATAATGTGTTTCTGCCTTCCTTAGGCCATGACTCATGTAATACATTGGCATTTTCTTGCTTCTATCTTCTATAACTAGTCCACAACTCATTTCCTCTGTTCTGTTTGACAAGTATGAATAAAGGGTCTCCTCCTATTTGGTTTGACTCACAAGGAGAGGGTTAGATATGTATGTCTTCATCTGTTCAAATGCCTTATCACATTGTCTTCCCAATTTTGAGTCTTCCATAGCACTCAGAAGAAGGGCAAGCACTTATCTGTTAACCTTGACTTGAATCTATTTAGCGTCATTATCCTATGAGTCAACTTCTATACTTCGTTTACACTCCTTAGAGGCTTCATCTCCATTATCACCTTGATCTTTTCTGAATAGGTTTTGATTTTTCGTCCTGAAGCCATGAATCCTAATAATTTGCCCAATTTCACACCCAAGGCACATATGGCCAAGCTAAGTTTCATCTTGTACTTATGCAATACAATGAAAGCTTCTCGCAAGTCCACTACATGGTGGTTCATCTCTTCTCTTACCTAGCAAGTGATCTACGTAGAGCTCAATATTATTTCTTATCTATGTGTTGAACATATAATTGACCAGCCTCTAATAAGCCACCCCCAGATCTCTTTAGGCCAAATGACATTGCTTGATGACAATCGAGCCTCTTGTCTGTTATGAAGAATATTCTTTCTTGGTTGCCTCTCCTCTTTCATATCTTAAGATAGCCGAAATAGGCATTCATAAAACTTAGCATTAGTGGCCTGCTATTGAGTCTACTATCGGGTTAATCTATAGCAAAGGAAAGATGTCATTTGGGCATACAAATCTACACACATTGTCTCTTTGTCATTCAGTTTTTTCACCAACAAGGCATTTGAGAGCCACTCCGAATAATGGGCCTCTTAGATAAATCCTACATCTAAGAGGTGTTCTGCCTTTTTTGCAATTGCTGCTTATTTTTCTATATTGAACCTCTACTTCAAATGTACTTTCTTAGCTACCGGGTCAATATAGAGGTGATTTTCTATCACCTCCAGATTTATGCCAGGAATTTCCTCATGACTCAATGCAAAGACATCCTAGTGCTCAATGAGGAACTATTTTAGCCGCTCCTTGAGTTTATGCATCATTCAAGTTCCTATTTGGGCTGTTTATAGTCTGGATATAGAGTTACTAACTTTGGGGCTCAGTGGCCTCACCTTGCTTCATATTCCCCTCTTCTCGCATCTTTATTCCTCGCTCAATGAGTTCTAGTTAGGGGTGTGCTCCGACTCTGAAATTGTCAGAGTTCAGAGTTTCCGACTCCGACTCCGACAATCATTGAAGCCAAAAAAATATTCCGACTCCGACTCCGAAACATTGTCGGAGTCCGAAACACTGTCGGAGGCCGACACCGATCGGAGTTCAGAATTTCAAATTTTGATCGGAGTTCCGATCGGAAGTTTGGAATTTCGAACCCCGATTGGAGTTCCAATCGGAACTCCGAATTTTGATTCCTTTGGCGAGTTCGGTATGGGCCAAATTACACTCATTCCGAAACTAAATGATCTCAATTGGGCCATACTAATTCCATATGAGCTCATTTGTTCAATTGAAATGTATTTCTTGTGAAGAAATAAGTTAACCATGCTTACTTAACATGTATGGTAGACTTGGCAACTGGCAAGTAATCAAACCATCAGTCATACAACTGTTTGACGTGCACGATCTTTGATAATGGAACCAAATATTTGAGTTTCCCGCATAATCTCTCTGGGTTTACCGCGCATGAATAGAAAGTAACTTTTTATATTTTAACTTGCGTAACTGCGTTTAATGGTTGAAGCTGATTTGAGATAGAATAAATTTTTTTTAATAAATAAAAATAAAATAAGATAATAAAATAAGTTTTATGAGATTTATTTCAAATTAATTTTAATATATTTTAATATTATAATAAATTTAGATATAGTTATAAAATTTTAAAAATTTATGAATTTTGCATATAAAGAAATGTTGAATTAAAATCTCATATGTAAATAAGTTTTGACTTGAGATGAATTTAATGATATGAGAATTGAGTATTTAGATACTAGATTCAATTGAGTTGCCACAACTATTGATCTATTCAGGTTTCAGTTTTCACTACTAAGTACTAATTAGTCTTAAACAATTAAACAAAAAATACAAAGTACTAAATAGTAATTACAATGCTAATGCCAGCCAATAGCGTTATAGCATAATACAAAAAATAGTAATATAAAAAATAGTCCAGGACTCTAGACTATTAATACAAAAAATAATACAAAATATAAATTAAATTATCACTGATAGTCTAATGACTCTGGTTCAATGTATCGATGTTACAAAAAAATAATAATAATAATTGTTGCAGCAAAGTAGTTTGTTGTTGGAACTTATACGGAATCGTACCTGAAATTAAGATAAAATTAAAATGTATTATTATATAAAAAAAATTAAAATTAACCAAACATGAAACAAGTAACTATAAATTAGAGAAAAAATATACATAACCGATAATTGCTCCATCAGTCATCGGCAAGTATGGTAGGGTTGATAACTAAATCTGTGAAATCATAAACAGTATAAATTTAAATTTAAATAGATTTATGAAAATGAAATTATAAAAAAGATTATTGAAATAATTTAATAATTATATAAACTTTGTTACTTTAATCATTTAAAAAGAATTAAAAAAATTAATTTAAGTTTACCTGACTCAAGTCTGTAGCTCACGGCATCGATGCCAATACTCTCTAGTCCAATAGGTACATCACTGAGCCAGTTTTGTGTGCAAACGAGGGCCTCCACGGTTGACGGTGACAATGAACTCCGGTAGGCATCCAACATCCGACCTCCAGTGCTAAATGCCGACTCAGATGCAACCGTAGTGATAGGAATGGCTAGTACATCTCGAGCAATGAGATAGAGAATCGAGTACTTGGATGAATTAGCTCTCCACCAAATCAAGATCTGAAACTCCCCACTAGGCTCCTCGACCTCTGCCAATAAATATCGCTCAACCTCATTTATACACTGCAATGGATTTCTCATTGACTGTGCATGAAACGACGTCATGATGTTGAAGCCTTGGGATCGACTGGCTGCACTGGCCTGACTTGAGTGAGCATCTGTGGCTGGTCCTGAGCTCGAACTCGAATGTGAGGTACCCATGGCTCGTGAGGATGAATCAGGACTACTGGCACTGTAGTGGGTGTACAACTCGTTCAAATCTGCCTTGAGTGCTGTGATAAACGACTTAGCCTTCACTGCTTCGAGAACCTCTGTTGCCCACCATTCTACCACTGCCAACTTCAATCGGGAGTCGAGGATCGACGTTATGAACAATAATCTATTTATCTTCTCAACTTGCCCCCAATATTTATCATATTTGGACTGCATCTGTGATGCCATACGAGATAACAATCCACTCGGGTCAGCACAACCTTTTTTCAAGTGGTGGTGTAGCATGGAGATATTGCTAAACCACATGTTTGCCGTCGCATATGAAGATCCAGAAACCCGCATCGTGATGTCATAAAAAATTTGTAAAAATGTGACAAACTCGGATACATGTTGCCAATTGATGTTGTCTGGCGGACCGAGCCCCCTTCCATCAGGCTCCAGTAGGGCATACCTCAAACCTCCATCCTCAATCTCCAGCCGCTCAAATGCCTTCTGGTACTTTAGTGCCACATCCAACATCAGATATGTGGAGTTCCATCTAGTGGGAACATCCAGGCACAATATCTTTGAAGACTCAACCCCAACCTGTTCTGCTATTGCCTTGAACTTTTGCAGCCTTTGGGGAGAAGCCATCGCGTACCGCACAATGTTGTGGACTTTCTTGATAGAGTCGTCTACATTTTCCAACCCCTTAACTGTTTCATCATTGAAAAATATCTAATTATCATAATAATATAAAAAATAGTACTATTTTCAAAGACTTTAATCATAAAAATATTAAAATACAAAATACAAAATTAAAACCAGAAAGACTCACCAACAATAATGTTGATTATATGAGCAGTGCATCTAATGTGGATATACTGGTGATTTTTAATCACATCTTCTCTCGCCCTCGTATTTCGGATAAACCATTTGATGGCGGTCTCATTTGCACCGGCATTGTCAACTATAATGCATAATATTTTTTGGATGCCCCAATCAACCAAACAATCATCCATCTCCACTTCTATCGATGCACCCTTATGGTCAACTATTTCTTTAAATCCAATAATCCTTTTTTTAAGATTTCACTCACTATCAATGTAATGTGCTGTGATACATATGTACGAGGTATTCTGTACCGACGTCCATGTGTCGGTCGTAAATGACACTCTTTGGCCAGTGGTGGAGAACATCTTCTTCATTTCTGCCTTTTCCCTCAGATGCATCTTCATACAATCTCGCATCACTGTATAACGGGATGGGATTGGAAATCTTGGCTTAAGCAGCTTCACAAAATACCGGAACACATCCTTGTCAACCGTGGTAAAGAGCATCTCATCTTTTATAATCATCATCGCAAGCGTCTCACGAAACATCTTCTCACTGTATTGAGGGACAACTAGATTCCTTATCTATGTCCCTATCTCATCAATGGCTGTAGAAATCTCGTAGCTAAGATTAGTCTGAGACCCACCTGCGTCTGCATTTGATAATTTATTACCAATATTAATCTTAAATGAAAATTAAATGGGATCATAATCACAAAACTAAGTAGCATGTAAAGCAAGACACTAACCTCTTGATGCCATCCCCTTCGCTATTTGGTAGCGCTTGCAACCGTTTAGATGTGCTGAAAGGCAAGAAGTGCCTTGCCTTTTTGAATGACACCCAATTTGAGCGCCACAATGATTGCACTCAGCCTTGGGTTCTTGGGATCCCCACCCTCAACCTTCTCAAAATGTTCCCATGTCCACGATCTTTTTTTATTTGACCATGGACGAGGTGGCCTCGCAGCTGCAGGGTGTACTGGTACATCCGGATTCTGAATCGGATCGTCCCCAAGGCCCATCTCCTCTTCCTCCATAAACTGGTCAGGATCTTCCACTTCCAATTCTATGTCGACTGGAAGTGGAAATCCACTGCTAGCACACGAGGTTTGTGCTCGAGTGGAGGGTAGCCGACTACAGCTCGAAGCTGCAGCGTGGAGCGCCGAAGGAGTCCTACCATCCGGATTCGGAACCTCATGTGGAGTCGGAGTCCCACTAGCACTGCATGAGGGATCTATCTATTTGTAATTGTAGACCTAGAATTCAAGTATAACAATATAAAAAATTTTAGTAAATTTCTAAAAATTATAATGTTATAGTGTAGTAAAATACAATATTAGAAAACTGTTATTAGGTGAAAGTTTATGACTTGTACTGAATAAAGAAATCATGACTTGTTTCTAGAGTATTTTTTTATGAGTAAAATATTTCTATCTAAGTGTTTACACACACATTTATTTAATTATCAATAAATTATCCAACCATTGCAATCAAAGTTTGAAGTCCTGACCAGTAATCTAATTTTCTCTGGAAAAAAAAACTTGTGGAATTGAATATACGCATCTTGTTTGATGAATGGTGATGGTTTTTAATGGCAAACAGCTGGAATGGAAAAGAGAGAAAATAAATACTCTAGAAACAAAACAAGGCGCATTAGAGCTTTCAATAATGTAATTATAAATTTATAAGCTTTTGTACTCTGAAAAGTGTTTGAAAATTACTTGGAAAAAAATGTTTGAAAATTGGAACATAGCAAGCTGCCAAGCATGTAGGGCATAGATCAATATAATTATCTCAATTATAGGAGAGGGCTCATGATTAGGACGATTACCTGTAATAATCCATATTAGTTTTAAACTAATCATTATAGGTTGTTTTGGCTTTGCTAATCCCTAATTAATCTCTCTCTCTCTCTCTCTCTCTCTCTCTATATATATATATATATGTATGTATGTGTGTATGTGCAGCTTTTTGGAATAGTATAAGTAGTAGATAGTTCCACTTCTCATTTGCCTAACTTTATAACTAAAGTGTGGCATCCCGATTCCCGTTGTGTTTCAATAACTTTGTAACTAAAGGTGTTGAACGGTATTAATATTATCACCTAATTATGCTTTGGTTCCTTAACACCACGAACTTCCATTATTAATACTTCATGATGTGACTAGTACTCATAGGATGAGTTGATCTCTCCCTTTCCGACTGTTCTAATTGATGATTTCATCTATTCTTGAAAAAAATTATTAATTAGAGCGGGTTTGATTACATAAAATCAAATTATTTTATTTCATCTTATATAATAAATATTTTATAAAAAAATTAAATTCATCTCAACCTATTTCATACATTCCAACAAATATTTCAATATATTTATATTCAAACACATGATCTCAATATAACCTACAAAGTACAAACATTACTATTTACAATTTTACATATAAGTTCAAATAATTTGAGATCGCGATGTCGCGTCAATAATCAAACACAACCTACACTTTATTTTGTAAATACATAACAGAATAGGTAGTGTATTTTTTTTTTACCTACAATAGATGTATTATTTTTTTTTAATAAAAATGGTCCAAGTTTGAGCAAGCCTTCTTGCTGAGTTTTATATTTAAATAGAATACACAACGATATTTAATTAGGCCAAATTCGAATTTTTTTTTCTCAATGACATTTCATCGAACAGTTTACACACACTGTCAAAACACACAATAGAAACTCAAATTTATTTTATTTCATTTTATATAATAAATATTTTATAAAAAAAATTAAATTCATCTCAACCTATTTCATACATTCGAACAAATATTTCAATATATTCATATTCAAATACATGATCTCAATATAACCTACAAAGTACAAACATTACTATTTATATATAAGTTCAAATCATCTGAGATCGCGTCAATATTCAAACACAACCTAAAGGTCCTAAACGAAGTAAACTTCATTTTGTAAGTACATAACAGAACAGGTAGTGTATTTTTTTTTTACCTACAATATATATATTGTTTTTTTTAATAAAAATGGTCCAAATTTAAGTAAGCATTCTTGCTGAGTTTTATATTTAAATAGAATACACAATAACATTTAATTAGGCCAAAATTTGATTTTTTTTTTCTCAATGACATTTCATCAAACAGTTTACACACACTGTCAAAACACACAATATAAACTCGAATTTTTCACAATATAATAGTATACACAACTCACGAGCCAACCAACTCATATAATTACATTAAAATAACACATTTAATTAGTTTTAATTAAAAACCCTAACGCCTCAAGAAATTACCCCAATTAATCTCGGATTCGCCGATTCGGAGGGCTAGCGGGCGTCGGGCGACAATGTAACACAACGGCTGTGTGAAAGAGTGAAGGAGGAAGCGGTGCTAGCCACCGGAGGTTCGGAATCGCCGTTGGAGAAGACGAGCAGCGCTGCAGCGGGGGATGGACTTCGGAGTCTCGGCCGCGGACGGGAGAAAGAAGAAGGAAGAAGAAGAAAGAAGAATCGCTGGCGCCTGGGGTATAAGAAACCTTAGACTAAATGACGCTGTTCCTATTTAATTGGAACGGTGTTGTTTAGCTAAATTAAAAAAACAAAAAAGAAAGATGCAAAACGACGTCATTTTGCATCTTTTTTTTTTTTTTTTTAAACTTCGGAGTTCGGAGTCGGTATTCGGTATAGAAACTGACTCCAATTCCGAAATCCGACTCCGACTTCGGAGTCGGAAATTTTCGACTCCGAATTCCGACACCGATCGGAGTCGGAATCGGAGTAGAGTTCGGACGAAAGTCGGAAGTCGAAAATTTTGCCCACCCCTAGTTCTAGTGGTGGAAGAATTGTTTCTTCAACCTCTCATTCTTCAAGGGTCTAAACATTCATATCTCTGTTCTTCAGTTCTTGCACCTAGCATTCACGTGCCAACACTTGTTTGCCATAAACTTTTTCAACACTTACATCTATTGAAAACTTCAACTTCAAGTGGTTAATCAAGGCAACTGCCCTCATCTTGTTCAGTGTTGGGCAGCCAATGGTGACGTTGTAAAGGAATAGGTTTTAACCACCAAGAAATCTGTTACTAATGTAGTTGCACGGGACCCCACTCCCTTTATGACAGGAAGTGCGGTGGAGCCTACTGGCTGCAGTCATTCCTAAGAATCCATTCAACAGTGTTGGATTATGAGTAATTTGTCTTGCTCAATGCCCATTTTTGAAAACGCATCCCAGAATAGAACGTTTATTGAACCCTATTATCAATCAAGATCTTGCAGGTAGTGTAGTTTGCAATGAGTGCAGTCACTTCCAATGTGTCACATGTGAATACAACAATCCCTCGCAATCTTTGTCGGTAAAGGTTATGGGAGTAGTTTTCACAGTTTTAGTTTGCTTGGACAATTTATTGACAGCAAACATTTTTTTACACCTCATGATCTTTCTTGCGGAAGATGACACCCCGCCCCTAACAAACTTCATTGGTATAGTTTTGATCTCATCGAGAGGCTAATTTGGTCTAATAGGGCAATGTTATGGAAAGTGTCATTTCTTGTATTTTTTGCCCCTACTTGGGGAATAATTGGGGGAGCATCCCTTCTCCTGCCATTTTTCAGTGGGCTACCTTAGTGGTGGGTTGTATTAAAAAACAAGTCACTCGACTCCCTATTCTCCTACATAACCTCAGTCTTATGTGTCACAACCCTCAATTATATGCCCCCCCTCCCATTCTATGGTAAGCACATCAGTGGTTGGTGTTTCAGTCGTCTGAGTTCTGGTCGTCATTCAATAGTGGCCACACTTCTCATTCCCTTGCTCATTCATACTCGAATGAGCAACTTCAGAACTTAGACCACTGGAGCCTTTGTCCTTCCTCCTCTTGTAGTGGTTGTTTCTCACCTTGCTTTCTTATTTCTTTCCTTTGCTACCACTGCTTGCCTATTTCACCTTTTTGTTTGCATCTACTATCTTAAATATTTGTGGATCGATCAATGCTCTTAGTGTGTCTTTTGCATTGACAATCTTTTTTATAACTTTTTATATATATAATTATATTTTATGTTGAAAATACTTTTTATAAGATGATGTTATTTTTATAAATTATTTTACAAAAATCTCCCTCGTTCAAAACAAAGTTGTGTAAAAGAATTATTTTCAATACAAAAATTTTTCCTTTCACTTTCAATGAAACTGGATCTATACATGGATCCTTATTTTCCAATATCACTTTTCATGCGCCTCCCATCAAGTTTCTACCTATAACGTACGTATTGAAATCTCTCTCTAATCTGGAGGGGTGCTTCTATATTTTTCTAGATGAAAATGTCTTTTCAAACCCATACAACTTTTTATTTCTTGTAATTTTTAAGATTCTCTTTTAATAAAGTATTGCACTACACTAGCTTTGCGATGAATTAAGCTGGTAATTCTTCTTGATGATATTCTTCTTTTCTCCTTCTCCGATCTTCTTCTTCTTTTCGCATTGTATGTCTATACATTTTCATTATTCTCTTTTTATAAGGTGGACATGGTGGGCTTGGTAATATTTATTATATTAATTAATTGTCATATACATATATAGAGCAGTGAAACTTGTTTGTCTTGATGATCATCAAATGAACGCGTTTGTAATTTGCTTGAGCATATCTTTATATATATAAAGTGACTATTTAACGATAAATCTTGTTTTAACGGAAAATCTTATTTTTCTGTTAAAGTTAACACTTTCTATCCATTTTTATTAAAATAAATACTGTATTTAATGAGAAAATATTATTTTAAATACAATCTATTAATTCCATTAAGCATCAAAATAATGTTATTAACATTAAATTTAATTACATCACTTCAATTTTCTATAACGATAATGAGAAAATTTTTCTATATATAATGTGACTATATAACAGAAGAATGTTGGTTTAACAGCAAATCGTTAAAATTTTCATCCTCAAATCAAGTCATCTAACGCCGTGTAAACTTCAAAGTTGAATTACATTGCATTAATTATATGCGTTCTATCATTCAAAAAAATATATATGCGTCAATTGTCGTCCATCATTCAGCCCAAAGCCTGCCTATGGAAAAAACTTAAAATTGAAAATAATGTCCCTTGGAAAATATTTAAAACTAGATATAAAATTAATGCATTTATTTAATCCGTTGGGATTGATAATTTGAAAAAACATAAGAACATATTTTAATCTCATGCAATTTCAATTGAGATATACATTTAGATTGATAAAAATTATGAGTAGCTTTTATGTTTTCTTCACGACCTTTGTCCTGCTTTACTAAAATGTCCCTTTAATTTTATTATAAATATTATAAGTAGGAACGTTTATTAATACAATTTACCCGTTGTGTACGTGTCATTTGATATTTGTTATTATCCTTTCATAAAATTATCTCAACTCCAATTCTTAAAAAAAGGTCCCTTTAATGTTTAATACCTCCATTCAAATATTTAATTCTATTGTCCGGCTTTACGTTCGTTCAATAGCTTCATTGTATTTGATAATTCAAATATGCACTTAAAAAAGGTCTAAGTACAGACTTCATTAATTTGTGTCCATCCATCTGCCATGGTGCATGTTCGTTCTTATTTCCAGAAATACCCATTAAATTGACAATTACACATTAAGAGTGCTATTGTTTTTCGAGAATACATAAAAGAAGATGAACAAAGCAAAGAGAAAATGAAACGGTGATCATCTAGGCCATTCACACCTACTATTTTCTCTGGTTGAAGGTATTTTCTAAATCGATTAACTGTTGTTTTTTCTTTAAATATATTGTTTCTATTTATCTTCTGCGTTCAAAATCTCAAAATAAAAAATCAACTTTTTTTTGTGTGTTCAGATTGTATTAATATTGTCGTTGTTGTACTAAGATTTTGCTGGGTTTAAAGTATTCATCTCTATCTTTTTAATTTGTTCCCTAATTTTTCCAAATATTTTAACTTTATATTATTTTCTCCAATTTTTCTTGACTTCATATTCTTTTTTTAATATGCATTAGAATAAATTAATTAATTCCTTGTAGAATTTTGTCTACAGTTTAATTTTATTATATTTTCTCATTTTATATTATGTTCTACGTCTGTACGTTTGGTTGAAGATATTCCTCTAAGTTAATCACTTTTTGTTATTTTTTCAAATATATGCTTTCTCTTTATATGGTTCCTCTAAATTAAAAGAAGTTGAAGTTAAAAATAAATTACAGAAAATAATACAAAGAATAATACTTGAAGAAATTAGAGAACACATTAAAAAGATATAGACGAATAACTTAAACCTAGCAAAATCTTAGTAATAAAGACAAAACAAATAAATTAATTCCTTGTGAAAATCTATCTTCAGCTTTATTTTGTTACATTTAATTGTTTTCTATTTTGTTTTATAAGAAAGTAACTAATTTCTTGTGGAACTTAATGATCGAGAGAAGAGAATGCTTGGGAAATCAAAAAAGAATAGAAAAAAACTGAATGGAGAGGGCAGGGAGAGAAGATAGAAGTGAAATGAGGAATTGATGTATTAAAGGAATAAATCTTTGACACGAATCTAGAGCATGATCTGTTTTTGTACCAAATTAAAGATTTGGTGCTCTTGATAATTTGATTAATATGTTTATAAGAAAAACACTGGATTAAGATATTATTACAAAAGTATTGTTTTTCTATAGAAAGATGCCGTAAAAACATTAAAATAAAAAATCCAAATTTTGTAAAAAAAAAATGATAAACATTAAATATAAACTTCAATAAAAAATAACGACAATTTAAGATTAAACTAAAAAAAATGGAAATAGATATTTTAGAATATATATATATATAATCTAGAAAATAAGAAACAAATTAAGTAAATAATAAAAAAAAAATTCCAAAATGAACCATTAAAAAGGAAAAATTGATTGTTTAGTAAAAAATTTTGATTGATTGACGCACATAAAACCCCCCTCTATCCTTTGCTTGATCTTTCAATTTTCAACCCTCCAAGGTGGTGGCCGGGTCTCACGTTTATAATCATCATATCTACCCTTTTTTGTCTATTTTTTTTTAGCTAACTTCATACTTATCTAAAACATCTTTAGAGCATCTACATTAATTTTATTTTTTTATTATTAAAATTTAATAAAAAAATATTTATACATATATATATATATATCAATTTTTTCTTATCATATTTAATTAAATATAACAAAAAAATAGTATAAAAATGCTTTTTACTTAATTTTTAAATAATAAAATATTAAATTTTTTTAATATATATGTAAAAGTATACTTTTTATTACTTTTTAATAATAAAAAAAGATGAAATCGATATAGATGTTCTTATCCAGTTATCCTTTAATATTTCTTCCTAATTTTTTTTTAAGAGTATCTCTATCTACTTTTTAGATTTTAAAAGTACTTGTATTAACCCGTCCTCTCAATCTGACATATTAACACTTAACACATATCCGATACTGGCACACAATCTAACATACTACTTATAAATCCAAACACTACACCTATATAAATCAAAAGATACAAAATTTTAAAATATAATAATTAAAAATTCAAAAAAAATGTGTAAATCTGAATGATCTACCTCTAAAAAGTATTTACTTGCTTCATGATTGACCCTCATATATAAGGTGGTATGTTTTGTGTTGGTATTAATGTTTTTAGAATGTTCTATTATTTGTTGATATAATGTTGTTATAATAATGTTCTTATAATATTATTGAGACAATACAAGATGAGAAAAATGTTGATCATCATCTTAAAATTAAAATTATCTCAAAAAAATATCATAAAATTATTATTTTTATTTATGAAATTAATATGTGCTATATTTATTTATGAGACTATATTGTTATTTTTATCGTTGCTCTTCTTTTATTATATATGAAAATATATAATTATTTATCATTTAAAATATCATGAGAAACCGTTAAATTTAAATTAGAAATTAAATTTATCTAAACAAAAACATTGCATAGTTATTAATCAAAAATTATTTTTCAATAAAAAATTTAAAAAAAAAATAAACTAAGCAAACGTGCATTACACGTTACTTTTATCTAGTATTAATTAATAGATCAATGATTAGTAATTATTACACACATACACACACACATATATATATGTATATATATGTATAATCCGTACAAATTAATCAATATGTTTGTGCAAGTATGTATAATATATCACTTTAATCCTACTTTCATCCTACTAAGTAGGATGTAGCATATTTATCATCATTGAATGATAAAGAAGTATGTAATAAATGATCATTCAATGATGATAAATACACCACATCTTATTTAATAGAATAAAAGTGAAATAATAGCATAATATATAAAAATTTTCAAAGTGAAAATGTAATACCCAACATATATATAATATATGAAAAGTTATCTACACCATTCTAGCATCCTACTTGCAATTTACTAAGTAAGTTGTGGCACATTTATACATATTAAATGATCATTTATTATATATTTTTTTAACATTTAATAATAATGAATATATCACATCGTACTTAATAAGATAATAGTCATGTGATGTATAACATTACTTATATATATATATATATATATATATGTATATGCTGAAATATGATACATATATAGAGAAGAGTAGACAAATGCAAGAGCGAGCGACATATATGGTATATGATGTACCGCTAAAATTAATGTCAATACATGGTATGATGTAACCCAATTTTTTATATAGTGAAATTTTTATGGCTCGTTTTTATAGATGTAGACATATCTCTAAATTATGTTAAATCTCTGTGTTTTTTTTTTCTCTTTCTCATTTGATTATTCTGTACTATTTACAATATATACAAAATAATAATAATAATAATAAATCTACACAACCCACTTTTATTTTTTCTGCACCGCACGAATCCACGTGTTTTTTTTTTTTTAATCTATTTTGGATATCCGTGAGCCCTTTCGGATACAACCCACTTTTTATCATATACCAGTTGCTTTTCATGCTTGCTTTATTTAGATACCAATTGATTAGAAGAGGAATATCAATGGCTGACCACTTAATCTGCTAAATAAGGACATGGCATCCAGCAGTCAAAGCGATAGGGATTTACTGCAAAGCATTGTCTCCTACAATGGATTTCAGTTTTTCCCTTGTATTGTAATTACTCCAAAAAGTGATTGCTTTTCTGGTTGTACCATATTGTGTTGATGATATGCACAAAAATGTGTTTTAAATGAAGCAAAACACAGCAAACTTACCGATGGGCTTCTGGCCGAATGCAGGGGAGGAGAAAACGCTGGGTGGATAAATAGGGGGTGGGGACTCGAGATCTGGGTGAAAGGGGGAAACTCAAAAGGAAGAATTGAGATACAGGTGGAGCCTGGGTTGGGAAAATGGGGAATTGGAATAGAAAAAAGAAAAGAAAAAAAAGAGTCTGACTTTGTGCGGTGTAGACTAATAAAGGGAGGCTGTGTAGCGAGACTTCTATAAAAAAATTTATACGCCACTATGTACAAGATTTGACGCTGTATTTGTCACTATTAGATGATGCTTTATATATATATATATATATATATATATATATATATATATATATATATATATATCTCTTGGCTTCTTTCCTTTGCTCCAGCATTGACAAATATGCCAAATCATGCGTGGATGTCTACGCTTGGAATTAGATATAGGTTTTTGGGACGCTCAAACTGATGCTCATCTATGCACCGGCCTGGTGATAAACTCCTAGTTTGTTTTGCAGAATGTATCGTACGTACGTACGTAAACTTGCTAGCTAGAGTGGAATCTTTTATATCATCAATTGATCAATAAATATTTAAGCAGCCAATTAAGAAAATGTATAAATTACTACAAATATTTCTGGTGCTCAGAGCCTCAGATCACGGCCATGAATCCTTGTTAATTTGGCCTTCATTGCGAACTCATGCACAGATATCTTGATGGTTGATCTAGACCTTTATCTATGATCACTTAATTTCAATTTCAACTTAATGAATCAGTTCGTAGTTAATTAAGCTTATTATTATAG
Source organism: Platycarya longipes (assembly GCA_036559045.1). Classification (NCBI taxonomy): domain Eukaryota; kingdom Viridiplantae; phylum Streptophyta; class Magnoliopsida; order Fagales; family Juglandaceae; genus Platycarya; species Platycarya longipes. The sequence continues at coordinate 13,752,411 of CM071792.1, read as the reverse complement.
ACAAAGTATAAAAATAATGTTAATTTCTTTAGAGTACACAAGAACAGATTTCTTGTAGTTTAGAAAACAGGTTTCAGGTTATTTTGTCTAGAAATGTTTCGGTAAGCAAGATAAACATCAGAAATGCAAGATTAAAGAAAAGAAAGAAAACAACAAGCACAAACACAATGATTAACGTGGTTCGGCCCTAATGGCCTACATCCACTGCAGGAACCCTAGGAGATGTTTTATTAACAGAAAATGAGATTACAATCTTACAGACCAGGAGAAAACAAGTCATCAGCTCAGACGTTTCATCTCTGAGCACAGCCACAAAGCACGGGTTAAAAAACCCTAACCCTAGCCTTAAGTTTCCAGACCCTCAGCTCTCTCTCTCTCTCTGTATCTCGATTGCAAGCGGCAGAAAAGATCTCACCCTAGGTCTAGAGCATTCAAGTAGTATATACATCACCCAGTCCAATTACATAAATGTCTTCAGTTAGATAAAATAATTACAGACAGAACAATTAAACAAATACAAGCCGCAGGATCAAGTCTCATAACATCATCATCACTGAAGCTTGACACGTGCACCTCACAAATAATCTAGCAAATTAAAAAAAAAAAAAAAATACTTCCCAAAACGATTGCAGGCAGACATGAGCAATATCAGAAAGCTAATATATATGCAGTGGTAATAGCAAAAGTGATTGAACGGATCGACTGAACAACCTGCGAAGTGCCTCATGCATACATACATATCTCATGTCAATATAATACCAAAAAGAAAAAGATGCTTTCGGTTTGATTCATAAATGCAAATTGAACAGAACCAACATCCCTGGCTTTCCCTCTGATGCCCACATTAAAAGCTCCATCTTTGATCTTTGTCCCGGTCCGTGAGCTTTTTCACGGTTCTTGCCTGTTCGTACCTTCTTTAAATTAATACTTCCACTTGTTTTTTGTTGGGTGGTTGGAAACTTAAATGCATCACCTTCAATGCTACCATCACCAGCCATCGATCTCTTTTTGTTTGCATATACATGATCGACGGACGTCATGACGACCTTCTTTAAGACATGGGGTGTCTGATCATCTTCTGTGTCTGTCTCCTCGCCCTCCTCAGAGCTGAGCACTTCTCACTTCCATTTAAGAACTGCATTTTCTTCATATCTATACCTGAAGGCTGTTCTCGTAGCTAGCTAGGTTTTCTTATATCTTGATACAGCCTTGTACGTATAACGTAGTACTGTTGCTAACCTTGTTTAATATTGTTGTTGTGTTTGTTTTTTCATATATTTTGCAGACTGTAAGTACCACTGTTGCTAAGAGATATTTGAAGATGCATATATGGTGATGGAGAATAATTATGGATCAGTCTAACGGGATATTGGTCCGGTTCAATAAGAAATCCGTGCTCAAAATGTTTCGGGTACTGCTTTTTGATTGAGCCGTGCCAATATCACGTTCCACTGCTCCCGAGCAGCCCTCTTATGTATGTATATATGTCTGTTTTATTACAAGGGTTCAAACCCTTAGATCGTTATTAGCTAGAACGGGTTATGGAAGGTAAAACGTGGTTTCAGTATTCATTTCTTTCTCTTTTTCCGATGCTTTTGATTTAATTTTTTTTTTGTAACTCGCCATGATTGCCATTTTTTTCCCCAACAATCTTCATCAGTTGATGTGAATTAGTTATATCATGTATTTTTCTGAATGATTTAGCCAAATTAGATATCCACTAGACTCATCAGGTTGATCTATAGAAATTATGTATCAGATCACTTCGAACAACGTACGGATGAAGAAGGTTATAAAGGCTTGATGTCTCTGAAAGATATTGATCAGCTTTTGCTGATTGCAAATGAGCTGGTTAATGCTGCTGTAGAGAGCGAGAGAGAGAGAGAGCAGGCCAGGTTTTGTTATACCACATGATTGCAGAGACCCAATTGAAATATATGGTTCAAATTATAAAGCAGATGATCTTATTCTAAGAATTCATTCCAAAATCCAATGCCAGAATGAAAGATAACATGGAGGCATATGACCAAGTTTATGTGCTCAAAACAATTAGTAATTGTCACAAGACGCACAACATAGGAAAGAGATCATCAAGAGAGTAGTACCTTATTTCTTCAAATTCATAGTTGAAAACAGAAACTACAATACTATAGAAGGAAGGAATAGCAGCAAAAACCAAGGACTGAGTTTTAGGATCGCTTTATCGCCATGGAATTGTAACTTACAAATTGGCTTTCCAAGCGTAGAAGGGTACTAGTGAATGGTTATTGTCTCTTCCTTCTGGTTGCTACTATGGTCAATCTCCTCTCTTAAAATGCAGAATCATGTCCATGCAGCCACGGCTCTCTCTCTCTCTCTCTCTCTCTCTCTCTCTCTCTCTCTCTCTCTCCCCGCACGTGTAGATTACATACTCTCTATACCCACAAAAAAATATGTATAAAAAAGAACAATGCATGGAGGTTGCTTCACTACTCTAGCTTAGAATCATCCTGAGAATGGAAGAACTCCAAGCTGCTGCATGCTTCTCAGAAAGAAGCACTCCATAGAGCACTTTCACCTTCCCCACAACGCCGATGGACCTCCTTAATCCTATCAGCAGACCTGCAAATCCCACTGCAACTCCAATCAAATGAAGCTACACAAATGTTGCCTGCCTGAGCCTTCCACTCGCAATCTGCAGCAATATTAAGTTCCTAATTAAGGAACTTATAATAATATACAAACAAATTCTCAAAGTTTGTAACTAGATCAAATAAAAGGTGGCGCTTTCGCCATATTCCTTAATTTGATACATGAAGATGACGGCCCAGGTCAAGGGAATGAAAGCCAAACTGCACTTTCAAATATATGATTCATAAAATTTTAATGCGTAAGCCACCATCCAACTCTTTGAAATCATAGTTATTATTGTGATCACAAGAAAAGTAGAAAAGGAAAATCAAGAGTAAAAAGGAGCAAACTACACAAAATCAAGGTAAAACATTAATATCATGGTTTTATGTTACCATTCAATATTCAAGAGGTCCCATCTGGGGTCCATCATAAGGTATCTTTATTGGTTGTAAGATATATTTGCAAGGACCCCACATGACAACTTCTTCATACCTTTTGGAAAGATAAAACATTAAAATCATGTCATTTGCTATCATTTAGCCAATTCTGTTTCCCTTGTGGAGTGCTTCTCTCTTCCAGGAGAAAAATTGGCAAGGGCTTTCCCATGCTTGAACAAGACGTGTGAATTAGTTTTCTTAAGGTAGAGAGTGATTTCAGTTCACACGACAGAATCTGTATATGGCTCTATTTATTTTTCTTCTCCCAAAATAAACCAAAAAAATTATGCTCACACTGCCCTTTTATCCTCTCTCAAATAATAACACCATCTTGGCAAGATAAATCAGAAATTTCATGAATGTAGCTTTTACCAGGTGGAGTGCCACAACATAGTCTCCGATCATCGATGTGCTCCACATCAAGTCCAATAAACCATGATCCCAGTGAGACATCTTCATTAGCGTACTTGTGTAGAACATGCCTGAGATAACAATGTGACAACCGACATTAGTTCCGAAAGATCACCAACAACCTGCATGTTCATATTAGCTTTTGGTTTGTTGATATGTGGTCTTACTGGTTTGTTGATATATACGTAGCCAGATCTTTTGAAATAGCATAGAGCTGTCCTGTGGCATGACGGAAATACTTGTTTCCTGCCTCACCAAATTTCCAATACTCAGGTTCATGGTATCTCACTCCCCTGTATGATGAAATGGGCAGTTATGAAACTAGAAGATAAGTACGACTGCAACATGGTGGGTCTGAAGCAGATTCAGGAAAGACTAAATTTCACAACACTTCTATAAGCCTACCGACTGAGCCTGGGAATATAGGAATTAAAGACAGAATTCCCTGATGGAATTGGATAGACAATGACAAATGATTGTGTCAAACTGGTCCAATAATGTTCAATTGGAGTTTAAAATCGGTCCCTAATTCATAATCCCGATCAAAATGAAAAGGAAAAATTGCAGGTTCACTCAAGCACATGTTGAGTAAAATTTTGGACAGACAATGGGGACTTCTCTAACAAAACTCGCTCGAACAAAGGTCAAGCAAACCAAGTTGGCTGAAGCAAGCATGAAGCCATCTGGTCTACATTAATTACTTTCTCAGCATACATCAGAAGAAGACAATTCATAAAACAGGAGAAAAGGGAAAAAAGGGCTCACTTCTGATTAAGAACAGGACCAGATTTCATGCATCCAATATATACCAGTGATTTTGATCGATGTCTTACTACAGTTTCTCCTAGTGTTGCTGCAGCAATATGAGATTAGTCAATGTAACAAAGAATAAACATATAAAAACAAGCTGCAAAAACACTTAGCAACATTAACCTACGGTAATCATCAGATATGGATCTTTGGGGCATTGATAGGGCATGAATTCCATGGGTGAACATTTATCATATATTAAGAGCTTTGCTTGATTATTTGATTGTAAGCCTCATATTGGGTTGCAACTCCCAAATGAGAAAGAATACAAATTAAACAACTCAAATTTATGATTCCCACAAGGTTATTCTAGTAAAGGAAAAAAAAAATCAACTCACCTATATTTACATGGACATCATCATCAACTTTAATGTAGAAATCTGCATCCCACAAAGCAACAGCAGTTGAAAAATATGCCCTTGTCTTGGCAGACAATTCCAGGTAGCCTTCAACATGGTCCTGATCTCAATTAATGCATGCATAAAGTCAAATGTACATCTTCCAACAGAATTGATACGGTGAAGACTTCTTCTGAGGTGATAATATCCGACACAGAAAAATTAGGCAAAATGGGTGAACAATATATATGAATGAATTACCAGCCTCAGGAAGTCTCCATGCTTTCTGTCCTCCGCTTCAATAGCTCTGTCTAGAATTCCCCCTGATGTGGCACTAATGATGAAGAAAATGTTATATTAGTTATCCATTGTCTGTATTTTAAGTTTCCTATAATGACTGCTGTCTGCTAGCTGTTGGATATAGAAGTCAATATGTAGATGAAAGTGCCTGGGGTGCAAGCATTTTGTTGATAACTTGATAGACTAAAAACTATGGTCAACATATGGAATTTCAGAACTAAACCAAACAAGAAAAATGCATCCAAACAGTTTGCATGAAACAGACATGAACAATATTGACTAGGGATAGTTATCCAAACAGTTTCCAAACTGTTCTCTCCAATGGATAGATTTGTATTTATACTTCCAATGAAAAAGCTTTTTTTTTTTTTTGGATAAGTTACTTCCAAAGAAAAAGCTAAAAATGAAAAAATTATGATCCACCCAAGAGGCTGTAAGAAAGAGGATATATCATAATTTGGGCAAGCAACTTATAAAAGCATCAGCGCCCATCAGGATGATGCTTTTTTAATCAGGACATTAAAGTAATCCACCGATTTTATGCCCACCAACTTAAAAGCTAAGCTACTGTGGCAAATTGACAATTAAAATGAGAATACAATATTATTATGTGCAGGTATACATAGTCTCCACTGATGCAGAAGTGACATCAAAAGAGAACTAAACACACACCTATGACCAATGACAAATCGAACGACAATGCCCTTCTCTTCCTCCAGCTTCTTTCTCTTCTCACCTATTTTTGTGTTTGCAGATGCACAGATCATTAGAAAACAGAGCCAACCGAGCAACCAGAATAGCATAAGAGTAACCAAAAAAAAAAAAAACAGGGGGAGAAAGCTGGAAATAAAATCTGAACCTTGTGGCATCCATGTTGCACGAACCGAGTCTCTTCTCTTTCGGCTGCTAAAAGCAGTATTAATTCCTATTATCATTAGATACTGTCTTTTTCCAGATGATTCTTCCTTCTTTAGATCCTGTGATAAAGGAGAGCCACTTCGTATAGACTCCTGAGCTGCCCTTGCGGCAGCTAATTCCATCTCTAAATTTGAAATAGTCTTATCTAGTGTCCTGCATTCAACATGTAATGCTATTATGTTGAATTTAGAATACTACACAACTAACTTTCTAGTAGAAAAAAGGGTAAGAAAGAAAATAAATAAGAATAGGTGTGGAGGACTTACTGTATAGCATTATGAGTCTTAAAAACTTCCCCCAGAGTGTCTTTTGATTCATGCTTTACTTCCTTTTGATGCAACTAAAGGAACCGAGCAGATTAAAATGCAGAATATATTCAGAGGAAGAAGATAACAGAAATGGAATTCCAACAGACAAAACAATCTGAACAAAGTCTCTGAAAGAATTAAAAGAAATCTAGCAATAATAGGATGGCGATGCTCACAGCTTTTGGATTGCAGCCCTCTGAAATTAATTTTAATGTTTCTGCTTCCATTGCAGTTGTCTGTGCAACTGTTTTAGGCTCAGGAACATCCCACATCCTGCACCACTTTACTTTTATTATACGCATGTCACAAAATTTCAGCAACAGGTTTCTTTACAGCAACTGCAGCATTTTTTTTTTAATCTGATACAGTTTAAATGAAGAATACCATGTCTTCAATCATATCATTAGTATATAACTCCTTAACTAGCCAAAACGTTTGAAAAAGAAACTCAAAGTTGTTAGAACACACCGACTACCAAGGAATGTGCCAGTATAACCAAAGAGGATTGCTGCAACTCTTGAAAATATAAAGTGTTCTATGCTAAAAATTCAATGCAAACCCAAACAACAATATAGAAGCAGATGAAGCCTATGAAAATAAAACATCTGCCAATAAGCTGAAATTTTTTCATCAAAGAATAATATGAACCAAAAAGAAAAGATGGAATTTCCTTTAACTTAAGCAAGTTTTTGGTGGCTATTATGAAATCATTACTTGTCCCAAAAGCTTAAATTGATGGGAGATGTAAATTTTATTATTTATTTATATTTTAGCACTTCCTCTCAAATGTGGGCCAAACTCCCAGTAGCCCAACACATGGAATATTTAATTAATGAGATAGAATGTAGAGTCAAAATTCGAACTCAGGACCTCTACCCTGATACTATGTAAAATCATTATTTATCCCAAAAGGTTAAAATGATGGAAAGAGGTAGATTTTATTATTTATTTTATATCTTAACAACTAGTACGAACGAAATCTGAAAGGATTCAGATGCCACTAGTCCACACCTAATAGTGTGAATTGTTGTTTTCACACAGCAGAATTTAAATTCTAACAGATCTAGATTTTTAATCAACCACAAACATTAAACCAAAATCCAGAAAAGCAATTAAAATAATGAATACAAAGATTTGGTTGTCGAAAAAAAAATTGAAGAACTTTCAAAGAAAAACTGCTTCGGCTTCTCAGCAACCACCTATAAGTCCATGATAGAAGAAAAATATTATAATTCTAAAAAAACCTTTGTAAACTTGAATACTAGACCATAATCCAGATGAGTGACCCACTCAATCTCTACTGCAACAGTTCGAGAACACTGGAATTATTCTACAACATGGCACACAAACAAGCTTCATCCAATCTATTGAAACTTCAGCAGCACCATTGATGAATTCACCAGCACACCAATAAACTTCCTGGCTCTCACGGAATGAAGTGATCAAAATATAAACAACTTGGTAGTCTATGCACAGGAGAGAAAAATATTCCGCTCTGAGGCTCAATATCTCACATTGAGTTTTCTCTTACTAGGAAAAAATCTAGATTCTAAAAATAATGTCCAATTTCCTTTGAAGATCGTGCATTATTAAGCTTAAGCAAGTAAATCATGTTTAATTTGGAATTCAGAAACCTAGTAGGACTCGAATTCGGGCCAGTATGCTTGGCTGCAGATCTCATACGCATCTACCAAACTAATCCACATTAGTAAACGCTCGAGTGGGTGTCACATGTGTTCAAGCAAAATTTCTTTGTTAAGGTTCGCCCAAGCAAAAGCAAGTGTTGAGTAAGTATCAAATGAACTTTCTGTATGAGCTTCAGTATCAAATGAACTTTCTCACGGGAGTCTAGCGAACTCAACTTTGTCGTGAATGTTTTCATCCAATTTCAAATTAAGCTTAATCCGAACTAATTACCATTCAATTCAACTTGGTTTTGTATTTAGAATAAGCCAATACAATAAGTTTTACATTATCAAAATCAACGACTTTCAATTCCCATCACCAGAGATATAATTAAGAGTACGACAATGAATAAGATCCACCTATATATACAAGCTGAAACAATGTCAGAAGATCCACTAAACGATAATGGAATTGACAAAAAATTCTGCAGAGTTTCAGACTTGAGTCAACGATTTTCGACTCGAGACTCTCCAGTACTCAATGTTATACACTATGCAGGAATAGCATCCTACACAGAAAATTAATATGGCTTAGATCTACCTTAATTCAACGATAAAACGGGTACTTAAGTACATCACAGGAATGAAAGTTAATGGAAGAGCAGATATTGTATGTCATAAAACAAAGAAAAAAAAAAACTCAGTGCAATCAGAGCATTGAAAATCACAAAAAAAAAAAAAAGACCATTCCAGCTAACCAAAACATAAAAATCATCGAATTAGAAGTTATAAATTTGTTACCAAAAAAATTAAATAATCACAAATCCCATAAAAGTCCAAGAAATATAATTGAGCTTGTTACAGGAAAATCATAGATCAACGAACTCGTCAAAATCCAGGAGAAACTGCCTTTCAAAAAATTGCAGAAACTGAAAAATGATAAAAAAACATAATAGATATACATACCTGTCGGTGAAGAGCATTCCAGCACAGAAGCAACCAAGACAAAGCAAAAGTGCCCATCTTTGTGATATAACATTTCTAGGAGACTGCTCTCCTCTGCATTTCCAAGACATTTTCTAGCTTGATTCTCCTGTATTCCTAAAGCAATACCTTTCTCAAGAAAAACCCATATAGACCACAAGGAGTTTAAAAAAAAAATGGAGGACCAAGATGCAGACAAAGCCCAAGTGCTCGCAATCAAACTTGGAAGTGAGCTCTGGTACAAGATTTGAGGCAGAGCAAAAGTACAGAGAGAGAGAGAGAGTGGGGGATAAAGTATCAGAGCGGAGAGGTCGCTCTGTTGTATAACTTCTCAGTTTGTTTTCTTCTTTATCCTTTGCTTTGTTTCTCTCTCTCTCTCTCGACACTTCTTTGCAGGCACAGGCAGGCGAGGGAAGTTGGAACAGTAAGGAGAGCTTGAGAGAGGACTTTCCTAACTGCTAATGTTTCTTACTAGCAATTTACCAATCGGTCCTTGTCAGACCTGTCGTACCTTAGGTTCCCGTAACTTTTTTCCCAGCGACATAAATGTCCTTTGAGCAGTATACTTTTTTGAGAAAGAATAGAATTATAATTATTTTATTTAATTTTTAATTTTATTTAATGATTAAAAATATGAATATTAATAAAATTATATTTTTAGTTTATTTTTACAATTAAGAATATTAAAAAAAAACTTAAAAAAATAATAAAAAATCAAAAAAATCAAATACACTAAAAAGTTGTAGAATAATAAAGAAATGCACTATTCATCCCAATCCTAAAATTAATTACTTTTTTTTTATTGTGAATAGTATTATGATATGAAATAAAGTAGTGAAAAAAATAATAAAGAAATAATAGAATAATATTATTTTTATAAATGAGAATTTTTTTTTTGAAAATAGCTAAAATTTAGAAAAATATTTATAGAGAGTGAAATTTTTAGTTAAAATTTGGAAAAAAAATTATAGGGAACCGAATATAAGTGCTCTAATTAGTGCAAACTTTTCAAAGTCATGATTGAATTAAAAACTACTTCAAAATATGAAAATAAAATAAAGTTTTAGGAAATGGGAAATGGGGATTCAAAATTGGTAATGTTAGTGCTAGCTTGCACACACCAATTTATATTTTGTCATTCTTGTATTTCTATTTAAACATAAACGTGTTGATGTGTAAATATGTTTATTTAAATAAAAGAATAAAAATGATAGATGTTTAGAATGGAAATGATAAGAAACGCTTATTTTCCTATACTTGATTCTAAGCTTGTACGGGATAATGTAAAGAATTTTTCGTACATAGTGAAATTTATTTTCACGGATTTTTCATAAATTAAAATATTTTAAAAAATGTTAAAATAAATAAAAACTCAAAAAATAAATAAATAAATATATTACTCCAAAATAGTGGCACGTATGGCTCATGAAAGGCCTACAGTGCATGTAAGACTTGCGTTGTTGAATCAAGGGAGTCTTCTGCCGTCATGCACGATACCATCAAAATCAACGACTTTGAATCTTTTAGATTTGAGTGCTTATTTCTTTCTTAGTATAGCGTGCGGAGTGTCGACAATAGTCCTACGCTAATATATCAAGTTATCTTTAGATAATTATTCTCTTATATTCTTATTTTTTCTAACTAACGATCAAGATGAAGTGGTCATAATAATTTTTTTCAGTCAGACTAAATCAGCAAAAGGCATCACACTCCTCTAAACTATGATTTTGAATCGTAGGTATATATAATTTATTTATTAACAAATATTAAAATTGCTTTAATGTAATTTCCTCTTGTGAGAATAGGTTTGAATTAACCTTTTAGTTTAATAATCTAATTATTATATTTTTAATGGTTTTTTGTTAAGTTTAATCTATGCTATACTTATGTTGATGAGATATAAAAGTAGAGCAATAATGTACATATTATACGTGGGTTTAGTAAAGTAATGCAATTATCAACATAGTAAAGTAATGCAATTATTATCGTGGGTTAAAAAAAGTATAAGAAATTATACGTTCCAGACTGATGGATTTGATTATGAGCATTATTTAGATCCAATTTTAGATATCAAATTCATCTTAATTCATCACATTTCATTATTATAATTTTTATATACTTTATTTCATCTTGTTAATGCATATATTTATATAAGATTAATATTGTAATTGTTTTTGTTAGAATTTGGCCTCTATATCATATATAGGCCTCTTTTATATAATTTGAGATACGCAATAATATACCATTCAAATGAAGTATAGGCTTTTGGCGATTAGGGGTTTGGATGATGTGGACCATTTACAAATTCAGATATTATTTAACCTTATGATGGAACTTGGAATTATCTTCGGTGGTTGTTTAAGTCACTTTAAAGTATTGCCAACTAATTGAGAGGTTAGGTTCATGACAGCCATGCATGCATTATGAACATGAGTGGCCAGCACTATAATATTTAAATTGGGATAAAACTTATAAAAAGAAAATAAACGTTCTTTTTGAGGCCGTAAAATTGAAATTTATAAAGTCTGTTTTCTATATTTAAAAAAACAAAATCTTAATTTTTCCTTTTTTTATAATTAAATAAAAATAAATGTAAGATCTATAATTAATGCCTTGTTTGTATTCAAAAACTAAACGAATTCATCTCAATTTTTTTTAAATTCATAATTATATTTTTTTATAATTTTCATATAAAATATAAATTACAATACAATTTTTTTAATTTTTAAATTAATTTTTTTAATTTTAAAATAATAATAATATTAAAAAATAAATTTAATTCAATTCATCTCAACTTACTCCATCGCATCACTAAATTCAAACGGGAATCTAATCTACAATCTAATAATATCGTGATTACAATTTCAAAATCCATGTGATTGCACCCTCCAACTTTTATTTTAGGGTAATGCTATATACAGTCGTGGAGTTGCAAACGGCATGCAGTCGCTTTAGAAAAAAAGTTAACTTTTTCACGTGGGTCCCATATATCTTTACTTTTTTTCAAAGCGACTGCACGCCGCTTGCAACTCCATGACTGCATCTATCATTTCTCTTTATTTTATTCACCAATACAACGGGTTAGAGTCGGATTGAGAAAAGCTGCTGAGAGCATATGATTAGATATAGAAGAAGCTTATTATTATGTGGCACGTCCTTGTTGGGTGGGTCCCTATAGCACTAGCTTACCTTCTCCATGAATGGTGTTACAGATCAACCCCCAAGCTCACGTGGCTGCTGCAGAAGACACCGAAGCATTCTGACACGTGCCACGTAATGGGACAGACGATGATTAAAAATAATAATAAATTAGTACTAAAATTAAGTTGTAATCAGAACAGTCACGTTATTAGTCGGTTTGGACTGTCTGTCGAGCAGCTTTAGATTTTATTAGCAATAATAAAATTAATGCATTATATTAAATTTTCTAATTCTCATGTATCTTGTACTTTGAGAATATATTGTGAATGATTAGTTGCATGAGTGAGAATGTAAGAGATTACGTACTTGAGTCCACTATATATTTTCTCTTTTTTTTACATTCATCATGTCATTAGGCCTGTTCATCCAGATCAGATTGTACCCAACTCGATTTAAAATTTTATTTATTTTTTAATATTTTAAAATTTTTTTAAAAAAATATTTAAGAAAATTTTGAATCCGGGTTCCAGATTCTCAAATCCGGAACCCGGATAAACATCCCTACATGTCATGTAGCTATGGAGTTGGAGGATTCTCGATCAAGACACTAAACATTTACTTTTTCTTCTAATTTGTTGAAAACCCTAGATTAGAGTATACAGCAAAATTATCGTTTCTCTCGAACCAAAAATTTTAGATCAAGTGCACTTATCCCACTGGCTTCTTCACGAATACTTTTGTTTGTTAAAAATTATTCTTGTCTTTAGTGGTACGCCTGTTTATTTGGATTTTAGGTTCGAGAATTCGATTTAAAAAAATGAATAATTTTTCAAAATTTTTTAGATAAAAATATTAAAATTATTGAAAATAAGAAATTTTTAAGACCAAACCAGACAGATGAATAGGTCTAATTAGTAAAATGTGCTATGTAATAAGACTATAATAATATTCATGTACTGCACAATCGAAATATCTAGACTAGAGAGATACATTGGGATAAAGAGATTTTTGCTTTTATACATTTCATAAAGAGAAGGAGCCAATTATGTAATCTAACTCTATGTAAGAGTATTTACATTCGGTCTCTTATAATATTTTCTAAATTTTAATCAAAAACTACACTCTCTAAAATTTTTCTTTTTAAATTTTAACCATCTTCAAAAAATCTCTTACATCTTATTTCATATATTATTTCTCGTCTATTAATATAACATTATTCTATTATTTTTTTATTACTTTTTCTACTACTTTATCTCACATCATAATATTATTCTTAATAACACATAATAAACAAATAGGTGAATAGTATCTTAAGGAGGAATAATGAAGATTACTATTCACAATATCAAATCCTCCCCTATCATAGAGGACCTAATGTGGGGCTCAAATAGGATTAAACTCCATTTGAAATCTCAAATAATAGGAGTCTCCCTATTATAAGAGACTGGATGTGAATGTTCTAATCTACCATTGAACATTTAAGCCTAGACTTAAGTGGCTATTATGAATAGCCAGTACTTTTCTTTAACATAGAATGTATATATGGAATTTGAGTCTAAAATAGGTGAGATGACTATGTTTTTAGAGAAATAATATTTACTCTTGAGGAATTTATAAGTGTCTCATAATCTTTTTAAAAATAATAAATAAACACTAAACTTAGATAAAAAAAAAAAATTAATTATTTACATTATACTCCACTCTTTCAAAATAATTATATAATTTATATACATTTTACGATTGTATATAGTATTACTCATATTTTTATGACTGATTGTAATTCCAAAACTTGAAAAACTAAAACATTAAATCTTGTGTAGTTGGTAAGATGGAAGTTCAACCTAGAGAAAGATTTTACGATTGATAGATAGAGGATCTAATAAATGGGGATTTTAGTTCGAATAAGAATAACAATGATGGAGAACCATAAAAGAGCAGCAATAGCAATCCATGAGTTGCAAAGTTGCAATCGCCACAAAGGGACAACAATTGCCACGTGTTGACATCATATCTTATTCTACAACAACTCTTCAAATTACTAATAAGCAAACAACATCACTTGACTTCGATACAACAACTCATTTTTCAAGGCTTTGAGTTTATTATTACAAAATACATTAATTCAATGTTACATTTTTCATTAAAATCTGGTCATTATCAATCAGACTCGCTGATATGATACGTTTAAATGATTTGTTATTCTACTGTTTAGATATAAATCATTTAAAATGTGCCATAAATATAACATGCGTGATTGAAAATGGTAATACCAAAAATAGTATTTCTCAAACACATATATTTTATTTCAAATTGAATATTTGAGGTAAAGAAAAAGGTGGAAGAAGCTAAAAAGTGGAGGAATTGCCTTGCAATAGGAGTGGCCGTAGCATTACAACACCACTTGCTACTTTATATAAGCAACCCAAAGCTGCAATTGCACGAGACATCCGATGGTTGGTGTTGGTGCTATGTCTAATGAAAAAGAGAACTACTGTTTGTATATAATTTGTATATTTTTTTTAGGTATATATAGTATATAAATATTATTTTTATGTATTATTTAATTTAACTATTTTTATTTTTTATTTGTACTTCTTTTTTATTATATTTTTATTATTTTTAAATATTTCAATTGACGTGACATTGTTATGACGTCACCAATTTTACAAAAGATACATGAAATCGTGTACTCCTATCGTTACTCAATGAAAAAATCAATTTATCATCCCTCACGTCATAAACGAATAAGTAATTTATTATTTTTATCTTTTTATAAAAATATACATATTGATATATAAACATATGTGTTTAAATATAATGACAAAAATAATAAATTACACGTGGATGTGTGATAATGAATAACATTTTTAATGAGTAATATATGTATTTACACACATGTTGACGTGGCGGCAGCATGAAAACGTCAAAGCAGTGAGACACGTGTCATTATGCAGTGAGACCATGCCAGTAATTTTCTTTGTGGAGGGCATTTCCAAGTTCCGTTATTGAGAAAGATTTATGCCTCATTTATTTTTAAAAATAGAATAAAATAAAATAAGATAATATAAGATAAAAATTAAAAAAAAATTATTATAATATATATTTAATATTAATTTTATTTTAAAATTTGAAAAAATTATTTTAAAATTTAAAAAAGTTAAATTATTTATTTTATTTTATATAAAAATTTAAAAAAATTATAATAATAAATTTAAGATAAGATGAAATAAAATAAGATATTTTAAAAAAATAAATAAGACCTTAAACCTTGTCTTGGGATTAATGTTCTTGGGAACATTCACAATCAAATTGAAAGCTTAAGAGAGTATGTACTTGAGTCCACTATATAATGCATTGCTCTTTTCATTTTTACATGTTATGCATCACGTGTGGCCATGGAATCGAGGATTCTTGATCAAGACACTAAACATCTACTTTATTATCTAACTTGTTAGAAACTCTAGATTAAAGTTCAAACGAAAAATTTTATATGGGATGTGATTGTCCCACTTAATTATGTTCATTTGGGTCGAATTTTTTTATCAACTTGATTCTAAATATTTTTTTTTCAATAATTTTGATTTTTTATTTGAGAGACTAAAAAAAAATTCAAATTCAAAATCTAAATTCCCAAATTTCAAATTCGGATAAACAAGTCTAGTCTCACTTACTACTTAACCAATATTATTATTCGTTAGAAATCATTCTTATCGTTTGTGGAGTGTGTTATATAGTAAGATTAGATTAATGATAACGTACTTTACACCCTAGATATCTCGATTAGAGAGATACATTCCAATAAAAAGATATTTGCTTTTGTTTAAATATAAATCATTTTAAAATGTGCCATAAATATAATATGCACGATTAATAATAATAATAATAATACCAAAAATATTATTTCTCAATACATCATATTTTATATCAAAGAATATATGAAGTAAAGAAAAAGGTGGATCGAAGCTATAAAAGAGGAGTTGCTTGCAATAGGAGTGGCCGTTGCTTTACAAAATCACTTGCTACTCTGTCTAAGCAAACCAAAGCTGCCATTGCACCAGATATCTGATCCGATGGTTGGTGTTGGTGCTATGTCTAATGACATATTCTATTTATCATCCGCTACACCACACACTAACCTATAATTTGTCATTTTTAATATTTTATATAAATACATATAGCGATATGTTAACATGTGTATTTAAATAAAATGATAAAATTGACAAATTACTTATTAGTGTATAGGTGATGAGTAACATTGCTGATATTTAACCTATGTATTTTTAGAAGAAAAAATTTATACAACTTCTTACTATTCATATAATTTTTACATACCATATTTTATTTTATTTTTATTAAATATTTAATATATGAATAATGAATAAAAAAATAAAATTATCTTAAAAAGAACAAATTAAAAATAAAAATTTAAAAAAATTTAAAAAATTAAAAGAAATTAAATAATAATAATGTGTAAAAATTGAAGAAGTTGTATAGAACAACCTTTTCCAAAAAAGGAGGGTTCTTGGAGTACTCTTATTAAAGGAGCAAAAAGGGAAATCTAGTTCTAAAAGCTATAGACATCCAAAGAAGGGACTTAAGAATGGGCCAAGTTACTATTTTTGGTGCTACCAATCTTCTGCAAACTTTTTGAAGCGTTGGTCTAATTTAGCAGAAGGGGCTTATCATAAGAGAATGATTACCAATTTCTCTAATCAAATTGTATAATATTTGGGAGGAACACTATGATTCTTCTAGGAATAGTCTAGATCTACTTGGACATCCATAGCTAACATGGAAAAGTAAAGATGGGTCTCCTACAATGCACTAAAAAGTACTCAGCACCTTTCCTAGTTGTCTTACATCTAAAGGAATTTCATATTCTTAAAATGTGTCTTGTATACTATATCTTTGATAAATTACAAAAATATTGAGATTTTGATTTCTTAAATTGATATCCGACTTGCTTATCGAGTAATGTTATATTTCATACTATCATCTTATTTTTATCTCATTATATGAGATATGATATATTTATCATAATTAGATGATAAATAATCATTTAATAAAATATGATCTAATAATAATAAATGTATTATATCTTACATAGTAAGATAAGAATGAAATGATCGTATGGTGTACTTTCATATATTTATAACTAATGCCGTCCATTTTTTTTTTTTTAAATTTTTGCAACTATATAGATTATACTTATTTGCATAAATGCCTAATCAATATCTATATTGTGGTCTATTTCTTGAAAGAAAAATAGATAAGATTTGGCCCTTTCATATCTATATCTAAAAATTTTTTGTTCTCTTTAACATGAAAAAATAAAGAAGCCATTGCAATTGTCAGAAGAAAAAAATTTACATATAAATCCATACACTAGATATTTTTTTAATTTTTTTATTTCTTTCTTGAAATATTTAATATATATAAATAATAAATAGAGAATTTAGTTAATTTGCAAATAATAAATTCAGAAAAAATTTGTAAAAATAAAAATAAATAAGAAAATTATATGATATGGTGTGTGGACTTAGGTATAGTATTTCTTGACTATCTCTCTCTCTTTAGGATTAAACGATCTTATTCGGTCATACAATTCGAAATTATTTCTATTTGTAATTCCAGCGTTCATCCCATTCTAATGAAGTAGGCCAAACGAAACATTTCCAAGCCTTCTTAAACGGGGCTATACCCCCATATAGACAATGGTGGGTCAAAGCCAATGTAAGAGCAATACAAATAGATATCTCAGAGTTCTGTTTCTGCTGCTGAAAACGATGTTGATGATATTTCAGCACGAAAATCAACTTTGGAAGGTGGCATTGGCACAAACAGAACCTCCATAAAGTTATCCAGAATTCCTTTATCGTATGGATTTCTAAAACGCACATACCGCTGCCGAAAATTCTCATAAGCTGTCTGTGTAAAACAAAAAATGAAAAAAAAAAAAAAAAAAAGAGAAGGCAAGATCTATTGGCTGAACCAGGAAATAATGCAAGCATGATGTTCTTGATCATTTTCATTGAAAGTATATTTGGGTTAAACGACACAAACCTGGTTTATGGCAGTTAGGTAGACATGGAACAGAGCAAGTCCACCAAGGAATCCAATGGCAGCAAAACTAAACGACACCAGTGCTAATGTTTCAGGGCAATTCCTTAGCATCCCAATAAACCCAGTTCCATTTTTCAATACTCTTTGGTTGATTCTCCAGCAGGAAAACGCAAATAGATAAGCAAATAAGACCATGGCCGATGCCACAAATGTCAGGTAAAATCTATAGTTCCTCTGCAAAAATGCAACACCAAATTTGGGCTGTAAATTTGACAAGCAAAGCATTTTGGACTGAAATGATGAATCTATTTGCAATACAAGCACTTATTTAGATTTGGGCATGGAATATAGATTCAGGTCCCAATTTATTACACCATTTATCTGTTCTGTATTGCTTGACTGAACCTTCTGTAATGGAGTTTTTGTTGGGTCCCGCATTCTCACTGTTTATAGACTCTGTTTTAAAAGATAAATGATATATGCAAGCTCTAAATGTACAAGCTTCATCCAAATCCTTTATAGAAAAATATCACGAAAAAATGTGAAAAACTCCTTTTTTCTTGATGGGTCTCACATTATTACAAAATGTTTTTATGAAGTTTGTACATTTGAGACTTGTAGTTAGCATTACTCGTGTTACAATTAATGCAATCTTGTTTTAAAATGAATAATTTTGGTTGTCACCTTACCAGTGCAATACATTGGCCAATCCAAGGACAATGGTGATCAAATTTCTCAACACAGTTATCGCATATAGCACAGTGGCAACTTCTGGGTGGCCGATAAATCTTGCAAATCCGACAGTATTTTAGTTTCATGTCTACCCCATTAACTGTTACCCTTCTCCTCCTCTTTGTGCCATTACTAGTGCCAACATCTGCGTTAGTTTCCTGCCCATCATTTCTTGGAATAATCCCAGGATCAATTGCACTAACCAAAATCAAGTTAACAAGAACCTGCATTCCAAACAGTATGAACAGAAAAAGTGACCATGAAATTAATTTGAAATAAAAAAGGGTTGATCTAGAGAGTTTTAAAACACTCACAATTATGGTCAAAATCACAGAGATGCTGATTATGAGGCTAGAATGACTCGGCAGATCCTCCCCAACATAAATGGCAAAAATCCAACTTGAAAGAATAATTGAAACACTTGTCAACATCAACCCTCTTGGATCTGGGCCACATATGAGCCTCCCATGGAAGAAAAAGACCTGCACATATGGAAGAAGGGGTTCAAAAGAGCATTCAAATGGAAGTGCCAAATGGTATTTATGGATTAGGGAAGCACATTTTTTCCTGGCCAAACATGATAGGCTCTAGTTCTTTCCAGTTTGTCACCAAGGAAATGTTTCATCCACTCAACCTCCATAACCCTTTTGAAGAACTCAAACTTCTTCTTCACAGTGACCAAAATGTTCCCACTCTTTGCAGTGATCCCATTCTCCTTTTCAACCCCAACATTTTCTATCTCAAACCCTTCTTCCAATGGCTCAGAAAGAGCAACATTTTCCATCACTTCCATATCCTTCTCAAGTTCCTCCATTTTTTTCCCTTTTGGGGCTGTTTTCTGCAGCAAATTCTCTCTACTACACACAGATATAGTGCAAGTGCAAGTAATTTGGACTGTAACTGACTTTTGGGTAACTGAAAAACGGTTATTCTGGGTGCAGATTCGACGAGTCCGACTCTATCGGCCCAAACTCAACCCGCCCTAATTTGGGCCTCGGCACGTATGAAGAGGACCCATACACGTGCAAGGTTTCATACATGCCACGTAAGCTCCATTCCTCTTACGCTGGGTCGTGTTAGAAAAAGTTAAAAAGGGGTCGGCGAGCGATTTCTACTGCCATGCCAAGGCCGAAGCTTTTGAATTTGGATCGGAAAACAGAGAGGAGCAGATAACAAAGATTTTAGATAAATGGAAGAGAGGTTGAAGTCCATCAGAGTCATCGCTATCACTATTGGTGGCTTTGCGGCGGCACTCTCAATCTTCTTCGCCGCTGCTCAGTACCGGAGACGCCGGCAGAACCACCGCAAATGCTCCCCGAAGTCTTGTTATTTACAAGATGACCAGACCAAGCCGCAGCACACATTTAAACGAGTCTTGGCGGATAATTCCTACTCTCCGTTCAAGCATTTGAAGCTCGATGCGTCTAGTCACGGTATCGTTTTCCCATAACTGTGTTTGGGTCGGAGAAATTTTTGGCTTTTTTGAGTTCGCACTTCGATCGGAGTAAATTATAGCATATACTGTACTGAACTATGATCGATGGAAAATGTAATGTTTTGTTTGGTTGTAGAGAGAATAGAGGGAATTTTTTTTTCAACTTTTGCCTTTTCTGTTGTTTCCTTGCATGTTTATATGGTTCCACTTTCAGCAAGAAGTATTAATCCAGGACTTGTGAAATAGTTTATATTCATTCGGGAGAGAGAGAGTCATGAGGTATATACTCTTTCGTCAGCTTTAGTTACAATAACATTCAGCTGGATTTAGTTAGTCATGAAGCCGTGAATCGCAGCTCAACTCATTGAAAAAGCTTGATTTTTTTTTTCCCCATTTTTAAAGTTTTTCGTTTGGTTTTGAGCAATCAAGGGAGCGTAAATCATATTGAAAGGAAAATGATCACTTATAATTATAGAAAAAAATCTATTCGTCATTCATTTTCTGATGATCATTTTTGTTGGGTTTTGCTCCTTTGCTAGAGTCTCACATGGGAAAAATAGGAAGAGGGGACAAGATCCATGGCCTATAAAAGGAGGCTTAGCTTCCTCAGTTAATTACACCAGTTAGAAACTTATCTAGTAATTTTTGACTTTAGTAAAATTCCTCTGTTATCCTTTTTTGTATATAAAAGGAAGAGAGGTGAAAGTTAGAATTTTACTAGTGGGAGAAGTTTTTGTGGGTGTCGTTGGGGTGAGGAGAAAAATTGTGTGATTGTAACAATTTTTCACATAGTGTATTTTCTTCTTTGAGTCTGGTGGTTTTTCTCTTGTTTTGGAGTTTTCCACGTAAATTCTTGTGTTGTGTTTATTTCTCTATTTTCTTGTTATTCTGTCAAAAATAGATCCTGGTGGGGGAATTTGGAGATCCAAAATTTCCAACAAGTGGTATCAGAGCCACTAGATTCTTTTTGTAGGGTGGAGTTTTGGTGTGGTAGTATGAATACGTACGGTCTAAGGAGGTTCTGTCTAGGAGATTGGAAATTTTAAGTGTGTCCGTTGTGACCCTCCAATCTTTCCTACGAACCTTGAAGTTCTGTCTAGGAAAGATCAGTCTTTCCTGGGAACATGCTTAGTGGATACTATTCATTTCTACGGTAAAATTCATCAAAGTTATGTCAGGAAGTAGAGCTTCAAATCCTATCAGATTTGATGTGGAGAAATTTGATAGGAGAATCAATTTTGGCTTGTGGCAAGTGCAAGTCAAGGATATCTTGATTCAATCAGGATTACACAAGGCGTTGAAAGGTAGACCAGTCCCTGAAGTCAGTAGCGGTCCAAGTACTACTGGTGAAACAAAGAGCAGATCTGGAATGAGCGATGAAGATTGAGAGGATTTGGATTTGAGAGCGGCAAGTGTAATTCGTCTGTGCCTAGCCAAGAATGTTCTTGCAAATGTGCATGGAATATTCACGGCAAAGGGACTCTGAGAAAAGCTCGAAAAGTTGTATCAGACGAAAGGTGTCTCGAATCGAGTATACCTAAAGGAGCAGTTTCATACAATGCGGATGAGTGGAGGTACGACTATTTCAGATCATTTAAGTGTTCTCAATGGCATTGTCTCTGAGCTGGAATCTATTGGAGTTAAAATTGATGATGAGGATCAAGCCTTGAAGCTGATCTGGTCTCTTCCATCTTCCTATGAGTATATGAAGCCTATTTTGATATATGGGAAGGAGAAAATAATTTTTTCAGAAGTTACCAGTAAACTTTTTTTTGAAGAAAGAAGGCTAAGTGGTGGAAATAATGGTTCACCTGAGAACTTAGTAATGGTGACAGCTAGTGATTGGAAGAGGAAGAACTCCATGAAGAAGAAAATAGACTGCTGGGTGTGTGGACAACCTGGGCATGTCAGAAGAAATTGTCCAAGAGGTGGAGTAGGTTCGGCAAGAGGCTCCAAGCCAGTAAATGGAGATACTGACAATGAAACTAACATTGTATCTCTCTTTACAGAAGACGATGTCTGTTAAAAAAAGACATGTACATCCTCATGGCATGTCACTAATCCCAAAGTTACCATGATAGAGGATGTGTTAATGTTAGTTGTTCCACAAATTTGCACACGGGCATTGGTTTGGCATTGATGCAAGGTGTGTGGTGGAAATTCATGTCGATGGCTGATGAACTTTCAGGAAAGCCAAACGTGGAAGTTGCACCATAATTTTTCAGCAAGGTTATTTTCGATATGGGCTGAAGTGAAATGCTTGGAATTGGTTTATTCTGAGTGGTTATGCTTTTATGGTGGAGCATGATAGCGGAAGCTATGAAGATCCTCATTGCGGTGGAGCGTGGCTGTGGGATCAGCCAAAGTCGCAAGGTGGAGATTGTTGGGTTTTACTCTTTTGCTAGAGTCCCATATGGGAAAAATAGGAAGAGGGGGCAAGACTCATGGCCTATAAAAGGAGGCTTAGCCTCTTTAGTTAATTATACCAGTCAGAAATTTATCTAGTAACTTTTGACTTTAGTAAAATTCCTCTGTTATCCTTTTTTGTATGTAAAAGGAAGAGAGGTGAAAGTTAGAGTTTTACTAGTGGGAGAAGTTTTTGTGGGTGTCGTTGGGGTGAGGAGAAAAATTGTGTGATTGTAACAATTTTTCACATTGTGTATTTTCTTCTCTGAGTCTGGTGGTTTTTCTCATGTTTTGGAGTTTTCCACGTAAATTCTTGTGTTGTGTTTATTTCTCTATTTTCTTGTTATTCTGTCAAAAGTAGATTCTGGTGGGGGGAATTTAGAGATCCAAAATTTCCAACAAGTTGTTGTTGGAAATCAACACGCAAATGAGCTGGAGGCTTCTGGAAGATGAAGTTAGGCACTGTCAGTAGCAGCTGGAAGGTAGGTGCCGACTGGAAATTCAAGAATGTAGGCCGCCGGAATTCCACTGTCATTTACATGTTCACATTATTTATTTCTCTTTTAAATACATGTAAGATTGTAATGAGAAGCAGAGCTTGTGGTGAGGTTCGTTGGAGAGATTAGAAACTGTGAGAGTTGAGAGAAACCATTGTAAATAGTTGGTTTGTTGTTTAATACAAATTCTCCTCTCTGTGTGTGTGGACGTAGGCTAAATTGGCCGAGCCACCTTAAATTCTAGTCTCCATATTATTTGTGAGCTTCCGCCGATCCCAACAAGTGGTATCAAAGCCGGTAGGAGGCCGGATTTGTGAATTTTCGTGAAAGACCCATTTTGAAACTTGATCGAAATCAAGTTTGGAGGATATCATCAGATTCCTCAGGTCAAGCCGAAAATTCTAGTGAAAATTTCGTCTCGAACGGACACAGGGAGACTCCGCACGTGCTGCACGCGCCGATTCAGATCCGGCCACGCGCCGGCCACTCTTGTCACGCGCCCCACGCGCGCGCCAGGAGGAAGAAGACCTCCGACCCGTTAAATCCGGGTGATCCGACCCGTACCGGTTTGACCCGCTTTGTGACCCGCTCCAGCAACCCATCGGATAAGGAATATTCCGTCGGCATATTCTGTCGTCAGCAAGAATATTCCGGTGAAGGAGAATATTTCGGTGATAGATAAGAATATTCTGGTGGAAGAATATTTCGGTGGACTGGGAGAATATTTCGGTAGACGGAGGGAATATTCCAGTGACGTCATAGAATATTCTGGTGACGTCAGAGAATATTCCGTTTCAGAAGGAATATTCCGTTTGTCTTATTTTCAGGTTTTCGGCACAATTTTGATCGTTTTGGAACGAGACAAGAGTCATTTCCAAGGTTTTCCACCGTTCTGGACGCAACGGTGAGTTTCGTTTGTTGAGATTCAACTTCGAACGTTGAGAAAAGGTTACTCAAATCATAAATTAAAGCCGAACTGATGGAGGATTCAGGAGCAGGTGCGATGATCAAGCTAACATCTACAAATTACGCACTATGGAAACCTCGAATGGAAGATCTCTTGAATTGTAAAGATCTCTTCGATCCAATTGAAGAGAAAAGCGTAAAGCCAGATGATGTAGCGGAAAAAGACTGGCATAAGTTGAATAAGAAAACTATTGGTCAGATCCGACAGTGGATTGATCATAGTGTTTTTCACCATGTTGCACAGGAAACAGATGCCTATCAGCTGTGGAAAAAGCTGGAAAACATGTACCAGGCAAAAACTGCTCGGAACAAGGCATTATTAATGAGACGCATTGTCAACTTGAAACTCAAAAGCGGCATCTCAGTGGCCGCACACACCAACGAGTTTCAGAATCTTATCTATTACCCACTCGGTTTCCTCGCTTGAAACATGCAAGCAAGATTCTTCACCAGCGGAAAGGAGTACACAATCTCCAGAAAGCGTCACTGCAGTTGATTTAAAATCTATGGATGCAAGTTGATTTATAAGATTCTGAAACTCGTTGGTGTGTGCGGCCACTGAGATGCCGCTTTTGAGTTTCAAGTTGACAATGCGTCTCATTAATAATGCCTTGTTCCGAGTAGTTTTTGCCTGGTACATGTTTTCCAGCTTTTTCCACAGCTGATAGGCATCCGTTTCCTGTGCAACATGGTGAAAAACACTATGATCAATCCACTGTCGGATCTGACCAATAGTTTTCTTATTCAACTTATGCCAGTCTTTTTCCGCTACATCATCTGGCTTTACGCTTTTCTCTTCAATTGGATCGAAGAGATCTTTACAATTCAAGAGATCTTCCATTCGAGGTCTCCATAGTGCGTAATTTGTAGATGTTAGCTTGATCATCGCACCTGCTCCTGAATCCTCCATCAGTTCGGCTTTAATTTATGATTTGAGTAACCTTTTCTCAACGTTCGAAGTTGAATCTCAACAAACGAAACTCACCGTTGCGTCCAGAACGGTGGAAAACCTTGGAAATGACTCTTGTCTCGTTCCAAAACGATCAAAATTGTGCCGAAAACCTGAAAATAAGACAAAAGGAATATTCCTTCTGAAAAGGAAATATTCTCTGACGTCATCGGAATATTCTATGACGTCACCGGAATATTCCCTCCGTCTACCGAAATATTCTCCCAGTCCATCGAAATATTCTTCCACCAGAATATTCTTATCTATCACCGGAATATTCTCCTTCACCGGAATATTCTTGCCGGCGACAGAATATGCCGACGGAATATTCCTTATCCGATGGGTTGCTGGAGCGGGTCACAAACCGGGTCAAACCGGTACGGGTCGGATCACCCTGATTTAACAGGTCGGAGGTCTTCTTCCTCCTGGCGCGCGCGTGGGGCGCGTGACGAGAGTGGCCGGCGCGTGGTCGGATCTGAATCGGCGCGTGCGGAGTCTCCCTGTGTCCGTTCGAGACGAAATTTTCACTAGAATTTTCGGCTTGACCAGAGGAATCTGATGATATCCTCCAAACTTGATTTCGATCAAGTTTCAAAATGGGTCTTTCACGAAAATTCACAAATCCGGCCTCCTACCGGCTTTGATACCACTTGTTGGGATCGGCGGAAACTCACAAATAATATGGAGACCAGAATTTAAGGTGGTTCGGCCAATTTAGCCTACGTCCACACACACAGAGAGGAGAATTTGTATTAAACAACAAACCAACTATTTACAATGGTTTATCTTAACTCTCACAGCTTCTAATCTCTCCAACGAACCTCACCACAAGTTCTGCTTCTCATTACAATCTTACATGTATTTATAAGAGAAAGAAATAATGTGAACATGTAAATGACGGTGGAATTCCGGCGGGCTACATTCTTGAATTTCCAGTCGGCGCCTACCTTCCAGCTGCTACTGACGGTGCCTAACTTCATCTTTCAAAAGCCTCCAGCTCATTTGCGTGTTGATTTCCAACAACAACTTGTTGGGAATTTTGGATCTCCAAATTCCCCCCACTAGAATCTACTTTTGACAGAATAACAAGAAAATAGAGAAATAAACACAACACAAGAATTTACGTGGAAAACTCCAAAACAGGAGAAAAACCACCAGACTCAGAGAAGAAAATACACTATGTGAAAAATTGTTACAATCACACAATTTTTCTCTTCACCCCAACGACACCCACAAAAACTTCTCCCACTAGTAAAACTCTAACTTTCACCTCTCTTCCTTTTACATATAAAAAAGGATAACAAAGGAATTTTACTAAAGTCAAAAGTTACTAGATAAGTTTCTGACTGATGTAATTAACTAAGGAGGCTAAGCCTCCTTTTATAGGCCATGGGTCTTGCCCCCTCTTCCTATTTTTCCCATGTGGGACTCTAGCAAAGGAGTAAAACCCAACAATCTCCACCTTGCAACTTTGGCTGATCCCACAGCCACGCTCCACCGCAATAAGGATCTTCATAGCTTTCGCTATCATGCTCCATCATAAAAGCATAACCACTCAGAATAAACCAATTCTAAGCATTTCACTTCGGCCCATGTCGAAAATAACCTTGCTGAAAAATTATGGTGCAACTTCCACGTTTGGCTTTCCTGAAAGTTCATCAGCCATCTACATGAATTTCCACCACACACCTTGCATCAATGCCAAACCAATGCCCGTGTGCAAATTTGTGGAACAACTAACATTAACACATCCTCTATCATGGTAACTTTGGGATTAGTGACATGCCATGAGGATGTACATGTCTCTTTTTAACAGACATTGTCTTCTGTAAAGAAAGATACAATATTAGTTTCATTGTCAGTATCTCTATTTACTGACTTGGAGCCTCTTGCCGAACCTGCTCCACCTCTTGGACAATTTCTTCTGACGTGCCCAGGTTGTCCACACACCCAGCAGTCTATTTTCTTCTTCATGGAGTTCTTCCTCTTCCAATCACTAGCTGTCACCATTACTAAGTTCTCAGGTGAACCATTATTTTCACCACTTAGCCTTCTTTCTTTAGAAAAAAGTTTACTGGTAACCTCTGAAAAAATTATTTTCTCCTTCCCATGTATCAAAATAGGCTTCATATGCTTATAGGAAGATATAAGAGACCAGATCAGCTTCAAAGCTTGATCCTCATCATCAATTTTAACTCCAATAGATTCCAGCTTAGAGACAATGCCATTGAGAACACTTAAATGATCTGAAATAGTCGTACCTGCACTCATCCGCAGTGTATGAAACTGCTCTTTCAAGTACACTCGATTCGAGACACCTTTCGTCTGATACAACTCTTCGAGCTTTTCTCAGAGTTCCTTTGCCGTGAATATTCCATGCACATTTGCAAGAACATTCTTGGCTAGGCACAGATGAATTGCACTTGCCGCTCTCAAATCCAAATTCTCCCAATCTTCATCGCTCATTCCAGATCTGCTCTTTGTTTCACCAGTAGTGCTTGGACCGCTACTGACTTCAGGGACTGGTCTACCTTTCAACGCCTTGTGTAATCCTGATTGAATCAAGATATCCTTGACTTGCACTTGCCACAAGCCAAAATTGATTCTCCCATCAAATTTCTCCACATCAAATCTGATATGATTTGAAACTCTACCTCCTGACATAACTTTGATGAATTTTACTGTAGAAATGAATAGTACCCACTAAGTAAGTTCCCAGGAAAGACTGATCTTTCCTAGACAGAACTTCAAGGTTCCCAGGAAAGATTGGAGGGTCACAACGGACACACTTAAAATTTTCAATCTCCTAGACAGAACCTCCTTAGACCGTACGTATTCATACTACCACACCAAAGCTCCACCCTGTAAAAAGAACCTAGTGGCTTTGATACCACTTGTTGGGAATTTTGGATCTCCAAATTCCCCCCACCAGGATCTACTTTTGACAGAATAACAAGAAAATAGAGAAATAAACACAATACAAGAATTTACGTGGAAAACTCCAAAACAGGAGAAAAACCACCAGACTTAGAGAAGAAAATACACTATGTGAAAAATTGTTACAATCACACAATTTTTCTCCTCACTCCAACGACACCCACAAAAACTTCTCCCACTAGTAAAACTCTAACTTTCATCTCTCTTCCTTTTACATACAAAAAAGGATAACAGAGGAATTTTACTAAAATTAAAAGTTACCAGATAAGTTTCTGACTGGTGTAATTAACTAAGGAGGCTAAGCCTCTTTTTATAGGCCATGGGTCTTGCCCCCTCTTCCTATTTTTCCCATGTGGGACTCTAGCAAAGGAGCAAAACTCAACAATTATCATCCTATGATGTGACATTTAGATGATAGATTTCCAAATGAAATATAATAAATAGGCTCCAATCATCTAATGCCACATCATGGGATGATGAGAATTAGAATGATGAGGAGATTTGCTCATAATTATAATGAATGGCTTGTTGTCATGTTATAGAGGTAGCTAATATTGGAGCTGTTATTGTTGGCAGATAACGCTTCCAATTCTCATCCGTATCAGGCAGAGATCTTTGAATTGGTGGAGAATCCTCGACTTGAGTTCAGCTTCTTTGATGGAATAGTGGACTCGGCAATGAGCAAGGAATATACATGGGTTGAGACCGTGTCACAATTGAAGGAGCTCCTTGATGTTTTGATCAAAGAGAGGGTTTTTGCTGTGGATACCGAGCAGCATAGTTTACGATCCTTTTTAGGATTTACAGCTCTAATACAGGTACGCCGGATTATTTTTATGTTACTGCAATTCTGGTTTTCAGTTACTCAATGTCTATTGGTTGAGAATTGAACAGATCTCTACTCGCAAGGAGGATTATTTGGTGGACACGATTGCTCTGCACGATTCAATGGGTGTTCTTCGCCCAGTTTTTGCTGACCCTAGTATTTGTAAGGTGTTTAAATTATGTATTTTTACAAGGTCGTTTGCTTCATATGTTTATGAACACTGTACTGTTGTTTGTGATTGGATGTGAGGATTTAAAATTAAGGCATTTGAGTTGGCATGTTTACTAATTGTTTGTATGAATCTCATTAGTATGTTGTGGTTTTGAGCTATGAGAGAAAAAACAAGAGAGGTTTATGAGTCCAAATCACTTATGGAATGAATTATTAGCAAGCTTAAATCAGTGAAACTAATTAATGGAGAGAAAATTGTGCTTTTTATATTTGATTTAATCTTTTTCAAATAAAATGGAGATTGAAATCCTCCTCTCCATCATTCAAATGCACCATAGAAGCTTTTGTATATATTTGTCCTGACAGTGGTTACTGGAAATTATCATGCTTGTTGTCCTGTTGATATTGGGAAGTTTTATTGTGTAGGTCTTTCATGGGGCTGATAATGATGTTCTCTGGTTGCAAAGAGACTTTCATATATACGTTGTTAATTTATTTGATACTGCAAAGGTGAGTGTTCCCAGGATTCTGATTCTGATTTTATTATGGTCCTTCACTGGATGCTTATAAGTTTTACCTTATAATCATTATGGTTGACTGAATGGTTGGTTGAAATATCATGGAGGAGAGAGAGAAAGAGAGAGATGGAGAGTGATAGAGATAGAGAGATGATGCATACATAAATTGACTGACCACTGTTCTTTTCTCACTCTTGGTCATTGTTATTACACTGCAGGCATGTGATCTTCTTTCCAAGCCGCAGAAATCGCTGGCATACTTACTTGAAACATACTGTGGTGTAACCACAAACAAATTGTTACAGGTTTGGCTTTCAGACTATCTAACAGCCATGCACTTCTCTTCATAGCATGAAGCTTACTCGTCATTATGTAACATAGTACAAAGAGAACTAACCAGACTTCTAAAAGAAGAGCATCTTAGGACCTAGTGTAGTCTATACCAGTAAACTTGACGTATTTTCCAGGTTTAAAATCCTTTACATGAGGCTCTTTAGTGTGTCAATGAATTGCCAGTGGTACTAACCAATATCTTTTACATTTGATGTTGATAAGCTGTAGATGATTGATGTTGATTTCTCCAGGTTTTGCGTTGTGATGTTTCTTGTGAGAAGACAAAACCTTGTTACTTACTTGATTTCATGTTGAAATTATAGCGTGAAGACTGGAGACAACGACCCTTGTCAAAAGAAATGGTGCAATATGCTCGAATAGATGCGCACTATCTATTATATATTGCGAATTGTTTAATCACTGAGCTCAAACAACAGGGGACTGGTAGGCCTTCTATCTTCAGCTCATGTTTCATATCCCGTATTTGTTGTTGAATTCCTTTGTGTTGGAATGGAGGAAAACTTAGCTTTTGCAAATAATGTTTTGGGGCCATCAAATTGGGGGAATCTTACCTTAAATTATCCAAAATGCCTTGCGAAAAACTTCTTGCCTAAGGCCTGTGCGCCTCAAGACACTTGGTGCCAATAAAATAAAATGGAAGAAAATAAACAATTAGACAACTGACGTTTTTTTAGTGAGTTCAAGTTCTAAAATATGGGAGTATTAATGGTAATGAAGACTCTTTTTGTTTTTTTATTATTTTTTCGTGTTTTGGAGGTACGAGATGAGGATCCCTACTTGGGAGTTCACATCTTTGGGATGACATAAAATTTTGACATGAGGTAGCTGCACTAATTGGTATTCTTAGAATGAAATATTTTAAATTCTTTAATGTAGTATCAAACCCTAGGGGTTGGCTCGATTGGTAAAGGCCTTGGGTTTGGAGGTATGCTTCCTTCAGGTCTACAGTTCAAATCCCCTTGGGTGCAAACAATCTCTAAGGTCATTGGACTAGAGGATTTCCCCCTTGAAACCCAAGGTGCATTTGCATGAAACTCCTTGTCGAGGGTTGTGCACTCTCGGGATTAGTTGGGACTCTGTTCCTGGACATCTGGTGCCAATAAAGAAAAAAAAATCTTTAATGTAGTGTCAGCAAAGCTAAAAAATTGAATTAGTTTTAGGTCAAATCCATGCTTAGACATGCCTTTTTTGCTCATAATGTTGAAAACCTGCATTTACTAGTACACACAGTATTGGAATTCTAAATATATTAATGTATCAGAAATCTCTTGTCCCGATGACAAATTCAATTTTGTTCTCGAGGCCAGTAGGCGTTCAAACATGACTTGTTTGCAACTTTACGCAAAAGAAGTTGAAGCTTTTCCTGGAGAATCTGCCGCGTCATCATTATCTTCTCGTCATTTGAATGGTCAAGGAGCTGTTTCATCAGTTTATTTTAAAACCAAGGTTTGCAGCTGTGTTATTTCATTGTCACTTTTTAAACCCTGCATAACGTAAAATTGTGATGATTTTTTTTTTTTGGTCAGTTTCAG
Organism: Platycarya longipes; assembly: GCA_036559045.1. NCBI lineage: Eukaryota > Viridiplantae > Streptophyta > Magnoliopsida > Fagales > Juglandaceae > Platycarya > Platycarya longipes. The sequence goes on along the minus strand of CM071792.1, from coordinate 13,721,140 downwards.
GATCTTGTGACGCGATTGTGTGCATGGAGAGATTTAATGGTTAGTGAGAGGTCTTTCAAAAATTTTTTAGTTGCCAGTTTGGGAAGCTTTATTATGACAAGCAATTGAGAAAAAAAAAAGTAACCAATTTACTTTCCAAAGGGAAGTTTCTGGTGAAATATATTTGTGAAGTGACGAATCAAGGGTGCCTCTTCCTTTGACATCTCTGCTCATGTTACTTTCTTCGTTTTTTTTCCCTTTTTCCTACATTGGCAAGAAGAATATCTTGTGTTCTGCAATCATTTAGACCTATTTAAGGATAAAAAAAAAATGAAAATCGAAAAAGTGATTTGTTCAATATCAGAAATTTGTTTTTGTTTCTTTCCTCACTTTGACATTTGCTGTACTGTCATATTGGTAGACTATTTTATTCTGATGCGCTAACTTGATCCCACAAACTCCCTCATGTCTCCTTTATCAGATAGTGTCACTCATCTTGTCTTCTTAAGTCAAGGACAAACAGGAAATGGCATTGTAGGTAGTCAATATTACCTGTGACATTTACATCTTTTCAGGCTCGTGTGCATGATGAGAGCCTAAGATACGTATTATCAGATCAGGCTATTGTTGCTCTTGCAGACAGACCTCCAATGACACAGGCAGAAATATGTAGAACCATAACTCAAGCTGATTTGAATGTGGATTTGAGTTTCAACTCTCTCCTTCCATCTCCGTCCTCTGTTGTTTGCAGTCATTTGGATTATGTCTATACCCTGTTCCAGGACAACATCAGCGACCTTAACGATATTTTTCCAATGATTCTCCAAAAGTGCCTTGGTCCAAGTGGGAGTTGTCCACTTTCTATTTTAAATTATGCTTTACTTGTTAACTGTAATCTAAAAGTGGCTTTAGCATCCAAACAAAACATGGTAAAAAGTTCAAAGCAAGTTGCTCGAAAGACTTCTCGTGAGCTGTTTGTTCAAAAGTTCTCCTGCAAATCTCCTGTTTATCATAATTGCAAAATCTTTGCAAATGATGGACGGTTACTTTGTTACTGTGACCGCAGGAAGCTTGAATGGTTGGTGAATCTTTCTTTTGTCTTTATATTACATTATGTACATAGAGCATTTGACATGATTGATGTTATATCATAACAGGTATCTCCATAGAGAGTTAGCTAAACTTGTCGATGACAATCCACCTGCCATTATGCTTCTTTTCGAGCCCAAAGGTCGTCCAGAAGATGAAGATAATGATTTTTATATCCAAAGTAAGAAAAATATATGTGTTTGCTGTGGTGAAGGAAATCACTACTTGCGCTACAGAATAATTCCTTCGTGCTACAGAATACACTTTCCCGAGCGTTTGAAAAGCCATCGTTCTCATGATATTGTCCTGCTCTGTGTGGACTGTCATGAAGTTGCCCATGCTGCTGCTGAGAAGTATAAAAAACAGATTGCTGCAGAATTTGGAATTCCCCTATTTATTAGTAAAGTGGTTGATTCAAAACAAGTCCAAGTTATTTCCGGAACATCTGAGTCAGAAACAAACGATGAGGGGGTTGGAGTACCCCCTTTACAATTGAGAACAGCTGCTGTGGCACTTTTGCGCCATGGACCAAGAATGCCATCCAAGCGCCACGAAGAACTGACGCAGGTATTGCAGCACTTTTTCAGCATTGACTTTTACCAACTTTATTGCTGACGGGATATATATATATATATATATATATAGAATCTTTACTGAAAATATCTGTATATGTGTATTTAGTTGAATGTCTAAGCAAATAGCCATCTAGCTTTTCTTCTGACACGATTGGTCTCTGGTGGAATAGTATCATTTTATTGGCACCAGGTGTCCAAAGTACAGGGAACTTCAGTGGGTGGTTATTAACTTATTTTTTTAGGGTGTCTACAAGGTGTAGATCTCTAGTTAAATAGTATCAGATGAATTACAAGAGAGCTGAAAAACATTTTTATTCAATAGGATTGCAAATCTCATTGCAACCAACTGACTTCATTGCGATTTAATTTCATGGTGAGAAACTCTGATTTTTTAATAAGGACGTGATTACAGGTCCTTTTGTTCAATTTCGCTGCTGCATATTAAGCAATAAAGTTGATGAAAAAATGACTTTAATAACTTTTTGTAGTCATTTCTCCATAATGTATTATTTGTTTGCCGTTGTAGATTGTCATGCGTTATTATGGAGGAAGAGAGATAACCAGGGCAGACTTGGAAGCAGCTTTGCTAGTTGGCATGAGTCCCCATGAAAGAAGGCGGCTTGAAAAGAAGAAAGGGATATCTTTTAAGCATTCTGCTGGGAGCATCCTTCCAAATATGCAGAATAATGTGGGCAGTACGGAGACATCTTCCATTGTGGATGAATCAGAAGTTGGTATTCTAAATAGTTCTGATAGCACTAAAGCAGAAGCATGCAATGGACAACAAGAATTCAGAAAAGCAGATGCTGATATAGGTGACTCCACTATTGCTGCTGACACAGTTGTTGATGAAGAAGTCAATTATGCTTTTAAAGATAGCGTGAAGTCTGACACACATGGAGCATCTGATGTAAAAGGTGACTGCATTGGAAATTCTGATGACAATTATGAGAGTAGGGGCCCATCAAACGAAACCGTTGAGTTGATTAATAAGAAATATGATGAAACTGCCCAATCGAAGCATGATTCCAAATTATCATTGTTAGGACATGGGCCACATGGGAAACAAGTTGTAAATCATCTGCTAAAGGAATATGGCGACGATGGTATTCGTCAATTCTGTCAAAGGTGGAGACAAGTATTTGTCGAGGCTCTTCAACCTCGTTTCTTACCTGCTGGCTGGGATGTAATGCACAGGTATGCTGAAAAACACTCATGATTGTGTTTTATTTTTCCATGCATAGCAAATACCCACACATTAACTAGGATGAATAATGATGATATGATCTACTTTAGGCCAAGGTAAAACTACCCATAAAAGGTTTCAATGGCCCCCCTCTATTGGTTTTTTATTGGCAAAGTCCTGACTAATCCCCGTAGTACACTAGCCCTTGATAACGAGTTTTTTGTAAGTGCAACTTGAGTAATTCAAGGGTAAGTTTTCCCAGTCCGATGGCCCCTAAAAATCCCAAGAGTATTTGAAACTTAGACCTGGAGGAAGCATGAGTATACCACCAAGAGCAAGGTTTCACAAATCGCCCCCTCTATTTGTGAGGTTATAAACTCCTTTGATCAGGATTCAGGGATGTGTACTGCCCTCACCCCCATTATGGCCCCCTATTACTGCCTGCTTCACCATCTACCATAATTGGTACCACTGTACTCATATGATGGTTCAATCTTTAAGATCGGCATTACTGTCACTTCATCACCTCTTCCTTGCTTTTTCATGACCAGACCACCCTAGATAGTCCAATTATGCGGAAGAATAATGTCTTTATAAGAAGAACTGGAGACCCGCAACACAAAGTTTAAGTCAGTTTAGGAGGAAATTGAAGTTGCATGTTAATAACTTTAGTGTGTGTGTCAAAATAAAGAATCCGTCTCATCCATTGAATTGGCACAAATGTTTGTGCACTCACACAAGAATGGAACTAGAGGGCCCGTAGGGGCGACATCCCCTTCCCCCTGGGGGTTTTGAATCTTTAAATTAAATTATCATCAAAATAAAAAGTCATAAATGTTGAATTGCTAAAAAAAAATCCAGCCTGTCTACTTTTGTAAACTATGAACAAACAATTATAAAGAGAATCAAATTAATAATTTCATATGAAAAGATGAAATATTTTCATTGAAAAAAGCAGACCACTGACCCTACTATTTCATTTTTTTTTTTTTTAACTTGAAATGGCGTAATGGATTGTACACCCGAACCTCAAGTGGTTCTCTTGAGGTTCCTTCCTCGTGTTCACACACCCACAAATGCACACACCGTATGGATCTACTAACTGTTGACTATCATGATGTTTTGAAATGCCATATTGAGTTTAAAAGAGAAATATTTTAGGATTAGATTAATTTAGTAGACAAGAAGTAAACTAATTATGTGAAAGTTACATGAGAGTCCTAAGTTCATTTGAATGACCTTGACAGTTGACATATGACTTGAACACTTACAAAAATCCGGACAACTTCAGTTTGTATTTTGCGAGTTTGAGAGGGATAGGTTTAAATTATGTTTGGAAAACTGAGTTTTTCCTATTTGTTTCAAGGATTTGATCATGGGCTATGTTTCTGGCAGCGGTAGGCGTGACTTCGGTGAATTTAGTGTATACAATCCTGCCAACAAAGCTTCGGAATTGGTTAAGAGTTAGTCTGTGCATTTTGTGCTGGGATGATGTCTTCCAGGAGGTTGCTGCGATCATTGGACTTCAAACGCTGGTGTTGAACGACATTATTTCTGTTTGTTCGATTTAGGGGTAAGTAAGAATTTCCTTGTTAAATCTCTATGTTTTCCATTCTTCTATTTCTTGTTTTTTCACATGATGAAGAAAGAAAGAATTTTCCGATCCTTGTTTCTGCCTGGTGGCTCTTTTAACTTTAGATAAAATTGCTTTTTTTTTGGGAAAAGTGCTCGCTTCGGCAGCCCGCATTCGAACACAATGTATTTCAGTCGGATGTCCGAGATTGTGAATCATGAAAACGCAGTGGTGGCCATTGATTTAAATTCTCTTTTGATCGGTAAACAAGATTTTATTGATTAAGAGCATTGACATTAGCTATATTAAAATTTATTTCAAAATTTGATGAAAATTATAAGTTTAATAAAAAGGCAACACCTCTACATCTATAACTTCACATTGGTTTTATCATTAGATTCATTAAAATAATAATATAATATACAATTTATAAAACCAATAAACACATCTATAATTTATGAGCAGTGATGTGAATAGTGAAAATACTATTTACAGAGTGATGTGCACGTTCAGGTAGTTTGCACCCAGATTTTTTTCATAATTTATTCATCTAACAAATATATTAAAAAGCAATAAAAAAATATTTTGATGAGTGAATAATGACCCTCCCAATATGAAAGGTGGTGGACAATTACTGTAATTCAAAATTTGAGTGGGTGAGATTTGATGAGTTTATTATAGGATTATTTTAAGTAAAATCATCAAATTTATATTTGATGAGTCTAATAATGGATTCAATGCCAATATTCTAAGAAAATAGGCAGAGAACCTTAGTATATGAGACATATACAAATGCAATGCCTATGCGTGCTTAGTTTAGAGATACAAAGATTTCGTGAAATGACAAGCGATTAAAATCAATTAAAATTGATCAGTGGAGTAACTTTGAAAAATAAACTTCTAAGCTCTTTCCTTGGTCATGCCTAATATTTAAAACTTTTTTCGGTCTTATCTCTCCAACTAAATAACCATAAGCATATTGAAACCATATTCCAAATAGAGGCAATTTGAGAGTTATCCTAAATGGCTTTTAAAGAAGCTAGAAGGTCCACTATCTGTCTCGACATCATCCAAGTTAATCCCACAATGTTTTGGCAATCTCACATGAAGTAGTAGATGGCCAATCTACCCTCCACTCTCAAATACAACATCATTTAGGACTATGATTTGATGTTTTCTTAGATTGTCCAAGGAAAGCCATCCATATTAAAAAACTTTGCCTTTGGAGGTGATTTTTTCTTCCAAATACTTTTTTATGGAAATGAACTTGTACCATGCATTGTCATGGCCTTGAAGAAAGAGCGGACTGAAAACTTCCTTATCTTTGAAGGGCACTACAAGATCTTATCTTTATTTCTCACCAACAAACGAGTGTAGTAAACTAGATTATAGGACTTTGAAAAAGCCCAACTTCTCAACCTTAAGCATCTCTAAAAAATGTGAATATTGATGGATGAAAAATTGCACAACATATCGGAATGAGAAAACGAGTCATTCTCAGCCCGTTGTGATGACTTGTGTCTTGGATGGTATTGTGTGGAGCTCTCAGCAATGGTCCAATGCAATTGTATGGTGATGGTGCGTATATTTATGGCGGTGAATGAAAAACAAGTGCTAAGAAAATAAAAAGAAAGGGACACATAGACATACGTGGTTTGACATATTGCTTACTTCTACAAGCGTTTAAACAGGAAAAATCCACTATAATATTTTTTATTTACAATATCTCATAACCTCTCATTTTTTACTATACAATGGAACTAGAGATTTACTTGATGGAGAAGATATTCTCTCCTTGGAGCTCTCTCTCGAGATTAAAGAAGCTTTCTTCTGGTTGTCTAGCCACTTACTTTTATCTGACCTCCCATTGGGCATGCTTGCCTACCATGATGTGACTAGTCCCTTTGTGTGTTTGACTATCACATTCTCTTTTCAGTTTTTCTTAACTCTTCTCTCTTGGACTTCTTAATACATGCACCCATGGTCTTTTTTTTTCACCCACTTCTTACCTCTCAATTTTGTTTCCTAGTTATAGCATGATGGGTTGGGTCAAACCTTGGGTTAGATATTCTATCATCTTCAATGAAATTCCATTGCGGAGTGCTTTTAGAGTGAATGAAGAGGTCCGTAATCGAGGCTTATTTCATGCTTGCTATGTCATAAACTTGTGGAAAAGTTTCCTTAAACACCATATTATCATACCATATATCATGTCAAAACTTAATAAAAATCTCTATATTTTCTCTTTAGTTGGAGGGTCTAGGTGACCCCTAGCTATAATTGAGATAAAATTTTAGAAAAATTGAAAATATAAAGCTTGTATCTTGATCCACAGGCCAAATAGATACCTTTTTATTTTTGAAACGTGAATTAAACATGATTTCAAGTACTCATTATCTTTGCAAAAAAAAAAACCTCATTATCTCTGGATATCCGTACAACCATCAAACACCATTGGACTGACTAATCTCTTCTTTCTCCACCTTTTGAGTTTTCTCCTTCTTCCACTTTACAATGGGTTGCTTTATAGTTATAGAAATATATTTTAAAAATTTGTAACTTAATGTTCTCTTGCCTAACGAGCAAAACCTTACTTACTTCACTAACAAAATCTTACTTATTTAAATAAGAGTGATGTTACATATAAATAATATCGTGCACTCATATGCGTACTTGTATATTTTAATTAACTGCTTTCATATTTTTTATTTTAAATTTAAGTATTTTATTAAATCTATCTTTTTATCTCAATATTAATATATATAAATGCCCAATATTGCTTTCATAATGAGTAATTACTATTTTCTCCGCTTTAACAAGTTTGTGATACCATGTATCCTCAAATAGACTTATTGGGTTGTGTCTGCTATCGTATTAGTTACAACCATATATCTATTTGATACGAGAAATTTTGTACGTTTTGAAAGAAGTTGATAATTAAATAACTTTTACTATATAAAAAAAAAAACCAAAAAAAAAAAAATCGTCCCATGGAAACATAAAGTATGAAATTGTCAACACTCACGTGGCCCTATCATTTACATTTAATAGGCCTCGTTGTCATCATAAATGGGGGGCACACGCACACGGCACAACTATATGGAAAGTTCACCAATAGAATAATTCATTTATGATATTATAATTAATAATTAATAATTAATATAGAAGGTATATGATTGATTAATGATTAGGATGTCATGTGTGTCTTAAAATCTAGAAAAATTAAAAATTATAATGATTAAAAGAAAAAGTCATTCAAAATTAAAAAGTGTTTTATATTTAAATAATTTTTAAGAAAAAAGTCATGAAAATTTTGAAAATGATATGAGACATTCGACCATCTTAGATTTCAAACATGTCTTAAAAACAGGTAGAATTCCGTTACGAGTGTGAATCCTCTACACATGATGAATCGCAACGACCTAGACATATTAAGTTATGTAATTTAAAAGTGAAATATTATTAGCTATCCTATATTACACACTAATATGTAATTCATTCTATTTAAATATACATATTTAGAACATTCTCAATGGTATAGCTATCTTACTCTCCAAAATACATCATTAAATTATTATTTTTTTATCTTTACATATTGACTTTTATCATATATCATATATCATATATCAGTTTATCTATTTTTTTATATTATTTAAATATTTTATTTTTAATATATTTTATTTATTTCAAATTTAAATAATAAGTAAGAAATGAATAAAGAATAAAAAATAGAGAGAGAAATAAATTAAATATTTATACAAGTGTTTTTTCTTTTTAAAAAAATGTCAACCTTCATTGATAAACTGGATTACTACATGATCTAATCATGCACTGGAGTTTCCTCCATATCTACAATGTAATCAGTTATATATATAGTTGCTTGTGCAAGATTATGAGTAAATTGCATTGCCCTTTCTATTAATGTGACAGACTATACATGCATCAATCTTAGTCATTGTTGCTTGAGTGTCTGTTATGATCATTCCATATTGACTTTCATTTTGTTTGTTGGAGTCGAGATGATTTACCATTGTTTTAGAATCTCCTTCGAGGATCCTCTTACATATTAATATTATGTATATTTAAATAAAAAAAAGGATAAAATTGAGAAATGTGTCCGAAATGATAACTTCAATTTTTTTTATTATTTAAAAATACAATTGTGGAGCAAATTACCCGGTAAATTCGAAATTCGCAAATGACGTGGGAGAAGGTGATTGGATGAATAAAAAAAAGATGGGAAACGTATCTTACTTAGGACAGGCGAATAATTAATCAATATAATCGTTACCCACTTGCCACGTGTAGGTGTAGTGTCCCGTGGGCTGGGCGATCCATCTCAGTCCTCGTCAACATGTATAAAGTGGCACACAGCCCTAGGCCCTGCCCATCACTTCCCTCCCCTCCCCTCCCCTCCCCTCCCGCTCTCTTCTTCACTCTCACCATCTTCACACGCCGCGCTCTCTGATCATCCTTCGTCCCATATACGACGCCGTTTTCATGTTTATGCGTGCCCACCTTCGTCCTCTTCGTTATCGTTTTCGAGCATCATCATGTATTTAAACGCCTCCTCCATCCTCAAAGTTGCTTCTTCTTCTTCTTCTTCTTCTTCCTACCTTCTGGCTACTCTCCGCTCTCCCTCTCTTTCTCGAACTTTCGTCGCCTCTTCTCCTTCTCTCCGTGCCTCCCGATCCTTCTCCTCCTCTGCGGTTCGCTCCCTCTGCTGCTCCTCCCCTCGCTGGAGCCACGGTGTCCATTGGCGCTCCCCGATTAGTCTGCGCGCTCAGATCAGGGCAGTCGCTCCCGTCATTGAACGCTTCCAGAGAAAGATCGCCACCATGGGTACGGTGTCTGTTCTGTTCATTTCCATATCGTTAGGAGTGATTTTGAACAAAAGAAATATACTTCTTTTCCCCTGATTGATTTGCGACGTATGCCGATTTTGGAATGTTAAGATAGGAATTTCTTTCTTCCGATTTTTCAAGTTAGCTGACCTTAGCTATGTGTTTGTGTGCTCTGTTTGGTTTTGCCGTTTCCTACAATCCCCCCCCGTGATTCATGGAGTGGTGGCTTTTCATGATCTGTGATGGTGGCCAATAAACGGATTCTGTTTCTAACGCTGTTAATATAGCTAATATATTTCATGAAACCTTCCTTCTAGATGATACGTCCAGTACTCTATTCAGCTGAGCTTAGTATTTATACGCTCTGTTTGGTCCCAAGAAAGCTGAGGAAGTAGAAAGAAAGCAAACAGAAATATAACTGCGACTCTCGCACTCTCTCTCTCTCTCTCTCTCTCTCTCTCCAGTCAATCTTCATTTACTTCGTTTCTTGTAGCGCTTCAACCGAGGATTGACATTTAAGGATCGTACATCGAGAAAACTGTTATTATTATTATTTGTTCCTTGTTTACTAGGGGAAAATTTATCTTCTGATTGTTCATCTGTTTGGTTTCAGCTTCTGAAAATCCTTTCAAGGCTAACTTGACAAGTCTTCCCAAGCCAGGAGGTGGCGAGTTTGGAAAGTTCTACAGCCTTCCATCTTTGAATGATCCTAGGATTGGTAAATTTTTCTACTATGTTTTCCTGCAATACGTTTGTTTTTATGCAGCAAATAACTTCATTTGTCATTTTTTTGGGGTCTTACAGTGACTGAACATAAAAAAAAAATGAAAGAAAAATAAGTCTCCACATGTTTTTTTTTTGATAAGTAATAAGTCTCCACATGTTTAAAGTAATGAGTTTTATATTGTAACACTGGCTGATATTATTCTCATTTATGCATCACAGAGAAGTTGCCATACTCAATTAGAATCCTCCTAGAGTCTGCGATTCGCAATTGTGATAACTTCCAAGTAAAGAAGGAAGATGTTGAGAAAATTATTGATTGGGAAAAATCTTCTCCGAAACAAGTTGAAATTCCTTTCAAGCCTGCTCGTGTTCTCTTGCAGGTATCTAATGGAGCTAAGCATGCTTGGAAATTATTCTAAAGTCTTCTTCTTCTTCTTCTTCAAAGGTTTCTTATTTGATCCCAGGATTTTACTGGAGTTCCAGCTGTGGTCGACCTTGCTTGTATGCGGGATGCCATGAACAAACTTGGAAGCGACTCTAACAAGATTAATCCTTTGGTAAGTGCTATTCTTATGACCTATCCATGTGGTATCATTGAAATTACTGATGTGGATAATTGAGATTATATTTTGGGCTATAAGTTTTAATTTTGGTTTAATAACCTTAGATGTGTGTTGACTTTGAAGAAGTTTTTGTGATTTTTTTAGAGAAATGCTTTGGCCTCAAAGGAATTTCGCAATAAACACACAAATTGACGTGGCTTGACATGGTATCTCAGATTGCAAAGTTACTTTTATTGTAAAGTAGATTTAACGTATCATATGAAGCCATGTCTATCCGTGACTTTTCTTTTGTGAAATCTCTTTGTGGGTGTAGCAATTCTCAAACTATAATGCATGTGTATTGTAATCTCATTTTGCCCTTGGTTATTAGTTGCTAGAGCCATTTTTTATTCCTAGATAAGTTAATAGACTAATAAAAGTGTTAAATATTACTAACACTTCTTTATTTAACAAAATTCTTATTCTTACTCCTGGAGCCATTTTGTTTTTACCTCTCCAAAATAAATAACTGTTAAATGTTATTACATGGTGTGATGTTGCTAATATTCTATGTTGTACGCTAGTTATATTCTTCATTATTTTTTGTCTCAACATCTTGCATTCTAAACATGCAGGTACCGGTGGACCTTGTAATTGATCATTCAGTTCAGGTTGATGTAGCAAGGTCTGACAATGCTGTCCAGGCAAATATGGATCTTGAATTTCAGAGAAACAAGGAGAGATTTGCTTTTCTTAAATGGGGGTCTACTGCTTTCCACAACATGCTTGTTGTTCCTCCTGGTTCTGGCATTGTGCATCAGGTAAAGTAGTTTTGATGCAGACATGGAAGATCACATATTGTCACCTTATATACTACCTCGATTACGATGTATTAATCTACTGCAACAATTAAATTTCATTTCACTTTAATATCTCACTCTATGTGTTTGAATCATATCTTTTCCTTTTCAATTTATGCATGCAAATGAAAATCAAGAACGTTAAATCTCTGGACAGTCATGTGGACTTGGCATTGAATTACTTGCTGTGTTGAATTCTCAGGTTAATCTTGAATATCTTGGACGGGTCGTTTTCAACACAGATGGCGTCCTCTATCCTGATAGTGTGGTAGGAACTGATTCCCATACAACCATGATTGATGGGTTAGGAGTTGCTGGCTGGGGAGTTGGAGGTATTGAAGCAGAGGCAACAATGCTTGGTCAGGTAATTAAGTTCTGAACATATAAGTTATAATAATTTTAGGCCCCTGGGATTAGTTAGGATGTTGTTCCCAGACACCTGGGGCCAATAAAAAATCATTTAAGGACTGCAAAAAGGCAGATTGAATCTGTGTACTTCATTTATTTAATTTTCTTTATGTAGAACTTGCTGCTCAATGAAATTTATGATTCTAATGCCTTGCTATATATGGCATTGACAGCCAATGAGCATGGTGTTGCCTGGTGTTGTTGGGTTCAAGTTATCTGGAAAATTGCGCAATGGTGTTACTGCTACCGACTTGGTTTTAACTGTGACACAAATGCTGAGGAAGCATGGCGTTGTTGGAAAATTCGTTGAGTTCCATGGTAATTCAGTTTTCATGAAGTTATCTAATATTAAATTGTGATTGTTTGCTAAAGCAACTAGCTAGATACAAGGTCATCATGCTTGTATGTGCTTGTAGGGGATGGCATGGGTGAACTATCACTAGCTGATAGGGCGACTATTGCCAATATGTCTCCTGAATATGGGGCAACCATGGGATTCTTCCCTGTAGACCATATCACTTTACAGTATCTCAAGTTAACAGGAAGAAGTGATGAGACGGTCAGTACTTAAATATATTTTGTTCTCTCGAATATGACATTCCCATAGCATCAAGTGGCTTTTTTCTTCTTAACATTAGGTGGCAATGATAGAAGCTTATCTCCGGGCAAATAAATTGTTTGTTGACTATAATGAGGTATCCTTTTGTTTTCCCTCTATTTCTTATTTGTCATTCTTTGAGTATTTACTTGCATAAAACTTTCTTTGAGATTCAATACTAACGAAAAACTTTTGTATACGTCTATATACTTGGGCTTATGCCTATTTCTTGGAATAAAATCTTTTATTACTTGTCAAAAAAATACTAACTGATTTGATCTGAATTCAGCCTCAATTAGAAAGAGTGTACTCCTCTTATCTACAGCTGGATCTTGCTGATGTTGATCCTTGTATCGCGGGACCAAAAAGGTCTATACTTTGTTCTTGCACAGATTTTCTCACATTGACTCTACTTTGTTTGATTTTTGGTTGTTGAACTCATATTTCATATATCCATCATATGATTCATTTTATATTAACTGCTATTTTTATGTAGACCTCATGATCGAGTGCCTTTAAAAGAAATGAAAGCTGATTGGCATTCTTGTCTTGATAACAAAGTTGGATTCAAGGTTAGTCTAACCTTGTTTCAAGCAACCTTGTTAATTTACATGCTATTATGGTTGTATTTATTTGTACTTGTACTCTCCTGTTATTCTTTTTGCCAAACCTGATAGCTTCATCTGAGCATGTAGATAACTGTTCAGTCATGATGTATATCCATGAGCAATGATTGAACAAATAATATAGTATTGAGCACATAATTTTTTCCCTGTTAATTACTAGACTGGAAATATTTAGTTCCGTTAAGGATTGTGTTAATTTTCTTAATCCCATACAAGTCGGATGGACCAGAGTTAGATCTGTTCATCATTGCTGTTAAGACCTATGATGTCCTGGTGTTCAATCTTAAAATAGAACATGGTTATCACCATGATCACTCTCTCTTTCTTATCATTGCCGTAGTTACCTCTTTAGCAGATCCATAATAATCAACTACAATTTTCACTCTCTATTGTTTTTACTTATAAAAAAGAAGAAGAAGAAGATTTTCACTGCCTCTATTGGCTAATTATGCACCAGTTATGCTATTGCTCAAAATCAATTCATCAACCATTTCTGTTGCTGTCCTATCATCACTAATTCTTCTGTTGCTTGCTGCTTTTACTATCAAAATCAAAGACCACTCGCTCTCAAACATAGCTGCTTCATCCTTTTGAACATGAGGGCACCTCCAATCTGAGCTACTACCCACAATTCCTGCAAACCCTGCAATTTTATGTCTCCTGTCACTTCAGTCCTGGCAGATCCTCAGCCACATGCTTTAACTAAAACCTTTTTGCATGATGACCCACTCTCTCTCTCTCTCTCTCTATTTAAAGGTGTGCCTTCCCTGGGATAAAACATCACTTTTTTATATGGATTTATCTAGTCTGTTTATTGTGTACATATGACATGTTTCATCACAAGTACTGGGTCCCGAGCCTCCAGGCTCCACTGGACCCACAATTGGATAGAATTCTTATCCATCTACGGCAACTTTTGTTTTCTATCTATTGATTTATGATGTAGTTGTATTGCTTTCACATGTCATTTGTTTTATTTGGCACTACATTTTCTGTATATTGCTTACCATTCTTCCTAAACGTTTTACCGAACTGCAGGGGTTTGCCATACCAAAAGAAGTACAAGAAAAAGTGGTCAAGTTTTCATTCCATGGACAACCAGCAGAGCTTAGGCATGGTAGTGTTGTGATTGCTGCGATCACAAGCTGCACCAACACATCAAACCCTAGTGTCATGCTTGGCGCAGGTCTTGTTGCAAAGAAAGCTTGTGAACTTGGTTTGCAGGTTAGTTGTGTCCATGTTTATTATGCGTCTTAGCTATAAGAATACCGCCCTCCAACTTTTCCCCGTGTTCCAAATTTAGCATATACAACCTCTCTTTCTGTTTGCTGTAAGAAAGTAAAAGATTAATGTTCTAATGTCTTGGATCCTTTCTTTTATTTTATCATTGATTTCATTCAAGAATGGTTTGCCAGGTGAAACCATGGGTAAAAACAAGTCTTGCCCCGGGCTCTGGAGTTGTTACAAAATATTTGCTCCAAAGGTATTTCTTGTTATATATGATGGTATTTACTTTGTACAATCAAAGATACCGCTTGATTACTTTACATACAAGGTAACTGTCTGTTCATTTTTGATTTGTTTGATGCAGTGGACTGCAAAAATATTTTAACCAACAGGGCTTCCATATTGTTGGATATGGCTGCACAACATGTATAGGAAATTCAGGAGATTTAGATGAATCGGTTGCGTCTGCTATTTCAGAAAATGGTAATGTCTCTATAATTTGCTGATATTCTGTAATGGATAGATAATAGATGTAACTTGAGCTTAGGAATGCTAGCTTATATGCCTCATCCCTGGCTTGTAAGTTTAAAGTCTCATTATAGTTTTGTGCTTGTTAATGTTACCAGCATCCCCAACTACATTTATTGGTGTCTTGGTGTGTTTATGCAGACATTGTAGCAGCTGCAGTGCTTTCTGGGAACCGGAATTTTGAAGGTCGTGTTCATCCATTGACAAGAGCTAACTACCTTGCCTCTCCTCCTTTAGTTGTTGCCTATGCCCTTGCTGGCACGGTAAGGAGCACAGCACGTTGTATTAATTTCAATGATGTCTGTATATGTTAGTTGGTTGGGGAAGATTGATATGATAGTCCATTATGGGTCCAAACATAAGTATGGAAAACCTGAAGAGTTAATCCATTGGATGTGAAAAATTAATGATAGAAAGTTCAATCGTAAGTACTTGTTTTGTCTGCAAGATTCTTTGGATAAAGCTTCATGAAACATCTTTATACCTAATGTTCAAATAGTTCTACTCCTATTCACATGGCCATTGAGATAAATCATTTAGTATAATTTTAATCAGTACCTGCTAAAGTTTTTATATAACGACTGAGGACAACACGATTCACAAATTCCAGTTTCAGGTCCTCATGGTAACCCTTGATTGCCTGACACATTCAACACTTGGGTGGTAGACATTGACTGGATTGTTTCATGTTGTATAACTCTAAATGCAATTTCTGGAAAACATCTCGTGTTCTTTGATATGGAAAAAGGTTTTCTAGCAGAGTATCCTGTTTGTCTAAAGGGGACATGTACTACATCAGATATGTAGATGCATTTTGCATTACCTCACAGCACTTGTTTCTCTGCCGAAGCTCCCTGAATTTTTGTCATGCCCCCAAAAATCTTAGAAGCTATAGAGTATGTTAGCTGTGTAAGAGCTGGACATTCACAAAATTGTATTTTCAGCATGTGTTTTTAGTATGTTTATAACACATTCACTTTTAGTTGATTTATAGAAGAGTCTTTAGAAGTTATTTTGCTGTGATTTTCTCTGTTACTTATCAATGACCTATTACATGCTAATTGGGTAACTTGAAACTCCTTTCCAGGTTGACATTGACTTCGACAAGGAGCCAATTGGCACTGGGAAGGATGGTAAGAGTGTCTATTTTAGGGATATTTGGCCTTCGACAGAAGAAATTGCAGAGGTAGATAATTATAAAGATAAAGTTTTGTTATAATGTTTGAGAATCTGTATGGGATAAACCGACTTTGGATGACATACTGTTTAGGTTGTTCAATCCAGTGTGTTGCCTGCCATGTTCAAAAGTACTTACGAGGCTATTACGAAAGGCAATCCCATGTGGAATCAGCTTTCAGTTCCAACTGCCACTTTGTACTCATGGGACCCCAATTCAACCTACATTCACGAGCCCCCATACTTTAAGGGCATGACTCTGGATCCTCCTGGAGCTCATGGAGTAAAGGATGCTTACTGCCTGCTAAATTTTGGTGACAGTATTACAACAGATCACATTTCCCCAGCTGGAAGCATTCACAAAGACAGTCCTGCTGCAAAATACCTTCTTGAGCGTGGGGTTGATCGCAAGGACTTCAATTCTTATGGAAGTCGCCGTGGCAATGATGAAGTGATGGCAAGGGGAACTTTTGCCAATATCCGCATTGTTAACAAGCTCTTGAGTGGGGAAGTGGGCCCAAAAACAATTCACATTCCTACAGGAGAGAAACTCTATGTTTTTGATGCTGCATCGGTGAGTTCCTTTTCCTCAAGCTGTTCACAGCTTTTCATTCTGATCTCTTTCCTTGTCAAAGTTTATGCTTGTGATGATCTAGCATATTTGAACTTTATTTTTGGCGGCCCACACACTTGATCTCTTAGTAATGCTGGACTCTGAACTTTTGGGATGAACTAATAAACAAAAAAATGCGCTTTATATCATACCCTTTTTTTTCATTTGTACATATCAGGTAAATTCACCCAGATCTAATTCATCCGGATGTATTAACCTTTGTTATGATGTGAACTGTTATGATACCAATAAAAAAATGGTGTGAGCTTTTGACACATTTTCTGAGTGAGAAATTCTAATCATCTGAAATAATCACCAGTGATTTGAAGTAATTTTTTTACAGTTCATGACTGCTGCCCTTAGTTGATAATGATGATCTCCAAATGTACTATTGGATTTATGCTTTTGGTTGGTGTCTATTTCAGAGGTATAAGACTGCTGGGCAGGACACCATTATACTGGCTGGTGCTGAATATGGAAGCGGAAGCTCTAGGGACTGGGCTGCCAAAGGTCCAATGCTATTGGTGAGTTTCTCAGTTCTCATCTTAACATGTCCTGGTAGTCGTTGTTCTCACATAACAATTGTATATGACAGGGAGTTAAGGCAGTGATTGCCAAAAGCTTTGAGAGAATTCACCGCAGTAATTTGGTGGGAATGGGTGTTATTCCACTTTGCTTCAAGGCTGGTGAGGATGCTGACACGCTAGGATTGACTGGTCACGAACGTTACACCATTGACCTCCCAAGCAAAATTAGCGAGATAAAGCCAGGCCAAGATGTGACCGTCACAACCGATACCGGAAAGTCTTTCACATGCGTTGCCCGTTTTGACACTGAGGTAATTGCCACTTTCATATGTTTGTGGAGCAGAGAATGCTATTTGCATTTGCTGGAGGAATACATAACTCAAGACGGGAATTTTAAATGTTTAAATTCAATTGGACTAGGACCTTTTAAATGACATTTTTCATTCGAAATCATCATATTGCATTACAGAAGAGTGGATCAGACAGTTTTGTTCCCTTGCATTATTCTATTGTTCAGGGGGTTTTGAGAATTTGCGTAGTTATAGGCAAAGTGTGCTTATGTTATGCATCCTCGAACGACATTCATATAAGTTCTGCAATCTCATCGAAGAAAGATGCTTACATACACAGATACTTTAACCAATTCTTATGTTTGTGTTTGCAGGTGGAATTGGCTTATTTCAATCATGGAGGCATTCTTCCATATGTTATACGTAATCTGACCAAGCAATAAATAACTGCATCCTTGGATTCGCAGGAATTTTTCTGGATTGTAGAATCTGGGGCAGGCAATAAGCTTCTTAAAATAGGGAAAACCCCTTCCAATGGACGTTTGTTTTTAATTATTATTTTTTAGAAGCATTATTGAGGGATTCAGCACTGCAGGTGGCTGCCTCCTTCAACAAAGGAAGAGTATGTTTTAGTCAATGGTACTCTTTCTTTTCCTATTTTTTGCTATCGCATTTCTCTGGGGAATATGCTTTGTAACACATTATGTATGTGAAGAGAGCAACGAAGTTTTTGGAGGTTAATTAATGGTATTGAAGGCTGATCGACCAAATTGCTTTGGAACACGATATGAATGAGTAATGTTACTACTAAGTAGGATGTGGTATATTCATTACTATTAGATGATAAAAAAGCATGTAATAAATGATCATTTAATAGTGATAAATGTATCATATTTTATTTAGTGGGATGATAGTATGGTACAGAATTTTTCAAAGAAAGTCTGGATGAGTCTGTGTTGTAAAAATATTGCTAATTGGGCCATCTGAAACTTACCACTCAGATGGTTCTACTGACATGGTGGTGTCACGTGGTTTATTAAAAAAAAACATAAAACAAAAGGGTCTCTATAAAAATACAAAAAAGAAGCTGAAATCTTTGGTTTCTTGTTACTTGTATTTGTAATTTTTATTTTTAATAAACTGCATGATACAATCATAGGGACACTAAAAGATGGTGTCAGATCTATCGCAACAATAAATTTTAGATGGTCAATTAGCATTATAGGTCAACTTATCCTAGGCCCTAGCCTTCTCGAATCTTGTAGCTTCTTAAGGCAATCATTATCGTCTTGTCTTATAAGCATGATACATTGGAGATTACTGCAACATGCGATGATACTTTTGGTACAAACATTCTCTCAGTTATGCAGCTAAAGGATGTTAAGGCTTAATGGTCGCTTATGTAATTATGAGAATCAACAATCCATCAGTGAAAGTGATCCATGTGTATGGAGCACGAATGCTCTCACTCTCTTTCGTATTCTCTCATTCAGGAGGTTGGGGGGATGCGTCCCAAGAAACATGGGGTTTGGGAGGAGGATCCCCTAGTAAACGATGATATGGAATAATAAAAAAAAAAATAGTTACAGAAAAAGATGCTATTAATATGAGACTTAACAATCAGGAAGTGAAGTGACTTATGGCTATGAGGCACGAATGCTCTCACATGAGTAGCACTATTTGAATGTACGATTTTCGATAACTTTCATTGAACTAAAAGGTAATTAATGAGTTCGAGTTCTTTTCTCAATCAAGGTAATTGACATATTTGAAATTGGTTTAAGTTGTTATTATTATCTTTCTCTTCCTTGAAGGGAAAGAGAGTAATAAAGAGGAAAAAAATATCTTTTCTAATCTACTCTTATCTGTAAGTTATATTTACTATTATCTTAAAGTTATGATTTCTTTATCTTATACGTAAATATATCTTATACCCTTTAACTATTGTTTTAAGATCTTATATTAGCTTCTGAGTTAAGGTCTTATTAATCTCTTGTTAGAGTAGTGTATTTTTATTCCTATATAGCCCCCGCCCCCTTCTACGGGGACGTCCTATGAGACAGGACTCATAGGACGTCCTCATAAAATAGTACTCACAGCATTATGTTTTCTTTTAGAGTAAAATCGATGTCGTTTTCTTGTTATACTATTGGGAGTATATCTAGAGGGATACATTCGTACTTTTTTGCCTGGGTTGTGGCACATTAGAAAAACCCAGGAATAGATACTGACGGACTATCACTGGAAGGACCAAAGCTCTATTCAATGCCATTCTACTAGATGTAAGTATTTGGACTCGTGTTATCGAAAACCTCTCATAGTTATAGATAAGTCAAAAAAGGAGACGGACTGTCCAAGGTAGAGACACCTCACAAGATTCTATACGACAAGATTCGAAAGATCTGAGAAATCTTCTATGAGAAGGTAGTGAAGATTTGGGCCAATGGAATCAAGGAGGAGAAGAATCGAAGGGAAAGCCAATGTTTTACTTCACCGATTTCAGTTGTGTATGGCCATGCCAAAATACAAAGATTGGATCACTCTATCAATTGAAAATACGTCCCAATCCATATTTTGTTTCAAATAGCTATAATTCATTTATATATATATATATATATATATATCATGTTTACGCATACATAATAGCTTATGTTCAGGAGAAATTGCATCCCATATTTTATTCTAAAAAATCAATATCTATATTATGATCTAAGTCTTCAAAAAAAAAAAAAAAGATAGATTTTTATCTGATAATGGTTTTCTAAAACTACAAGAAGAATAAGTTACTACCGTCTTTATCATCATTATTATTGTCAATCAACAAGGCCTACATAAATAAAACTAAAAAACAGGAAGCTGGCACTTGCACTTGTATGTACTATAATAAAGCACTTTTTATTATAAAGTAGATCTAATTTATCATAAAAGTTACATTAATTTGTAAGATCTTTTTATAAATGTAGCACTTCTTACTTATAAATACAAATTTGATGAACTCTATTAATGGAGGATGCTAATAGAGGAGGGGCTCCTTCACCATAATCCTTCTCTTGAGGGCTCAATCAAGGTTGATGGTTAATGTCCTGTAAAATCAATTGAAAGTTGAAGTCCCTCTCAAACAATGTGATATGCTGTTATTAGACACATGGACTCTCTCCAATTTGAAAGGTCTGCTGATCAAGTAAACATTTAAGCGTTGACTATTAGAGAAGTCTTTTTATGACTGACTGAGTGGAATAAGGTTCTCTCCATCTCACTTGAAATATATAATCTTCATTTACTATAAAATGTTGGCTATTATGAATATTTCATAATATCTTGATAAGTCAAATGATTTAAATAGCTTTTTTACTTGAAATGGAGGGGATCTTTGACAGCAAAGATTATCTTATTAAATGCATGTCTGGTAGTAGAGTAATTTTTCACTTTAAATACAAGTCTTTTACTATCATGGTGTTGAAGAGAGAATGAGTAAAAGAGTAACATACAATCTATCTCATCATCATCTATTTGCAATACACTGGATTAATAATTTACATAAATGAGAGAGAGAGAGAGAGAGAGAGAGAGAGAGAGAGAGAGAGAGAGTGAACAAACCACTTGAACTTCATTAATGGAGCTCCGAAATGGTCTCCAGAGCTGGCCCCTGAGTATTATCTATGCGCCCATAACTTCTTGTAGATCTACAAATCCTCCTTCCTCTCAAATGCATCGCCTTTACCAATTCCTCCACAGAAGAATAGTTGGAGCTATCCTTGGAATCCAGTATCCGTTTCAGCTCTTTGAGGGTCAACACCACTCGAATCCTCACAACCCCACTTCTAAAATCACCCTCACTACTTCCTCCACGGCCAACATTATCATCATCTTCTTCGAGCTTGAACCTCACCATCTTCGGTTTTGACTTGGATCCTGTAAACGATTCTCTTTGCTCAACCACTTCTTCTCCCTTCGCCAACTCCTGATCATCTTTCTCTTCATCATCATTTGCTGAACTCTTAGTACTACTGCTCATGCAACTTCCCATGTTAGAGAGAGAGAGAGAGAGAGAGAGAGAGAGAGAGAGAGAGAGAGAGAATAAATGCTAAATTGCTAATACATAGAGAAGGGTGGAGATTATTTCCAATGTCTCATATATATTGGAAAGCAGCACACGCATATATTAGAGTACTGCATATTGATACCCCTTTTGTCTTTCTATTATGTTAAGTATTATAGAAGAACTAACCTGTCTTTGCCTGCTTTTAAAAAATCAGATTGATAATTTCTTATTATTGAGATCACGTTGTTGAGATTCCTGTAATAGATTCTTTGTGATCAGTCCAAAGTTTGTGATGCATGGTGACAAGCAATGATTATTTTGTTTAAAGTTTAAATCGCTTTAGGGCTCCCTAATCAATACTCAAAGAGTCTTGGTGGGTATAGCTATCTACCTCTTGACTTCACTTTTATCTTTATAATTAAATCTTATCATACAATTTCTACTTTGGAATGGCTGTTAGGTGGACGTCATCATGTGTACAAATCTAATTCTAATTTCAAGTAAATCTTTCTCTTAATATTAGATCTCTTCTTGTTTCTCAATCTTTGGAAAATCCGGCGTTGTATTACTTTTAACTCAGACATTACTAATTGCTATAATTCATAGAGAGATACATACAATAGTACTACTCAAGTCTACATATATATCTTTTTTGAGAATTGCTACAGCACAGAGATTCTACACAAATAGACTTCTAAATTGACATGTATTTATATCATCTTTTAAATTTATTTTACAATAAAAATAATTTTACAATCCAATCTATTATATCAAATCACATCAGTTTATAAATTTACTTATATAAAATTTCTTAGTGTGACTAGAGCATTCTCATCTTTTTATCCGTGAGTTTTAAAAAGGATTATATATATTGCTTGATCATGAATTGAAAGAAGGTAATTAAAGCAAGAATGTATATGGATTTGTGCTGGACCTCGAGTCATCATGTTCTGGCAAATGCTAATGGCCGTGGCGGTGGGTTGGATGCATGTGACATGTCTTTCAAATTTGGGGCACTATATGAGGATCACTTCCTTATTAGCATTAGCTTCCATAATATCATGGGTGGTGGTGGGTCGGGTGCATGTGACATGTCCTTTAAATTTGGGGGACTTTCGTTCTTATTAACTTCCATGATATAATCATGCTTGTCGAAATGGGATAAAGGCTCGCACAGTTTTGGAGTTTGGAGTGTAGAGGCATGCATCTTTCCAAGGAGTAAGTACGTACGTACGTAGTTTTCAACTGAAAATAATTGGGGCATTTCCCTTTTGTGACTGACAATGCTTTGTTTCTTTAGCACGTAATGGGAGACAACCACCAAGCTCCCAACTAAAAGCTTTTTTTTTTGCTCTTTTCATGTTTCACAAATTGATGCCGACGCGACGGACGGACAGATCACGTGTTCACATTTTATCAAACACCTTCCTTGAGAGTGGAGTTTATTCCATGACTAGTGGCTTGTGTTGAGATTCATTCTGTTGGATATGGACCCAATTCTATTGCTAATTTTGATCATGCAAACCTACTTCCAATCAACAAAGACAATGACAAAATATTTGACTTAAAAAAAAAAAAGCATTGTTCTCACGATCTTCTTTATCTTCAATTTAATGGGCATGCCAACAAAAAATACTGTCTATCTTGGCAAATCACTCTATGCATCATGATTAATGTTGAATGAATCCATTTCAAACACTTCAAGTTAAGTTAAGAAGTAAAATTTAGATAATTATCCTAAGTTTTCTCTTTGCTCTTACACATTTTATATTCCCAATAATGAGTATAAAAATAAGTTCCTAACTCATTGTTTATGCGATTAACTTAAAAGGAAAATGATTAACTCACAAAGAATCAGTTGAAAATTTAACACCGACGTCGATAGTAGAGGATTCCTATCAGCAGATCAAATGGATTGGGTTTCCTGAAAAAATTGGAAGGACAACTGGAAGGACACTTGTTTGAAGCTAATGATGATGAGGTGAACGTGGAAGGACAATTGGACTAAAGCAGCCGAAATGCTTAAAAAATCTTATTGCCATTAATGAAGATTTTTTCTTCTTAAACCGACCTAATCACTCTATAAATATCTTGTATTAGTGGCACAATGTGCATACGAGATCAATGAAGCATATAATCAGTGCTGAAAGAGTTGAGTGGAAACTGTTGTAATTTCGGTTTGTAAATTCAAATATCCTCTCTGTGTGCACGTAGGTTATTTGGTTTAATCATGTTAAAGTCTTGGTCCCTTATTATTCGTGAGTGTCCCTTGATTCTAACAAGTGGTATCAGAGTTGGTGGGTGGCTGGTATTTCACATTTTCGATATTGACCCATTCTCAAACTTCATCGAAATCAATTTTGGAGTGTATCATTAGAATCCCCACCTCAAGACGGACCTTAGAATACGCCGCACGTGTCGACGAATTTTTGGTGATAGTCTCCACACGCCGGCCACGCACCCAGATGTTGAAGACGACATGATTCGCTTCTCACGAGTTGGACCATTCGCCCCGTGACCCGCTTTGACCCACTTCTTGACCTGGGTTTACCAGTAATTTGTTTCAGAGGGAATATTCCACTGGAATATTCTAGCAATGGCGAAGAATATTCTAGTTTTGATTTTCTGCACATTGTTGGAGTAATTTTGATCATATTGGGACCAGACCGGAATCATTTCCAAGGTTTTCAACCATTTTGAATGTAACGATGACCTTCGTTTGCTGAAATTCAGCCCCAAACATCGAGAAAAGGCCAAATTAAGGTCGAATCCATGGAAGATTTAAGTGCGATGATCAAGCTAATAGCTACAAACTATGCACGAATGGAAGATCTCTTAAATTGTAAAGATTTGTTCGACTTAATTGAATAAAAAAGAGAAAAACTAGATAACGTAACGAAAAATGACTAGCAGAAGATGAACAAGAAAGCTATTAGTCAGATCTGACAGTGGATTGGCCATAGTGTCTTTTATCATGTTACACAAGAAACAGATGCCTACCAGTTATGGCAAAAGCTGGAGAATATGTACCAGGCAAAAACTGCCCGAAACAATGCACTCTTAATGAGATGCCTTGTCAATTTAACACTAAAAAGTGACATCTTTGTGGCCGAGCATACCAACAAGTTCTAGAACTTGGTGAACCAACTTGCGACTATAGATCTCAAGCTCGAAGATGAAGAGCAGACTCTACTACTTCTCAGTTCCTTACCAGACAGTTGAAAAATGCTAGTCGTCTCTCTCAGTAATTCAGCTCCAGATGGAAAGCTTGCCACGTCAATGGTGACGGATGCCTTATCACTGAAGAGACCAAACGAAAAGAGACAGGGGAGACCAGTCAGATGCCTTTGTAACTAAAAAAAGGTAGCAAAGAAATAGTAAAGGAAGAAGCCGAGAAAGGAACCAGAGTAAAAGTAGAGGTAAATCCCAAACTCGCAGTGGTCAGCAAAAGAAGAAAGGAAAATACTTTTACTGTGATATTGAAGGCTACTTCAAAAAAGAATGCCTAAAGTTACAACAGGAGCGAAATCAATCTAGCAGTCAAGCAAAACAGGAAAAAGATGAAGCACCAATGACACTTCCTCAGCAAAAATCTCTATTGGTCCCCAACAATAGTGCCAAAAACTTGATTTTCTTTAGAACCTCTCAAGTGCAGGAGTGTCTGAGCGTAGTATGTAAGGAGTCCCAAGGTTGATTCATAGGGACCATTCACACGGACCAACGTTGTTTTTGTAAACTAAGCACTTATCAAATTAATATAAAAGAAACATGGGAAACAAGGATGGGAAATATGAGTTTTGGCTCTTCTGTTGTGTAAAAAGGAAATAGGTTTACCAGTAAAAATTTAGAGTGGGAAATATTGATGAGTGAGGCAAAAAGAAATACTAGAGCACTTTCAAAGGTATGAAGATGAAATAAAAAGGGCCTAGGTCTTGGTATGCTTTCTCACCGCAGATAACCAAAAGGGGAATTTCTATTTCCTTACTAAATTCTTCATGTGTAAAATCAGCTAAGATAATATCACTCGAATAGTTCATACATTGCTATACAACAAATCAACAATTCTAAATAACCTTAGTAACTATCATTGAAACCCAAATTTAATATGTAACATCAGGTTCAGGGTATGCACCCTCTAAGCATCTACTGTACTGTGAATCAACAACAGATCAAAGAAAGGTGAATAAACCCTACCCATAATCTATGCATGAGCAAATGAATAATGAAGTGCAGATTTAATGCAAAGCAATAGAAAAACATAAAAACCCCTTTAGTGTTCTATAGATCAAAGGTTCCCGTGACCTAGATTGGGGGATCTACTCATCTATGTGATGTAAATTCCTTAACAAATTCAAAAGGAGCGACAACAATTTCATAAAAATGTATGAAAATCCTAGATAAAAAGAAAACCTTGAAAATCCCTTGTTATGACCGAGACACTCTTCCAAATATTCGATGCCCTTGATTCCTTTATTCTTGGCCTTTTAATCCTACTTGCCCTCTCCCATGATCTCGCACCCAACTGATTTGCTTCAAGTTCCTTTCCTTTTGCATGAAGTTCCATCCGATTCTTGAAAGACAACACAATTTCATTAGTGGAAAAATGGAGACTTTTGTCTAAGTGTGGTGCGAGGGTGATAGGTGATAGTGTTGGGATAAAAGTGAATGACCATTATACCCTTATGACCATTACAAATGCCTAATATGTCCCTAAGCAGCTTATGATATGAGATAGCGCATATTTCTCAAACAAACATGTCAAGTAGGTCAAAAAGGGTTTTAAATAACATGTTTAATCAACACATTTCATACATGTTTAATCAACACATTTCATACTAAATCACTTGATATCTGGGAGAATTCTTGATCAACAGGATTACAAAAGCATTTTTAGCAACAATGCTTGGAAGTTGAAGAAAGGAACAATGGTTGTAGCTTGTGGATACATCCGCGGCACTTTATACAAATCCAGTGCAAAGATATGTGCTAATAGTCTTAACATAGCTAAAGATGAGGCATCACCAAACTTGTGGCACTAGAGACTCGACCATATGGGGAGAGAAAGAGTTATTTATGCCGATAAAGAAAGCGTTTATCACAATAAACAAATGTATTACTCTCAATCCTTGTGAATTCTGTTTATTTGGTAAACAACATAGAGTCTTATTTCAGACATTTGCTGGAAAAATATCAGAGTTGTTAAGTCTGATATAGTCTAATGTTTGTTGCCCTTTTGAAGTCGAATCATTGGGAGGTAACAAATATTTTGTTACTTTTATTGATGATGCTTCACGGAAAGTGTGGTTGTATTTCTTGAAAAGGAAAGATCAAGTTTTTAAACAGTTCAAAAACTTCCATGCCATGACAGAAAGAGAAACATGCAAGAAGCTAAAATAATTTAGAACATATAATAGATGAGAATACACTTCCCGAGAATTCAGAGAATATTGCTACAGTTGTGGCATCAGACATGAGAAAATTGTCCCTTACACCCCACACCACAATGGTGTGACAGAGCAAATAAACTGGACCATTGTGAAAAGAACCAGATGCATGCTAAGTATGACTAAGTTTCCTAAGCCATTTTGGGGTGAAGCAGTACGAGCAGCATGTTATTTGATTAACAGAACATCTTCAGTTTCATTGTAGTTCGAAGTCCCAGAGATTGTGTGGTCAGGTCGCAAGATATCATATTCTCATTTAAGAGTATTTGGGTGCAAAATATTTGCACATATGTCCAAGGAGAAAAGATAGAAACTCGATGAAAAGTCGATTCCATGTATCTTCATAGGCTATGGAGATGAGGAATTTGGATATAGATTATGGGATCTAAAACCAAAAAAGGTCATCAGAAGCAGAGACGTTGTATTCCATGAAAATCAGTTGTATAGATTAGAA
This sequence comes from Platycarya longipes, assembly GCA_036559045.1. Classification (NCBI taxonomy): domain Eukaryota; kingdom Viridiplantae; phylum Streptophyta; class Magnoliopsida; order Fagales; family Juglandaceae; genus Platycarya; species Platycarya longipes. Next base: position 13,693,833 of record CM071792.1, on the reverse strand, counting down.
TAAACAACTACAAGTGCTCCAAAAATAACCTCTAATTCACTACCACATCAGTCTAGCTCATACAGGCTGGAAGAATCCCCAGAAGAATAAGAGGAAGTTGACAATGGAGGAACGAGTACCAACCAAGTTGAGCAGTTACCTCCTCCACTTGAAATTGCAGGATCATCAAAGTCGTTAAGTGATCCTCTAGTTAATGAATATCAACAAGACAGATCCTCTAGAGGTTGATTACCAATTTCGTCTTAAAGATATCCAAAATCAGATTATATTCTTCTTACAAATGAGGGAAAGCCAGAAAATTTTCAAAAAGCAATATCTCATCTGGATAACGACAAATGGATGCAAGATATGCAAGATGAGTTGAACTCATTATAGAAGAATCAGACCTATGAGCTGGTGAAATTTCTAAAGGGAAAGAAAGCACTGAAAAATAAATGAGTGTTCAAACTAAAGAATGATGGCAAGCAAGTGAAGTACAAAGCTTGCTTAGTCGTCAAAAGATTCTAGCAGAAGAAAGAAATTGACTTTGATGAAGTTTTCTCACCTGTTGTAAAATGACTTTAATTCGAGTGGTACTTGGATTGGTTGCAAGTCTTAACTTGGAGTTTGAACAAATGGATGTGAAGACAATATTTCTTCATGGCAATGTTGAGTAATAAATTTACATGAAGCAGTTAGAAGGTTTTAGAGATTCTGAAAAGGAACACTTGATTTACAAGCTGGAAAAAAACCTTTACAGTTTGTAACGTGCTCGTAGATAGTTGTATAAAAAGTTTGACTAATTCATGGTGAGTCATGGCTACAAGAGAGCTGCTGCAGATCAGTACATCTACATTCGCAGACTTTCAGAAGGTAACTTTGTGATGTTACTGCTCTATGTTGATGATATGCTGATTATTGAAAAAGATCCATCCACACCATCAGCAAGTTAAAGGCGGATCTCTTTAAGTTATTTGATATGAAAGACTTAGGAACTACTCAACAGATTTTGGGCATCAGGATCACTCGTAATAGAAAAGAAAAAAAGTTATGGCTGTCATAGAAAAAGTATGTTGAACAGGTAATGAAAGGTTCAACATGGAGACAGCAAAACCAGTTAGTAATCTACTGTTTAGTCACTTCAAACTAAAAAAGAGTTTGTGTCCTTCAACAAAGGAAAATGCCCAAGAAATGGCTACAGTACCCTACTCTTTAGGAGTAGGAAGTCTAATGTACGCTATGGTGTATACGAGACCTGACATTTTTCACATTGTAGAAGTAGTGAGCTATTTTCTTTCTAATCTAGGAAAAGAATACTGGAAAGCAGTAAATGGATTCTTAGGTACCTTAAAAGTACATCAAAACTGTGCTTGTGCTACAGAGGAGTTGACTCTGTCCTGGATGGTTATACAGATACTGATATGACTGGTGATCTTGATGAAAGAAAATCGAATATATTTACACATTTGTAGGTGGAACTGTACTATAGCAGTCCAAATTGCATAAATGTGTGGTTTTATCTACAAGAAAAGCATGGTACATTGTTATAATGGAAACATGCAAGAAAATGTTGTGGCTAAAACAGTTTGTCCAAGAAATAGAAATTAGTTAAAAAGAGTACAAAGTCTACTCTGATAGTCAAAATGCTCTTGACTCAAGCAAAAACTCAATGTATCACTCTCACATAAAGTACATTGATATTCGCTATCACTAGATACATGAAGCAATGGAGAAGCAACTGTTAAAGGTCAAAAAGATCCATACTAAAGAGAATTCGACTGACATGTTGACAAAAGTGATCACATGAGAAAAACTCAAGCTATGTAAAGACACCTTAACTAAAAAGATGTCAAGATATCCTCCGTTTGGTATTGAGGGTGTAACACCTAGCTCCGATGCTTTGGATATGTGAAACATTTATAACTGATATCTGTAAAATGATCTTTTAGCTTTCAAACTGGCTAGTGGTCCTCTACGTTTCCCACGTATGCATGATTCAACTTCTTTTCCAATACACTCGCGTGACGTAGTCTCTATCAGAGTTTTCAACGTGCCACTAACCATATTAAACTACCACATACCTTTATCCGGATTTTTCTCTCCATTTGAATCGACCCCCTCACGATTTAAGCGGTTTTCCTTTTAGTTCCACGCACAAAATCTCCTACTTAACATACTCGGATTCCCTTTCTCATATTATCTAGGCTTGTCGCATCACCCATATAAACTGCTCAAACCATTGCATCCCCCTCTCCAGGAAACAATCACGGACACAACAACGTGTAAAACAAAAACCACCATCGAAGGGAAGCTTCACTGCCAAGCTTCCAAGTTGCAACCCCACAAAACGATCCATCCTCTGCACGATGGAAAATACCCATAGCCACCCTGCGATGCCTTGCCCAGCCACCGAGAAGCATTGCAAACATTACTCTGTTTTGCATTCATGAAAACAGAGCATGACTCTTCCCTCAACGGGTTGTCCAGCCACTCACCTTCCGGGCACCATGGCACAGCCGTTAACCACCCTCCACCTAGTGTTTTTCTCTACAGTCTCCTTTTCGTAAACTCTCCCATCCTCTCATTTCATGGTTTCTCTCTCATCAGTCTCTCTCTCCCAATGCTTTTGTAGGTCGCTGACCACCCAGGACCACAGCCTTGATCCCGGATCCTCCGCTCGCTTCCTCTCCCTTTCGCTCATCTCTCTCTTCCACAGAACCTGCCGTTGCTCTTAGCCACGCCGCCGTAGACATTCCGCCATAGCCAACCAATGCCGATATTCCCCTCTATGTCGCAAGCTCGCCTTCCTTCGGTGAGTTATTTTCGATCACATGGTTTTATGGCTTTGTATCAGTTTTGTGCTGTACAATTACTTCAGTCATGCGTTTTATAGTTTTACTAAAACACCCGAACGGTAAGTTGGTTTTTATATCACTCACAATTTGGTTTTATGGAAAAGATTTATTTATAACCTAAAAAGAAGACAGAGATTTGAACTATATTATGTTAGTAATAATATATTGTTTTTAAAATTTGAGTTCTGGTAGTGAATAATAAATGCAAATTTATGTTTTCAAAACCCTTTAAAAGGAACTAGTTAAGTTTATTTTTTTTTCTATTAAACAAAATAATGCTTTCTTATTTTTAATAGATTTGAAATAATTGTGTTATAGTTTTATAATTTATAGTTGGATTTCAATTGCTTATAAGTGGGACTCTTAATGTTTTAGCCAGAGATTTTTGAGATATTAAGGGGATTGGATTAAGTAAAAATTGAGGTTTTAGAGAATTTATAACATTTTAGGACTTCGGAAGAATTTAGTAAATCTAAAACATTTTGGGAGGTTTGGTTTTCAAGATGACGTTTAGATGTTAAGGGAAGATGACGGATTTTTCATATCTCAAGTTTAAATGCGAAGTATGTGTTCAGCTGGATTTAATGGACTACGTGAATATTTTATAGGTGACGGATGATTTGATTCGGCATTCTTAAGAAAAAGTTAAGGAAGGTTAAGAAGTCCAGGTAAGCGGGGTTCATATGCTTGGTTTTATACCAAATGTAGTCTGAGGTTGATTTTCTGAAAAATTGTGCATATTTTGTTATGAAATGAAAACTTGAGAAAAACCAACTTTAGTTGATTATTTGCATTACTCATGAAATCTATGTGATAAAGAGAAAAATATTTCTGTCATGCATAGTGTAGACATGAGCAATGTTGACATGTTCTGAAATGCATAAAAGAGCGAGTATGAAAAATGATGTTTTATTTATGTGATGTGAAATGTTTAAAGTATTTAAAAATGACATGAACCAGTTTGGTACATGTATTAATATAACATGACATGATATGATATGGATATGAAAATCTTTGGCATTCTTATCTGTTTGATCTGCTTTGGAATATGGTTCCGATATGATGATATGAGTTCACGTGATATGGTTGGTACCACCATGATATGATATGATAGGAGTGCAACCACTTTGGAAACAAAGTGGTTCTGTATGTGTTTCTTTCCTATATGCACACTCGGGGCTCCGAGAACGAATAAGAGAAAGTTTCACAATATGATACCGCCTGGTTTGGCCACTGGGGATAGCACAACCCTACCACGGAGGTTAAACATGGTACGTGTTCTGATATAATGATAAGATGAGATTGTATAGTTACTTGTGCCAAAGCGTTTTTGATAATGAATAGTGATTTTCCAAATGTAAAAAGATTGAAAAGTCGCTCTATTTTATTGATAATATTTTGGAAATCTATATATGAAAATAAAAGAATTTCTGGTTCATGCATATGAAGGTTCTTTTGAAAATGATCATGTTTGCATTCTTGTATATGTCCTCTGCTTACTGAGTTGTGGTTAAACTCACCCCTTATCTCTTAATATTTTTTTCAGATGAGTTTGGATATTTCAGCCAAGGATTGGATTACGAAGCATTGGGTTAGATGACTCAAGAATGGTTGATTAAGTATAGAGAATTTATATAAATATTGATAAGATTTAGTAAGAAAATATTATTGTAGTCTGGTGACTTAACATTTCTGGAATTGGTGATATTGAGGAAAGTGATTTTCAAACTAAGTTTTATATGATATTTGAAAATTTGGTGTCTATAATTATGGTGTTGAATGTGAGTATATGTGATAAGTAGTAACTCTCGGACCCCTACGGGACCAGGATGTTACAGAGGGTGAGAATTGTTGAAAACTCAACACCAACATCGGCAGTAGAGGACTCTTGGCAGCAGATCAAATAGATTGAGTTTTCTTAAAAAAATGTAAGGACAGCTAGAAGGACACTTGTTTGAAGCTGGTGATGATAAGGTGAATGTGGAAGGACATATATAAACTCCTATACATATTAAATTTAATAACATAAGTATAGTTATTTTGATAATTAAATATATAGTATGTAATCCAATTATTTATACCTAGTCATTTATACTTATATATTGAATATAGTTCATAATTATATATTAGTTAATTAAGTACTTAAGTAATTAATTATAGTATATATTTTATAATGTTTAATAGTTAGTATATAGGACTTGATAGTTTCATTATATACTACAGTGTATAACTATATAAAAAAATGTATTAATAAAGATAATATAATTTTATAGTTCAATATAAGATTTACATATTAATTAAAATTTTCATTAGATTCAATATTTTTTTTTTGTAATTTGGTATTTTTAATTATTCAATTCATTCAAAAAATATAAGAGTATAAAAAAAATTCGAGAAATAACTCGATTCGGCTCGACTTGGCTCAAACTCATTAAAGAGTAAATAACTCAACTTAGTTCTAGCTCATGTTTGATCAGCATGAACTCGGCTCAGCTCAACAACCTCTCAACTCGAGCTCGAGCTCGAACTCGAACTCAAAATTGAGTTATTTGAGTCTAGCTTGACTCGATAACCCAGAAACTTGACTTGGCTTGGATTGGTTACAACCCTCAAAGAATAATCCCCCCTAAGGATGTAGATGTTGATTCAATCTCTGGAGATAGGGACGGACCCCAGACTCTTTTCCTCCTTTGTCAGCTTGTCGAACGCATTGATTTACGCTTCGCATTCAATTTCTCTTACTACATGTAACGAATATGGATATAAATGGATGTAAATAAGAGATGAATGGAAGATGAACACTGGATAAGCACTAATATTGTATTGTAGAGAATCACACGTAACAAATCTTTCTTTGATGGAAGGCACCTTCAGCACAATGGCACAATATTCTCCAATACCTCTGACAGTGACTAGAAATAACAAATTACCATAAAGTCTCTTTTCTCTAAATGGACCCTGGACCTTACAAGCAAGACCAACTTAAACATAACTAAAACATTAAACAAGATAACTGGGCCAACAACTAAGCCAGAGACCCAAACCATAGCTTGACATTTTATTCAACAACGGCCCACGACTGAACTCAGCTGAAGCACTTAGGGTTTCCTCACTCGATCCTTCTAAACTTCTTCTCTTTCGTTCACCTCTAAGTAGCTGTATCACAACTCCCTCCTCCTTCAAAAAACCTTGCCCACAAGGTTGGAAAAATCTTCACAAAGTCGATGATACAACTCCCACAATGCTTCCTCTGCCTCTTGCCCTTACCATCGAACTAACATCTCCACCAAGGGTTTATTCTTCACCTTCCGTAGCCTTTGGTTCAAGATCTCAGCAGGCTCTGTCTTTACAATTTCCTTACTATCTATTGGCGGCAGCGTAAAGAGTGATGACATTCCTGGGCTGAGCTTAAGGTGGAATGCCACTTTGCCGATCTACTGTTCCACCTAATATGACCCATAATAATGGGGAGAAAGCTTAAGGCTTTGGCGACGGCTCAACGTGGATTGGCAATAGGGTTGTAACTTGAGGAAGACCCACTCTCCGATATGATAATTTCTATCTTTCCTCTTGTGATTGGCTGCTTTATCATCATTTCCTGGCCTTTGATCAAGTTCTGCCTCAACAGGTTTCACAACTACTCCCGATTTCTCAAGACCATTTTTAAACGATGTTGGGAAGCAATATTATGAAGGTTAAAAAACTGATTTACCTTGTAGATCCAACCATGTGGATTTGTTCCATCGAAAACAGGAAAATCAAACTTCACGGCCTTGTGGTGAAAGTCACCCCTATGAGGCACCATCAGGATTTTTGTATCTCCCTTGACTTTCTCATCCTCGATATTAACGTTATGTTCAAAATGCTCACCTTTGTCCGTGCGCAAGTTAGCAACTAGAGCAAAGAATTGCAACATCATGGATTCCATCTGGCATTTGATGGCAGAAAGTTCACCACCAATAACCTGGAACTAGCCCTTAGCATTCTTGATGTGGGATTCAGTTGAGCGTTTAAACGAAGTGAAATTTTCACTCAAATCCTTCAAGCGTGTTCCATCCGCCATAGTAAGATTTGGGCTCTGGGATACCACTTGTAACGAATATGGATATAAATGGATATAAATGAGAGATGAATGGAAGATGAACACTGGATAAGTACTGATATTGTATTGCAGAGAATCACACATAACAACTCTTTCTTCAAGAGAAGGCACCTCTAGCACAATGGCACAATATTCTCCAATATCTCTGATAGTGACTAGTATAGTTTATTATACTAGAAATAGCAAATTACCTTAAAGTCCCTTTACTCTAAAAGGACCCTAGGCCCTTTCAAGCAAGACCAACTTAAACATAACTAAAACATGAAACAAGATAACCGGGCCAATAACTAAGCCCGCGACCCAAACCACATCTTGACACTTTATTCAGCAGCAGCCCACGACTGAACTCAACTAAAGCACTTAGGACTGAAGTGCTTAGGGTTTCTTCACTCAATCCTTCTAGACTTATTTTCTTTCATCCACCTCTAAGCAATCGTATCACACTATACTTAGGACAAAACATACTGAACTTCCTCAAATCCTTTAGTTAAGACCCAACAATGGATTCTTTACTAAGGGTTTTGAAGAAGTTTAGTATCAATATACATTATTAAAATTTATAACTTTATTTATTTAGAATCAAGTATACATGAAACACACCTTACATATCTAAGTTAAATATAAAATCTTAGATTGATAAATAATTATATCTAATTTAATTAATGATAACGTTAAAATGTTAGGAAGTTGTAACAATAACAAATAATCAACTCCACATACTATAGCAGAGATGAAAATGACACTTTGATTATAAAGGCCAGCCGACTAAGAAGATTGAGAGAGTTACTTTATTTGTTGACCTTAGTGCGCTTGAACTAATCCTCATATATAGAGATGATGTGTCACCTATACATCTTGACCATCTATATTAAATAATCATTCAATTGAAAATTTTGCAAATTAGAAGAATCAAAACAAGGAGAAGAAAATAGAATAAGAATAAGAATAAGTGTCAGAAGTAGAAATCAACGAAGAAGACGAAGAATAGTTGATGGCAAGAAAGGATATTACGAATATATTATTGAAGGAGATTCTGAAACAAGCATAAAAATATTTCTGGAGATAAAGAATAAAAGTACTAAATATTTTATTTACATAGGTTAGGCAAATAAATTTTTATAATTATTTCTAAACTAGTTCATTGAAAATAATAATGCTTTTCAAAGATGCACCAATTCAAGTTCATTCCAATGCCTTGTCGATAAAATGGTAATTACTTATTAAGATTCAATCATTTTTGTTATATTATTTATTTAAGACAAACATAATTTTTTAAAATTACTCTGGTGCCTTTGTTAGAAGTTGTTAGAAGCGCGATGATCCTAAAACTTTATCATTCATTTATGTTTATGTTGCTACTCACACCGATACACACAATGAGTTGATTGATCTTAGTGCTAAAAATAATTATGTAAGTGAGGTCACTTTGTATGAATAAATAATGCCAAAATGTGGATAAATATTGCATTTTCTTATTATTTCTTTTAATATGTTACTCATTGTGTGTTTTGTTTCTAACTATAGAAAAAATGATTGAGATACCGTCAACATCTAAGGAATCTTCTCCTAGTAACATGGAGATTTCTATGCGGCTCCTTGGAACCAAGTCTGGTTTGGTAGAAGTTTGAGACATTTTATCAAATGTGTCAGTTCATCCTTGTTAATAATCTTAACAAGGATTTGGATGTCACACACAAATTTTGCATATGAAATCGAGACTGCAAGAGTTGAAAGTAGTTCAATGCCTGCTTCAACTCAAGGAAGCAGCCGAATCTTCAGGTTGCCCAAAAAACCACAAAAAACCAGCAATGAAGGTGGTCCCTTTGGGATTTGGGCCTATGGATCTATTTCCATAATTTGATTTTTATTTTTTATTTTTGCAATTTAGTGAGATTTAATATGAGTATGTGGATATTCCCATTCTTCTATGCGTGTTATTGAATATTTAATAATTTTAGTAGTTTGCTTAAAAAGAGATTTTTAAATCCGGGCCACAAAATCCCCACTCTTGATGCAAGATCCCATTATGTCGTTAGTTTGGTTTTTTTTTTTTTTTTTTTTTTTTTTTTTTTTTTTTTTAAATTTTTATGTACTGATTCTTTCATTAGGGTTGAACATCGACGGAATTAGAGTTGATATCCAAGTCAAATATTGTATTGAAATGTAGTTACATACTACTATATATATATTAGAATTTAGATAATAAATTAATAATCTTACGATATATACATCATACATGGTATGACTCACTATTAGCCAGTCAAGTTTCATTTTACTAATATATGTAATATTTATAATAGTAGTAGTATGAAACCCTCTTATGCTCAACTCAGTTGTATTATTTGACTTATATTATAAAGTATAGAGGCCAGATTCACTTACTTGATTGGAGTGCACCTTCCCATATATATTGAGGTCGGGGGGGCTTGTTCTAGTCTCTTTAACAAAATCTTTTATTTCAATTAGGCTTAAGCCAGTGATTTGAATCTCTCTTCTTATCTGATTTTTTCCCATACGGCATTTGGGGCTTATCGTGAGTTCGTTCTCTTGGGCCTATGGGCCTTTAAGTTATGTAGGTGGGCCTTGAGGTATGGAGGAGCTTTTGGCCTCTCAAGTTACAGACTTTTATGTGATTACATATGACCAATATATAAATAATATACACTTCTTATTAAAATTAGAGTCGAAAGTCAAAGTTGGATTTAGAATTGGAGGTAAAGTCTAAGTTGAGTCAGAATCAAAATTGCAGTCGTAGTGAGTTTTAATAGTTTGGCATTGTTAGGTGTAACGTATATATATATATATATATATATTATATCAGTTTTGATATTTGAATAACCAATATCATGCCAGTTATACCTCTAAACTGATATTTTTAATTTTATAGTTTTGATCCGATTCGATCTATTTATATATATATATATATATATATATAGTATAAAATAAAATAGTGATTATATATTGTGGTATATTATAATATTTATGGTTGTATTATAGATTGCAGTGATATATTATAATATATAGTAATTTAGTATTAGTATAACTATTAATGCAATATTTATAAAAAAAAAATTATTAATGCAATAGACTATAATGATATAGGATTTTAAAATTTAATATTAGTTTATATATAACTATATATCTTATAAATAATAATTATATCTAGTATAAAAAATTATATAAAAAATATTGTATGCATATAAACAATTAAAATTAATATGAACCGGTCCAATCCGGTTTGGTTTGGTCTAATGTTAGAAAAAGAAAAATATATAAATATATGATAAGTTTATGAGTTTTTCAACATTTAATTTTCTTATTTTTTCATTCATTTACACAATTTGTAAAGAAAGTTTGAAAAAAAAACTTAAAAATTTACTATATACAGCTGATGAGTTTGGGCAGGTGAATTACTTGTAATTAGTAGCAAATTCTTTGAAAATTGCATTTATTTTACGAGATTATTGTATCGGCTATAATTTCTTCAAGACAAAAAGTCATGTCCATGCTTTAGAAGTTTGGAGGTAACACAAACTCAATTAGTCCAACCCATCACGTGAACACTTGACATTACTTCCCTCCACAGGACCACAGGAGTGAACTGGGAAGTGGGAAGCAACAGCAGAGATAGCTTTAAAAATGAAACCGGAGACTTTCACATTACATCCGTTATCTGCGTGACATTTGACTTCATACACTAAGCTCTCAATTGTTTCCTGATCACATACTTTTGAACTGTGCCCGTTTCTCCATAGTTCATTCCTCAGTTTTTATTAGATTAGATAAAAATTAAAAATATTATTAAAATATTTTTTAATATATATATTTTTTAAAATTTGAAAAAATTGAATAGTTCATTTTATTTATATGAAAATTTAAAAATATTATAATAATTAAATAAGATGAAAAGTTTTATAAAATTAATCACGTAACATTCTAAACAAATTGATAATAACATTATAAGAAAATTATTTATTTATAATTAATTAATATTAATAAAATTACTATTTACTACTAAAATTTTTTATTGCAAACAACTATGAACTTACATACTCGATTTCAAGTGTGTGTTGATTATGGTGGCTTTATATATGTCTATAGCACATAGAAAAAATAATTTTTTTAAAGTACCATTTTTCAACAAAATATCTGAGATAATATGCCATTCATTGTTAATATTTAACAGGATTGTCAGATCGTGCAAGTAATTCAGAATTAGTTATTAATTGCATCCTCACATAAAATGTTTACTAATAGATTGACACCTAAATATGGAGCTTTATGTAAATGTACAGAAACTGTTTATACTGTTGTATTAAGGAAAATTTTATCCCATTGTTTTCAATTGTATATGGTTTCTTCCTAATACACTAGGCAAATATAAGATTATGGAGTCACTTATATGTGGTTCCTACGTAGACTAATTATTTTATAAATTATAAAATATACCTATGAAGTATATTCAATACATACACAAAAGTAATTAAGTTATATATTATATATTTAATTATTAAAATTATATACTTATATTATTAGCTAATACATATACTATATATATATGTATATATAAGTGTATGTATATATTATCAATATATGAATGGGTTTTAATAAAATCGAGCTAATGAGTTAGCTCTCAAGTATAAATAAGCGGACCTTAACAAGTTTTAGCCATATCGAGTCAAGTTTTGTCAGGTATATATCAATTATTAACAGAGCGGATATCTACTTTGATATACGAGTTTTTTTTATGAGTCGAATTCGATTCAAGTTTAATTTAGTGAGTACCAGGTAGGCTATCTAAATGACTGGTTCATTTACAATCTTAGCCATCTAGCAAAAATATGTTTAGAAGTAATGTTTTCAATATTTTTTACTAAAACATATTTAACATTTTTACAAGCAATATGTATTAATATTTTTTATTTAATTAGTCACTTAGAAATTTAGAAATACATACTATAAAATTTCTTTTTTAATTATATTATAATTAATTTGTGCAATATTTCAAACTCTAGAATGGAAGCGAATAATTTGTTCAAATGAACCTAATGACGTGAAAATTTTGTTTCAAGCTCCAACATAACCAATGTTAGAACTTAGAGGTATCTATTTCAATGATTTCTAAAAAAACAGTAGTAGGAATTCCAAGACAATAAAATCTTAACATGTGTCTTGATTTGCTATATATATTATATAATTATAAGTGTATTATTATTAAAGGATAAAATATAAATTAATAGCATTAAATCAAACGAAGTGATAATAGCATCGAACATGCGGCGCTCATAAAATCGTTGTGATTGAATATTTGTGGCGAATACATGACACAGCAAAATACTAATTTCCTTGTAATGAGACAAGAGCTGTGGTAAATTAATGATTTTTTCTCATCCAAGCAAACATTTTATTAACATAAAAAATTAACCGATTAATATATATGAACATATTCTCTCTCTCTCTAAAAAAAATTTCCTCCCACTTCTCTCTAAAAAACTAGAAGGAAACCTCTCTTGAGGGGGAGCGGGAGGGGGAGGGGAGTTAGGAGTTTCAACTCTTCTCTTCCTAGTTCCCTCCATTTCTCCTCTTTCCTCCTTTCTTATTTTTTTTTATGGTTTTTTTCTTTTTTTTGTGTTTTGTGTTTTTTTAAGCCGAATTAGAGAAATGATGTCGGGTTTGTTTCTAGTGATCTCCGATCACTACGTGCTCCACCACGAGGTTCACTTGCCACTGATCTATCAGACTACAAAAGGACGTGTTGAGAGAAGTGGAGTGTGGCTTGCATGGGCTGAACCGTGCGGTTGGTTTTCACGCGCCCCCATTCCTGAGAGCTCTACCACCACCACACACGGTGTTTTCGAGTTCAGCAAAGTCGAAAGTTGAAGGGTTGAGGTTTCGGCATACCCCAAGATTGCGTGGGTCCCCCACGCGCCACGTCAGCCTCTGATTTTTTCTTGTATTTTTTTCAGGTTCCTCCGAGGTTGAAAATCGAAGCTATATCTTTTAGATATATTTTCTATTTTTTATGCAGTTTGCTTTCTATTTTTGTGTTTGTTTAGGTAAAATAAAAATTTTAATGTTCAGGACTTTTAGTCTGTAGAGTTATTTGAGAGTCATTTTAGAAAGACGTGGGATTTGGTTTGTTTGGGATTGGTTTATGGTTATTCTATCTTGGATAGAAATGGGTGTTGGGGTGGTCTCTCGGACAGCATTTTGGAGAGATGTGCAGTTAGAGTTAGGTCATATTAGTGTCCATTTATATGCTAGGAAGTTATAGATTGTGATTAGTGACTTATAATTTACATTTCAACTCTAATTATAATGCAATTTAACTTTCTTTAAAATATATATATACGTAAAAAATTAAGATGTATGAGAAGTGATGAGATATTTCAATAAATGATTCATTATAATAAATAAATTGAAAAAGAGATCGAGATTTGGGATAAAAAAAATTTTTGGTATTCATCCATTTTAGATAAAGAGAATTGAGGCTAGATGACGGCTTTTGAACAAACTCCCCAGTTGTGAGAATTGTGCTGTCATCGCTGCGGCTGGTAGTTGTTGGAAGTGCTCAACGGTTTATTTGATTTTCGATGGTCTCGTTTATTTTCGATGAATTAAGATAAATATTAAAAATTAAAGAAAATATTATTATAATATTTTTTTAATATTATTTTTGTTTTATATTTTAAAAAAATAAATTAGTTAAATTATTTTATATAAAAATTAAATAAATTATAATAATGAATAAAAATGAATAAAAAATTCTCTAAAAACAAACAATGAAATATTTTAAGAAAAGAACGACATAGGTAGAAGTGACAGAGCATTCATGATGAACAGCTCCCTCATTGAAGAGAAAGTTATGTTTTCTTCTTTTTTGGGTAAGCATTCAAGAGAGTTGTTATTCACAACTACCGCTCTTTCCCGCTATGAATACCCCATGTGATCCTTTCCGGAAGAAAAAGACAAAAAACCCATGTGACATAACAGCAGACCGACATGGAAGATTGAAATCATTCCACTCATTTATTCAAGCCAAAGAAATATTCAAATAGCATTGTTATTAGATTGATTAATAGTTATTTTTTATAAAATATAATTTTTTATAAATATTAAAAAATTTGTATTATATTTGATCAAATATAATAATAAAATTTATGAAAATATTTAAAAAATATTTAAAAAATATTTTTTATAAATAGTATAACTAAAATTTTATCCAATAATTACCAAATTATATTTTCTCACAAATTTTATTACCATATTTGATTAAATATGATACAAATTTTTTGATATTTGTACAAAATTATACTTTTTAAATAATGATATTTAGTCAACTCAATAAGAATGCTTGAAAGACGGTTGGCTAGGGGCTTTGACAATGCATTTTATCTATTTTTTTAATATATATATTTTTTTAATTTTAGATATATATATATTTTAAATTCATAACATCATTAAATTTTTTTTTCTTAATTATTGAGTCAAAAAAACCCATTGAGAGCCCCCAACAAAATAACAACATTTCTCATATTCCAAGGGTCTTACTATTCATCAACTACTATTTACATGACAAAATTTGAGTGGAAAAATAAATTTTATAATTTCAATTTTACAAATTAAATTTTACCATTTAAATAAGTGGATGGTATGATTTTGATAATAAAATAACTCATATCCAGAAGTGATATCAACTTTATTGGGGTGTAAAAATTAAAGGTCTAATAACCAAAAAAATTATGAGATTTAAGGGCATATTTGGACACTTGAAGTATTTTAGAAATCTATAAATAATAGTGAAATGATTTAAATAGATATTTATTGATTTTTAAAAAAGAAAAAAAAATTGAATAAAAATATTATAAAGTTAATAAGTAGTTTGAATATAATTTTTTTAAATATAATTTATTTTTCTAGTTATGTAAAAGTTGTATTCATTTCTTTTATATTTGAATAATTATTATATAGTGATTAGGTGAACAATTAGAAATTTAAATTTAAAATATATTTTATGGAATCTCCTAAAATTTTCAAAAAAATTTAAAATTTTCATAACATCCAAATATGTCCTAAAAACACTCCATTTTTATATTTTTTTGGCTGCCCGTTACTTATTAAATTGAACAATCTGAAAAAAAAAAGAAATAAAGCTGATTATCTCCCACCAAGAAAGAAATTCTTATCACAAAGCTATATTTGGATTTCATTTCATCTTAATTTATTTTAAATTTATTATTATATATTTTTTTATATTTTTATATAAATCTTAATATAATTTTTTTAAATTTCAATACAATTTTTTTTTAATTTTTAAAATTCTTTTTAATTTTAAAATAATAATAATATTAAAAAATAAATTTATATTAATTTATCTCATCTCGATCGACTCGTATCAAATCAAAATCCTCAATTCGCATCAAAACAAAATCCAATTGTGCATTGATTCCTATTGAGTGGAGGGGGAATTGATGCTTTTAAAGTAGACCTGAAGTTGCCTTTGGTAGGGTCACGTGACACGTCCATGTACGCTTTACTTGTATTGGCGGCCACACTTTGATTGGAGAATCATTCTTTTGTATCAAGTGGATGAGCCTTTAAATTAGAAAAAAAAAAAAAAAAAGTGGATGTGCCTTTACGAATTCTATGTGCTTTTTTGAGAGCAATTTGCTGACACTTTTTCATTTTCTTTTTTAAAAAGACATGCATTTTTATTCACAAATATTTCATTCATTTTTATTTCCATAATTATTAAAACGTATGACATTAATTTTCACATATATATTAATAGACGACTAATATTATATATAAATTATATTATGCACCTATACATGCATTCATATATACTTATTGACTGTCTTCATATTTTTTATTTTAATATAAATATTTTATTAAAATTTAATATTTTATTTTAATATTAGTGCTTATATGAGTGTGCAATATTACTTATATATATATATATATATATATATTTACATAATACTTGGACTTTCTCCTCAAAAAAGTTCTAAAATGCAAGAACTAATATAATACTTGAAAAAATGACCATTTTTATATTTCAGCAAAGACCAAAATAAACCAGTGGGAATACAAAAAGTTTCAAAAGTAGAAGGGTTAAAAGGCAAATAGAACAAAGGGATAAGTAATTGAGAGTCCATAATTACAATAAGATAAATAGCTATTTTTTCTCTATAGAAAAAGTAACCACAAAATGATAAAGGAGTAAAGTAGTAAGAAAGACAAAGAGACAAGTTATAATGGAAAATCAATACCATTGTAATATAAAATAAAATAAAATAAAAATAATTTTTTCCTTCATTCTATTGAACTAATAATTATAAATGGTATGAAACCTTTCGTCATAATTTTTTTTTTTCTACATCTTAACCACAAAAGATCGAGTGGGTTAATTATGATAATAAGAACAATACAATAAAGTGTCTTTTTTTATACGTGAACGGTTGAGATGAGATAATAAAATAAAATAAAACAAAACAATGAGATTGCTTTATGTAATTACAAAGAAGCTATTTATAAATCAAAAATAGAAAATCGCGACTTAAAAAATAAGAAATGATATTTTACATTTTTAAGATAGGTAAGTGTTGTATTTCTTTTGAAAAAAATGGATAACTATAAATTTATATATATAAAAAAAAAAAATTATTTGTTAACTATGGACTTAATGTTTAAGAGATAATATTTATGCAACTGTGAATTAGATAATTGTCTTATAACTATTTTAAAAAAGTGAATAAATATATGAAACTTATAGGAATAAAAATTAATTTTTTGATAGTAAATTTCAATATTTTTCAAAATAGTTACGTGATAATTATATATCTCACAATTATATATAAAATTACTCTTATATTTAATGAGGAGGTATGCATATTGACTTGCATATCATAAGGTTGTATTGAACATTATTCTTAAAAAAAAAATTCTACTCATTATTTTTATACTATATAATATATATAATCTTTTATTTTTTTATTAAATGTATAGTATATAGATGATGAATAGAAAATTTTAACTAATTTAAAATTAATAAAATATTATTATTATTTTTTAAAATGTAATATATAAAAATGATGAATAGCAAATTTTTTATTAAAAATATATATTCGAAAAATAATAGCAGAGAAAGTTTTTTGTTTCAGTATCAAGTCAGAGAGTCAAATCAGACGGAAGTTGGATTTTCCGGTGAGGATCAATATTCAAAAGACCATAAGTGTTGTTTCAATATAATGGCGTAGAATGCAGTACTGTATCGTAGATTCGTAGCAGTTATCTTGGCGCCACTTATAAGCTGCCTTTAACCGAGTAACATGGAAATATAGATAGCATCAGTAGAAGTCCCCTCCGACGGCGAAAGGCGAAAGCCACTGGAAGGAGTTTTTGTCGAAGGACCCACAGTGGACCGGTGGGGGCTGATGTCTTTCTAGTTTCTTCCTCCTCATTTCTCCGTTCATGCAATTGAAATGTAAATTTGCAACCCCTTTTTGGATATACTTTTGTTCCTCATAAAAATTCTCTCTCCCAAAACGTTTTTCTCATTTTTACTGTGTGGGGACTTGTTTCCACCAAAAAAACCAAAGAAATCAAAGTCAAAGCTGTTCTTCGCTTCATCTTTCCTTTCTTTCCCCAAGCAATCACGTCCGTCTTTTGTGTCAGTTTTACTTACGTCTTCTCTGGCCCTTTGAAAATTTCAAAGTTGGCAGGATGAAGTTTCTAGGTTGCCAGTTTTTCACTCTCCCTGGCTTTGGTCTGTTAAATTTTTCATCATTCATCTCGTCTGAGTTCTTATCAATTTGTACTTTTAACCCCTATTATCCAGATTTTGAAGCACGTGTGGTCTTAATTAGTGGAAAGTTTTAGTCTTTATTGTGAAGAATTGGGGTGGCGGTTTTCTCTTTGTTTTAAACATGAAACACTTTGTGTTTCTGCCTGTGATGGTTTTCATATGGGTATTTCTTACTGTTTCTGTGCACTCCCAAAGTCCTGCTGTTGTGAACATCGGTGCAATTTTTACTTATAATTCGGTAATTGGTAGAGCCGCCAAGATAGCGATGGAAGTAGCAGTGTCTGCTGTCAATGAAGATCCGAAAATTCTCAACGGTACAGAGCTGAAGTTGCTCATGAGTGATGCAAATTGCAGTGTCTTCTTGGGTGCCATTGGGGGTAAGATTGAACTGTTCATTTTATATTTCATTTGAAACATAACTTTCTCTCTTTTTGGTTAGTATGGAGTCAGATATGAACTGTGATGATGCGAAGGCTATCAACTAAGGTTGTAAGCTTTTGGGTGATTTCTAATATCACTTACCACGATTACTTGTCAAAATTTTATTTAAATCTCCTGTTTTGACATCGTTCATCTGAAAACGAGTTTCCCCTTCATATAAGCTCTTAATGAAGTTTTCCAGTTCTCTTACCTCTATTTTCTGAAAACAGCCAATTTCCTCTACTTAGTAGTATTCTTGACCGGTATCAGGATCAACTTTTTTTATTACATGGTAACATCTGGTTTTTTTCCCCTACTGAAAGATGCTATTTTAAGTTGTAAATTAAGAAATGGAGTTCCTGTTACCTAAATAATATTGGTTGCTTCCTTTTTCTGGGCAGCTTTTCAGATACTTGAGAAAGGGGTGGTGGCCATAATTGGTCCACAGTCGTCTGCTATAGCACATATGATCTCTGAGATTGCTAATGGTCTCGAAGTGCCCCTTATTTCATATGCTGCCACTGATCCAACGCTCTCTGCCCTCCAATTTCCGTTCTTTTTTCGAACTACACAAAGCGATTCGTACCAAATGGCTGCTATGGCTGACTTAATTGACTTTTATGGATGGAAACAGGTCATTGCCATCTTTGTGGATGATGATTATGGGAGAAATGGGATATCTGCTTTAGATGTTGAACTTGACAAGAGAGCATTGAAGATTGCTCAAAAGTTTGCTTTGCCTATCCATTTTGATCTGAACAACATCAGTGATACCCTCAATAAATCTAAATTGCTCGGTTCTCGTGTTTATGTCGTTCATCTCAATCCTGACCCCAAACTGAGATTCTTCACTATAGCTCAGAAACTAGAAATGATGACCAGCAACTACGTGTGGCTTGCAACGGATTGGCTTTCTACTACCTTAGATTCATCCTCTTCATTGAGTAAAACTTCACTCCATATCCTCCAAGGGGTAGTTGGGCTTCGTCAACATACTCCAGAGTCCATCCAGAAGAGGGATTTTAAGTCTCGATGGAGAAAAATGGTAGATGAGGGTTCAGCAAGTTCTGAGCTGAATACGTATGGACTCTGTGCTTATGACACGGTATGGACAGTTGCACATTCAATCGATAAGTTTCTAAAAGAACACAGAAAGATCACATACTCGTTTGATGATGGGTTACTGAAAATGAACTCAACTAAAGTTCAGCTGAGCAAGCTCAGAGTATTTGATGGTGGATCTCTTCTCCATGAGAAATTATTGGAGATAAACTTCACTGGTTTAACTGGTAAAGTCCAATTTAATCAAGATCGGAACATCATGAGTGGTGGTTATGATGTCATTAATGTTGACCAGATGGCAGTTCAATTGGTTGGTTATTGGTCCAACTCCTCAGGCTTTTCAATTTTAGCCCCAGAAAATCTGAAAAGTGAAGAAAATAGTAATTCCCACCTAGATCAGAAGCTTAAAAGTGTTACTTGGCCTGGTAGTAGTACAGAAAGGCCACGTGGGTGGGTGATTGCAGGTGAGAGACCGTTGAGAATTGGAGTGCCATACAGAGCAAGTTTTGTTGAGTTTGCTACTAAGCTCAATAGCAGCCATAAAATGCAAGGATACTGCATTGATGTGTTCCTTGAAGCACGGAAATTAGTTCCATATAATGTCCCTTACAAATTTGAGCCATTTGGGGATGGCCACTCCAATCCCAGTTACAACAATCTTGTACAGAAGGTCAAAGATGAGGTAAGTAAAACATATTGTTCTATTACTGGTAAAAAACAAAAGAACTAACATGTAACTATGCCTTGTTTGGTAAAAAGATGACCTGAAAGCACATGGTAAATGTGCTCACACATGATTTACCAGGCTTCCTAGTGGATCCTAATATCTAAACATTAGCAATGAATTCAACTTGATGGCATTAAACTTGTCTTTTACACCTTGTGAAATGGAGGAGCAGAGTATTAACAGTTACATGCTAAACAATAAACATTTTCTGTTAGCTGTGATGTGGGTGAGATCTACACACTGGTGGTGGTTCTCGCTTTGAATCTTGATTGTTATATGGGGTGCATCTGTTAGCAGAGTGGGATCCATTTGACACAATAAATTTATTAGGTACACCTTGTTTATTACCGAATATTTGGTGTTAGGTGTTTGATGCTGCCGTTGGGGACATTGCAATTGTGACAAACAGGACAAAGATTGTGGACTTTTCACAGCCGTATGCTACTACTGGTCTTGTCATAGTGGCTCCAGTCAGCAATTCAAAATCAAGTGCTTGGGTGTTTCTCAAACCATTTACAGTAGAAATGTGGTGTGTTACCGCAGCATCTTTTGTGATGATTGCAGTAGTTATTTGGATTCTTGAGCATCGAGTCAACGATGATTTCAGGGGTCCCCCTAAGAGGCAGCTCGTTACAATGTTTCTGTAAGCATATTCAAGTTTTGAAAATGAGTTGCATTACAGCTTTTTCTACAAATTTATTTTTGCAATATGTGGCATGAGAACATAATTTTTTTTTTTACTTTTTTTCGGTTAACCCTTGATATTGCATTACCCTAATCCAATGTACCATCTAAATACATAATTCCTAATACCTAATATATGTGAGGCTAACCTTACTCAATCAATTGATGTTACAGGTTCAGCTTCTCGACATTGTTCAAGACAAATCGTAAGGAAACTGCTGACTTTTACAACTTTTAATTTTTAAATTTTCATTCTTTCTTACAGCCAAGTATCTGTCATTAAAAATGGCAGCAGGCTTAAGGGCACCTTTATGCTTGATACATCTTGTCATTAAAGCCTGTAGCTGGAGTGCTACCTCAGTTAGATGAATGAACAGAATCTTGGTTTTATCATCAATTATACGACTTAGATAACTACTTACTAAACAGTGAATCATACCAGCTTTTGCAGCTGCAAATGATAGAAAAATATAATATTGAACAAAAACTCACATACCCTTAAATCAGTAAAGAACTGTATCTGATAGGTTTCTAAGTTCAGAAAAGAAATGGCAGAAAAGAGCTCTTACATGTTTTTTTTAATATTTTCTCTTTGGTTATAATACTGAAATTTCATAATTTTTATAGACAACATTAATTTTGAATTTGACAACTTTTTACTTCATTATTTTAACCAGAGGAAAATACAGTGAGCCCACTTGGACGGATGGTGATGGTGGTTTGGCTATTCTTATTGATGGTGATCACAGCAAGCTATACAGCAAGCTTAACTTCGATTCTTACAGTTCAGCAGCTTTCATCACCCGTCACAGGAATTGATAGCTTGATTGCAAGTAACTTGCCCATTGGGTACCAAGTAGGTTCGTTTGCTTATGGCTATCTGGTCGACAGTCTTCACGTAGCTACGTCAAGACTCATTGCTCTGGGATCCCCAGAAGAATTTGAGAGAGCACTTCGACAAGGACCAACTAATGGAGGGGTGGCAGCTATTATAGATGAACTTACATATGTGGAGTTATTTCTGTCAAAGCAATCTGAATTTGGGATTATTGGGCAGCCATTTACCAAGAGTGGATGGGGATTTGTGAGTAGATTTTGCCTACAATCAAATGCATGCATACATATGTACATAGTCCATGAATGACACATTCATAATGCATGAGATATGTACGTTCTTTTTTTTCTTTATGCCTTTCTTTTATTGAAGCATATTACATATTTTCTGCAAGCTGTAACATCTCTTGTTATGATGATCTTCACATGCGTTTTCTCATTTACTTTGTTGACTACCGTAAACTAGGCTTTCAAGAGAGACTCGCCACTCGCTGTTGACATTTCTACGGCAATCTTGAAGCTTGCTGAGAGTGGAGAGCTTCAGAGGATCCGTGAAAAGTGGTTCTGTAAGAAGGGTTGTCCAGGAGAGGGGAAACGGCATGCTGAGCCTAACCAACTCCACTTGATCAGCTTTTGGGGTCTTTATTTATTATGTGGTATCTTCACTCTAGGTTCCCTTCTGGCGTTTCTTCTACGAATGATTTGGCAATTTGTGCGTTACAAGCAACACCAGAGGGAGTCTTCTCATTCATCCCCTGTGTCATCAAAGGCCCACTGTTCTCATGTCATTACCAGTTTTCTTAACTTCATTGATGAGAAAGAAGAAGCTATCAAGAAAATGTTTCAGCATGACAATCGTCAAGATCAGATTTAGGTAATTGATATGCAATTTAGGTTGTGAGAGGACTTCAGGGGCTACACCAGTTTAACTAGAGCAGGTTTTTTAATATTGAAAAAGGATAGGTTTTTGAGTTGATTCACTTGCTATATTACAGCCAAACAACATAGAGCATGTACATATCTCTTTCCCTTGTATGGCAATAAAAACATGAAATTACTTTTCTAAATGCCTAAAATGGCACATGATCAGTGTCTTGATTCAAATGCACTGTCAATATGGAAATCTTGCTTGATTGGTTGTTTTGTTCTGGCATTCTGCTTAGGGACGATTGATTCTTCTTATTGCTATTTGGTTTGAAGTTTCTTCTGCTAAAACACGTGTGTTCAATTTTTGCCAAATTTCTACCTCAGAGTCAGGGCACAAGGTTTAAACTGACCCTGACCTGTGTGGCACATTTTTGTTCAGGATCCTTTGGATCTAAAACACATACAAAGCTCGAGAGATCGTGACAATTAAAATCATATTGATAATTGATGTCTTTGCCAGTACTTTGAATCTAAGCTTGACTTCTCCATACCCTGCTGGCTGCTGTAACGCGGTTAGGGTGTAAAACTAGGCCGGAATTTTTTTTTCCCCGGTCTGGTTTGGAATCTGAAAATCCTGATGAATTTGGGTGGTGGTTATCCGTTTGAATTGGACCTGGATAGATAGAATGAATCCCAATGGGTAAGAACCCGGTTGAGGATCCGGTTATGTAGATCCTATTTAAAAAAATCGTTTTGATTTAAAAAAAAAAATTTAAAGTCTTTTATAACAAAAAAAAAAAACAAGAAAATGCATTAATAAACCCCGAAATCCCATTACAACTCAAATATATGCCTATACATTCAAAAAGGTAAAAAAGATATCGATATCCGACTACAATTCAGATATCCGGATTCACGCTTAGGACAAAAAGGGATATCTGGATTCACATTCGGTTACTGTTATGGCCGGATATCCAGATTAATCCAAACTGATAACTATCTGGTTTTAATATAAGGATTCAAATCCATTATGGCTGGGTATCCGGATTCGGATCCGATACTACACCTCCGCCTGCTGTCCTCTGGATTGCTCAGATGCCAAAGAGCCACATTGACTTTTTGTTTAAATTATTATGGCCACATTCAATTATGTTCCGCCCTTCATCTAAGATACCACATACTGAGGACTTAAGGTATAGGCAGGATGCCATCTAGAGTTGTGGGCAGCAATCTTTGCATTTAAGGATGGAAAATAAACACATTTTCTACCTCATGTGGTATAATATCTGCGAACAAAGACAAGCATAAGCCCCAAAAACTGCATGGCTCTTTTTTAAAAAAGAAAAAAAAATTTGTTACAAATATTTAAAGTTAGCGGTGGTGAATGATCACAGCCTAATATAAACAAACCGCCTCCACGTTTTTTTAATTCTTGTATAGTAATTTATACCGTCCTTAATGTCTATATATATGAGCTTTGATCGGTCTGTAATTCATACAAAAATTTATATAAAACAAAAAAATTTCATTTCTTAAAAGTTTTAAATATTTTTTTTTATAAATTTTTTCGTAATAGTAGTTTCCTTTTTAATTTTATAATAATTTTAGGTTAGTCAATTTTGCATTATGTTATTGCAGGCCATGTCGTCTTTAAATCTTTGGCATTTGTTCGAGAGATGTTTGCAATATTGATTTATGTTTTATTTGGATTGAGAAATAAAATGATTTGAGATGAGTTTAGTTTATTTTTTAATATTATTATTATTTTGAAATTTGAAAAATATGAATTAGAATTTGAAAAATATGTATTGGAATTTGAAAAAGTTGTAATCAAATTTGTATTTTATATAAAAAATTAAAAAATTATAATAATAAAATAAAGATGAATTCAATTCACCCTTCAATCCAATCCAAACATTGCTTATTCTTTCTGCGTTTCGCATTGGTGGTGGAATCTCAAATTTTTGGCAGCGAAAAATGAGATGGAAATGGGATCCCAACAACCGTGTTGGAAAAGCAAACGCGGCCTTGGGCCCTTTAATAGGATCTCAATCTGGTTGAGTAGTCTTCAGTTTCCCATCCTTTTTCCAGTGCTCCAGTCTCTTTCAGACGTGTCGCGTTGAAAATGAGTCAAATCTAGACCTTGCATTTCACAGTACCGAACTCAGCGGAGAACTTGGACGCGGCCGAGTTTTAGATTTGAGAATTTAAAATTCGAATTTAAAATTTTTTTAAATATTTTTTAAAAAAAAATTCAAAAATATTAAAAAATATATAAAATTTTAAACCTGTACCCGACCCGGATGAACACTCCTACAGTGAGTTCGACATAGACCTGAGACCATACTAAAGTTTTAAATTAGATTTTGACTTTAAAATTAGATAAAATAAAAATAAAATATTTAATAAAATATATTTTTTTATTATTATTATTTTAAGAATTAAATCATTTATTATATTTTATGTAAAAATTTTAATAATTAAATAAAATAAAATGTGAGAATTCTTATCTACTCAAATTGTGCGACTCTTAATTTCATCAAAGAAAATATTTAAAAAAAAAATCATATAATAATCTTAACTTATTTTGTAATAAAAATAATTTTATAATTAAAACACAACAACTATCTATATATTAATTTGGGAATTGTTTTCACTATATTTTTTGTCAACTAAATATTGTAAAATGAGAACATTGTGATAAAAACTACTACAAACAATATTATAAATGAAGCCATCACCTACGGAGAATTTGCTGCGCATCTACAGTTAATCTCCTTTGGTGGCCCTGTAATCAAAGTCTAATTGAGTAATCTTCTTTCGGCGGACATTGGACAAATTGGTAAAAATAAAGTGCTATCTTAATGGCACGTAATACACGTTGGTCGAAGTAAAACTTCAAACAAAGTATGGTGCAACTGTCCCTATAAAAGTCATCGAGATAAAGAGCAATGGTATATATAATTGTGGGGTTATAAATAATGTGTAATTATTTTAAAAAAAAGTTAACTTTTTTTATATATATTTATTTTTTTTAAAATAATTGTATATCGTATATAACTTTATGACTGTATTTATTATTTTTTTAAAGATAATAGTGTTAACACGATGAAATGTCGTATTCTGATTATAATTAGTTTTTTGAAATAATAAGATGGACTAGTTATAAGATATTTTCTAGTAAAAAAATACATTATCATGTAGAAATATTTATTTAATTATTAAACAAAGGACAATCGGGACTCAAGGTTGAAAACCAAAACAACTCGGCCATAAGTTTCCCGTTCAGATGAATGCTCACGTGGCACTGTCAGTTCATATTAAAGAACAAAAATAGATTGTGCACTCAATTTTTTTCTCAATAATAAGGGATGTTCCCTTTTGATCTATTTCTCAGTTTTATACTTTAATTAATAGCAATGATTATAAAACAATAAAATAGAAATGAAAATATGATTTTGGAAATAAGGAAGATAGATCGGAACTTTTGGCAGTATTTTTTTTTTAATGAACTGAATGTTAAATGTTATGGGTGTTGACGTGATAACATCGCTCAACATGCTAGAATGAGAGAAATAATTATTCTCGACCAATTGAGGCGATTTGGGCCTTGATCGGTGTCTTTTGGAGCCCTCGATAGTATTCCAATGCGACTATGCGATGACGTCTTTTACATCCATAACAGATAAAATAAATAAAAATGGACATATAGATTTACATGGTTTGACATATTACCTATGTCCACGAGCGTTTGGAAATGAGAATATTCTATAACATATTTTTTTATAATCTCTCAAATCTCACTATACAAGAAAATGTATAAACTGCTTATTGGGAAGAATGACCCGTCGAAACTTTCTTTGCCTAGGTTAAAGAAGAAGAAGTTAAGAGTCTGTCCTTGGTTATCTGGTTGAGCTCTCCTTTTATATAATTCTTAGTCTGCAGTTGAAGGGACTCCTTTCTTGCGTGTGTCAGCCTCTTTCCCTACCTTGTTTGCCGACCACCCTTCTTCCTACCGGCCCCTCCTATTTCTTGCACCTCTACCCCTTTATCCATGCATTCCTTACTGCTGCACTTCCCCCTCCCTCTGTCACATATTGCTTCCTAGGTGGGTTGGGCTTGGGCCCACATTTTTTCCTTTATAGTACCCCTCGATTCTTAAGTGCCACCTTTTCTAATCAAGGACCTTGAGAATCTTTAGAGCAAAACATGTAACACAAGTTGTCAACAAGAAAATAAAATAATGTGCTTGTGTTATTCAATTGCATATAGTGAGAGCCCATAGTTCGTATGTTTGTCGTTATCAGTGTTCGAGTTTGTGTGAAGTAACCCGCGTAAAGTGGTCAAACAGCCTATCGGCCCCTTGGGACCACCTTAGGTGGTTGCTAAGCTCGTCGACTTGTTATCGAAGGTAACCTATCCAAGACGGTGGTGAAGCTTAGAGGCCTGTTAACTGTGAAGGCTCGTTCCTGGGAGTAACCCACTGGCAATGGTTATGACTCGAGCTAGAATCTTAGCGCGAGTTTAAGGATTCGAATTGTTGCGAGTCTAGAGACTCGACTTTGTTAAACGGGGAGTCCGTGAGTTTAGTGACTTGGCCTAACCCTGCAACGAGTCAAGGGACATGACTTCATGGATTGTGGGGGCTTACTGAGGGTGTAGGAGCTAGTGCTCAGCCTCGACCTAGTGGCGAGTTTAGGGATTCGGTTTTGTTGGACGCGGGGTCAGCAAGTTTAGGGACTGTGCCTTACCTAGTAGTGAGTCAAGGGACCCGACTTCAATCGACTTTGCCAATAGAGGTGCTTGTCCATGTTGTGCTACTCTGTCAGAGCAAAGGGCCACATGGCTGGCGTTCCATGCTACGAGAAGCGATTTTGTTAGTAGAAAATGAATTCGCGCACACATTATGAGAAATACAAACTGGAGAGTTTTAGCTGCCGTAGTTGTTCTTTTTGTTTAACTGAAAATTTGTTTGCTGCCTGTTATAATTCCTCCAAAAGTCTCTTTTTTTTTTCTACATAGGCCTTGTCTTGCCCACTCTGGGGTCAAGTTCGAGCCCATGCATGTCGAGCTCTAGCGTTATAGAGTCCAAGCAGTACTTGCATGTCGAGTCCGAGCAGTATGCCGAGTATAAGCGGCCTGCTGAGCTCTGCGTTTGCCGAGTCTTTTGCTAGTGTGTTGGCCGAGTCCGTGAACCGGGAGAAGTTCTAGCCCAGTTGAGATGCATCTTAGTTGTATCTTTACAAATTCTTTAGTCCGAGCCAGATTGTAGAGTGGATGCCATGTTGTGCCGTGCGGTTCAGTTGCCAAACTTCCAGGTTTTAAAGATTTTGCAGCTACCACTTCAATAATAGGTGTGAATTCCACATCTTTGGCTTGAGTTAGCTTAGAATTTTCAGGTTCAACTGCATTGTCGTCCTATTTACCAGCCACACAACTAGGTGTATCTATAGGAGCAGCTACCTTTTTTATATCATCCTCTCTACGGGGTTTTGGTGCCTACGTAGTGGCATTTATTGTGTCTCGACTATTAAATATGCAGAGTCAATCTCAAGTGTCACTACTTGATCAAATCCAAATGATTCCACCTAGGAAGCATGTGGCTTTGCACGACGAACTTCAAGCTTTGGTCTCTTCCTACTAAGTTGGAGATTTGTGGCCAAGAGGTAATCACTTGCTTTCTACTGGTGAGTCCTAAAGAGAGTTGACTTCATTCCACAAAATATAATCAATCAAGTCCTCCTTTTGCATGTCAACGGACAACATTATTTGCATTCTCATAGCTTTGGGATGGAGTAGGGCTCGACAACCTCCAAGCTGTGGGACACTTGACACCGTGGTAGTGAAACATGGGGAATTGGAAAACTCCTGAGCCATGCATGGCGATTGGGGGGTATTGAGTCCATGGAGGAATGGCTCGGTTGCAGGTTTTTGAGTCGTGCATGGCCATAGGGAGGAGGTTTGAGTCCATGGAGAAGGGCTCGGGATTGAGCTCCCATGGCATCGAGCTCTTTTCGAGCTGCCATGGTGCCAAGCCCATAGAGGATAACTCCGATCTGAGCCCATTGTTCTGAGCTTGTGGAGGGGGTGGGGTGGCTATCCTGCACCCCTACCCCCTTTCCCCTGCTTGTTGGGAAAACCTTAGCTCCTTTATGTCAATCCAAACTTCAAGTTCCAACTATGATGCAATTAAATCCATCTCATCCTCTTGAGAATAATTAGCTTGCAAACTTTGCTCAATCAGCTCTATACGATATTCAAGCCGTTGAATATTTGCTTCCATTCTCCCAAAAACTGTTTTATTCCACACATGTAAGGCTAACTTTAAGTTTTTCAATTTCGCAACAAGACTTGGCAATGCTAGTCCATTGACATCACCCTTCCAAGCCTGCAACATACACTCAAAAAACAATTTATGGAAAACCTACAATTGTTGGAACTTAAATGAAGGAAACCCATAAGGAACATCCTTCCTTTCCAAAGTCACATGCATGGGAGCATAATCGGAGGTCATTCTTGGTGGATACCTCTTCCCCATGCATCTCGCTACATGCATCTACCTGCAATCTCTGATCAAACACTTGTTATGATTCAAATAATTCTGACAATGAAATTTGTACATTTTGAAGTTCTCCACGACCTGCACCCTCCAAACCCGTAGGCACCAACCTTTGGATATCTTGTCTCTCTGAGGTGTTTATTAGAACTCTAGAATTTAGATTTAGAAAGCATTGCATGGCTGGTTCATCAGTATTATCAATTTGCATGGACTTTGAAACAACAACTAGGGTTGACCTTCAACTTTATTATCCTCTTCAATCTATTCTTTTTCTAGAATTTCTACTTGAACCTTTTTCATATTTTTCTTTAATCCACTACCTTCTCCCTGTTGATAAATCAAATTGCTTTGATCTGGCACTATTATACTTTCATCTAGGCTTTTTTTTTCTCTCTTTCTTGACCCATAACTAATCATTTTTTACACCATCCCCTTTCAGCTTTGAATCGCCCATCTTCTGGTTCTCAAACCATTTATAGGTATTTTGAATATGACCTTGCATATTACACCTCACACAATATGTCGGTAATGTTTCATAATTCATAGGGTGGAAAATACTTTGTGATTGGCAAGGAGTGCCAATCCAGAAAGCCTTCAAAGGTTTTTTTGTCACGTCCATTTTGATAAAAACCCTCGCACCATCCATGTGAGTAGCGCATTTAGAAGGGTTATCCCATTTGAGATATCTTTTAATCAGTGCCATGATGCTTCGCAAATAATACTCATGGTAAAAGTTTGGGAGAAGGCTTGGCAAATTGATCTAAATTGGGATCCTTTAATTGATTCCTTATCCTTTTGAAAATTAGTAGTTCACTAGAAGACCCTATACTGCACACCATCAATATCGCACACCTCCCTTGCAAAAGTCTTAACAAAATCCTCTTCTAACGCTTGATAAACACATTTCTAAGCCTAAGCATGGAAGACACTACTGGTTGGTTCTTCTATCCCTATCTGATTGAATAAAGGTCCTATCGAAATCCAATGAAGGGTGTTGCCTAAGAAATTTTAGAACCAGAGAAAACAAAATGGCTAGGTAGACTTGTCAATTTTATCCTTCGAGAATACGACACAAACTTCACCATCCATAGCTTCTGGAGCATGAAAATGAGCCAAAACCTCAGGCATAGGTTGAGGAGAATCCTGAACCATATCTACAAATGAGCAAGCCATAGGAGCTGCCGCCAAGATGGCCATACAGCCATCGAGAAAACACGAAAACCCTAGGAAATATTGCCTAGCAACGTCACCTCTAGTAGAGTATTTTGAAGGCTAGTGCTCTTCATGTGAGTAATATATATGCTTTAGATATTCCCTCTTAAACTGTGTAGGCAATTTATTTAGGTAGATTACTAGATCTGGTACTTTTATATACAATTCCATGGCATAAAGAATAAGTTCAAAGACTTGTGTTCAATATTTAGAGACATGTCGTATTGGCAAATATTTCAAGGGAGAGAATGGGAGGGGAGGTGGGATTAAATCAAAGTTAAATTGCTACGACTCTATTGCAACAACAATAGCTTTATTAAAGTCTTTGCTTTTCTTCTTGACACAATGAATATCTCCAATAATTATGGTGGCATGATGTCATGACTACAATATTGAAGACGTCTAGACCAAGTTGAGAACAAAATATCACCATAAGTAGGAGATCATGAATTTAGAACATCAAATGGGTTAAACAAGATCAATGAAGATGGACCATGTGCGTACATATTCCCAACTTTTGACATTAATTATAACATTCTTAGCTTTTTCTTTTATCTTCACTTTTGTTTCATTCCTAAGAATGGTTTTATTTTTAGGCCTCGTTTGGAATCTAAGCTCTACTCAGTCCATCTCATTTTAAACTCCCTCAACTATTTAAACACATCATTTTGATTCAATTGAAGAGAACTTACCAAGAATTTATTACTGTCTAATATTGTACACAAATGAGACACCTATGAGCAGGTTTTGGTCTGTCACAAGTCACATTATTGTACGATACTGTACAAATAACAGGTTTTGGTCAAATTTCTCTCTTTCGATTTTTATTTTTTTTTATTTTTTTTTATCTTACCGCCATCTCTCTCTCTTTCTGAGTCACTGTAAGTTAGCGAGGGCCGGAATTTCTTTTTTTTTTTTTTTTTCTTTTTCAACTCCTTTGCAATGTATCTTCCTATAAAAGTGGGTCTCATAAATTTACATATTCTCATAAATATATCTAAACTCATCTAAATATACAAATATATTTTAAACTCATCTAAATGAATTTTACAGAACTCAGTCTACCATTTCAATTCATTACTATTCATGTAGAACTCAAATCAGATCAACTCATCTCGATATCCAAACGCAACTTTAAGAACCTGGTTCTAGGATTTCTAGTGTTGTAACTATTTTTCTTTTTTTGTATAATATATTCTTTCACCATAAGTAAGAATTTATTAATAAGATTGGAGTCTCATCCCCATTCTTAAAAACAAATCATCTACTTCTAGCAATGATTGTTTCTTTGATGTGCTTTATTTTTATTTTTTGAATATTACTTTATTATTTAGTTGTGAGATAAATATTTTGAATACTGTACGGATGTGTGTATCAGTCAAGATACTGGAACAAAATATTTTGATACCGGTATCATTTCGTGTACCGTTTCGAAATAGTTTATACATAAAAAAATTATATATATAAGTACATATATAAATTATATTTCAAAATAATAGTCATTATAGTAATAAATTATATATATAAATATACATATGTAAATAGTCTAGTATGAATTGGGATAAAAAAATAACAAGAAATTAAAAAAAAAAAAAGTAAAAGGCCAAAATCTAGTATATGGCCAAAACATAGATGGTTTGTACGATCAAAATACCAGCCAGTACAGGTCGGTACGACCGGTATTTGATCTAGTATGAAACAAGCCTATTACCTATATTGGATAACTAGCCAGTACATACCGTATATTTCAACCGTATCAGCCGGTACGATATGATATTCAAAATTATTTTTAAAATAACTATAAATTAGTTGTAAGTCTATCAATTTCCCAAAAACAATCTTTAGCTTAATAAGGATGGTGCTCACTTTGGCACCTCAAACACACAATAATTAATAAGCTAAGGATCATATCCTGCAAGCAAACATTGTTGATGAATAATAATGTTAAAATTATGATGTTTTGGCGGAAAACAAGTTCGAATTCAACTCAATGAATTGATTGGGTATATATGCCTTTTCATGAGTACGCACTACAATATTAATCAAGGTGACTATCAAACCTTAACTCATGATCAGTAGTGCAATATTATATTGAATGATTATGAATAGAGGATTGTTGAAGATCATGAAATAAAATATTACAAAATTTAAAATATTTTATACTCTTTTCTCTAGGGCATTTCCTCATTTTCATATATATATATATATATATATATATGTATATTGTATATTATATGTATTCTTTTTTACAGTTAACAATAAAGAAATTATTAGTCACAATTGAAAAATATCATAATTAGAACAAGTTGTTTGGGATCATATTTTCTTAATTTTTTTTTATTGATATCTAAATTTTAAAGGAAGAGTAATGGGAGTCTAAGATCTATCACATAATGATTCAAAAAAGAAGAAGAGATCTATCACATAAGGCGTCAATGCAAAACATGATTCACGTGTTAAGAGAATTTTAGTTGCTTTTGCATCGGGTGTGAAGATAAAAATGTAGATGCCATGTTTATTGGAATTCACTACACTTTATTCATGTATTCTGTTACTTTAGTAATAATAATAGTAATAAAAAATATATGCTTACTTGGAAGGGGGGCAAGCAACTTCTGGTAAAAGGCTTGCTCCCTTATGGTTTACTAGCTAGATGATAAATTATTTCAATATTATTGAAGAGAAAAGACTCGTATTTATTATTCTAATTTATTCGTAAACTATTATTATGTTTCTAGTTATAGAAAGATTTAAATTAAATCCGTCTTCAGGTTATTATATATATATATATATATTATAATGCTATTACAATTATTCCAAATAAAAGAGTACAAAACTTGCAATATTTAATTGGTCTTCCCCTCTTATTTTTTTAAGCATAACAATTATTCAATAAAAGAAAAGTAATTTGTACAAGTCTCAAATAGACAAATTATGCGCAAATTTTGGTGAAAAAATCGACCCTACGTACAATTATATTTTAAATGAGGGACATTTTTGTAAAGTACGTAACTTATAAAATTATTAACATTACATTACATAAATATCCTCATTTTAATATATGATTGTATAAATAATTATAAAAATAGTTGTACATGTATCATGAAACTCAAAAGATTTTGGACGAAACTTGTATAATGAAACTTGTCCAGGGCTAGCATTATTCTTTAAAAAACACATGTGCATGCTATATAAAATTATCCAAACATCTATAGATAGTAATGCTCACAATTCTTTTGAAAAGCGTATTATACAAAAGTGGCTTAATATACAAAAAAGGCCAAAGAATAAATATAAGAAGTGCTAAGCGGCTAATTATATTGATATTCTTGACTTCTCAAGTGAATTTTCTAAACTACATTATTATAATACTATTCATTAAATATTTTAAGATTTAGACCTTATTAATTTAGATAGTGAGATGAGATGATCCATATTTAATAATAGTGAAATAATTTATAAATAGTAGTAAAATGTTTAAATTTGTGAATAGAAGTGAAATGTTTAAGTCCATATGTTTTATGAGATTTTGAGAAATGAGAGAGAAAAAGTTGAATAAGAATATTATAAAATTAAAATATTATTAGAATATAATTTTTTAATATAAGTTTTGTTTTAGAATTTGAAGAAGTTGTATTGTTTTTTATATTTTATTTCAAATTTTGAAAAATTATAAAGATCAGATGAAATAGTTGAATATTTCAAATTGAATAATAATTATGTTTATAGTATTTGTATATTGAAATAAGATAAGATGACTTGTAATAAGATAAGATGACATGTGATAATATTAATTTTAATATTATTGGCCTTGATTTGCAACAGTTTTTGGGGTATTTACTTCTAAATACCTTCCCGTCACTGATATAAAAGTTCACACGTAACATGTGTTTGCAAATAATCCCAACAAAGCAGGTGTAGTGTTCTTCACTCTCATGTTCAAGCTGGAAGGACTCCATCGGATCGCTGGGGCGGATCTGACACCTTTTATTCATGAAAGCAAGGCATCTATACATTTGTGGTGGAAATAAAAAGAGAGAATGATTCTTTGCTTGTGCTTGCGGTACTGTTACAAGCTTTGAGTGTCTCTTTGCTTCATTGATAAGTGAATCAGTTCTTCACCCTTAAGTTCTTAACTATACACAAACAAATATCTGAACTCCAGTCTTCAATGCTTTGTCCCAATTCCGAGTGCAGGTGAGCCGGAACTGTTATCTTAAGGCAAAACTTCTCTTCATTGTCGTATATGCACACCAACGTGTTGATATAATTTATAATATTTCGACTTTTCTACTTTCATATTTGGTTGGGAAATGTTATTATGCAAATGGGTCAAATAATATATAGATAGGTCTGAACATATCTATATCAAGTTTTGTTCTTGTGGTACCTTAGTGCTTAGTACTTGTTTCCCATGTGGTTATTAATTTTTATTATCCAGGTTGGTCTAGCGTGGATTTTGTTCCATACCAATTATTTTTTATCTTGCTATCTGGTGGTGAGTGTTACTGTTGTAGACTCGATCATGTAGTTTGGCTAGAGTCTGAGACATTTTGGTCAACGTTTTTGGTGGGAATGGTAAACTTAACTCGAGTTCTTGATTTTGATTCTTCACCTCAATATCACTGGCTTTCTGCTGCTAATTTTCACAGGCGCTGTAATCTTGAGCTAATGCTGGCCTGTGCTGAAGAAAAGAAACCAATTTTTAGTTACAGGCTTTATTAGATTTATGGAGGACCTCTTAATTTCTAGGCCTGGACATGCGGTCATGAAAAGAACACTGCTTTCATTGATTTTTTTAATGTGGGTGCCAATAAGTGTCATGGGAAGGCCCGGGAATGTCAGTGTTTCTTCTTCCGAACGGCATGTTGTGAATCTTGGAGCTCTGTTTACTCTAGATTCAGTAATTGGGAGGTCGGCAAGACTAGCAATGATGGCTGCCATCAATGATGTTAATTCTGATTCGACTGTTCTTCCCGAAACAAAAGTGAACCTATTACTGAAGGATACAAATTGCAGTGGATTTCTTGGGACAGTAGAAGGTATTTCCTGAAGCTCAATACTTGTATAGTTCTGTTCTTTTCTTGGGCTGACACCTCTACTACTCACATTGCTGCACTCCATAACTATCATTATAAGTCCTAATCATACCAAATCAGACCTTGGTGAAGGAATAGTACCATAATATCTAACTTTTACCCCTCCCCTCCTCCAATAACCTGTCAATTCGTACTTCTGGGGTAAGAGTACTCTTGCTGGTGGTGGTGGTGTATTTTTTTAGTAAGTTATGTTTGTACATACCTTCCTGCACTGAGTGCTTATATATGTGTGTGTGTGTGGGGTTACACATGTTATGGCTACCGCATGATGTGCTGCATATCTACGGCATTATATATATACTATGTCCAGTTTCTCATTTTATGGCCATCAAATTCATAGCATTTTACCCCTTAAGAAGGGGATGGATGGTATGTTTGTGCATTCAAGATCCATTGGATTTGTGTATAACCTACCGAGAGAAAAGGAAATTATTATTTTGTCTTAAACTGATCTGGAGCAGATTTGGAGTTGATCATTTTAGAGTAAATCCATCTAACAGGTGAGACAATTACTTGAAGCCAACCTATTTGGCACTCATAACCATTTGTAGCTCTCAGCAACTTCGCGAAAAAATGGAGTATTAATAAGCTGAGAAGTACTACGATCATATGTATGATGTATCTTTTTATATGCTCTCTCTTGGAGATGGGGATGGTAAAAAAACGTTTGACATGGGTGTCATTAACAATGTAGCTTTGCAACTCATGGAAGAAGATATTTTTGCTGCAATTGGGCCACAATCCTCTGGTATAGCTCATGTCATCTCCCATGTTGCTAGTGAACTCCACGTGCCACTTCTGTCATTTGCAGCAACAGATCCCACTCTAGCTGCACTGCAGTACCCATATTTTGTCCGTACTACGCAAAGTGATTCTTTTCAAATGAATGCAGTTGCTGATTTGGTTGAATACTATGGATGGAGGGAGGTCATTGCCATATATGTAGATGATAATTATGGAAGAGGTGGGATTTCTGTATTGGGTGATGCACTAGCAAGGAAACGTGCCAAGATCTCTTACAAAGCTCCCTTCACTCCTGATGCCTCCAAAAGTGCAATTAATGACCTACTGGTTGGAGTAAACCTCATGGAATCTCGGGTGTATGTCGTGCATGTCAATCCTGACTCTGGCTTGAAAATTTTCTCTGTTGCTAAATCTCTTGGGATGATGAGCGGTGGCTATGTTTGGATTGCAACTGATTGGCTTCCTTCCCTCCTAGATTCATCAGCAGCAGCTGACCCTAAAACAATGAATCTCTTACAAGGGGTCATTGCTCTTCGTCATCACACCCCAGATAATGACCTCCAAAAGAGTTTTATGTCGAGGTTGAACAGCTTAAAAGATAAAGATAGTGCAAGCTTCAATTCTTATGCGCTTTATGCATATGATTCTGTTTGGTTAGCAGCTCGTGCTCTTGATGTTTATTTGAAAGAAGGTGGAAAAATGTCTTTCTCCGATGATCCAAGATTGCATGACACAAGTGGAAGCACACTGCACTTATCATCCCTCCGTATTTTTGATGGAGGCCAACAATTTCTCCAGACAATTTTAAGGATGAACTTTACAGGTGTAAGCGGTCAGATTAAGTTTGATTTAGATAAAAATCTAGTTCATCCCGCATATGATGTTCTAAACATTGGTGGGTCTGGGTCTCGTAGGATTGGCTATTGGTCAAATCATTCTCATCTCTCAATTGATTCTCCTGAAGTCTTATATACTAGACCTCCCAATACTTCGACCATTAATCAA
This sequence comes from Platycarya longipes, assembly GCA_036559045.1. Classification (NCBI taxonomy): domain Eukaryota; kingdom Viridiplantae; phylum Streptophyta; class Magnoliopsida; order Fagales; family Juglandaceae; genus Platycarya; species Platycarya longipes. Next base: position 13,656,877 of record CM071792.1, on the reverse strand, counting down.
AAACTGTATAGTGTAATATGGCCTGGCGAAACTACATCAGTTCCCCGAGGATGGGTATTCCCAAACAATGGTAAGCCACTGCGAATAGCAGTGCCAAACCGAGTAAGCTACAAAGAATTCTTGGGCAAAGACAATGGCCCTCTTGGGGCTAGAGGTTACTGTATTGACGTCTTTGAAGCTGCCATAAATTTGTTGCCGTATCCTGTTCCGCACACGTATATGTTATATGGAGATGGCAAGAGAAATCCTGTTTACAACAATCTTGTGGATGCAGTTTCAACAAATGTGAGTGTTTGACTTTTATTTGTTAATTTTTTGGCGACTTTTCTGAAATGTAATGTTTGGTTTCGTGGAATATAATTAGCTATACCATGGATTTCAACTTGTTTACATGTATTCTTTTTATCTTGCATTCTCTGATATATTGGTGAGACTCGGTGTTAATCATTATAATTATTTCAATGTGCTTACTATCTTCTTCAGAAGTTTGATGCTGCTGTTGGGGACATTACAATTGTTACAAATAGGACGAAAATTGTAGATTTTACACAGCCTTACATGGAATCAGGACTTGTTGTTGTTGCCCCTGTCAAAGAGTTAAAGTCAAGTCCTTGGGCTTTCCTCAAGCCATTTACAGCTCAAATGTGGTGTGTCACTGGCATATTCTTTCTTTTTATTGGAGCTGTTGTTTGGATTCTTGAACACCGGATTAATCATGAGTTCCGCGGTCCACCATTCAAACAACTAATGACAATTCTTTGGTTAGTATGTTTCGACTCACTGACTCACTAAATGTCATGTAATTTGTTACCAAAATTGAAACTCTCTTAAATGGTATAAAGCTATAGTCTAGAAAATGGTGTCAAACCCCTTGGCAATGGACCTGATTGATTCTTGGTTTTAATGAAATTACATTGTTACATGAGAACTAACATACAAAGTATTGCACACTGGCTGAAGATCTTGGCTGTAAGCCTGTACATATGCCTGTTGTTGTATAGTAGAGCAGAAATTATTGTTAGGGTATTATACTTTTAAGTATGCTGATGAACCATGATGAAATAAACTAATCAACTCTTCCATTTTTCTATGGAAATATTTCAATTAGATGTACATGCTTTTAGCTCTTCTTACTAAGCTTGCTTTGCTTCATTTTACATCAGAGTATGATATTGAAATTACTTCTTGCCTGCAGGTTCAGTTTCTCAACAATGTTTTTCTCACACCGTACGTATTTCATGCCTAATTTCTTGTGCTTTTGACATTTATTTCATGAAATAAGCCTTCTAGTGTTGATTGGGAGATTCCGATCTTCTAACATTCTTTGTTGTTTGGATCTGGCATAGGAGAGAACACCGTGGGCACGCTTGGTCGAATAGTTCTTATTATATGGCTTTTCGTAGTATTGATTATAAATTCAAGCTACACGGCTAGTTTGACGTCGATCCTCACAGTGCAACAGCTGACTTCACGGATAGAAGGAATTGACACTTTGATATCAAGTACCGAACCAATCGGAGTTCAAGATGGGTCATTTTCATGGAATTATTTGATGGAGGAGCTCAACATTGCAGAATCTAGGCTTGTGAAGTTGAAAAACCTAGATGAATATTACAGTGCCCTTAAGAAGGGACCAAGAGGTGGTGGAGTAGCTGCCATTGTTGATGAACTTCCTTATGTCGAAAGCTTCTTGTCCAGTACCAATTGCGAATTTAGGACTGTGGGGACAGAGTTTACAAAAAGCGGATGGGGATTTGTAAGTAAAGACTTTGGTTGGTCAAAGCCACCACCTGATTTTTTTAGCTAGATTACAGATATGGAACGAAGCAAAAGAATGATGCAAGTTTAATAGTCTTATATCAAGTGCAATACTGATCATAAATCACATGCAAGAAGTTGAAAATTGAAATATCATGCTCCAGAATTATAAGTAAACCACATTGAGTTTCCAACTCCTTATGGATGCTAGTATAACAGATTGAATTAAAATATTGACCTAGATATGATAGTTTTCTTTATAATGCTAGTCTCCTGTTACACCCTTTATCATCTTCAGTAGTAATGATCGACATGTATTATGTATAATCAATATTTCCTGGACAATTAATGACTTTCGGATTTTTCATACAATTATGAATTGCTTTCTAATATATTTATAGATGCTGTTATATATATCCTTTTTGTTCCAAGGTTCAATACTTGATTATGTTTTTTTCTGTTTTAGACACATGAAGGCATTTCTATGAACGACAGCCGAGCTTCGTCTTGATTTCCAGTCCTAATCTTTTTCATATGAAAACTCTAGTGTACCCAAAAGATTTTAGGATCTTTTGTTTCATACAATAAAAATTCATGAAACAGGTTCAAAAGTCAAATCTCACTCCAATGCTCAATGTCCTTGTCTCAGGCTTTCCAAAAGGACTCTCCTCTTGCAGTTGATTTGTCGACGGCCATTCTTAAACTCTCAGAGAATGGTGATCTCCAAAAAATTCATAGCAAATGGTTGACACGGAATGAGTGCTCCATACAAATTAATCAGGTTGATTCAACCCAACTATCTTTGAGTAGCTTCTGGGGCTTGTTCCTTGTATGTGGAGTTGTATGCTTTGTTGCTCTTATTCTGTTCTTCTGTAAGATCTTATGCCAATACCGCAAGTTTAGCCCAGAGGTTGATGAAGGCGATGTTGAGGACATTGAACCTGCAACTGCAAGGCCTAGACCCACAATCCGAACTCTTAGCTTCAAAGACTTGATTGATTTTATAGATAGGAAAGAAGACGAGATCAAAGCGATTGTTAGGCAGAAGAGTAGTGACAGAAAACGACCAGCTAGCCATAGCTCAGATGAGCAGTCCAATTCACCATCTTAAGAAATAAGGACAAGTTTTCCTTTTGGCTGCTATTCTTTCCTTTGGCAATACATGATTTTCATCTATACAACATAGTTGCCTCTTTCCCATACTTATAAAGCTTTGAGAGAGAGAATTTGAGCATGTTTTAGTGTTTTTCTTGGTGCTATACAAATGGATACCATTTTCTCTTAATGCTCAATGATGGCTTTGAGCAGTTTATGCCATGTCATGCTGGCGAGCAATTGTTGTTGAGTACTCCTTGGTATTTAAACAGGTAAATGATTATTAATTTGATTTTACTAATTTTGGCTACTGTTTTATACTATTCTTGCTTGGCTCTTATTTAGAAACTAGCACACATGACAGGAACAAAATGTTGTACTCTATTTTTGTTTTGTGATTGAAATTGACATGTGCTTTGTTAAACCATCATTTTGATTCTTCTTGTTCCTCAAAATATGTACATTAATAATATATAAGACTTGGATGAATTTTATCAATCAGTTAGGAGACAAAAAGTATTATGTAGGTGTTCAGAATTTCTTGGCCCTTCATAATGGGTCCCTGTAATAAATTCTAGACATCGCTTTTCTCCACCCTAATTAATGGAGTTTTCCCTATAAATATTTCCAACCTTGAAGCTCTCCAAGACATCCAACACAATCTTGATTTATATAATTCCCCTTCTCTCAAAATATTGTTTCTCTTTCGAGTTTCCTACAACTTTGTTCTGCTTGCAACTGATAAGTATTTAACCGAAGATATATGATTGACCTTGATAGAATCGAGTACTTTTTTCAAGGAAATTTGTGCCTTCTACTTCGAATGTGGGTGTGTTGACCCAGATTTAATTTGATATTGTTGTCATCCTCTGTAAGTTCAAAACAATATTCTCCACCCTCCGGGTTTTTTTTATATTATGGTCCACCCAACAATTCATCTACTACACAAGGGCTTAGTTTTAAGTCTAGTTTAATATCTGTAGATGTATCAGTTTTAGATATTTTTCAGTCATTTTAAGGGATGGTTTAGCTAATAAAATGAAATAAGATGAGATAGTTTAGATGAAAGTTGAATAAAATCTTATTTTTTAAATATTATTATTATTTGGATTTTGTTTTTTGAAATGAAACTTCCATCCATAAATCATCCAATACATGACTTATCAAAGATGATGAATGTGAGGACCTTAACAGGTGCATCTTCCTTCCATACAGATTTCGAAGTTAAAAGACAGACCTAATTTTGTTGCAGCATTAGCTGCTTGGTTGCCATCTCTGCCTAGATGCTTTAAAGTCCAACCTTGACGAACAACCTGTCCCTCCCATGAATAATCCATCAAGCTATTATTGACTACATCTACAATCATCTTGGTATCTCCTTCCAGTTTCACATTCCTTAAATCAAGTCTGTACAAAAACTAATAGCTCGAAGAAGAACCCACCTTTCTATAGCCAAAACTGATTTATCTACAAATCTTGGGACAGATAGAACTGCATGAATTTCTTCTCCTTTATGGCCTTTATCACAACACCTGTAGCCATCATTTCCTTCTCTCTAATGTGAGCAACATCCATGTTAACCTTGAAATTACCTTCTTGTGGGGGCTTCTTCCAATTGAAATAATTGAAGCTCTGTCATGTCCATCAGTAACCATACTCTAATCCAAAGGAGAAACTTTACCAGACTGAGTTGCCAATTGAGCAGCAAAGTTAGACTCTTGAATTGATTTTGAAATACAAAATCACTACTCCTCCAAATACCATGAAAAATAGCAAACACTTTGTAAAGATTGCCATCATCTAATCTCAATGATAAATCAGACTAAAGAGACGGAAAATTCAAGTAATTTTGGTGCAACTTCTTGAGAGGACTACTAGACTCCTCCTGAACATCCATTGTTGCTAGACATTGCCAGAGAACATGGAGAATACATTCATTTTTAGTAAGACAAACAAGACATAGAGGACTATCAACAAGCTTTCTATTAAACAACTTACACTTAGTAGGCAAAATACCATTAAGAGCTTTCCAATTGAATTGCTTAACTTTATCAGTGCAATCCAGCTTCCAAACTTTCCTCTGTATATTTTTATTTATCGTAAGTAGCAACAGAAGACTCCCCACCTTCTTGATTCAACCTGCCAAAATCAGTAAAATATGCAGACTTCACTGAGAAAATACCCTTATTTGATAAGCCCCATAACTTGATCATCCAAGCCCCTCAAACTAATAGGTACTTTGGAAATACAAATCTGACTCCTTACTTCTGAAAACTGAGTGAATAAGATCAGTTTTCCATGTCTTAGTTTCCTCATTAATAAGCTCATCAACAGTTGCATTTGCATCCAATATAGACATTGGAGATTGAATTTGAAAAGTAGAGCGGATGAGAACTCACTTATCTTTCCAAATCTTGAGGCATCTTCCATTACCAACACACCAAACATACCACTTTTCAACCAGGTTCATTACAAAACAAATACCTTTCCAAATTAGAGAAGGACAGGAACCTGTTTTAGTTTCAAAAAAAGAATGTTTAGAAAATATTTTTGCTTAAAGACTTGAGCTACTAGGGAGGAAGGTTCTTTGATGACCCTCCACTCTTATTTAGTAAGAATGGCCCTATTGAAACAGTTTAGGTCACGAAAATCCAAATTTCCCATATCCTTTGTAACTCCTAGACACTTCCAACTTTTCCAATGAATCCTTTTACTATCTTTGTTATGGTTTCACTAGAACTAGGCAATCAACGATTCAATTTCCTTAAGTAAGACCTTTGGAAGTCGAAATACACTCATGGTGTATTTTCTGCAATCAACGATTCAATTTCAAGGTTTTTGCAATCAACAGTTCAATTTTTTGGCACCTATAAGTGTATTTTAGCTTCCAAAGGTCTTACAAAAATTGGTAAAATAGCAATTTTCTGGCACCTCCTTCTTCTCTCCCTGAGTACGCTGCAACATAGTTTTCTCATAAAAAATCACATCTCTACTGATCACCACATTGTTTGCCTTCGGTTTCCACAGTTTGAAACCTTTTATCTCTTTTTGATAACCCAGAAAGATACATTGTCTAGACTTTGCATCAAGTTTCGATCTGCCCTCACTAGAAACATGCATGAGGTTGAACATCCAAACACTCTCAAGCGAAAGTAGTCTACCGCACTGTCTGTCCACACCTCCTCTGATATTTTTTCATCTAGCGTTGCCCTCGGTGATTTGTTAATCAAGAAACATGTCATATTCACTATTTCTGTCCAGAAGTTCTTTGCAAGCCCTGCATTTAACTTAAGACACTGAACTTTCTCAGCTATCGTTCTGTTCATCCTTTCTGCTACACTGTGTTGCTGTGGTGTCTTGCGTACTGTAAAATGTTTCTTAATCCCATGCTGCCCACACAAGTCTTAGAATCTCAAATCTATGTATTCAATATCATTGTTTGACCTGAGGCATTTAATCTTCCTTCTTGTCTAGTTCTTTACTTCGTCTTTCTATAACTTGAACTTGACAAACGTTTTGACTTGTGCCGCATGAAGTACATCTAAACCTGTCGCGAGTAGTTATCAATAAAACTCACGAAATATATATATGTCCTCCTTATGATGCTACGCTGACTGGCCTTTAAAGATATGTATAAACATAATCAAGAATTCCCCTATCTTGTGTGTAGCTATCTTGAACTACACCCTATTCTATTTTTCAAAAACACAATACTTGCAAAAATCGAGTTTATATGTCTTGACACCCTTTAACAGATTTTTCTTATAAAGCTCTACCATCCCAAGCTCACCCATATGACCTAACCGCATATGCCACAAGATTGTACTATCTGGCTTAGATACTACAGCAGCAACTTCACTTACAACTGTAGTGCCTATTAGTTTATAAATGTTTCCTACTAGTTTCTGTCTCTTATCACTGTCAGCACATCTTTACTCACTTTCATTACTCCACTTACAGACTTGTAACTACAACTATTACAATCTAAAGTGTCTAATAAAATCAGTTTCTTCCTTAAATTCAATACATGTTTAACCTCACACAACGTTCTAACTGCACCATCAAATATTTTAATCCGATACTCTCAACATTTGTCAATTTGCCGTTGTACATGCATAAGATATAAACTACATATTTTAACAATCCCCTTGCCTTAAATCTCCTGATGGAAAACACTTGCCTTAAATCTCGAGATGGAAAAATGACTTCTCATGGAACTCCATTGACCACCACGGCCTATGAAACAGTTTTCACATGTCATCAACAAGTTGACCCAATGATCACCAAATCCATATCTAACAAGCATTGCTTCCAGAAAACCCCACTCTACCGTATCGTTTGGTTTGGACATGATTACGCCTAAGCAATAATGCGATAGTTGTAGCACAGTTTTGAGGTATCGATTCCACATGGAGACAAATTAAAAGAATAGCAGAAAAAATAAAGAAACTAGAAAAAATATTAAATGATTAATGAAAAAATAAAAATTGATTTTGAATGCAAAATTAAAATTAATTCAAATGATTAACGAAAAGGTTTACTCAAATTGAAAAACAGTAAAGTTTCGGAATCCTTTGCACATGTCCGGTATTTTAATTATTTTTAATTCGTTGATAACTCAATTGAGAATTCAATTCCGAAATTCTCAATCGGAAGATATAGTACTAATAACTAAAATTAAACCAAATATAACTCTTTGAAAAATCACTCATCGCATTTTAATTACGTAAATTGATATTAATATTGAGAAAATCTAACGACGACAATATATTCAAGGAGCAATATTGCAGCAGATAATTAAATCACTATAGACAATCAATTGATCTAAACATAATCAAAGAACTAATACATTCAATAAAAAAAACATGACTGAATCTATAACAAAATAAATTCTTTGAATATCAACAATAAATTGAGAATACATGAATAAAAAAATAAATTAAAAATACCATCACATGCAGATTTATCTCTAACCTTACTTGAGAATTTAGTTACCTATAAACTGAATAGACAACATAAATCTCTCCAGAAAAATGATCACGCAGCTGGCCATGAAAAACAAATTTCGTTCTCTGCTGTACGTCTGTACACATGCTTCCTCCTCTCCCCATGGCGCTTCAAATATGTATGTATTTATATGTCGCTCATTTATGGCCTTCAGTCCAATGCGTGAAGAGTCGTCCTCATTCGAACATGGGTTTCCAAGTTAAAAGCCCATTGAAGTCCAATCCAAGAGAACTAAAATGCCGCACATTTCCAAAGTGGAAATCAATTCTAAATCAAACTCTACTTGCAGTCCATTGGAATATTGAGATGTGACCTAAATGAAGTTAAACGTGAAGTTGTGGTAGGCTCATGTCTTTGATAGAATTTAAGTTGCGGCTGCGTTTTATCTTCATGTTCCAGAGACTTGCCGTGCTATGAAGTGATGCAATTAGTGGGCCTTTCAATACCCAATGGACCTGCATGTATGTTGTGGCTACTTTTTGTGTAAAGACCGAATGGGTCCCAAAGTGAAGATGCCATGCCTCAATTGAATTCTACTCCAACCAAGTGCATGTGCCAAATTAATTCCAATTTACAAGCCGTCCCTCTCCGGCCAATATTTGAGATTTAAAATAGCGTAAAAATGTGCTTAAGCACATTTCAATGTGAATACAAATTAAATTCATTAATATAAATTATATCACATTTGTGAGGATGAAATATCTTAAGTAGGGCCTAGGCCCATTATTTAGTGCACTAGAAGACAAGAGTGAAAGCGAGTTGAGTGGACCAGATCACATGGAGGACAGACAATAAAGACAAGCAACTGACACACATAAGAAATAATATCCAGATCAAAACTTCTATATAAAAAGGTAACAATAAGATAAAAAGGAGGCTCGATAGATGACTCTCTTGCTGGACAACAATTCCTCTTTTCTCTCAGATCGCCTGCTTCGTCTTCTCAGATGAACCCAAAAGCTTTTACCAATAGATTTATGTATATTATTCATATACAGTGTAAGCCCTGAGAGATTGTAAAAATACTCATTATAGTAGATCCCTTTCTCCAAATCTCGTGGACGTAGGCCTTAGGCCGAACCACGTAAATATTGTGTTTATTTATTTATTTATCTGCTATCCACGTGCGTACAACCGTATCGGAGTCTCGCTGGGGCCCCCAAACGACACCCAACAAAACCTAACTCGTCCTAGTGGACTAGGAATGACTTATTTTCCTGTCTTGGCCTGTTGACCGATTTTTATGGTATCAATAGTGGCGCCGTCTGTGGGATTTTTAGACCAGAAGTAGAAAATGATGAATTTTTGGAACATTGGGCAGTTCATCAATTAGACTAACACTAAAAGGCGCCTCCAGCTAAGTGTTTTCAATTCTCGTTATTTTTATAATTATAAGAATAAACATAGGTGAGTAGAGATCTCGCCTAGAAGAGAGACCTGCCTCTCGTCTCTTTTTCATAGAGAATAAGTTGATATTCTCTCACGAACATCTACGCTCCTGGGTGAACACACTGAGCACTCCCAGTATATTTTATTGCAAAAATTGAACTTGCCTTATGCTCGCCATCACAACTCACGACACTTCTCGGGCACTCGCCACATGTGCCCCCCATTAATACACTCGCTCACACAACGTGCACCCAGTGCACATGCTCACCACAGTAGCACAAAAGTATAGGATACAGTACTCACCCAATCACTGTACATGGGCGGACACCATGCACTTAAGTGCATAGTGCCACCTACCTCACAGGCATGTACGATAATTGCATCCCTAAGAGGTACTATGCACACGTACAGTAACACATGCACAGTAGCACATGGCTGCATGCACCCAACGTGCATGCACACTGGCGAGAGCAACCAAGGCTCACAGCACCACGCTGCGAGCCCAGGAAAATCACCGGCGGTCACCACCGTGACCGCCAGAGTTTTCTGTCTTCGGCAGGGTGTCCACTTGCCGAAGACATGCACAGAGCATGCACCCGATGTGCATGCATGTCGGCGAGAGGGACAAGTGGCTCGCGACGTTGTGCCGCGAGCCTGGGCTACCCACCGGCGGTCACACCATTGTGACTATAGGGATTTTCTGACTCTGGCAGGGTGGATGCCAGACGTCCACCTGCCAGAGGCATGCACGAAACGCACGTTGGCGTGCGCTGTGCACACTGGGCGACCACGGAACCCAGGCAAGTCTTGTGGCCCATCCTCAAACAGCCGTCGAAGGTCACCTTGGGACTGCCGACAACTTCTGTTCTGCCGAAGACCACGGCCCCCACCGGGGGTGGCCGTGAATAGTGCTCCAAGAGCACATTCAGCCCCATCGAAATTTGGTAAGCCTCCATTCACCCAGCTCACTGCACGGTTTGCTCATGGACCACCTCACCGCACGGCTCGCCAACAGATCACCAAATCCCGTTCGCGCATGTATGCTTGCCAAACCAGCTCGCCATGCATGCTCATCGAACCAGCTCGCCATGCATGCTCGCCAACCCAGCTCGCCCATGCATGATCGCCAAACCAGCTCGCCATGCATGCTCGCCAACCTCACTGTGGCTCGCCGGCGAGCTCACCACCCAAACCACTGGCCTCTCACCCTTGCCACATTACAGAGGGTACCTCCAGACCACGGTAGCCTTGACTCGCCTTATGCTCACTCATGCCTCTCTCAACCCTCGCCAAGTTCTTGGCACTCGCCCAGACCACGAGCATGCCAACTCAGCTCTCACCCACTCGTGCAAAATGCCCAGACCACGAGCATGCCAACTCAACTCTCACCCACTCACGCAGCTTGCCTAACACCCACGGGAGCTATGTTCCCATCTCACCCACTCACCGCACACGACTGAGAACTCACCGCTAGCCAAACTACCTCTCGCCAACCCGCCTGTTCATTGGCCCTCACACTGGCTTCGCCATTCTTACTAGCTCGCACACGGGCCTCGCCACACTCACTCGATGGACTCAAACGGCTCGCCTAGACCACCCATTTTTGGCGTTTGCCATAACCACTTGGGACTGCACTCTCGACCCTGAGCACGAGCACCACGAGTCATCTTCATATCGTCGCCAGTTCAAGAAGCACTGTCATCACTCGAGGAACTTGTCCCTGCCAGCTCGCCTATCTACTCAGACTACAACTTAATGCACCCATGCTCGCCATGCGTGCTCAGGACCTAGCCATCTAGGTTCACAGCACACGGACTTACGCCTCCTTCCACTCGGGACCACCTCTTGATCACCACACCACTCGGACTCACCACCTTAAGGCACTCAAAGCTGACCTCAATCATTTGGGAAACTCACAAGGGCCAGCAACATGCAGCTTGCCCACCTCATTTCATCACCATGTACACACCTCACGCCATCTCGCAAAAACATTCCTCGCCTCACTCATGGAACTACCATGCATGGGAACCAAAGCACTTCTCACCAACTTGTATAGACTTAGACTCACACACCTCACTTCACTAGCTCGGAAATATTTGTGGATCTACATAGAGCAAGTCTCCCATTCGAGACTCGCCTATTTTCTATTTTGTTTACTTGGACAGGTCACTAGCCACCTCAGATCATGGAATTAAAAATGCTGCAATACTACGGAATAGATTTTGACAAATTTTATACTCCAACTGTGCACATGCAAATTCGGACTCAGCACTCGAACTCAGTGGCATGAAAAATCATATTTCTACTAACAAAATTTTTTGCAGCTCAAAGTCGAAGCACACCACTCGTCATACGGAGACATGTTTATTCGCGGGATCATCTGGCCACCTATGACTAGCCCAACGATTCATTCATCAAGGGCTCGAGGCTTGAGGTCCAGTACCCAAGTGCAATCGTCAAGCCCTCACATCCATGATAGGCTCGAGGCTTGCGATCCGCCTACCAAGCACACTCGACAAGCCTCATCTTGGATAATTGCGAATCGCGGAGTTGAGTCCCAGGTTTAGGCTTGCGTGTAAACCCTCACACGCCTGGTTTTCGGCCAATGACCGCTTGTGGATCACGGGGTCGTAAACCTTCGCATGCCTTACGGCATTTTCTTAATAAAATATGTATTGCATGTTTTCATGTCTTTCTTACCTTAGGCTCGGAAGACAAACCATCACCTTCTCAATTTTCGGATACTTTAGAATTTCCACCAAAGTGTTTTTGGTAAGAATTCGCGGGGTTCTGTAAGGGTGAAATATCCCAAGTAGGGCCTAGGCCTATTATTCAGTGCTCTAGAAGACAAGAGTGAAAGGGAGTTGAGTGGACCAGATCACATGGGGGACAGGCAATAAAGACAAGCAACTGACACACGCAAGAAATAATATCCAGATCAAAACTTCTATATAAAAAGGTAACAATAAGATGAAAGGAGGCTCGATAGATCTGGCTGGACAATAATTCCTCTCTTCTCTTGGATCGCCTGTTTCGTCTTCTCAGATAAACCCAAAAGCCCCTACCAGTAGATTTATGTATATTATTTATGTACAGTGTAAGTTTTGAGAGACTATAAAAATACTCATTATAGTAGATCCCATTTTCCAAATATAGTGGACGTAGGCCTTACGCCGAACTACGTAAATACAATATTTCTTTATTTATTTATCTGCTATTCACGTACGTACAGTAGTATCGGAGTGTCGCTGGGGGCCCCAAACGACACCCAACGAAACCCAACTCGTCCTAGTGGACTAAGAATGACTCATTTTCCTGTCCTGGCCTGTTGACAAATTTTTATGGCATCAACAACATTATTTATATTCACATTTTAGTATTTTAATCCAATAATAAGATATTTAGAATATACTTTCACACACTTATCATATCCAATTTGATAGCTATACATCATTCCATACCTTTCTTTTTATAGTGCATAGAATGAAGAAGTTCATAAGCCATCAAAATGTTCCGTAATAAGACGATCAGGAATAAAAGCACTTTGATTCCACTATATAATTTTTGACAAAATTAATTTCAATCTATTTGCTAGTACTTTAGAGATAAGTTTGCACCACACATTACATAAACTCAAAAGGTCAAAAGTCATGAATTGAGTTGGGAAAAGGAAACCTTTGGAACCAAAGAAATTAGTGTGTGATTCAAATCTGGAGGCATTATTCCACTGTTTAAAAATTTGAGGACAACTTGAACCACATTTGGGCCAACTACCTCCCAATGATCCTGGAAAAATTCCGCACTAAAACTATTAGAGTCAAGTGACTTAAAAGGGACATTTATTTCAACACATCTTCAACTTCTTCTCTTACAATAATTGTTTATTATATTGTATTGAAATTTGAAAAAATTATAATAAGGAAATGAGATAAGATTAAATAATTTCACTATTCAAATAGAACATAAGTATATGCTGCTGCTTGCACATGAGCATTGATTAAAGTTGATGTAAGTCGGTAAACAATCTTTATTTTTTTTTATTTTTTTGAAACACATGCATGATTGTGTTTCTAGACTTTCCTTAAGCGTAGATTAGAAAATACAAAAAAAAGTTAATTAATTAAATTTAGTTGTGTAAACTTAGTATTCAAATTCATGATTTTTATTTTGATGGCATGTTAAATCACTATGCTAAGAATAAGTTGATTTAATTATTTAAATTATAACTTAAGTTATAATATTTGAAAAAGATTACTTGTTTTTATGATTACACTTGGTTGAAACTATTATAAATCATAGTTTTATAAAGTGAGAAACTAATGCGAAAGACATTGGTAAGCTTGTTTGGGGTTGCGTTTCGAATATTAAAAAATACTATTAAATAGTTAAAAAATACTTTCAAAGAAAAATGACATGTTTTTAAGCAGTTAAAAAAGCTGAAAGTCAATTTTTTCAAAAACATTAAATTGAAGATTTTATAAAAAAGTTCATACGAATAACTATATATTTTGAAAAAATTACTGTGATTAACTTTAAAAGTGCTTTATACACATGTCTACCAAACAATAAATAACTTTTAAAATATAGATCTTATTATTTAAGTTATAAGCTATAAGCCCTAAAACTATAAGTTACATTTCTCACCACAATCCTAAATACGCACTTAATTATAAATCAAGTAGGCAATTCATAAGCTTCAAGAAGGAAGGCGGTCGGGATTTTCTTAGAAATTGCAAGCATGGTTGAGGGTGTATAGCTCCACACGCTACGCATCCACATAGGATATATAAATAATAGAAAAATCTTAAAATATTTAATTCTTTTCTTCTGTCTTCTATCTCAATTCCTCCCACTATCCCCATCCTTTTTATCTCCTCCTCCGTCATCGGCCACAATTCTTCTTCTTCACCTTTTCCTCCTATTCTTCTTCTTCCTCTTCTATTCTCTTCTCCTCTCTCCTCCTCTTCTTCTGATTTTTCTTATTCAAGGTGGTTCTCCATGAAATACTATTGGTCACGATTGGCGCCCATGGGTTTGCACAGAGACTTAAGGTTAGTCGTAGTTGAAGTTTCTTGCTTAGATTCATCACCACGCCACAGACTGCAATGATTTATTTATTTTTTATTTTAAGATTTATTTTTTGTTAGATCTATGTATTTGAAATTTGATCTGTAGATTTGGTGGATGGTATCATGGATTTTGGTTGTTTGATAGATTTCAAATATGTTGCAAGGGCCATTCGTCCACCTATCAACAAGGAGCAGTGCCATCGCCCCATATTGGATGGGGCTGAATGCTAAAGTCTATGGCCCTGTTTGGATTAAGAGATGAGATAAATTAAAATGAGTTCTGAAAGTTGAATAAAATAGTATTGAATATTATTTTTGAATATTATTATTATTTTAAAATTTAAAAAAGTTGAAATGAGATTTGAAAAAGTTGAAGTGTTTATTATATTTTGTGTGGGAATTTAAGAAAGTGTAATGATGATTTTGAGATAAGTTGAGATGAACTCATATTAACTTCGAATCCAAACCGAGTTTATATACAACACTCCACCCATGCAAGAATGGCCATGGTTGAGGTAGCTGCCTACTATGGCGAGCCATACCTTCCTATCATATTGATTTATTTCTAGGGAGAACCTTGGGTTCGGATTTTTTACACTCATCCAATTCTAGAAAAGTTATAAATGAATATGCATACAACGCTACTTTCCAATAGAAACCTTGGGAGGTTTGAAGAAACAACATAAAATCTACTATCTTTCATGTTATGGGTCAGGTCGAGTAGTTGGGCCTACTACTTGGGCCGTAATTGGGTTATTAAATTAAGGTCTTGTGGCCATAGGCTCGCTACTTTAATTTCTTATCCCTGTTTTAATTTCGTATCAATTGAATTAGTCAAGTGCAAATAAACAATATGTACCATAGTTGTTGGTATGCAGATTATCGTGTGGAGTCGTGTCTAGTGGGTCGTATCTTTAATTTTTGTTTGTTAATTACTTCCTTGTGTTTCAGCAGCATGTGCCTAGTGGTCAGTTATTTAATTACTTGTAATTAGGCAATGAATCTTACCAAGTCAGTTGAGTCACTTGTCTATAAATATTATTTGCATCAATGAAAAATGACGGAATATTCTAGCCAACAGAAATCTTGGAGAGTGATCTTCTTGATACAAATAAATTCCCTTAACTTATTCCTTTCAACTCATATTTTCCTCTAACATTAGTATCAAGAGTCGGTGAATCCATGGTTGAGGGTAATGTTAGTACATGTTACTCCCAGTTAGCTGACTTACTAGTTACTTTGAAGCAGGTCGAAGACACGCAAGAGAAAGCATAAGCACACCTGCAACAAACTGTGGAAGGGTTAGCTCAACAAGTGAAAGTCATGGCTTTTAATTTAGAACTATTGCTAAAGCATGAAGGAAAGAAAGTAGCAGTGGAATCTAATGACCACCTGGTCACACACTCTCTGAATCCTCTCTTTTGAGTATACTAGTGGCATTGAAATCAAAACTATTCGCTTGGAGTTTCCCCCATTTGATGGAACTAGCCCTAACGGGTGGTTATATCGAGCTAATCAATTTTTTAAATATAACTAGCCCCATCCCAAGCATCATGTTTTATTAGCTTCCATTCATATGGAAGGCAAAGCCTTAACATGGATCCAAGAGCTAGAAGCAGCCGGAGCATTCACAAATTGGGAAGTATTTGGACGTGCCTTGCTCACTCATTTGGGCCATCAGTTAATAAAGATGACATGGAAGCCCTCACAAAACTGCGAGAAACAAAAACGGTGGAAGCTTACAAGTCCAACTTTGAGCATATTTTTAATCAACTCCATGGATTAGTTGAGTCTTACAAACACAGCTGTTTCTTGGGTGGATTATGTGAAGAAATTCGCTTTATGGTGTGAATGATGAAGCCAACTTCATTATTGAATGCTTATGGCTTCGCTAAAATGCAAGAAGAAAATGTGGCAGCACTCAAGCGAGTTGTTCGCATTCCAACGAGTTATTCTAAGCCCTCATTGGCTCTTCCCCAACCACCAACAAAGACGTCAGTTTCCATTCAACGCTTATCTCCAATACAAATGAAAGAACGACAGGACAAAAGATTGTGCTATAATTGTAATGACAAGTGGGGCCCTGGTCACCGATGCAAATCCACAAGACTTTTTCATTAGGGAGTGACGATTTCGATGAGGAGGATGAGGTTCATTCCCCCCCCTCCCCTCAAAAGCTTCTCGAAGTAGGAGGGACGAGTTCCAAGCTTACAAGCATGGAGTCTGATGCCAACAAACTTGCACCAGCAATCTCAATCCATGCTCTTGTTGGTTCTCCGAATCTAAGAACCATGGACTTATTGGCTCTATTCATGGTGTACGAATTGTTGTGTTGATCGACATTGGGAGCACCCACAATTTTGTGGATCCCTTGATCATCACTAAAGCCCACTTACCTCTTTGCCATACACCTAGTTTGACAATAAAGGTAGCAAATGGTGAAGCTTTTGCAGTGAAGGACTAACGAAATCTAAAGTTTTTCATATGCAAGGTATTCATTTTTGCACAGAATTTCTTCTCTGCACATTGGGTGCTTGTGTTGTGGTCTTAGATATTCAATGGCTTAAAATACTTGGGCCTATTTTATGGAATCTTTCAAAGTTGTCTATGGAATTTACTTATAAGGGCAGCAAGGTGGCTCTCCACGGCCTTACTCCTTCTACAATCTCACTAGTGGGAGGTAACAACTTTGGGTAGGCAACTAAAATGGATAAATGTATGGTGTTA
Organism: Platycarya longipes; assembly: GCA_036559045.1. Classification (NCBI taxonomy): domain Eukaryota; kingdom Viridiplantae; phylum Streptophyta; class Magnoliopsida; order Fagales; family Juglandaceae; genus Platycarya; species Platycarya longipes. Next base: position 13,639,832 of record CM071792.1, on the reverse strand, counting down.
CACTTAATTAATAGTTTTGCTTTTCCCACTCCTCTTCTTAAACTCACCCACAAATCCAGCCACTTTTAGACACCTTTGAATCCATTTTTCAAACCCCTAGAGGTTTACCATCAACACGGACTCATGATCACCATATTGATCTCTATGAAGGAACCAAACCAGTTTTTTACTAGGCCATATCATTATTCTTATTTCCAGAAAATTGAAATTGAAAAATTAATCCCATAAATGCTTCATACTGGGATTATTCGACCTAGCCAAAGCCCATTTTTTTCACCAGTGCTATTGGTCCATAAGCAAGATGGAAGTTTGAAATTATGTGTCGATTATAGGTTTCTAAATAAGGAGACTATTACAGCAAAATTTCCAATTCCAGTTGTCAATGAGCTGCTTGATGAATTGCATGGGGCCACCATTTTTTCCAAACTTGACTTTCGTTTGGGATACCATCAAATACGGGTTTTTCCAAGTGATGTATCAAAAATTGCATTTTGAACCCATGATGGCCATTATGAATTCCTAGTTATGCCCTTCGACTTAACTAACACTCCCGTTACCTTTTTTCAAAGTTTAATGAATGAGATTTTTTGCCTCTTTCGCCATAAGTTCCTTTTGGCTTTTTTTTTTTGATATTCTAGTCTATAGTAAAACTATGGATGAACATATCCATCACTTGAAACTTGTGCTTGACACCTTGCGGCAAAATCAACTCTGTGCTAAACTTTGAAAGTGTAGTTTTGGTTGCCATGAAATTAATTACCTTAGCCATCTCATTTCTAAAGAAGTGTTGCAAGCTGATCCATCCAAAATAGAGTCTATGCTCAATTGTTCTTTCCCTACTACTCTAAAGTCACTTCATGGGTTCCTAGGCCTTATAGAATACTACAGAAGTTCATTCAAAATTATGGCATCATTGAGCCTATTAATAGCCTTACTTCATAAGAACAATTTCACTTCGTCCGATGAAGTCATTTCAGGACCTCAAAAGAGTTGTAACATCACCACCTATTTTGGCACTTCCTGATTTTTTTAAACCTTTTACCATTTAGTGTGATGCATCACGTTATGGCATTGGAGCAGTCCTCTTACAGCACGGAAAATACATTATTTTTATGAGTCAGGCTTTGAAAGGAAAAGCCCTTGCCCTTTCCATTTATGAAAAGAAGTTGCTCGCATTGGTCTAGGCAATTAAAAAGTGGCGACCTTATGTCTTGAGACAGAAATTTGCAGGATCAGTGTTTGTGAATTGGACCTTGATACTTCCATTTATTCTATGAAGTATGCTTATGGAACTCATGCATTCCACCCCTCTAGGAGGTCACTCTAGGTTCCACAAGACTTACTGCAGATTAAAATTTGAATTTTATTGGAAATGAATGTGTTGGGATATACACACCTTTATTCGGGAGTGTAAATATTGTCAACAGAATAAATATGAAAATATTCGTACAACAAGACTCCTTCAACCTTTCCCAATTCCTACTAAGGTATGGACGAATATTTCTATGGATTTTATTGAAGGTCCAACCCTTTCTCATGGGTGTAGTGTTATTATGGTAGTTGTGGATCGGCTCTCAAAGTATGCACATTACATTTCCTTATCTCATCCATATACAGCTTCGAAAATAGCTAGTCTTTTTCTGGAGAATGTATTTAAATTACATGGAATGCCTGCATCAATAGTCACAAACCACGACCCTACTTTTACAAGCCTATTTTGGAAGGAAATGTTTAAATTGTAGGAAACCATCTTGCAATTCACTTCGGCTTATCATCCACAATTTGATGGCCAGACTGAGATCGTGAATAAGAGTATGGAACAATATCTAAGGAGCTTTTCTAGTGCTAAGCCTAGGGATTGGAAAAATTGGTTGGTTTTGGCTGAATGGTGGTACAATACCAACGTTCATATTTCTACAAAGCTAACACCTTTTGAGGTCGTATATGGGATGAGATACTAAATTGTTACAACATAATCTTCAATTTTCTCAAGCACATATGAAGAAATATGCCGATATGTGAAGATTTGAGTGTGAATTTTAGATTGGGGATTTTGTCTATCTACAATCACAACCCTATCAACAACAATCCCTAGTGAGTTGGCGCAATCAGAATTATCTCCTCGTTTCTACGGCCCTTATAAGATTCTAGAGAAAATCGGAATAGTAGCTTACCGTTTGGAGCTTCTCGACAACTCTAGTGTTCATCCCACCTTCCATGTCTCTTGCTTGAAGTCAAAATTGGGGCATCGCAACCTCCTCTCCACCAAGTTGCTGCCAACAGTTGCTGATGGATCTCTTAGACATGAGCCGGAGAAGCTACTGCAACGCCAAATGGTGAGATGAAACAATACGGCTGGCATTGAAGTCCTAGTTCAATATAAAGGACTCGCACCTAAGGATGCTTGGTAGACTGATTATTATCAATTGAAGAAGGACTTTCCTAATCTTGTGGACAAGGTCGCCCAAAGGGAGATAATGTTACTGGTCATGCCGTGTAGTTGGGCCTATTACTTGGGCGGTAATTGAGTTGTTAAGTTAAGATCTTGTGGTCGTCGGCCCGCTACTTTAATTTCTTATCCCCGCTTTAATTTCGTATCAGTTGAATTAGTCAATTGCAAATAACCAATTTGTACCAGAGTTGTTAGTATGCACATTATTGTGTAAAGTCATGTCTAGTGGGTCGTATCTTTAATTTTTGTCTGTTAATTACTTCCTTGTGTTTCGACAGCATGTGCCTAATGGTCAGTTATTTAATTCCTTCTAATTAGGAAATTATCTTTCCAAGTTAGTTGAGTCAATTGTCTATAAATATCATTTTCATCAATGAAAAACGAAAAAATATTCTAGCTAACAGAAATCTTGGAGAGTGATATTGTCAAAACATATCAATTCCTTTATCTTATTCATTTCAACTCATATTTTCCTCTAACATTTCATCACGTTGTCATGGAGGAGATGAGGGCTCGAGAGGGAGAGAAAGAAGAGGGACGTATGTCGATTCGCAGATGGGGGAAGGGAGATAGAAGACGGAGAGGGAGAATTTTTCCTATGCGAACTTGGTCATTTCATGTTTTTCTAAATGGTTTACAATAATGTTTTGAATATCGTATCGGTAGACGTATTGGTCAAGGTACTGAAATGAAATATTTCGGTACCGATATCATTTTGTGTACCGTTTCGAAATAGTCTATACATAAAAAAATCATATATATAAATTATATTTCAAAATAATAATCAATAAATGAATAAATAATATATATAAATATATATGAGTCTAGTTTGAATTAAGATAAAAAAAAAACAACAAATAAAAACAAAAGAAAAGGAAAAAATTCCTAAAATCCGGTACTGCCGATATGGCCGAAATACCGACTTATATTTGGGCCGGTATGAAATAGGTCCTATTTCTGTCCTAGTCACTGTTCCGGTACAGCCATACCAACCAGTACAATACGAAATTTTAAACACTGGTTTACATGGCTATTTGCTATTGGATGAGTGCAATAACAATCTTTACATCCATTCGAACCCAAGATTGCCCCTTATTTCTATCATATATGAAGAATTATATTACTAATATGCTAAACTAAAATTTAGGCCTGGTTTGTGTTGGAATATCAAATTAAAAATCACAAATTATTTTTAAATTTATTATTATATTTTGTCAAATCTTTATATAAATTATAATAAAAAATTTAATTTTTTCAAATTATAAATCAATTTTTCAAATTTTAAAATAAAATTAATATTAAAAAAAATATTCTAATAATATATATTTTTAAATTTTTTTTCTTATTTTATCACATTCCATCTAATAAACAGGTCCTCGCAATTCAACCACATTCTCTTTATTTTATGCCTTATTTAACTTCGGCGTGAGGACACATGGCTCTGATATCCCATTCCATATGTAAACCATTATATATCGAGGTTGTGGTTTATCCCAACGACACGCGTTCAACTCTAATTTGAGTGTTGAAATTTTCTAAGATCTCGCATTAATCATGGTACGATGTGGAAAGCTGCCATACATTTTTTTTATTTTGCTAAACTCTGATATCCCTTTCCATTGGTAAACCATTCTATATCGAGGTTGTGGTTTATCCCAACGACACGCGTTCAACTCTAATTTGAGTGTTGAAATTTTCTAAGATCTCGCATTAATCATGGTACGATCATCATTATTAATCATGCTGTATCGAATAAAAAAATGTACTACGATGTGGAAAGCTGCTGTACATTTTTTTATTTTATTTTACTAAAATAAGATTATTCGATACAGCATTAGAATTAATAATGATTTTAATTATATATTTCTTTTAAAAAATATAAATTTATATACTTTTAAAATTTTTTTTTACCCCATTTAAATTTAGAGATAAAATAAAATAAAATAAATTAAATTTATTTTTAATATTATTATTATTTTAAAATTTAAAAAATATATATTAAAATTTAAAAAATATGTGTTTAAATTTGTATTTTATCTAAAAAATTAAAAAAATATAATAATGAAATAAAGATGAATTGAGATGAATTGAATTCATCTTATAATACAAATTAGGTCTTAGTCATATTTGATCAACAATTATGAAAAAAAAATGAATATCTATATTTTCTTTTTTTACTTATGAATAATAATTTTTAAAATTTTTTAAATTAAAATTTTTTTTTTCTCATTATTGATCAAATAAAATCAAAATTTTTTACAAAGTGTATAAATTTATACTTTCTAAACAGAATATTTCAACAAAACAATTGCCACTGCTCTTACTAAGAGAATATCATGTTCACGTTGTTTTGTTTTATTTGTTAATTATATTTCTTTGGTCGATCGGGCCGGGTACCAAGTACCAACCCATGTGATTGATGTTAACTTCAATTCTCTCCATTTTATTAAAACGAGATTAATATTTTTTTTTATAAAATATAATAAATAATAATACATCAATTCAATAAGATAAAAAAATAACATTATAATATTTTAACAAACTTTTAACTTTATTATTACAAATAACGTTATTATTATTAACTTTATAATAATAATATCCATTAACTTCCGTCTACGGTCGCATTCTCTTCTTTGCCGTCAAAAACAGAACACATATAAGTTGAATTCTCAATTCATCGAAAAATATTATATGTAGACCTAGATAAGATAAATGTGTAATACATGACTATATATATTCATGTTATACATGACAATTTAATAGATTGAGCTAAGAGAATTCTTTGCGAAAGAGCTGTACTATTATGCCTCCGCAATTTGTCCACTTGGTGTACCCTTAATGCATTTTATAATTTATAATATTTTACTTTTTATTTCATATATATTTTTTAACATGTTTAAAATTTTTTAAAAAATATAAAGAAAATATCAATATATTAATAATCATTTTCCTAATCATTAAGTGAAAAAAAATAATTAAATATATGAATAATTAAAATAAGTGAGCAAAATGAAGTGAAGTATATTGTAGTATTTTTCCTTGAAAAAAGATTATTAGTTACACACACATATATATATATATATATATATGAATATTAATTGGATAATATAGAATACTGTACTTCAATCCACTTATTATTATTTTTTTCTGCCTACAACCCACTTAAATTTTGAAACTCAATCTGTTTAGCAGCACAATTATTCTTAAATATTTTTAGATATTTTTTTTTTCAAATATCACTCAAATAAAAGATATTTTCAAATTCAAATTTTTAACATTTTTATTTAATCATTACTTTTTTAAACTCTCAAACAAAATATAGAAAATATAAATCTTAAAATTTTAAAATTAGAATAATATTAAAAAATAATATTCAAATAATTTTTTGACTTTATAATATTTTTATTCAATATTTTTTCTATCTTTTCCAAAACCAAATAATATATTTTAACTCAAACAATTTCATTACTACTGATCTCAAATATGCCGAGATATTCCAAATATCTAACTGGGTCCTTAATTAGACCTCGATAGCGTGATTTTTTTTTTTAAAAATCCATAGGTTTCATTGCTCATAAACATGACTTACAAACTCTCCCTTATAATAGTGAAGTGTATACAATTTGGGTGTCTTCCAAGAAATATAAGTCATTATCAATACAAAGAGCTGACTGAGCTAGGCTATTAACCGCATAGTTCCCCTCATGCTTTAACTTAGGAAATTGACCATCCCCGGAGTGAATTAAGAATTTGTTTGGAATCTTCAATGGAAAGACCCCCAAGCTCCAATCCTTTGTGCTCGATCTCAAGAGATTTGTCACTTGCTGGGTGTCGCCTTCCATGATGGATTCCTAATTCTTTCCAAAAAATTGAGCAAAGCATGAGTGCGTATGATTGATCTTCTACAAAGGGTAAGTTCTGCAGTTTCATTTTTGCCTGGTATGTCACAGCATTCTGGCAGTTACCACAAAGAGTTCAAGCTCTTCTCTAGTTTACTGATCATATGTTCCTAAAGCTCAATGAAGGATTCAGCCTGGAGGGACAATTTTTGTAACTTTTTATCACCCTGACTCCAGACATCAGCTGTAGCTACACAGGTTCATAAAACATGGACTACTAACTCGTTGACTTGATTGCATATTGGGCATAGGGATTCCTTTATTACTTTCCTCTTCCACAGGTTAAGGTAAGTGGGTATGGCATGAGAACATGCCTCCCGAATGAACATTTTGGCAAAGTTAGGGATTCTAAGTTGCCAAATGAAGCTTGTGATTTTAATTCTTATAGATTATGAAGCAAAATGCTAGATCTATAAAATGATTTAATAAAAATAAATTTATAAACTAATCTGTCTTAATATGATATGTCGAATATATTTTACAATAAATAAAGTTTATAATGTGACATACAGCATCAAACTTAATTTTTTTTATAATGTGACATACTATATCAAATGGTATCAATTTATGAATTTAATTTTATTAGATTCTTATTAGACGATTTTTTTTTTTTATGATAAATATCAAAATATATTATTATTAATATTAAAATTGAAAAAAAAAAACCAATAAAAGCAAATACTAAAAATAGCCGCAGCGGCAGGCTTTGAGATCTCTCTCGTATGTGCCCTCGTGAGAGGCATTTAGAAGCTAAATTAGCATTAGTTTCAACAGTTTCTCATGGCCAAAATAGTGGAATAAGAGAGGCTCACCCCCCCGCATAAATTGAAACATGTCTGATCAGCCTTGTTCTAAAGTTGTCGACATCAGCCTCAGTAAGAGAATTCAATGTCGAATGTTGATCCTCCGGCGATGGTTCCAGCGAGTTTTGGACCGTCTTCTCATTTGCTCCCTCGGGAAACCAATCCGGTACCGCATGTTACCGCATGCCACAGCCATGACGTCTCCGTCGCTCGGCGGCGCCCCGGTGGGAGATTTCACACCGGAGCAGCAAATGACGCCTGCGCCGCCGGTGTGCCATAACCGCGACATGGACAGTTCTTCGGATTTGGTTGCCTTGAAGATCAGTCTCTTGGGTGATAGCCAAATTGGAAAGACTAGTTTTCTGGTTTGTATATAAATTAACCTTTCCATCAGTATAACATGCACGTATGTATATCTGTATGCGTTCTTTTGGATTTCTGTATGTATTACATTTACAATATATATATATATATATATATATATATATATATAATGTGGTTCTGATTTTGTTTGATCTGTACATCTGAAATTTCGTTTCTTTTGATTTTGTTTGTTTGAAGGTGAAATATGTAGGGAATGAGAAAGAACAGGAAGATTTGCAAAAGAAAGAACTAAATTTGATGGATAAAACATTATTGGTTGGAGGTGCACGTATTTCCTATTCTATTTGGGATGTTGGAGGTATATATGCCAGTTTTTTCTTATAATTTTCTTTTTCTTTTTTAAATTCCTTGACGTCAATTCGATCTCACGGTTTCTTATATTATATGTTTCCTTGGGGCTGCATTTGGCTGCCCATAGAAAATAGAATCCAAACTGCTCTTTGTTTTTTTGTTTTTGTTTTTTTTTTTTTTGAGAAAATTATAAAGAATTTACAACTTTTCTGTCATGTTCTATCTGATCTCAATGGTTAACCAAATCTGGAATTAAAATCATCAAATTGGTTGCAGGTGGTAACAAATCTTGGGATCACATTCCATCTGCTTGCAAGGACTCTGTTGCAATTCTGTTCATGTTTGATCTGACAAGTCGATGTACGCTAAATGGGTGAGCTTTTTAATCCTTTTGCATTTATGAAATGTAATTAAAAGAAAATTTGTGTCGATGGGTAGAGTTTCTTAGGCTTTTGAATTTACTGAAAAATGGGGGAAAATAAAAATAAAATTCATGATCCTTTCTGAAACATGGGGGTTTTCTGTGATTGCAGAGTCCTAAGGTGGCATCAAGAAGCAATAAAATGGAATCAAGTATGTGGATGACTAGCTCCTATTATACAATTTTTTTAAAGAAAACAAATCACAATTTCTTAAGTATTTTGGATCCAAAATAGGGTTATACACAAACCTATCCATGTTTTGCTTGTCCTCACATAATGTGTTATTTCTTAATTTGTTGGATTGATTCTTTTGCAGACGGCAATTCCTGTTTTGATTGGATCAAAGTTCGATGACTTTATCCAGCTTCCCATAGATTTGCAGTGGACGATCTCAAGTGAGGTAAATACTTCAATCTTTTAAGTAAATTAATGAAAGCCATGCAATTTAGATTAATTATAGAACTTTGAAAAAAAAAAGAAAGAGACAAAATTTTATGAATTTATTTTTGTATTAAATACGCCTTCTAATAGTTCATGATATGTTAATCATCACCCATCGTTGTCTTAATAATTTTAAACAATCAAATTTGGTTTTATTTTTAAATTATATATTCTCTAGTACTTTTGTGGGATTTGAATGGTCATGATTGTGAAAGGGCACGGAAGATGAAGATAAATAAAGAGCTAGAAAAAGGACAAACCGGGCAGACATGGATAAGGATGGAGAAGACTCTGCATTTCTGAGGAGTCAATAAAGGGATAAGGATGATGTTGCATCATTCTGCTTGACAACCGTTTTTTAAAACAGACAATAATTAAACAATTTTCCACCCATTTTTAAGGGTACTTTTGGGCTCCAACCAATGTTTTAAGTTGTAAGTTTTAACCAACTAAACCAACAACTCACTTCAAGGCCTCTCCTCCACCATCTAACCATTTAATTAATAACCCATTTGAAGGAGACAACCTTATAGGCCCAACCACTCCCTCATTTTCAGTGATTGCATAGCTTCTCCAACTACCTCTTTTAAGGATCATGGGTACTCACAAAGTAACCAACTTACCCAATTTTATTTAAAAGTTCATTCAAGTTCTTTTTAATTGTATTTTTGGATTTGATAGTACTTCAACGATGCCAAAAATTTTATATACCACAATGCAATTTCATTTTTATTTTATTATGTAAGATATGATATATTTATTAATACTATTAGATGAACATTTTTTGGATTATTTTTTATCATCTTAAATAGTGAGATGAAACTTGGATAAAAATATAGTGAGTAACATTACTATATACACACACACACACATATATATATATATATATATATATAAGTTTTATATGCCACACTATCATTCCATTTATCATTATTAGATGATATTTTATGGAATGATTATTTATTATGTAATGGTGATAAATGTGCTACATCTTATATAGAATGATCAAAGTGGGATGGTGGTATGGTATATATCATTACTTATATATATATATATATTATATGTATGACTTTTAGATGTACATGACATGCGATATTTTATTGTTCTAAAATTTTATACTGACATCATTAAATACAGTAGCTACCTACTCTGGTCAGGCAATTGGTAAAACCTACTATGTATGTATGATCTTAAAATTGTAACCTGGTGGATAACTTGTGACAGGCAAGAGCATTAGCAAAGGCCCTTAATGCGACCCTCTTCTTTTCAAGTGCAACCTACAACATCAATGTCAATAAGGTCTTCAAATTCATCACTGCAAAGCTCTTTGACCTGCCATGGACAGTGGAGCGTAATCTAACTATGGGAGAGCCCATTATTGATTTTTAGAGGATAAATCTGTACATACCAAAATCTTCCAAATATAAAAGAAATTAGATCAGAGTGACCAAAGTCAGAAAATTGCCGGAGTTGTCAGTAAATCTAGTCCTGTTGCTTTGCTTGCATGCCATGCAGAGTGCTGGGCTGCGGCGGGGGGATCCAATAGTTCAGCCTTCATCTCTAATTACAAATAATATGTTTAGTTCAAGTGATCAACAATTGTAGAAAGATATAGCTCTTATTTTTTATTTTTCTTTCTAAGGTAGACCAATATTTTCTAACGAGGGTATTTGTTGACCTGCAAGTACCTTTCATGCTCATGATCGGATTATTTAGGATTTAGAGGCGCTGTTGGAATTCAAGTGTCCTGAACAAATGTCATAAGATTTGTCCCCTTTAGTACTCTACTAAATTGGAAGATATATTTGTTTTATTTAGATGTTGAGCTTTTATTTTGATGTTGAGCTGAATTAAAATGAATTGAGTTATCTATTAAGGAGAGATGTTGGGGGCCGGTCGGGCTGATTCCAGTGTCAAAAGCAGCCCAACAGCAATTGGGTTGCTTTTTGATGATAAATACAATAAAATAAAATAAAACACAATAAAAAATATAATAAAAAAACACAATAAAAAATATAATAAAAAAATAAAATGAAGAAAACATAATAAAAAATACAATAAAAAAATAAAAACATGATAAAAAATACAATAAAAAAATAAAATAGAGATGAATTTTAAGAGCATTCGGCCTTGGGCTGCAGCCCGCCACATGACCCATTTCGGGTTTAAGCCTCCGTGGGGTACACCGGAAGTCACCGGAGCTCGCCGTTGAATGGGTAAACTCGCCGGAATTTGCTGGTCCCGATGGGGTGGGCGTGATGGGGTCCTCGGTCAAGACACCATACACCCAAGGTTCCTCCTTGCTTCGGGTTGCTCCTCAATGACTGAGAAGGACTCCTAGCTTGGTGTTAATCAAGTGGATGATGGTAGGGTTGAAGTGGGGTTAAGGTATATGGAGCAAAGGATGAGTGTTTAGGTGAAGAATTGGCTTGGTTATGGGTGAAATGGGGTCACGGCAATGGGGGCTAGAGGGATGCACGAAAATGAGTTGCTTTGGGGGATTGGATGACTGATTATGGGACTAGGTTAAGTGTGTATTTCGGCCATGTAAGGGTTTAGGAAAGTCATTTAGGGTTTGAGAATTAATGGAAGATCTTTGGAGGTTAAAGCTGGAAAATTCTGATGAGGATATTGTATGGCCGGTTTTGGTGAGTGAAGGGGATTTGATTTGGTTGACTTGGGGAATTGGGGATTTGATTAATTCAATAAGGGAAGTATTGAATAATCAAATGAGGAAAGAAGAATCAGATTTGATGAGGTGGAGGAGAGGATTTTCGAGCTAGGCAAGTTGCCTTAGCTGAATGTGTTTAATTTGGAAAGTGGGGGTGATCGGTTTGGTAAGTTTGGAGGGGTTTGAGGTGGCTGACTTGGGGGAAACTTTCAGACCACGTCCAGGTATGTTTATGGAAGGTTAAGGTCTGATTTGGTGAGGAGAATATTGCAATTTCGTGGTAGGTAAGTTGCCTAACCCGAAATGGTGCAAATCTGGAAAGTGGAAAAACTGTTTTGGCAAGTGTGGTGGTTTGGAAGGAAAGTTTTGGGGCTGCCTTGTGGGGTACGACCAGAGCTCGACCAGGGGTGTTTTAGGGTGATTTAGGTCTGATAATATGATGGAAATAAGGCAAGTAGGGTTAGGGTTTGATGGCTGGTTGGTGGGAAAGCTGGTGGGGCGAAATTGGGCAACACACCTAGGTAGACTTGGTGTTGTTGCCGTGACTTTGAGTGGGCTGTTTGGGGTTGAAGGATTTCGTGTTTGGGGCAAAGGAAACTTCAAGAAAAGAGTATGAACACCCAAGAAAATGGATGAACACTCAATGGAAGGAAGAACACGAAAACTCCTCCCAAACTCCAAGGGATTCGGCCAAACACTCACACAACACTTCTCTTTCTTTTCTTTTCTTTTCAAGACACTTTCTCACTCACTCACTAGGGAATTTCGAAATTCACAAATGTTGTGGATTAAGAAACCCTCTTGAACACTCACACACTCTTTCTCAAATCCACAAGTGGTGTAGATTTGGCCTCACAAGAACACAAACACACAAACTCAACAACACAAACTCACAATCACAAGAACACCAAGAACAAACTTCAAGAACAACAAGAACACTTCAAAACCGAAAACACCAAATGAATAAACCTCAAAATACTTTTATAAATCAAATAAAAAACAAGATAGATGTGGATTACTCCTATTCACGAATTGCAAAGAGAAATCCTCTTCAAGGGGATTCACGAATTGCACCCCAAGAAGCCCAAGTGCATGAATGCACTGAATGAAAATCCTAACCACTTGGAGTGGCCGGCCTAACTCCTCTTGGAGCAATGTTCTAGGGTTCTCAAATGTTCAATGATCAAAGATGGCTAAAATGAAAGCCTAAGGGTCCTATTTATAGAGCCAATAAGTTGGAAATCCCCAATGGGTCCCTAATTAAAATAAGCAAATGACTAACAATTCCTAATGCAATTTAAATAATTAAATTAAATAAATTAAATAAAATAAAAGCAAGATAGGCGCCCATGGTGGTATGGCCGTGGGTTGCATGTGCCCATGGTGGGCTATGGTGCTGCAAGGTCCACGGATGGGCATGTCTGCATGGTGCGGTGGTGCGCGGGCATGGCTCTGTGCAGGGCCAACTGATGGTGGTCATGGCAGTGTGCCATGCATGGTCCTGGTGGTAGGCACAGGGTCAAGCCACGTCGCTCGGGGGTGGCCCAGTCAGGGTGCTCGGGCGGTGGTCCTGCATGGCCCGGGCTGGGTGCCGGGGCGATGGGCATGCATGGCCCAAGCTGGAGGTCTGGGCACCGGCTGCATGGCACGGGCTGGTGCCGCGCGCTGGATGGCATGCATGGTGTGCATGCCACTCGCCTGCTCCGCAAGGCATGGGTTGGAGCCATGCGCTGGATGGCATGCATGGTGTGCATGCCACTAGCCTGCTCCGCAGGGCGCAGGCTGGTACCGCGCGCTGGATGGCATGCCTGTGAAGACACGCCACTAGCCTCGCTAAGGTCTGGTGGGGCGCGCAGGGGCGCGCGGGTGATGATGCGCATGCGCACACGCAAGCGCGCGCGCATGTGGATGCGCAGTGGGGCGCACAAGGGTGCGCGCATGGCTGTGCGCACTACATGCGCACGGCCAGTAGCCTCGCTGGGCGCCTGCTGCGTGTCAAGGCCTAAGCCAAGGCAGGCATGCAGGCTAGCCAAGGGACTGTCCTGGCCCTCAGGTGGCTGAGTCAAGGCATGATCCTGGGCGATCCTCCTAGGGGTTCTGACAGGGCGGTGTCGGGCGACGGGTTGCTTTTAGTGTTGAAAAAAGGCTATGAGTTTTGCGTGTAAAGTGGTATTAAGTTGAAAAAAATTATGAATCTCATGTATAAAAAAATTTTAAATTTAAATGAGTTTGATAATTTGAAAATTAGATGTTTGGATATTAAAAATAATTTAAAATTTAAACAAACTGAATTGATCTCATGAGTTTAATACAAATTCTAAAGAAAACCTTAAAGACTATTTATGAAAATAATCACTGCTAATCTCTAAGAGAAATGATAGATGCAGTCATGGAGTTGCAAGCGGCGTACAGTCGTTTTGAAAAAAAGTGAATATATATAGGACCCACGTGAAAAAGTTAACTTTTTTTCTAAAGCGACTGTACACTGTTTGCAATTCCACGACTGTATGTAGTATTACCCAATCCCTAATCACGGAAACATTAAAAAAAAAAAATCTCAAAAAATGGACGCGGATGGTAAAAAAACAATTTGAAATGAATCTCATGACGAAAGTGTCATATTTACGCAACAGAAACTTCGTGATATTGTCCATCATTTCACAAACACATTCCAATCAAGAGATATCACATCATTCCTACAATCATGCACACACCTTTTTCTAAGGAAACGAAAGAAATACATTCAATCATGCACTTTCATTAAATGATAATTGGCCCCGTCACTTGAAAAGCATGAAAGTACCATGTTGAAGTTACAAGAATACCTAAATAAATGGAAAACCATTAATCTCTTGTCAAGAGGATAACGATTAAACATAGATGAGTCTGTGACTACAATTATACCAAGACTCTTTGAGGAACCAGAATTAGCAATTAGCATACGCTTCTGTAACAGGATCTTCATTTTCTAACTCAGAATAGCCAACCATGAAGAATTACCTACGTAACATAAAAAAGGAAAAAAAAATATTTATGAAGAAATATTCTTCCTTATTAAAGAAAAATACACAAAACTAACAGCTAGTCTTATTAACGAAATGAAGACAACTTGATGTATGTGACAAACAAACTAAAGTGAATGAAGAACAAGTGAATGACTTGAGCAAAATGCTCGAGTCCAGAGAGATATGTTGAAGTGAGGAGAAAATGATTTTCTCATTGATTCTATTAGCTGCATACAAACACACACAAATATATATATATATATATATATATAGAATATATACATAACGCAGAAGTGCCAAAAATGAAAAAGCAATTAAATGGACAAATTCTGTCACAGTTTGGTGAGAATGTTGCTGAGTTGGTTCAGTGAGGAGACAAAGAGTTTCCATATCAATAAGAAGAATGATACTTGTAGTCATAAGGTGTGCCAGTCTCGCGCACTTAGTTTGAAAAAAATCTTTCTCTGTAGAACCCACATGAGTTTCTTTTAACGTTGGATCCTACCATGCATATTTAGAAGGAGTGCTCACGACTTGCATATTGTATGAATGTATCTAGTATTACTCATCTTATAGATGCATATCTAATGTTATAGCAACATATGCATACTATTGAAAATTATTGTAAGGACTTCAATCCATGTTTTTGGTTAAAAAGAATTGAGTAAAATTTTTCTTTTAGAGAGGTAGACCTATATTTTTAACCATCTCATCTTATCTCATCTAATCATTTATGACAGAAATATCCAGTTGTCTTAGTGGTGGCTTTGCCAGCTCATAGGTGATATTGGATGAGTCCCCATTTGGGTGCATACTTATACATCTCTATCTGCGAGGTCTTGAATTTTGGCAAGAGTAGGACTGCCATCACTCTGATGCTATAAACAAATTTCTACACAAAATAAAATAAATAATTTAATTTTTTTAAAATTTTAAAATAAAATTATTTTTAAAAAATATATTCTAATAATATTTTATTTAATTTTAAATATTTATTTTAATTCCATTTTTATCTGAAAAAACAAACTA
The DNA here is from genome assembly GCA_036559045.1 of Platycarya longipes. Lineage (NCBI taxonomy): Eukaryota > Viridiplantae > Streptophyta > Magnoliopsida > Fagales > Juglandaceae > Platycarya > Platycarya longipes. The sequence goes on along the minus strand of CM071792.1, from coordinate 13,624,435 downwards.
GATCTAAGTTGCACATACGTGGGATATATACTAGTATTCAATCTATGTGCATGCCTAGCAATTAGCTAGTAGCTAAAATGTACTCGAGTTGAGTCTTTCTCCCTTATTTCTCTTTCTAAAACTTGTGATTTTCAACGACCTTCTTCAGAATATTTTTTCCTCCCATAGGCGTAAGAGGGTTGGAGCTTTAGCTCCAACCACCTCCTCCCATATTTTCCCATTGGTTTTCCTTTTCTTGACCTAATTTTTTTCTAATTTTTTCACTGTAGTGCCAACCTCAACCGATCTACTGCTTTTCAGCAACTTCTGACCATCATGTGCTACCTCAACAACATTTCCAGTCGCTGATGTTCATGCTCATAGAGTGGGACCATGATTATGCTCGGCGCGTTGGCCGCACTCGTGGCTCATGCTATGCGCATCAACCAAGTGCATCCGCAATTTGGAGGGGCTTTTGAAGCCACGCGTGGCCCCACCCACTTCGAATGCCTTAAATCCTTTGGGTTTGACCAACCTTTTTCCACCTCAGGCAGTGTGTATTTTGTGCCACCACTGCCTACATGAGCCCACCGCCGGCAACTCGGCTCTGAGTTTGGCTGTTACGCTATGTTTTCACTTTTTCTAACCCGTGATCTTGTAAGAGAGATTGTATACCTCTCCAACAATCAAATCAAAACAACAAGTGACAATGCACTCATTATTTTCACTGCTTTCAGTAGATGTTCCACGGCCACCCGTGGTGATTTCTTTGTTTGCTTTTCTGCTAACACTTTATAACCATCTTTTATTAAAATGACATATTCTTGTAGGACAATAGTAGCATCCAAAAAATTGATCCCAAATAAACTCCCATTTTTTTATAAGATTTGAGCTAAGGGATTATGTGTAACTTGTAAAATTGCATTAACCTCAAAACAGAGTACATGTGTCCTTATATACATGCCAAAAAGAGGTGGGAAAAAATAAATTAAAAATAACTACATGGACCATCATAACTTGGTTCACACTTAGACTAATTAAATCGAAATGAAAATATTTCTAATACCTCCTTCAAGCTGGAGCATAAATGTTAATTATGCCCAGCTTCGAGACCAAGGTAGAAAACAAAGGAAAACCATGTTTAGTGCATTCGTGAAAGACCAGATTTGTGGCAATACAAAGCAGCTGTACTTGAATGAGTAACTTGCAAATCTTGTAGTAAAGAACGAAGCCAAGCTACATAAGAAACGGTATTGACTAGAGCTCTATACTCAGTCTCAGCTGAGGATTGTGAAACTACTGATGGCTTCTTGGACTCCAAGAAATGATAGATCTTCCAAGAAAAATAACAAAGCCTGTGAGTGATCTTCTTGATTCTTAATACCCTACCCAATTGGAATCAACAAATGCATTCACTAAAACAAAATGGGGTGATTGCGGATCAATCTATTTCTAGTAGGTAAAAAGGTGCTAGAAAAAGCATTTTCTTGAGTTTGAGTGAAGAGATTCTGGTGGCATTGAAAAATTGCCAGAACAAAGGTTTGTTGTGACGACTTGTTTAGCCACAATAACTTTAGCCGCAAACTATAGTTTTATTATGGTGGATAGTTTTTCTTTTGGCACTCAAATTTGAACTAGCGGCAGGATTGTTTTGTTATGACGATAGTATCTTGTTGCCAAAGAATTACATGGACATTTTTAACAAAAATACTTGTTATAGAAACTCTTAAACCGCCTCAATAAAAACTCACACCCGCATTCTATAATCCCACCTTTTTTGATACCCTCTGCTCTCATCTCAGTCGTCCCTTTGCCATTTGACGTCGCATACGTTGTTGGTTTAGTAGCTACTGAGTGCTCTCACCTCCTTTTGACGCTAGTGAGTCTCCTTTATCTCCATTAATCTCTTGGCATTTCTCTCTAGGGCTTGAGGTTCATGGTTTGTCTTCGAAATGGGAAAAATTTCTTTGTTTCAAACCTTTTGAGTTGTTGTAAATCTCTTACTTTGGTTGGTTTGTAATGCATAATATATATATATATATATACACACAGACGCAATGTATTTTGTAGAGAATCTCATCAATATTTAGCCATTACTTTGGTTGGTTGGTTTGTTTTTTTATTGTCTATTTTTGGCTTTGTGTTAGGCTATTGTAGAGATAAATGAAGAGAATTATTTAACCTCCATGTCTCAACTCTTTGAATTCTGTTCACATAGAAGCCCTAAAGCTTTGTCCTTTAACCTCCATGAATCCCCAAGCTTTGAAGCCACCTAACACTTTGATGTTGTTTTGCCTCTAAAATATAAATCTACATGAAGAATTACTCTGTTGTGAATATATTGCTCCAATATGAATTTGCAGTGTACTAACAGTTGTTTTGGACTCTAGAGATTGTGATTTGAGTTTGGGTTAGTGTCATTTTACTCTCTTCTTGTTCCAACTTAGAAACAGCCGTGAGGTACTGTAATTGCCAAATTTCATCTGTTATACCCTTAAGATAGATTTTGCTTTCAAACGGTTGCATGTGTTGTTTGAATATGTTTCACAACTTACTTTCTTAACATCATGGATTACATGGTGTTCGTAGTCCACTTTCTTTACTGTGCACACTAATAATATACCCATTTTGTATTGAAAATTGCTAGTAATGATTACACAGAAGAGTTCCCAATAAGCACGTAGATTTTCAAGTAATCATAACACTAGTAATCATAACACTTCAAAAGTAAGTAGACTGAAACTAATAGAAAATGGTAGTAGGCCAACCTCCCAACGAAATCGAATTATGGCATTATTAACCATTCAAAGCAAGAATAAGGCATTATGACTGATTTAAATTGCATCATTCTATTCATTAACCTTTATCATCTACTACATGCATAAAACATATATAGAAAACTCGTCGGATCATATAATGATTCTGAGGTCAAGTGAAAGAACCAAAATTGCTAGTTTTTCTATTATGATTTTCTTCCTCTTTTCCTTCCATCACGTTCCTGGCAATCAAGTGGAGATTTTCTTAACAAGATTTTGGGCAGTTTGAGTCAATCCTGTCACTTTGACTTTGAAGTATTAAATGCAAGCAAGCAACATTTTTTTTAATAACTCAGAGTTATACCATAAAGGTTGACAATCAGAAGGTTGTTTCTGGAGGTTATGCCAAAAGGGGGCATTACACCTTTGAAGCATTAATGGATGAGATTTCAATTAATTCAATTCTTGATCTAGAATCTAGAATATGATCATTTAGGTGGAGACAACACATATTCATGATTCATTTTCCCCCTTTTGATTGTCAATCATGTCCAAAATAGTGCATATCCCTTAATTGACATTTTGTTATTGAGCAATAGTATAATCCTTTCAGATTAGAAAGCTAGTCTATTCATTGCATGGTTTGAGTCTTTGATAGAGAATATAAGAAATAAATGGGTGTAGTAGATAAAAGAAACACTAATTAAGATAGTATCTTGACAGACGAAGAGGTGGACTAGATCTTTAAATAAATTGGACAACATGTGGGTCAATACAACTCTAAATTTGTAACTAAACACACAATTATATGTCAACCTCGAGAGTTGAGATGTTCAATCTTTTTCTATCCATTGCAGGTTTTAAACGATGTAACTTGTTACTTGTAACACCTATTGCAGTCTTTTTCTATGCAATTATTGTAAGCACCATTTACCTGTGTTTATTGTAACTTGTTTTCACTGATATTAGATGTTTTTCTATTGGTTATTGTCATAGTTTGCAACACCCATTAATTGCTTTAGTACTTAATATTTACTTGCAGATCAGTGCATAACATGCCTTTAATTAGAAGAGGTAGAGATCGTTCACTTTGTGTATGCTTTGGTTGAGGGAGGTCTTCCTTTGAACGAAGCGGTAGAGGTAAACAACCTATAGTTGCATTGAATCTTAGAGACGATGGCATGTCAACCTAGGATGACATAGGAGTTGCACCTGATGTCGTCCCAAGCGCAGGACCTCAAGAGCAGGGGGTCGAGATGGACTCGACTATATCGACAAATGGTAATAGTTTGGTGTTTGTATTTTTGTCAAATTTTATTATTCTAACCCCCTTTAATTAATGTGTTTAATTTTGATATTTATTACAATTTTGTTGGTTGAATGTGTGGATGACATAATAAAAGATGAAAAGGGATTAGTATTGCCTACTTGAAAACATGGGCAAGGACTAGCAAAGAATCTCGATTTTGACAAAATTTGGATGCATGGGCCAATAACGTTGACCATAAAGGATGGTGAAACATCACCATGTTGTGAAAATTATTCATTATTTACTAGTAGGCTTACATTGTTGGTGAAGCACCATATTGACCTAAGTCACCCTAGTTGGCATGCTTTATCGGATAATGAGAATGAATAGTTGATTGCTTGTGTAAAGGTAATAAAATACGAACTAATACATTTGCACATTCACTACGTAGGTCAACTTATTAGTTGTGTCTTATTATAATTACTCCTTTTGTTGTTTGTCTTTGGGCTGACTTCGTCCTTGATTGGACTAAAAAGATTCACCCTGATACGGTGACAAAGACACTCAGGAAGAGGTTCGATCACATTTGGTTTGATTTTCACAAAATATACAAGAGTTACGAGATGAATGAAGAAGCTTGGCGAATGTGCCGGAGTTGGTGTCACTAGCTATATGGGTGAAGTTATGTGCTCAATGGTCAAGTGTGGAATTAAAGGTAAGTCTATTAATTGATGTTGATTGTGTTGTTTTATCAGTGTTTATGATCTAGTTGTATTAATACAAGTTTGTGAGTTGTAGATAATGTCTGAGAAAAATAAAAACAATAGAATGAAGCAATAAACAAACCACAAGACTGGACGAACCTCCTTTGTAACACTAATGCAAATGAGGGTACGAATTTTATTTAGATTTTTACAAGCAAATGTAGGAACATTGCATATGATTTGCTACTTTATAACTAATTGGTATTAATCCCTGCTTGTATTTGTAGTCTGAGAATGGTGAGCACCTTATTGATTTATTTAAAGAGGTGAGGTGGAGTAAGAAAAAGGGTAAATTTGTGACTCCAGCAATGGAAGATAAACATGTGCATGACTTTGAACGAAATGTGGGTGTACACATTATTTACCTTGTAGTTTTGAAATGTAAAACTCCTTTATTTCTATGTTATTAACGTGTTAACGTGTGATTTCACTCTCTTGAATAGAATTAAATGGTTGTCAAATACTCTAAATTAGAACCTGAGAAACAGACCAAGGACGCTGCTACATCAGTCTTTAGGGAGGAACTGGGCCATAGACCAAGTTATGCAAGGGAAATAGGGGAGATAGCTATCCATGAGTCATCTAGACAGAACAATGAGGAAATATTTGTAGTATTAATAGAACGTGCAAAGAGGCATGTGAAGGATGTTGGGTACTACAAGAATCAGTTAGAAGAATTACGGGGGAATGTGGAGAAAGTGTTGGCGAAGCAAGCCAAGTACAATAAATTATTGAGTTCATACGCATAGTTAAGGAGGTAGGCCAAGGGAGAGTCTCATAAAAAGACTTAGGGGCTTGCTTAGGCAGTATCTTTTTTGAACAAGTTTTTGTGATTCTTTGTATGGAGATGGTTTGGTGCCCTTACAAATAGGAAAAAAAAATGTCTCCTTGGGTTAATTAACATGTTTTGTGATTATTAGATTAGTATTCCATGCAAGGTGTATTTTTTGAAAGGGTTTCCACTGATTTGAAAACATGGCCATGGAAGTCTTGTATTTGTTGGAAGGCATGTCCGAACTTGTTTATGTTTTTAATACTTATTATTCTCCATTCAGTTTTATAAGTTATTTATGTTATTGGTCTATATTCTTCGTCTTAACATTTTAATGAGTGTGACAGATTTTGTCATGTTAAAAAATATGAGATTTGGAATCTTTGTACTTCAATATGAGGTATGAGTTCTTTGCATCTTGTTTTAGGCAACACTTCTTTGAATCTTTTCTATTACTTTAGTATATTTGAGATTATGAATGTGAGTGGCTAATAACTCTTTGCAGATGCCTTCACAATGGGTAGGGTTTGGCATCTTATATGAACAAGGGAGGGTTTGGACTGTAATGGAGACAACAAACTTTTAACTCAATGTAAGCCAAGCTTCTAACAAACTTGTGATGTTTTGTGGAACATGGTGTTGATGAAGTTATTACGATGGTTGTTTTACATGTTAGATATTTTTTACATGTGTGGGGCACATGAGTGGCTGTTTTAGCATGTCTCTTTTGGAAAAATATAATTTGGTGGTTATTTTAGAGCTTATAGAATAGGACTTTTGACCTTTAGGTCAGTTTGAAAATTCTCTTTTCTCATAATGTTTGCCAACATTGGACCACATCCTGCTTTAGGGAGAAAATGGTTGACTCTAGGTTTGATGAATTGAATAGAGGTAGTAGGCAGATTGGTGTACTTATAGAGTAGATTTGGTTGATTTACTTGTGAAATTTGAGGTGAAAACTATGGACTATGACTATTTTCTTTTCATGCAGGGGGAAAACTATAGATTGGTGTTTTTGTTTTTATAATCCTTATTAATAGATTGGGATTTTTGTTTTGTTTTGTCTTTGAGAGAATACATGTAAGAGATGGGATGGTGGGGTGTTTGAGTGAGTCAGGTGTGCCAATGTTCATGTGTAAGGTTACAATATTGATAGTGGTGGGTGCCTCTCAATGGTTGGCTGATTCCATAGTGATTTTTCCTCTCATATATATATATATATATATATATAGTCTTTGTGATTGTTTTTCTTTGAATAAAGAATAATGAGAAACGTAACTTTGCTTTTTTCTATTTGTAGTGTTATTATTCTTTATGCAATATAAAGTGGCTTGCCATTAAAAATGGCTAGTATGGTGTCAAGAATTTGGGAGATTCAATATGCAAACATTACTACAGTCATATATATACAGTCTGCTATGTATGATTTAAGCCTATAAAATGTTAATTGAATTGTTTATATTATTATTCTTGCAGCTTTGAGATCAACAAAGAAGGCATCCATGTTGAAGGCAACTTGAGATGAAGGCAACTTGAGATGATGAACTTTCATTGCTTAGGAAACTCTTGTTATACTAAAAATTTGGGAGTTCACCTGTAGACTTATATTGATTTATTAATGTCAGATATTGGGATGAAATTTCAAATAACACTTTTTATGTAGAATGAATGATATTGTTGGGGATATTGAAACATCTCTATATAAATGATGAAATTCATTATGTTAATGTATGTTTATTATGAAATTTATTGATCTATTACATAAATTGCTTATTAGGGAATTATGTATTGATGTATTATGGATGTGTAAATTAGTGAATAAAAACAAAAACTGTAATGAAGCACAATTGGGCGAAATTTGAAACCAATAAGATCTTTTCTGGCAAAGTTATGTCGCCATAAAAAGTTGAATACACACGATTGGGCGGAAAAATAATATCGCGCCACTTAAAATTCTGGGAGGCAGAACTTATTGCGATGATCACTTGTCGCTGCAAAAGAGGGTATATCACAGCTATTTTGACACAATCGACAAGGTTATTTGCTGCGATATATACTTGTTTTTACGGCGAGAAACAGTCGCCGAAAAAAGAAATATTTCTAGGGTTTTCATATTGCACCATGCTTTTTTTTTCCTCACTCGACAATAGCTGCCCCTTATCGACAGTGGAAAATAGCCGAGAAAGATTATTTTTGGCGTAATAATTGTTTTTTGTGGCGATTATGGTTCACTAGAAAACTACTTTTTCTTGTAGTAAGTAAGTTTTAAAAATGAATTGGAGGGAAAGAAGAGGCCTTGTCCAAGTGGATCTTTGGTGTATTGAAGAACTCTATGAGCAGCATGCCAGTGTGGTTGTCGATGAGAGTCCATAAACCGACTTAATGTGTGGACTGCAAAAGTAAGATATGGATGAGTAATAGTTAGGTATAGGAGCCTGCCAACCGATCTTTTATAAGACTTTGGATCATCAAGGAAGATTCCATCTGATTTGGACAACTTAAGATGTTGTTCCATTGGAGTTTTAATTGGTTTGGAACCCAAGAAACCAATATTGAAGAGTATATCTAAAGCATATTTCCTTTGTGACAAAGAGATACCAGATGCATTCCTTGCTACTTCAGGGCCTAAAAAATACTTCAAAAAATCCAAGATCTTTTAGTTTAAACTTCTTGATCAAGGAAAACTTTGAAAGTATTAACAAAATTCAGATAATTTCTAGCAATTAGTATGTCATCGACATACACTAATAGAACCATGAAATTAGAACCCCCAAGTTTTGCTAAAAAGGGAATAGTCTGTCTTAGATTGTTTGGACCTGAGAGATAAGATAGTAGATGATAATTTAGCAAACCATTATCTTAAAACTTACTTCAACCCATACAACGATTTGTTTAAACAACAAACCCTCTTATCAGCTTTTTCACCAAAACCAAGAGGTACATTCATATACATTTCTTCCAACAATTCACTATGAAGAAATACATTGTTAACATCTAATTGAATAAGATGCCAACTCTTGGCTGCTGCAATGCAAAAAAGACACTTAACTATCACCATCTTAGCAACTAGACAAAATGTGTCAAAATAATCAACACTCTCTTATTGAGTAAACCCCTTAATAACTAACCAAGTCTTATATCTTTCAAGTTTTCCATCAAGCCTAAGTTTTACTTTATAGACCCATTTGCAACCAATAGTACACTTACCTAGGGAAGAGTTGTTAAAGTCCATACTTTGTTGTTTTCTAAGGCTATAATCTCTTTAGCCATGCTTATTCTCCAATGGAGTATTTTAGTTGCTTGGTGAAAAAATCTAGGCTAAAAAATAGTAGATAGGGCTATGATAAAGGCTTTGTGTTTAGATGATAATGGTGCATATGAGAGAAAATTAGAAAGGGGACAGGAATTACCTAAACCAAGTAGAGATCTCATTGGATGATGAAGAAAAGCAAGGCTTAGAAGTTTCCAAATGGTAATGAAAATCATGTAAGTAACCAAGTTGCTTATGAGTTCGAGAAGATTTTCTAAGAGAAGTAGCATGCTTTGTTATTGGTGGATGTTAGTCTGAAAGATCAGGTTGGTCTGTAGGAAGGTGTGGATGTTGTATAGAAGCAAGTGGGGAATGCACAGATGAATGAATATGAGATTGATCAAAAAGAGGTTGAGGAAGAACCACAAAGATAGGGGCTGGATAGAATTAATATTTTGAAAAAGGGACTTGAAAGGGAAGATAGATTCATGGAATACAATATGCCTAAAGACAAAAACTATATGAGTATCAAGATCATACAACTTATAGTCTTTTATAGCAAGAGGATAATCAAGAAATATGCATCTCTGAGCTCAAGGATCAAATTTTGATCTATTATACGATAATGTGGAAGCATAACAAAGGGAGCCAAAGACTATTAAATGATCATATGAAGGAGGTTTATTAAAAAGGAGTTCATAAGGACTCGTATTGATAAGCAAAGGAGAATGAATTCAGTTTATTAGGTACACAGCAGTAAGGACAGAATCTGACAAAAAATGTAATAGAAGATTGGATTGAAATAAGAGAGCACGAGCAACATTTAAAATGTCTTGATGCTTCCTTTCAACCATTGAATTTTGAGGTGTAGCTACACATGAAGACTGATGAATTATGCCTTTATTAGCAAAGTAAGAATGCATGAAGAATTCACTACCATTATCAATCCGAATGAATTTTATTTTGGTGTTCAATTGATCAGTTTTTAACATGGCAACAAAATGTTGTAACAAGACTTGAGCATCAGATTTTGATTTTAATCATCTATGAGAAAAGTAATCTATTATGGTTAAAAAATATTTGAAACCATCTAAAGAATGAAATTGAAATGAGCCCCAAATATCACAGTGAATCAGCTCAAATGAACAAGTTGATTTAGTTTGACTATGTGACAGAAAATGTAACCTCTTGTGTTTAGCAAGGGGTCATACATCACAACAAATGGAAGTATTAAGAGAAATACAAAGCACTATGGAAGATAACATTTGTAGTCGAAAAAGAGATAGATGACCCAATCTCTTATGCCAAGTATCCAAAGAAAGATGACTGGCGCTCAAGCTAAAATAGAATTAGAAGACAAATTTGTTGAGCGTTGTACAAGTGAATATTGTTGTTGCAATAAGTAAAGTCCTTCTGATACCATGTTGCTAGACTTGAGCATGATTTGAGGACATATTGTATTTGAAGAACTCATGTTTATGTGGGAAATATTTTTTCTTTTGATACCATTATAAGATTTGACCTAAGGGATTCTATGTAACTTGAAAAATTGTGTTAACCTCAAAACAAAGTACATTTGCCCTTATATACATGCCAAAAGAGAGGTGGGAAAAAATAAATTTAAAATATTAATTATGTGGACATCATAACTTACACACTACAAGAAAACAGATATTTGTAACATCTTAATTACAATTAGAAAAATTATTTGTGAAGAAAATAATTTGTTTTTATTACAAATAATCTTTCTAATTATAATTAAAAATTTCACATGAAAATACTTTATATATATATATATTTATTTTCTTTGTACTGTTATTTATTGATTTAAGATGATTGTTAGGAAACTCCACCCCCTATTTATTGTTTCTAGTTTTAAAAATTTGCTCGCTTAGGAGAAAAAATAAAAGAAAGAAAAAAAATAGCAAGCAGCTTGATGGTTTCTATCTTCAACAGAGCTTTAATGGGGTACCCATTCAACAGAGCTTTAATGCGCTGTAAAAAGTCATTTTTCTCAGTCGAACTTAGGATGATCTTAATGCTCAAGCACGCATGATTGATTCATGTCGTAGAACGTAAACATCATAATATCTTAATCCATTATGACCTTGAAATTAACAAATGGTCGTCGTAATTAAACAATGCATGGACATTAACACCATTTTTCTGGTCCCGTTTATGTTCATGGAACAATAGTACTACTCTTGTCGGCTATAATATGTCTACATGAATTGGGATCGATCTTGTCTGAACCTAATTATTGAAAACAGTAATTCCTACACATTATATGTTAATTGATTAGTCAGTCAATTAATGCTCCTATGTAGTAAAGCGGGACATAATTTATTGTTTTGAAGATTTTTTTTTTTTTAATCATAGACTAGGCACGTAGCTAATATTTGGTTTGTCATCAATAGGGTTGGGTGAAATTTCGCTGGCTCCGGCTATGGCTGACACTCGCTCTAGTTGGAATAAAAAAATGATATTTAGAGTCGGAATTTAAGATCATTAATATTAGATTAGCTAAATTTTTTTTAAAAAAATTATAAATTTATATATATATCAATTTTTTTAATCATATTTGATCAAAAATAAAAGAAAAAAATAGAAAAAAAAAATAAAAGTACTTTTATTCTTTAAAAATAAATAATAAATTCATTTTTTTTAACCAATCAAATACTAATGCTCTAATTAATTGTGAGGAAAGTAATCAAAATTAGAATTGGAGTCGAAGTCGAAGTCAGAAGAAAAATTTGCTCTTACTTCCAAACTCTGAACTTACACTAAAAAAAATATCGGTTGAGACTTTTTTTTATATTTGTCTAAGGCCTTATTTGAATTTGAAGTTAAGATAAGATGAGATGAGATGAGTTTTGAAAGTTGAATAAAATATTATTATTATTATTATTTTGAAATTTAAAAAAATTGAAATGAAATTTGAAAAAATTGTATTGAAATTTCAAAAAAAAATATTAGAACTTGTATTTTATATAAAAATTTTAAAAAATATAATGATAAATTTAAAATAAATTGAGACAAGCTCAACTCATCTCCAAATCCAAACACACTCTTAAGACTAATTTGTTTTCATAAATCAATATTATTATTCACAATTCACTTTATACTAATTTTAACTTTATTTCAATTATTCATTTTAAATTTTAATTCATTTCAATTATTTATTTTATTAATATTTATAATTTATCTTATTTTATCTATTAATTCAAACGGGCCTAACTCATCATTTTCTCCTTTAGCTCATTTGTGCATCTGTTAGCCTGTGTGTCTATCACATCAATCTGTCAACCTGTGTCTATCTAATCAGTCATTCAGCCTCAAAATTCTATATGCCACATTTGCTTTCTTTATATTGGGTTCAAAATTCATCGCCATTTTGGTAGCATTTTGTGATTTTTTATTTTTGGTTCTAGGTACAAATTCCCACTGCTCGCTCCTCTTCCTCAACGGCTTTATTATGGTTTTTTATACAATGGACATATATAAGTATTCGATCTCCTCTCTGATTCATCTTCTCCATTTTCAGTTTTTAATTTCTGTTTTTGTCAAGGCATCTTCTAGACAGACAAATCCACGGTGGCTTTGGGCCTTAGGCAGTATTGAGGATGCATGTCGTCATAGACTCACAAACGTGCCGACTAAGCCATCTCTCTCTCTCTCTCTCTTTCCAATGCTCCAATCCTCCGACTTTGAGTCTGGCAACTTTGATTGGAGTCGAAGTACTCCACTCCCATTGGAGTGAGAGTCAGTGTCCGTAATTGCCTCTTACTTCAGTTGGAGTCGGAGGTTGGAGGTTAGCTTTCTAATCCGTCAAAATCGGAGCCCACCCCTTATCATCAATTAGATGTTGGAGAAGTTTTGATATATATGGCTATATATACTCATTTTTCAGGTCTAATTAAAATAATCCGTTACATAATCTCCTAAATATTTAGTTTCCTGATCGATTTCCACCGACTCGCTGACTAAGACTGTTCATGACCCGGGTATTACTCGGATCGGTTCCCAAGTTTCACTATGATCTTTTGTATTTTTAAGCCAAATAGGAATTAGCTTTTGAATTTTTAAAAACTAGTTTTTTATCAATTGTTAAGCACTATGGATAGATCGATTATCGTGTTCACAAGGTCGAGAGATGCTATTTTGTTATGGTATAAAGGAAGAGGTTCCTGACCTCTTATTATTTTCTTGTCAATTGTACTAAGCCAAACTTGGACCACTTTTTCACATCATAAATGTACATAATATCTGTTGCAATCGATCATCAGTGCGAGTTGGCCGTAACTTATTATACGGAGACGTTTTACTCTAGAAAGGCAGTGGAATGATGATGTTTTCTGTTTCAATTGGAATAATTAAATTTATCTCTTCTAAACTGTTTAAATTTTAGATAATTATGCATTAATTAGAAGACCGAGGCATTTTTTATTCTTTAAATTATAATCTAACAAATGATCTTACCAGATCAGGATGTTATGGTTTAGCTCTCGTACTTCGATCCATTTCTATTCTGCTTACTTGTTTTGTGTTTTTAATTACATTGTGTGCGGGATGCTAGCTAGCTAGCTAGTACTACTTGCTGGATGCTGATGATTTTTGCAGATCTGAATTTATCTCTGGATGGATGATTTTATTAGCTAGCACTGGTGAGAATATGGACATCCAGCTCTGTGGTGCTGATATTGCTGCTCGATCTGCAGAATTCTAGCTTCAAGCTGTGTACGTAGTACTACTGCTGCTTCTTGCTCGGATGCTTTGTGTGGTTTAATTTGCAGGAATATTGACATAGTAATGATCATGTACAAACACTACTATTGCTCCTGCCTGTAATTTTTCGGATTGAAATTTTGTTTTTATTGTAGAATAGATCTAATAAATTACGTGAAATCACATCAATTTATAGAATTATTTTTTGTGTAATCTCTTTGTTGGCCAGCTATAGCATTCATCGGTGGGTTATGTTCTATTAATTATGGAGGCCGGTCGGTCATATATGTTCCTTTTGAACTTGAAATATGCTAGCTACTGCTTGTGGTTTTAAGTACGTTTTGCTGTTTGATGCTTTTTTTTAACTAATTGCTGCTGCGCGGCCAAGTGCAGTTTGCTTGTAAGCCAGGAATGCTGGTATTAAGCTACTGCATGCATATACATGCATGGATTGCTGCTAATTGATGCAACTAATTTTGTTTGTAAGGTCAGTAATATTACTGATCGTCTTTATTAATACTAATTGCAAGGGAATAGTCTTTATTAAGGGTACTGATCTACTCATCGTGAATAAGACTCAATGCATAAATTACTTAACTAATAATAATTAGGTTATATGGGTTGTGATAAAGTAGGTCGATAAGTATTGGAAATTGGACATAAAATAAAAAATTAAAAAAAATGCAAAGACATAATTTTTCTGATACACACATGAAGACCAATGCATGCTAGCTTGAGAGAGTTTCACGGAATGTCTGCAAGATGTCACATGATATCCAGTTTCCAATCAAGCTATTACCTCTTCTCACAAAGATTTTGTGAGAATATTTCAGTACCAGTTTGATCTACTCGATCAAGCAAAAAATGAGATATTATTATGTTGCGAGAGATATCATGGGATCATGTCATTGGCTTTAAGTCTCAGCCATCGAATGAAGGAAATGCAATAAATTATTAAAAGCATGGAAGGTTTAGCAATTGGCTATAATTGCTACGTGTTTAGAAAAAAATTATCCATCACCAACTAATTAATGATCTAATCACGCACATTTAGGTGTTTTCTTTGATCTCATATCTACGACTAGTTATAAAATAATAGTAAATAATATATAGATAATAATCAAGTAATATGAAATATCTGAGAGCAGTATTTTTGTTCCCAAGGAACCAAACATACATTTAGGTTATTTTGTATAATATCAGACAAACAAACTGGAAACGATCGAAAATATAAGACAATATGAAAACCAGATATCCATTTCAAGAGCTCTTAAAATGGTGAAAAAAGGAATTATCATTGTCCGCTAGCAGGGAAAAAACCACAGAAATAATAAACAGCAAACAAGACAAGGGAAAAGAAGACAGGCGTATGTACGTACGTACGTACGTCCAGTCTAGTTAAGCTTCACAGATCCATAACCCTAAACCTGACGACTACAATGTTAAGAAGGATGAAAGAGATAGAGTCCGACCCTATATTAATTGACTTGTATCAAGACCTCTTTGATTTTTTAAATCGTTTTTAGGAAGTCAATACCCGAACCCCTAATCCTTGAACACCTTTGTGGACAGATTAGAAAGGATCTTTTAAGGTGCGCTCTTGACTTCTCCCCATCATCTCGATCATACATAAGCGGAAATTCCTCACAACCTCTGTTTATGATCTTAATTTCCTTGCTAGCTTTTTCCTCCTTTTAATTACTGCAACAATGAGAGACAATTGAGTTGATAAGATCAAAACTGCCAAAGAAGATTACCCAGAAAAGATCTCAGTACGTACGAGATTTGATGATCAAGAAGAAGTATATATAAATCTCTCTTTACTATTTACAGAAGATGGTTTTAATATCTATCTAGATCCTATTCTATAAGAGAACCGCTACATACACAGAGAAAGTATATCAAAATAAATTCATAAATTAACGTGACTTACGTGATGTATGTGTTAGATCTGCTTCATATTATTAGGAGCTTTATAATTTGACGTAATGCATTAAGTCATTAGTTTATAAATTTATAAATTTATGTGATTTTTTTATCACTTAAGTATTACTACAAGAAAATATATTTCTCATTTTATAATGCTAAATCCTAAGGCACGATCCGGACACACACAAATACATATATATAAATGAAAGGGCAAACAACAGCACGAGATAGATTTTTTTGGAAATTAGGAAAAAAATTAAGGAATAACTTTAAGCTGTAAATTAACTTGCTTCGAACTTGTACTATACCTGCATGAACTCAAGGTTTGAGTTGTTTGAAGCTTTAAGGAAATTAGGCGTTCTCGCATGACAAAGAAGCCTTAATCCTCTCGACGGTGCAAGCAATGAGATTGTTAACAGTTGCAACAGACCCAAGGGAAAGTTTTGCTGTGGGAACTGAATCAACCAAAATCTGAAAAGCAACAGTAAGAAGAGAGCCTCCAGACTCAGCTTCTCCAATGCATCCAGCTCCGGTTCCGTCAGGGAGAATAGCAAATCCTGAGGGAAGAAGGGCAACATAGTCTGGGTCCCCACCATTTAGTACGAGATTCATTGCAACAACGTCAACCGGAGCATAGATCACGAAAGAGGCTGTTGGATCAGTGCAACTCTCTTGTAATATCAACATGTTGCTTTGGCTCGAATTTGCACTCTGCAAATATTTATTTTATACAATTACGGGTAAGTAGAATTAGTAGATCAAATATATATAACACTTGGGAACATGAAACAGGTTGGGATAATAAGGAATGATATTAATATTTTATGAAAAAATATTTTAGTCTAAAATGAATTACATGAAAGTAAACCCATGAATTGATATATTTTAATGTTGTACGTTAATTAGATTGTAAAATTATTTTTATTATGAAGTAGATTTAATGAATTTGATAAATTACATCAATTTATGAATTTATTTATATATAAATTCATGCAGACTTACATTCACTCGAAGGAGAGACACGCTGTTGCCTGTATCCCGCCCATTAGCAATATGTGCCATTTCTTGAACAACACCACCATTGGAAAGAATATCCCACTGTCATATATATACAAATGAAGACTGAATCAGCACCCTCAGATGGAAGTCATGGATGTTAATTAACGTCCAATATCTATAAGATTCGAAATCCCGAAAAAGGAATTAATAGACCCACAAAACTAGCGACAAAATATCCATAACAAAATCAGATAATTCCCACTTTCAGTTGCAGAAGTTGATCAGAACGATGAGTGATGCATTTAGTAAAAAATGTAATTGATTTTTCTTTTCCTATTACTGATACCTTGTAATGTTTCCAAATTTATGATCTAGGTTATAGGTATACATATACCTCGCTTCGAGAGTTTTCATCACGCAGAAAATCAAAAACTCGCTTTGGAGAAACAGGAAGCCAGAAGGAAGTAGCGGCGCTAAGAACAATGCCTGGAGGCCTGCCTGGATCATCTATGCTCTTTCGGGTCATCACCCTAACATCATCTGCCCCGGTTCCAGACAGCGTTGTCCATGTGTGGGTAGTAGATGCACTCACTCCGGCACAAAAGCTTATCACCATTCTCTCAGCCAGTTTCAGCATACTCTTTCTCCCTTCTTGATTTGTTATCACTAAAATATAAACAGAACGTAAAAGGGTTTGGCGAAAAAACATTTAGCAATTTGATGTTGAATATTCATGTTTCCACGAATATTATCATAAAACTCCAACTTAATTAGAATACAGAATATTATATTGAATTTTGTTTAATTTATATATATATATAAAAATAAATTACCCCCAACATCACCAGTAGGAATGTTCGAGGCCATGGCGCTTGCAAGGCGTTCACATTGGCGATCTAGGGTTGCAACCCAACGTTTTGCACCAAATGCATGACCTGAGGTAACGAGCTGCTTATATAGATTGTGCACACCTCTATCATCAACTTCTACATGTTCAACCCATGTAACCTACATTTATATATAAATAAAAGTTAAGAAAATAGATGAGTGCTACATATTCCACACATAAACTATGCAAAAGAAATCCTACAAAATTGTTGTAGCTTTATCAGATTCATTAAATCTAATTAGTTTGTATGATTGCATTTGTGTAATTTATTTGTGATTAGAACATTTCTCAAGAAGATAATTAAAGGGTAGATCAATTAGTAGTCTGGCAATGAATAATTAGATATATATTACCTTGGAGTATCCATTGGGCATTTCTTGAATTAAACAGCCAGAAGGCCTTCTTCGGCATCTCACTGCAGGGCTGGGGCGCAAATCGTCCAAGGAAACATCAACCACTGCCCAAGTCCCATCGGCATGCTGTTTACAGTACCTTACATAATAACTCTCACGAGTTGGAACCAGGGGTGAAGGAACTTGGAATTCTGCTGTCATCTGAATTCCAAACATTAACACCAAGTGAATTCAAATGCATTACATATATTAGGGTTTCTTTGTTAAGAACCCAACATCTTATAAATTAAAGACACTGTATTAATCATTATTGATATATTTTCTATATAATTTACCACTTGCAGTGCTCCATTATAATTCCCTGCTACTCCAGTAGATAGTACTTCCAGAGTCAGAGCTCTTGAGACAATACCAGAAAAAACTGTAGACCACTGATTCTGAATAGCATAACCGACTCTCAAAGATTAGGAGTAACTCAATACTACAGAATATTCAGATGATACAAACTTATAAAACTTTTGATAAAATCTATAGAATCAAGCCTACCACATCCATTAGAATCTCAACAAGGTTGATGTGATTCATGATAACAACAGCAGTTTCTCGTGAAGCTTCGCATTTGAAGCTAGTGGGTCTTGGTCCAATTCCCCGAGGAAATGTTCTAACATATTCATCTTCATGTAGTGTAGAGGTGCCATCAAGGTTTGTCATCCATAAGGGTTCCCCCAATTGTGCCATCCTGACCAGTTCCTCCATTGCTGCAACCGCAAGTTCAATTATCATAGGTTTGTCGGCTTCAGATGGTGCACTGATTGACCTAAGAAGGTCTCCAGCAGTACCATACATCTCTCCTCCAATGCCCGTTGGCTGCCCCCCGAAAGTCCCTACTCCGAGTTCAAGTGGACGGGGAGGAACTGGAGGAGAAAGAAGAGGGTAGTTCACAACAGGCTTGCCAACATACTTTGCTGCGATTGCTGAAATCCTATCAATCTGAAAAAAAAAGAAAAACGTCGTAGGTTATGAGTATCGATGTTTGGATAGTATTAAGAGAAATAAATCACCCAGAAAATTATAAAAACTTCTATTTCCAGACCTCTTCTCTTAGTCGGGCATTTTCGAGTCTCAAATGATGCTCATCAAAGGACATCTCTCCTATTGCAGTCGGGCCACCGCAATTGGGACACGAGGCATTGCTTAGAGCGTCTCTATACCTCATGTTATCAGCCCGAAGCTTGTCATTTTCGGTTCTAAGTTGTGTGTTTTCATGGCGCTCATGTTGAGTCTGAGACAAATTTGTGGAATGAACAAGAAATTAAAATTGAAACTGGGAAAAAATAAAAGAAAGAACAATAAAAGAAGGTTGACTTATATATTTACACCCACGTCTTTCCTTCAAAGAAGACGAAGATTAATTTGTAACGGTAGTTTGTATTTGTAAAAGCACATACGGGTCAAGATTACAGAACACGTTTTCACCTTCATTTGGGTGCGCTTGTTTTGGAACCAAAATTTGACTTGCAACGGCTCTAACCCTAATTCACGGCTCAGTTCTTTCCTTTGCTTGTCATCAGGGTGTGGACACTCCTTGAAGAAACTAAAATGACGGGAAAAAACAGAGAAGAAAACCAGAAAAGGAATCAAAGGAAAGAAACTAGGTTTTTCAGAAGTACGTTGATCAAAACGACGAACTAGAAGTTTGAACAGCTTGTAAAGGTATATAGTACTGGAGCTTACGCTTCCATTTCCTGGATCTGGATCTGAGTATGGCGGTGGTAGCGCTTCTTTTTTGGTCGTGGATCTTGGTCGTCACCGGAGGCACCTTCATGATTTTCGCTGCCGGATTTAGTGCCACTGTCGAAGTCATCATCTCGGATGCGGGCAATCTCACTCTCGGATGTGTTTTGAGTCATGTCTAGTTGCTGGAGCTGACCGTCCATCATGTTAGGCTGGAACATATCTACAGATCTTTAAGATTCCGAAGGCTTATGGGTTTTCAATCTAACAACAGAATGGAAATTTTCCGCTCAAAAGAAACGAAAAGCCACATTTCTCGACATATATATACATAATAGTACAAATTTGGTGTTTGCAGAGCAAAACCCATGTTTAATTGCAGAGGCTTTCAGCATATATTTTCTAATATTGGGAAGGAATTTTTCTACAAATAGCACAAATCTCCAAAATAACATAATTTTTATTTTTTTTTTTTTTTTAAGAAAAGAGGGTTAGATAATCGAAGATCGAGTACTCGGGAAAGAAATGAAAAATGGAGAGCGTTGCAGAAACTGGCTGGGAAATGAACATTAATAAGTATAATAAAAAGGAAAATCGTGATTAATTAATCAAAAATTTAAAAGGGAGGATCGATTGACTGAAACAAGATTAAAAAAATTAGCCCTTTAAAACACAGGATTTAAAGAGCAAGATGATGAGAGAATTTATGCCACTGACCTGACTAAGGGTAAGCCCTGAGGATGATCCAAACCCACCGACAGTCCCGTTCCTCCCAATCATGGACGGCATGTTTCTCGCAGGAACCATAATCCCGGCAGGCATATTTTTCAACCAAGGAGACGGCCTGACGAAGTGTATAAATATATAGCTGTTACACACTTGGGATATATATGTGGATTGTGTTTCTTGGGGCTTCTTTGAGAGGTGTTTGAAAGGCGCGTATATCTCTTTCCTAGATTCTCTGGCAGTGGTCTGAGAAAAGAAAACGGAATTTCACAAAGTTAATGAAGAGGTAAAGCTGACTTGAGGTTTCTTGGTCTTAGAAAAGAGATAAAAAGGTCTCATGCCTATCTATTTGCTACGTGAAAACCAAAAAAGGAAGAAAACAATTATACCGAGAAAGATAGGGTTGACAAATCTTATACGCCTTTTGAGAGAGAAGACCAAAATAACTGTACTTAAAAGCCGAATGAAAAATACATAACGCCCACGAAGATCTCAAACTCGGAGAATCCAATTCAATCGGCCTTCTCAGTTTCTATATCTCTTTCACACCAACGTCGTTTCCCTTTCTTTTTCTTCAACCCTATCCGCAGCAAGAGAAAACGTGAAAATAAGAATTAATGTAAGAAGTATTTGCAAAAGAGAAGGCGTAGATTATCAGTAATAATTAGTGCATAAAAGATGGATTTTGGAGACACATATGGTGAAAGCTTTTCTGCTATTTTTGGGGCTTGGCTTCATACATAGAAAAAAAAAAAGGCCTAAAAAAAGAGAACTGCACTGATATGTATGCACACAAAAACTCCACTTACGGCCACTGGAAGAACATTCAGAACCCAAGGAAAGAAGGGGCAAAAGGGAAGGGGTCAGATCTGTTTTGAGGTTAACTCGCTGAAGGGAGACCACCGTTTGGGGTTACAAAAGTGGTTTAATTTATAAGAGAAGAAGAGAAAGGGAACAGACTATATGAAGAGGATAGAGATAGAGTTTTTTGGAGCAGGAAATGGAGAAGTGGAGGAAAGGAAGGAGGGAAAGGGGAAGAAGATGGAGAAAAATTTGGCAGCGAGGAGTAATTGCCGAGCGTATTGAGAGGGTGCAATTGCATTTAATGGTGGGAGGAAGAGGTGTAATTGATGAGAGAGAGAGAGTGAGAGAGAGTATTTTTGCTGTTTAATTTTATTTTCTCCCTACAACAACAGTGAATGATGCAACGAATGACGGCTACCAGACTCCATAAGTTTTTGCCAATGCCTCTAATGCCATTACAATTCAACGTTACTTCTCAACATTTTTTGCTATACATACTATCTTTTCTTTGTCCATCGTCTGGAAACAATTAGCAACAAAATTATCAAGCCAAAATCGATGTACGTAGTACTTGGCTAGCTAGGAGGAGAACTGAACTCATTGCACAAAATACACATCAACCAGCTAGAAATAAATATATCAATACAACAGGAGTGCCCCAACAAATTCATCAATTCAACAATTAAAGAGCAAACGAAAGAAAACATCGAGTGGCGAAATGCATGGCTGTAACTAGCCAGTAATTAATTTCAATGATCCTGCATTTCTCCAGCTGTCTTGATGTTGGATTAATGGTCGTCTTGACCCTTGAGTTATTTTTAAGCTACCTTAATCAAAGTACTAACACTAGTGCTTACCAGCAAGGGCGAAACTAAAATTTATTATTTGGGAAGATAATTGACAAAGTATGTAGTATATGTGCATATATGTAATGCGTATTTTTTACACTTAACTATATAAAAAATAATAATTTTACATCATAAAATTATATAAAAAAGATACATGTCTATAAATTATTTTAAAAAATAATTTTCCTTAAAATCTCTATAGTTTGCTAGAGATTGTTAAAAAAAAAATGAAATAATATCAACTCAGGATTTTTCCTTCAAATTGGACTCGATAATCATATTTTTTATGAGATAAAATTCATTTGTTAGGTTTATTGATTAGTAGTAGTTGAAGATTTGTGTGTCAGTGAAGTGAAAAGTTAAAAGTAGGGCTACATGCAGGTAACATGAGTATTGGAATTTGAGGGGGAAAATTTCAATAAAATTTTTAGAAGTCCGAGTATTGGGGAGACAATTTCAATTATATAATGAAAAATTATAATTTTATATACTCTATTAATTTTTTTAAAAAATATTGGGCGTGCTACATTATAGATTGTTCCGCCCCTGCTCCATGTACAAGGTGATCATTAATTTTATATATATATATATATAGTACATATTAAATTTCAGGCATTTCCAACTCTAGATTGAGACATCAAATTTTTTTTCACTAAAGTGACATTTATCAATGAAATTATTCAATTTTGTCACCAAAAAAAAAAAAAAAGAATCGCTGAATCTGATGCATATTATCATGTTGTAATGTATGATTCTTTGGGCATTGCAAAGTCATATAATTTCTCTCTATAGCTAGCTAACTAGATTAATATCACAAAGTTCATATATAATTGTATGTTTTGCATGACCTATATACTTCTAATTATATATATATATATATGTGTGTGTGTGTGTGTCTGTGTGTCTGGGTGTCTATGTACATACATATATATGGTGCAAATTAATACGTACATGAGCATGATTAATTTATTAATTAAAGCATTTTTTTTTATAATTAGGAAGGGGGACCATTCTTCCAAATTTATTTATTAACTTTTATTAGAGGTCAATTTGCACTCTCGTTTTAGAAAGGCTTCGACGAATCCAGAGAAGGAAACAAACCCCTCCCTGCTTGCCATTTCAAGCCAAAGATCACCATTGGAGGGGGAGGAGTGGGAGGAGTGGGCGCCTCGGCTCTCCCTCTCCTCTTTCCCTTTCCCCCGCCCCTTGTATTTTTCTCTGCTTTTGTTGTGTTTTTCTTTGCTCTATTTCTGTTCAAGTATGGTTTCTTTGGTGATCTTCGGCGGCGATGGGCTACCACATGCCTCACCACAAGCTTCGTCCGACATCGATCTCCCAACTGTCCAAAGCTCTCACCTTTTAGAAGTAGCGACTACAATACACGCATGGGATGGGTCGGTGTGTGTGGATCTACTGGCCTTCAACCAAAGCATACGATGCCACCATGTACGTTGTCTAGGGGGCCTGCGATGGCCAGGACCTTAAGGGTTTGAACTGGTCATCTCTAGTGTGTCGCATGTAGAACACGCGCCACACAGCCATGCTTGTACGTGTTCTATTTATCTGTATTTTTTGTTGAATGTTTTGTGTCGTCTTTTATTTTGTGTTGTGGTTTGTATTATATATTAATAAACAGAAAACGATTATTCCTTTGTTTGTCCCACCTCTCCTTTGGAAGATGGTGGTATTGATCTTCTCTCCTCTTTTGAAAGTTGATGGTGGGCATTGTTTGTGTTATTCTGCATGTTTTATAGAGAGTTATACTCTCCGATAACTCAAGATGAAAATCTCTAATATTGTTGTCATTTGAGAGTAAATAGAGGTTAAGACAATGTCTAATACAAGAAATTTGTGTGCGGGAGTACGCCAATATGTTTGTCTAGTTTGACTTGTAAATCTAGGAGTTTATCCTATTTATCAGGTCACAATTGTAACCTCATTTTATTGAAATGAAAGGTAATCTTTTCTATCAAAAAAAAAAAATTACACTTAACTTTTGGCTAAGAAATACCATATACAAAGATATAATATTATTAGAATTCGGTGATACAAAAATCGAAAACCATCTAGTCCTTATAAAGCTCAATGAAATATATAATATTCATACTTTAATTTGCTTAGAATAAATTTGTGCGTGAAATATAAGAACTTTTCTCCTTAGGAAAAAGAAAAGAAAAGATGTTTTTCTAGAAAACGCTCGATCCATCCCCATATATATCAGGTGACCATAGATTTGTTAGTTCAAGATTCACTATAATAAAATTGAGCATTTCTGACAAATTATTTTAGACAAAAATGACTATTTTTAACAAGATCGAATAAAAACTTATTTTTATAAAAAATAATTATTTTGAAAAGAAATAATCAATAATAAATGAACATCCAATATTGCAGGATATGGTCAAACAATTTACTGTGTAGGAGTATCGTTATTTGTCTGTATAACGTGATAAAAAAAATATATATACATTAATTGATGGAAGTCGTGGAGGTATAGAAATTATATATATGTATATATGGCTAGTACCGTAAACAAATAACCTGGCCAGCCTCTATATATTATCAAATAATTGATAAGCAATTACTAAGAAATAATATTTTTTGAATTAAATGAACCCATAAATTAATTAATTATGACATCTTCATTAGCGATTCATATATGAATTTTGCTGTCAATTATATATATATATATATATATATATATATATATACACACACACATAATATGGAGAAAGAGTGGAAGAATTATTTATGGTCAGTCATAAATAAGGAAGAAAATGAGAAGGATAACCTTAACCAATATTATTTTTCCAAATCATGTAATGCATTTATTAGTGGGGATCAGAGAAAGTTGACATATATTAATATATAGTCTGATCGATATGTGACACTATGTTGTGACTTCATTTTGTTTTTGTTCTTTTGTTTTTTTCAGCAACACTGTGCTGTGACTTGGGACAGTGACAACCGATGACAATATGCATGTAATAAATCTCAATTTTAGAGAAAAGTGTATAATCCCCATTGACCTGGCCTTCCATATAATGGTCGACCCATTTTCCACACATGAATATTCTGTGTTAGGGAGCGTTGAAAATTGGCAATATCATAAGCACAAACTAGAACATAATGATTTTCACAAGTCAGCTCATGAATTACTTACGTTAATTATACATATACATATACATACACACACACACACACACACACACATATATATATATATATTGGGAAACGTTTATATATATACTACGTGTGTGTATATAATTGCGACAAATTAATGTTGACTTTTCCTTTTTTACAAGTTCAAGCACAACTAGCAGTCACATATATGCCACAAAAATTGACAAAATTCATATATACATGCATTTTCCGTGGGAAAAAAAGTTGTCTTTTGAAAAAAATAAATATTTTCTGTGGGAAAAAAAGTTATAAATCTATCCGAATTAAGTCTCAAATATTTTCCAGAGAATAAAGATCATACACCCTGCTTTTTATAACAAACTACAAAACTCCACTACCACTAATAAACTAATCCAAAGTTTTCTATGATTTTGAAGAATACTGCTGCAATTAAGGGCGAAACTAGGATTTAGTGTTTGGGGAGCGATGTGTGAGAATAAAATTATATAAATAAAATATATGTTTATAAATCATCTTATAAGATAAATTTTTTTAAGATTTTTGTAATTTGCTAACTATAGACCATTACAAACAGAAAGAAAATGAAATTATTGTTCTTGCTTTCGATGGTGTATGAGGAAATTAAAAACAAGTAAAGGAAAAAAAAAATATTGGGAGAATAATTTTAATAAAAATTTTGAAAAATTGAGTATTGTGAGGGACAATTTTAAATATATAAAAAAAAATTATTTTTTTACATACTAAATTAATATTTTTAAAAAATTTGGGGGGCAAAAGTCCCCCAAAGGCACGAGTGGTTCGACTGCAACCGTATTTAATGCATTCTGCTGCAGGTTATTATACAATGGAGACGAAAGCATGGAAAGGGAAAGGGGCGGAAAGAGATCAGACTTCAGATCAGTGTAATTATTAGATGAATATGAAGCTTGGTGAATTAGGGTTTTAATGATTTCCTTGAGGAAGACTAGGGTTCCCTCGATCAAGGTACTCTTCTCACGTACCAATGGAGCCCAACCCAGAACCAAGGGCCTCTCTCTATCTCTATCTCTCTCTCTCTCTGTGCCATTAAATGAAACTGTGTAGCAGGGACTGTGCATGGCATACAAACATTTACTACGTTCATGCCGGTCTTGCATATCCGCTCGGAACTCGCATACCTAATTACTTCAGTTGAAATAATATTTTATTTATTAAATGTTTTGTGAGGGTAAATAATGAAGACAGATAGAGACTCACACAATCTTTTGAGTGATGGGACCCATTCGAAATATGTGATCACAGACTATGTACGCGTGGATCCCACTTCGCCGGCGCGTTAAGGAGCGTGGCGGGCTGGTTCCTGTGAATATAAATATGTACAGTAACAAAGTTTCGAAATTATCTTTTTAGGGATGCTCTTTAAGGCAGACGGGGCCCGCATTGGGTTTTTTTATTTTCACTTTTCCCCAATCACTGTTCACACCGTATATAATCAATGTCTCGCGGATATATATACGGGAGACTATGGTAAGCCAGGACGGAACTTCAAATAACACGTGAATTCCATCTCTCTTATTGGTCCGTCTGGATGGCATTAATGTCAAGTATATCCCATGACAAGTTGGCTTTTTTTAACTTCCTTTTTTATGGGCCTAAGGATTAATCTATCCAACGCGCGTATTCACTTCTCGATTTAATAAATTTCATCAAACTGAAACGATCCAGTCCCTCGTCGCTCTCGAAATAACCCTAGAAAACCCCTCTCGTCGGCGCTAAAATTAGAGGGAGGGTGGGAGCTCTCGACTCTGCCTTCCCTCCCCCTCCCCCTCCCCCCTTCCCTCCTTCACCCCTGTGGAGTATGAAGCTTTTCGATTTTGGTATCGTTTCCTTTTATTTTGCTTTTTTAGGTTTCGCTCGGAGATGGTTGCAGACATGATTTTTTGGTGGCCTGCGGCCTACACGCATACCACAGATGGGACCCTTAGGCGCCAATCCATCAACCTTCCGAAGGGCTCGCCATAAGATTCGGCGTGTCACTACAAGAAAATTAGTCTGTTGTGGCATTTTTATAGCAGCTAGATAGATTATTTGAGACATAAAAATGTCACAACTGCTTATTTGGTTGCTATAAAAATGTCACAACAATCCAATTTTCTTATAGTGTGTGGCTTGCTACTCGCGGTCGCATGGATTCAAATTCACACGCCATCCCTAATGCGACCTGTCGTCATCTTACTCAACCTTTCTTGGTGTTGCCCCCCCTCGAAAGTGAGGGGTTTGCCGGTCCAACCACCCCATCGTGGCGCATGTTTTCCGCGGGTCACTACACCCGTGTCTTACCAAAGCCTTTTTTTGGTGTTTGTTTCTTTTGCTTTCTTTTATTTGTTGTCAGCGTTGGCTAGGTTCTGTTGGTTTTTTGTTGTTAGCTTTGGCTAGTCTTTGTTGGTGTTGTTTTGGTTTAATGTTGTTTGTGTTTTGCTTTGTTTTGGTTAGTAATAAGATGGAATAGGCTTAATCCTATACTTTCCTCCCCTCTTTTAGAGGATGGAGGTGGTGACACTCTCCCCCTCTTCGGAAGGTGGAGATATTTATATTTGTTTTTCAAAGTATCACTCTCTCAGATAAACCAACAGTTTTTTTGTTGGCTGTGTCATTTGAGATTGCTTAGAAATTAGACAATGCCCGCCACTTAGTGTGCGGAGACGCACAGATCCGAGTTTAGTTTAACTTATAATATGAGTTTTGTCCTGTAACTACCAGTTACAGATATAATTTCATTTCTTAATGGAATGCAATGCAGTCTTTCTATCAAAAAAATAATAACAAATTTCACGCAAACAAGGAATAAATTAAAATTGGGAAAAATACAATAAGAGAAAATATTTATACAATTGTGAATTGGGTAATCACCGCAAAATTATTTTAAGAAAAAGTGAATGAAATATTAGATCTACATGAAAAAAATTAATTTTTTAATAGTGGACTCCATTCTTTTTTAAAGCGGTTATGCGACGTTTACGCACCTCACGATTTCATGTAAAATTACTCATACACTAAACTTTGTCCAATGATGCGTTTCTTTTATGATCTCTGCGCTAGATTTTAAATTCAAGACTCAATTATTAATGGTCTTTCGTAGAATTAAACTAAGCCATAAAGTCATGTATTTGTAGTATTTGTATTAATATGCATAATAATCACTTTGTATTTAAAAGATAGCTAAGAGCTAGAAGTATTATAATTACAAAAAAGTTTCACAAAAGTATAGTATATATTGGTTGTAATATATGTTAGATCTAGTTAGTATTTCGTAATAAAAGTGATTTTACAATTTAATATACCACATCAAGTCATGTGTAATTTATTTATTTTTTGATGTGATCACGTACCAATATTTATGAGTTCACTTTTACAAAATTCTTTTTGGACCAAAACATTTCTCAATTATAATTAATTAACATATTTTTTTTACAAATACATTTATACATACATATATTTATAAATATATAAATATATATATACATATAATTACAATAATCTATTTGAGAAAGAAACAAAACTCATCCTCAGTACCAATGGGCATGCATATTTCCGATGATAATTCCATAGCTAGTCAATAATCATCGAAAATAAGCGATCGAAGACAGATGCAATTTTCGTGAAGGCCGGTTAAACCCAACATGAAAGCCTAGAAACTTCATTACGTGGCGTTGAGACAATTAAATTAAGTTTTCTAAGATCCAAACGTTTCCTTAATTAAATATTGCATATATCCTTTTATTTTTTATTTTTTAAAAGTTTCGTATATATAATTAATACACATGCTATATGCATATATATATATATATATATATGCTGGTGGCATATAGAATGCCTTCTAAGATCCAGCGTTTCCTTAAATATATATATATATATATAGTTTTTTTAAAATGTAAAAATATAGGTAATTAGCTCTTTAATGTGGTTCACGAGCAATTAGAATCTATATATAGAGGAAAATGATCAAGAGAAAGATATCATATTGTTTAAAAAGTTTACAATAAATTTTCAGTTTATTGTGAGAAGCATTAAATTGATAATTTGAAAGCCAAGCTAGCTGTTGACTTGATTATTTCATGCATGCGTACGTCTTCGTTGAAAAAGTTTTCATGTTAGCTTCTGTCGAGTTCTGTACGTACTGGTTAGGAATTAGCTTTAAAAGTTGACTATATAATTAGGGTTTACTTTGATTTGTTCTCTTCTTGATCTGGTCTATAAATGACTGCCGTTGGGTCTTGATTTCCCCCATTGAGACCAAAACCAGACTTTATAGGAGATCTGAGATCATGCATGGGAATGTCAACAGGGGCTGGCTAGGGGTCACAGCCACAACCTGCCCGAGAAGATAGATATAGTCAAACGACGACAAAGGGTCCACGTACGGGTCGACCTTATCATCAATATCAGTTAAAGGTTGCCTCTTAAAAGTTTCGTGTTTGAAAAACTTAGCTAAGTAGCAGATGATCATATGCATGCAGGAAGAGGAACCGCGCCCATTTCAATGTGAGATCGATGGCAGCTCATCATTCAGAATGGGCCCAACTTAATTATTTTTGTCCACTCGTTCTCTCTGCAAGCTGTTGGGAGTGTCCAACACCGCATGACATTATCAAACCGGTTTTGATACCTCTTTATGATTCAAAGACGACATGCTAGCTAGAATTTAAATTTACATCATAATCTAAAAAAATTAGTGTAGCCTTTTTTTCTTTTTCTTGGCATTTGACAATACATAAATGCTAGTTATATTATAGAATATCAACAATATAAGGAGTGCGATAGAATCCAAGGTACAAATAATAAACAAAAATGCAACTAAGAGTTATAAGCCATGTTAATTACTAATTGTGCAGCTCATTTGATGAGTACTTCTAGGAAATGGCAAAATACATATAAGATGGCGTGAAGGTAAAATCTCAAATTTGCTCTCAAATTTGCCAGAGTCAAATCATGAGCCCATATAAGATGGTGCATAGCTTTTAGATACCTGTGAGAGTGACCATATTAATAAAATTCTGCTACGGGTAGTCATTCTCGCGCATCCTTCGTGCACCCCCGACTGACCTGTAGGGTAATCTTGGCAATTTGAGTTGCTTTAAGGATTCCAAACTCTAGAGGCCTAATTCGTCTTCCCACTCAGCACGAACCAAGATGACAGATACACGATACCCAACCCCCTCTTATCTCCACTATTAGCACGGCTCCGCACAGGCATGGCTCTGACACTGTTACATTTGGGCATGGCTCTCTCGCCACTGGCATGTCTAGGCATGCCTCTCTCGCCCCTAGTACATCTGGGCACTTCAAATTCGGGTTTCGCAGTCATCAAAATGAGGCATTTGAAAATCTATTGTGCAACATCCCCCGATAACAATCTCTAGTTTTTTCTCTGTTGTGGTCCATTGCCATGTGATTCCCTGAGTTTTGCTCACAGACAGAGCAAAAAAGGGTGAAACCCCGATTGCACAATAAATGGCTGGCTTTTTCCTTTGTTTTGCTTTGCTTACTATTTAGGATTGTTCATGCTTCACAACAGATTGTTAGGAACCCATTTCTTATGTCGATAATGGCTATGTTAAGGGAGCATTTTTTACTATTGACTACAAGAAATTTTAGTTTTGGAGACAAAATTTGTTAGGGATAAAATAAATTGTCTCTAAAAGTGATTTTTTTAGACGAATTTTAAATTTCATTCCAAAAGTTGGACGAGTTGCAAAATTCGTTCAGACGGATAAAGATCTGTCCGAACAAGATATTTGGTGACGAAACAAATCGTGTCAAAAAATAAAAATTTGTTCAGATGGATAATTATTTGTCTGAACGGATATATTTGGAGGGAAATGTGGCGGAGAACTTGCAAGTCCGTCAGGACAAGAAATATACTGTTCGGACGGAAAATAGGTTGAAAATTAAATTTTAATTGTTCATCACCATTAATTTGTATATATATATTTTTATATTAATTTCATTTTATCATTTTCAAAATATAAAAAAATGTATCTCTATTACATATTATGATTTAGGGAGCGTTTAAAATACTTATAAATGCACAAATTAATTTTATATAATTAATTTTAAAATGTTATTTATTTTATTATTACGAATAGTAAGTAAAATAAGAAAAATAAGAAATAAACATTGTTATGAACACTAAAAATAAAAAACACATTAATTACATCCCAAAATATATAATATTGTTCGATACGACACGTAAAGTAAATACTTCATAAAAATACTCATACTATTTCAGCATCAAATCTATGTCCTCCTGTATAGATTTAATTCATATTGTTACATCATCTATCCTCCCCAGGATGCGGTCCTCAACATTTGCTATCACACCGATCACCACTCTCAACACCACACGCTCGACTACACGCTCTACCACTGCCTCCAACTGCTCCAATGTAAATCTTACAGGCTAGCTCTGAGCAGGCTAGGTAGCAGTACTAGTAATAGCGTCAGTCAACCATGGAGTCCTCGCATAGAGGTGCCCCTTACTCTTGCTGATAGATATTTTGTTGAGAGCCCCCATCTGAAGTTCCTTTTTCTCACCCACCTGCTCTGTAACTCCAGCTCGGAGTAGGAGGCCAGATATCATCAGTCTAAATGGCAGATTGTATCTACTTCCATATCATGACTCCTGTTTGATGCGGTAGAAAATATACAGCGTTAAATCGATCGGGTCCCCCCTCGCTATCCGCACTAGAAGTCATGCCTGGTCCATCTCAAAATCTATCTTGTACTTCTTTGGATCCACGTTGTACCCGACTATCAAATTCAACATTCAAAGAATGGAGTGCAGTCGACCTGTTTGATAACCTTCCTACCATTATATGCAGGAGCCTCGGGATGTCGCAGTAGCTCACGTACTTGATCGTCTGTGAGACCATCATCAGGCACGTATTCCTCATCGCTATCATCGTCTGAGCCAGCAACTAGCTCAACGGCACTCCATTATGCCAGGGGTGATGAGGATCCGGCGTTCATGTCCACCCTAGCAGATCTAGATGCTACTGTTGCGGACGGATGATGATATGCGTCCAACATGCGGGGATATCCAAATACTCTACAATCACCTGAGGAGAGAAGGTGATGATGACTCCCCGCACCATCAACACGTAATGGTGGATGTCCCTAGGTTGCTCTCCCAATGCACAATAGAACTCGTATACCATATCAGGATATGCGATCCTCTCCTACATGCAAATCGAAGCCCATCCACGATCCGTGAAGATCTGGTGGATGGTGTGTCCCTCTCACTCCAGCTCCCTGAAGTCATCCAAGGTAATATGCCGTTCTACTATAATAGACCTACAGATGAGACCTGCGAGAGTAGTGGGAGCAGAGGCAAGGATGGGAGTCGAGGCAAGTGGAGCTGTGCTGCTACTCCTAGTCATATAATCTCTCCCATGCTTTCGACCTTTGTCTGCTATTCGTATACTGTTCAACAAACAAGCGATGAAGAAGTTAGACAGGTTTTTATCACACTCAAAATAACTAAATGAAATCAAAACGTATATAAAACTATTTTGTTTGGCACTTACCCATTCAAACAGGATAGATCATCTCCTACATCTTGTTCGGACGGGGTTTATTCTCGTTCAAACATAAACCCCTGCAAAGTGAAATTCGGCCATTACTTTTTATCTACCAAATTTATTCGGACCAAATCAACGCTAGCATCATTCTTAAATGTCCGAAACAATGAATACTAAGAAAAAAAATACAAAACTACAAAAAATGGGTATTCATAACCCATTTTCAACAAATAAGAGGGGGTTAGAGGAACCATACCTTATATATTTCACTGTAGATGATGATCTCAGTGTGTTCTAGGGCGATTCTCATTCAAATAGTAGTGACTTTTGAAATCTCTCTTTCGTTGCAAAAATGAGACGTTCGGCGAGGTCTGGGTGTTATACACCCCGACACTCGATCAAACGAGTAACGTTCGAACAGTATTTATAAGAGCTCAAACGGTAAAGGTATATGTTCGGACGAAGGGGGTATCTATTTGAATGGAAATATGAGAGTTTGGGGTTTGGGATTCAAGCAATCCACTATCAGTTCAACTAGTTATGACAATATTATTATGTACCATACGACACTAATGGTATTATAAAGTATTTAGTAAAAACAAATACTAAAATTAGCCTTTATAATATATATATACTATACATAACACGAAGATAATAGTGTTATATATATAATAAGTATATACGAAGTACTTCAGCTTTGTATATATCAAGTACTTCATGTATACTAGTATAGATTAATTAGAATATAATTATTATACTATTTACACGTAGTACTTAGTTTATACTAACTAAGTACATGTTAGTTAGATTACTTAGTATATTAGTAGTATCATCACTTGTTGTTCAATACATATAACACAATAAGAAAAACATGTATTTGTAATGTTTTAATTGCAACTAGGATGATTGTTTTTGTTGAAAATAACTTTATGCAATATTTTTTCTATTTTTTGCGGCGAAATCTAAAGTCGCAAAATGTCGATTTTCTTGTAGTGTAAGTTATAATATATATTATTTAGAATAGTATCAGTAATACCATTGTAAATACATATACAATAATAATTGAACATTACCTAGTATATTAGTATTATAATACTAGTATAACTCTATAAGATGATATAATATTTTTTTATATTATTTAGTATATTAATATTAAGTATCCGTTTGAACCGCAATCTACTATTGTTCGAACGTACTTTATCTCGTAGTTTGTGTGAATAATTTGGAGGAAAAGTTTCGCGCCAGCATTCAAGGATAGTTATACGTCCTAACAGCCTTTCACTCATTTGAATCATAATTACTCAGAATATGCTTGAATAATGCGTCCGAACAGAAAACAAAGCGGCAATTTGAAATTTTCGCTTTCGGACGAATAAATTTCACATTTGAATGAAACTTCAATGATTGAAACAGTTGACTCTTCAGTTCATTTTCACGCGGGACTGAGATGTTTTTGAGAGAGGGAGACTAAGAGGGAGACTAAGTGGGAGACTTGGCATTCTTGAGAGGGAATATGTCAATTTTATTTCTCAACACTTTTTTTTGTTTATTTCTTAACTCAAAAGTGGTTGGAGATTTTTTCATCTTATGATTTTTGATTGTGAGCAATGTTGTTGAATTGGATTTGAAGTTAGAAGTGCAAAAGTTAAGGTTAGTTTTCTAATTGTTAAGGTTTAAAGATTAGAGATTTGTTTTGATATTTTGGGATGATTTTATATAGAGTTTGCATGTTGATGTCATACTTGGAGGTTTTATAATATAACATATTTCAAGCATGATTTGTTTATTTAGGCATTTGTTACTTCTGGTATTGGTTCTGGTATTATACCTGTGTGACGCCCCCAAATTTTCCTTAAAATAAACACGGGAATCGAAGCGTCAGGATGATGACAACACGGGTCACACATCCCAACGATAAGTGCCAAACATGTGTGTACACGTGACATACATAAAATATAGGTCGCAGCGGATAATAAAATCATTATCTAAGTACCAGAATTTTTAGAAATATTTTACAAACTATTTTAATATAAACTCTCCAACAGGAGATTTAATACAGTCATCCGAAATATAAATTAAACAATACATATTTTTAAAAAGGGAAAAATAAATTTCCCAAAATAACAATTTTTAACAAAAAATACACCAACGGCGGAGCCGTCTCCTCAGGCTCAGCCTCTACATAATCTGTATCCAAAAACTACGACGCCAAGATAGCATCGCAGGTAAGTACAACCCAACCAAACCAAAAGACAGAAATATACTCATACAACAACACTAAGCATGAACACTAAGCATGAACACTAGATGAATCTCAAAAGAACATATTTCTCAAAATAATTAAGATAAACACATGCCAAAATCCCATTTTAATCCACAATAAAATTCTAATAAAATCATCCATCCTTTCCCATAAAATAACATCCGCAAATCCAATCATACTGAGCATTACGTATCGCCGTCCCCGATATGATAAACACACACACCAATCATAATGGGCGTTACGTATCGCCGTCCCCATTATGATTCACACACACTCATTTCATACCGGGCGTTAAGTAACGCCGTCCCCGATATGAAATGCACACCCAATGACCATAACGGGCGTTACGTATCGCCATCCCTGTTATATCATCCACACACTATCAATCATAATGGGCGTTACGTATCGCCGTCCCCATTATGACTGACACACACACAATGACCATAATGGGTGTTACGTATCGCCGTCCCGATTATGTCATCCACACATACACGCTGATCACAACGGGCGTTACGTATCGCCGTCCCCGTTATGACTCAGCCAAAAGCCATTAAAATCCATTAAACTCAATTTAAAACCCAGTTTGTATTTCCACACATGAATATCCGAAATCATGCAAAAATTCAATTTCCAAATATTTTCATGAGCATGCGCGTAAATACACAAGGTAGACAACCATGCAGCAAATATCCAACATTTAAATAATCCAATCAACCAACAAATACCAACATCAACTAACACATAGATGTTAATACAAAAATATATTTAAATCTTAAAGCTCATTTGGAAAGTACTTACAGCGGTTAAAACGTAAATCCTTGAACAACGCCAATCTGCAGCGTTCGTAGCAGTCATCGATACGTTAGGCTAAAATGCTCAGTTTGACACCAAAATTTAGGGAGATACTCTTTGGAAGGTGGGGAATCTCATGGAGGTGATGGTGTGGCGGCACAACCACCGGATCGGGGTCAAAATGGGTGAAAATCCATTTTCGGGTTTGGGGTTGTACTGGGAAGGTGAGGCCGTGTATGAGGAAACTGAGTTAAGGGGATGACCGACTATGCGAGGGGAATCTTTTGGTGGCGGAGGTGAGATGCACGGCGGCCGGACGGCAGCGCGGCGAAGATGGATCCGTTTAAGGACCCATTTCGGATGGAGGGGTAAACGGCGGAGATGGGTGGCTTTGGGCGGTGGGTTATGCTCGCCGGAGGGTGGGGAGGCTGCTGGTAGGTCGCCGGTGCCAAGGGGTGGCCGGAAAATGCAAGGGAAGCTAAATTAGTCATTTCGGGTAGAGGGCCGTGTAAGGGCGGTGGGGTGGCCGGAGGTGACACCATCAGTGCCGTTGAACTCGCCGGCATGTGGGGGTGAGATTGGGCTGGGCGATGTCTCCGGTGGGTGACCGACGGCGACCCTGGGGGAGATGAGAGAACCGGCGAGAGGGAGAGAGAACAAGGGAGGGAAAGAAGGAGTCGCGTGGTTGGGGGGAGGAAATGCAGGGGAAGAAAGGGGAAGAAAGGGAAAAAAAAGAAAAGAAAAAGAAAAGAAAAAAAGAGAAAAAGGAAAAAGAAGAAAAAAGGGATCCAACTAGAAAAACACAATAAATTAAATAAAAGCCAGTCAAAATACTACAATTTGATATAAATAAAGTAAAATATTTAAAACACAACAATAAACCAATTTAATTTAAAGAACATTTTAAATATAAAACACTAATTAATATTTAGAAAGCACACTAAATAAAATCACATAATAAAATAAAGGAAATTAAATTTCACTCATTTAAAATAATTAACTCACATTTAAATTAATAAAGAAACAACGTAACTCAACATTTAATTATAAAAACAACATAAAACACAACCAATAATATTATTATTAAAATAAATTTAATTAATTAATACCGAGAATAAAATAACGTGTAAAAATACACGTAAGTCCAGGATCTCACATTCTCCCCCCCTTAAAAAGAATTTCTTCCTCGAAATTCGCTCGGCTGCAACTAATAAAACTCCAATAACTCACCTACTACAACACTTAATACTAACTCCAAACATTAGCACAATAATCCATTTTCCTCAAATACAAATGAATGTTATTCCATCATAACTGTATAGTCTCCAAATAATATTTCATCTCTAAGACTCCTGAGGTAGCCAATTAATCTAAACTCTACATGTACCAGAACCTTAGCACAACCTCTCAAAATTTTAATGTTAACTAATTCCATACAACAATTTGTATCACCCTAAAGTAACTCCCAAGTTTATCTTCTCAACTTAACCATCAATACATATAATTTACCTAACTAAAGAATAATTCTCCTCTAATAAGTATCATCCCAAATTTCAGGTAATCACTAATTCCTCAAAATTTACACAAGAATTGAACCTCCACCTACATTGCACTTCATCACGCTTTCGCGCGCACTCTGATAACTCGCTAAATTCATAAAAATTTAAGTTCTCATAAATTATCACTATTGAGCAAAAACTAGCTCAACACCTATTACAAGAAATCATTTGCCACATTTACAAATCCTAATGGTTTGTCATTTCACAATTCAAGCTATGCCACCCAATATTAAAGCCTAAAAATTTATAACTCCCAAACCACTAATACACTTTTCCATCATTATAACTCCTCACTCTCATCATAGATTAATTATCTAAATCTGTATTTTCTCAATCGAACCTTCATTACCTATGAGATAGAATAATCTCAAATATTTAAATTCTTATGTGACCTGAAGTCACAACTAATTCTTTAAGACACCTTAACAAATGTTGTTAATCATTAAATTCATCAAACATCAAGCTCAAATTGTCCACCCCAAATCAATTCGCCCAAAAGCCTAATATTTGGATCTCTAGAATTTATTTCCATTACATCAATTCAACCCTATCACTTAACAGGACAACTTCCATCAAGTCAAACACAAATCAAAGACAAGTACTCTCCAAAAATTTCCACACATAATTATTATATATTAATCTCTAAGCATCCACAAACATCAAAAACTTCACCAAGGAAATAATTCATCGCCTACTATCATAAGTATTACTAAGACAAATTCCATAACAATATATTAATGATCAACAATTTCACACTCACAAGAAGAGTTTATCTAAAATATACTTCCAACAATCTCCCAAAAATAAAATTAGAACTTAGAAGTTCTAGCACTCAGTGAGATCCAGCTAATACACATAAACAGCATATAAAATACCGATAAGGAAATGCAATTGCATAAATACCAACAAATTATCAAACAAATCTATCTTACAAAGATATAATAATATATTCAACCATTAAATAAAATGCAAGTAATTCACATAAATATTATATAAAAACATAAAAGGGAGAAAATGGAGAGGATATGACCGAGATGTTAGACGATATTGGCATTGGCATGTTTGGGGTTCGAGATGGAGAATGAACATCCTCACAATCTTTTGAGGAAAATGAGAACTTTTCAAGACTGTAGGAGGATGTGCAATGACAACTGTATGAGGGGTGTACCCGTCATAGCAAGTTGTCATTCACAGTGAGATTGCTACATATTAAGGCCATTGGCATGCTACTTAAGTTATTTAAAAAGGTTCTATCACAAGATAATATGGTGCCTCGTAACTTTTATGAAGCGAAGAAATTGAAGTGGGGATTGAGATTTGATTATAATATTATTTACGCCTGTAAGAATGATTGTGTACTCTTTTTGGAGTAATATGCAGAATTTGATTCATGTCCAGTATGCCACGAGTTAATATGGACATCAAATAAGTGTAATGTACCAAATAAAGTGTTGAGACATTTCTGTTGATCCCTCGACTTCAACGGTTGTTTATTTTTCGAGTGTCTGTGAAGGATATGGCTTGGCATAATACAGAAAGAGTTCAAAATGATCAACTTCTCTCACATCCGGCAAATTCCTTACATTAAACAAAATTTGATGGGGAGTATCTATGTTTTTCCGAAAAGCCTCGAAACATACGCTTCAAATTAGCAACTGATGATTTTAATTCATTCGGTAATATGAGCACTTCTCATAGTACATAGTCTGTGATATTAATGCCTTATAATTTGCCACTCTAGAAGTATATGAAGGATCTTTATTTCATGATAGCTCTATTGATCTCAAGGCTGAGGTCACCAGAAAACGACATGGACGCATATTTACAACTACTGATAGCATAGTTGAAAGAGTTGTGGGAACCAGGTGTGACTACATATGATGCGGCCTTATTGCTAGAATCCAGGATGCATGCCACAGTTTTTTGGACAATAAATGATCTTCCAGCATACGGGAACTTGTCTGAATGGAGCACAAAAGGTAAATTAGCTTCTCTTACTTGCAACAAATATACACAGTCTCAATGGTTAACATATGGAAGAAAGTTATGTTTCATGGGCCATTGTCGATGCTTACCTAATAATCATAGAAGATGTTTGAACAGGGCAATGTTTGATGGGTAGACTGACCGGAAATCATCACCGTCAATACTATCTGGCGATAATATTCTTGCACAACAACTCGAGGTTCCAGAAAATATATTTGGGAAGGACGCAAGAGCACGAAAGAGGAAATGAGATGCAGTAGAATTGAATTGGACAAAAAAAAAAGTATTTTTTTCGAGTTGCTATACTGGTTTATGTTGACACTTCGCCATAATCTAAATGTTATGTATATTGAGAAAAATATATGTGAAAATATTTTGGATACTCTGATGTCAGTAGAAGGAAAGACAAAAGATACAATTAACTTCCGTAAAGATTTAAAAGAGTTGAGAATAAGACTGGAGTTGCATTTACAAGATAATGAGTTTCAAGCCTACATGCTTCTTGGATGGTATACACTATCAAGCAATGAGAGAAAAAAAATTTGTAACTGGTTATTGCCAATCAAATTACCTGATGGGTATGCTTTGAACATGTCAAAATGTGTGTGAACACATGATTGGAAGATAATTGGTTTTAAAATTCACGACTGTCATGTATTTTTACAGCATTTGTTGGCAATTGGTATGCATGGAAAGCTTACTCGAGATGCTCGTATAGCTCTCACAGAATTAGGGGCATTTTTCAGAAGCATTTGTAATAGGACGTTATAAGTTAACGCATTATTAAAAATGGAGACCGACATCGTAGTGATATTGTGTAAACCATAGGGTTTGGTGCACTCGCATGTAGTCCAAATAAGAGGGCTATCAAATATTTGATATGTTTGGTATGTGGATATAGATTTCACACACGTGATAGAGAACGATATAGAAAAACTCAGAATTATGCGGTTGCAATCGAAAGGAGTGATGGAAATGATAACATTGACTTCTACGGAGTTGTAGAAGATATTATAGGCTTAATGTATGTAGGGGTTATATTGCTTGTGTTTAGATATACTTGGTGGGATGTTTCAAATCCTAGGTTGGGAGTACGTAAAGATGAAAATTTTATCAGTGTGAATACATCTCGGAGCTGATACGCGGATGATCCTCTCATTTTAGCCTGCCAGGCGAATTAAGTTTTTTATTTAGATGATTTTGAATATGGGAACCCGTGGCGAGTGGTTAAAAAGTTAGCACCAAGAAATGTATATGATTATATTCCAAAGGCAAACGAACCACATGAAGAATTTGATGGTATGACAAATGATGAAGCATATCAAGAAAACGAACCAGGGATCAATATATTTGTTGACCTAAGTCAATATGACATGGTCTCGATCTGTAAGGAAGACGTTCCACCGAAAGTGGTTGAGGGTGGAATGTCAGAAGACCATGAATCTACTGACGTGTCTAGTGAGAATGAAGGGGACTGGTTCAGCAAAACTAGTAGTGAATGAATTAAAATACCTGTGTAAGTATAAATTTTATAAATATCAACAACATTTATCTGGTGATATATTTAATTTATTACAATTTTAAATAGATATGTCTCCCAAATGCAAAGCAGTTCATGCACCATCCTCACCCCCACCCATTATCGACTCTCCTGCACGTGATTCACTGGCCAACAATAGTGCTAGCATCACCAGACCTAGCGCTAGATATTTTGTCAAATTATGGTATTTAACACATGATTTAATATATATTTACCAAATTGTATATATATGTTCTAATTGCTATACATTTGGTTTTGTATGCCAGCTCCGAGGGCGAGACATTACAAGGGGTGTCTGCATAGAGAAAATTAGAAAAATGGATAATATTAAAGTTAATATATTAGAAGGTCATACCGGTGGACACAGTGATTCACAATCATGATTTTCTACTTATGTTGGTGCCCTCACTCGTACTTAAGCTCTGATGTCAGCAGCTTACTGGGTTAATGTTTTCCAAGATGTGAAAGATCACATAAAAAATCATTGCATGATAATGAGCTACATCTCAAGAAACTAAGTACAAATTAAATTTAAAGCTAATTGTATTTATACTAATTACTTATAAATTTTTTTTAATGATGAGTTTGATCTCGATTTTAGTCGGCGGGAGTATTGAAAAGCAGTTAAGGAACTGATGTCGGGTGCATTCCGGAGGTACAAAGGTCAGTGCCATGCACATTTTGAAAAGATCGGTATTGTTGCAGAGGCGTGCCAAATCTATTTCAAACAATACCACCAGCCGAGTGGGAGAATGCTTGTGATCTGTTTGAAGATCCTGCTTATAAGATAATATCACATTTATCCTTTTTTTTAATAGAAAATGATGGATGTATTAGAATTTGAAACTTATAATCTAATTTTTTTTAGCAACGGAGTGTTATGAACAAAACAAATAGATCAAATTTAAAGATACAATATCGTACGGGTTCTCGATCTTTTCATCATTTGCACAAAAAAATTGTCAGTGCTACTAGTTCCGATCTCATATTAAAATATACACTTCTCACATTTAAATTCTAATATAGTTTTTATTTTGCAACAAGTTGAAAGTTTTAGTGACTTTGATTTAACTCATTTATATGCTAAAGCACATAAAGATCATGATGGTATTTAGACCAGTCCCGAAACTGAGATAAATTGTGCAAGTTTAAGTATATTAAGTCAAGTCTAATACAATATTCTTATTATTTATACTAATTTTAATGATTTTATTTTTATATAGGAAAAGATGAAATCTCTAAAGGATGCTACTGCAGATCCATCCAATGAATCATCTGTCAACGATGCTTAAATCCTATCTGAAGTTCTTGGACCACATTCTGGATATTTAAGGGGCTTAGGACATTGTGTGAAGCCATCTTCCAGTTCATCATTATCTTTATGGCTAGATCCAATGAAAATAAGACTAAAAAGTTAGAGGCAGCACAACTTAAGATAGAACGATTGAGGTTCAAGGAATAAGTGTTGCTAATCAGATTAGATAAAGTAGTGGAGTTAGAGACAAGAATGGAAGAGGGATTGGAGTTGAAGACCTGAGCAATATTTGAAGAATGGTAGAGGATGTCCCAAAATGCCACCACCATGATCTTAAAATTTGTTTTTTATATCAATTATACATTTATTATTCTGTTTAATAACAATATTTGAACAAATTTGATATTCAAATTACATTTTTGTTATAAGAGTAATCCTTTTTTTAATTAAATGTCAATCTCTGTAGCAGTAGCGTTTGAACAAAAAAAATACATTCGAACGGTACATTACGATTTACAAATTCGTCCAAACCAAAAGGAGTCCAGTCAAACAAAATTAATTCTAATTAATTTATTCGTTCGAACATAAATTATATGTTTGGACGCTTACCTCATTCAGACTAGACAATCTGTTTGAATCAAATATTTGTCTATTTTTTAACGATGAGTGTCAGTTCGGATAGCTGAAATTTTAGTTCGAACGGGTTTCTAAGATGAATTTTTTTTGTCTCAAATGAAAAAACTCGTCCAAATGGATCTGGACGGACAAGTGAGATTTCATCTCTAAAATATCATTTTTAGGGACAAAATTGAATTTTCATTCCTAATAACTTTTTGAGACATGCTTTTTGAGATGATTTTTTTTTTAAAAAAAAAATTTCTAAAGACTTTTTGGGACAAAATAATTTGTCTCAAAAAACTCACTCTCTTATAGTGATTTCAAGATAATAAGTACTTGATGATGCCTTTTTGATTTTTAAAACTTCGGCTTTTTCAAGGAAACTTTGATTTCCATGCTTGTTATATCTCTAGGACCTTGAGAAATGATGTCCACTACAGTAAAGGCACTTACATTTTTGGCATTTTCCTCAATGTTTATTTGGTTGAACAAAAATTTTATGATTTGCAATAGTTTGAAACATAACTCTCTAATCCTAAATAACAACTACTAATAGGGAAGTAGAAAATTGAAAAGAACAAATAATTCAGTGAAACTAGAAGATACGAGGCATTGATATGAAAGATAGGTGATTGTACTTCATCTACTCAATCGGGTGGTGAAAGAAAAAGAAGCTAGAAATGGATGCTACATTGTTGTTTTCCTACTTCAACTCAAGCTTTTTCGTTAGTGCTTTAGCATTAGAGTTAATCCTATTTCCTGATGAATCCTAGAATATATAACCAAGCTAAAAATTCAACTTGAAACATATAATTAATCCTTAAGGGTAAAAAAAAACAAATAAATTATCTTGGAAAGTTAGCATGTCATGGAATCAAATGTATTGATGGGAAATAGGCAAGGAAACAAACAACAAAGATATGAAATAAACCGTAGCGGATGCAACAATGAGAAATAAAACAGTAAACACAGAAAGAACACACAGATTTAAGTGGTTCAGCTCAAAATGAGCTTACATCCACTGTGGGGTTGGTTTCAAAGTTTCACTAGATCAAATGGAGGTTACAGAGAGAGTATCAAGAGATACTTACAACAGAGAACACTCACTTCACGTGTATACACTCGATCCTCACAAGTTTCACTTAGAATAGTGGAGAAATGGAGAAGAAAATGATCTAGGAGGAAGCACTGTTCACTGGCGCCGAAAACAGAGGCCTCTCGTTCTTCGTCTGCTGCTGCGCGAAATGCCTTCGCGATATTTATATTATGCAATCTTGCTCGAGTGAGATTTAAACTCGCTCGAGCGAGGACTTCTAGGTCAGATTCGCTCAACTAGAAATCGGACACCTGGCGCCACGTGGCATCTCGCTCCAGCGGGAGGTCGAGCGAGGGTCGAGCGAAGTCACTGCCTGAACCTCGCTCGAGCTGGAGGTCGAGAGAGGGTCGAGCGAAGTCTCGGGTTGGAGCAATTCTGGAAGTCTCGAAGTCTCGAAGTCTCGCTCGAGCGAGGGTCGAGCGAGACAGGTCTGGGCATGTATTCCTAAGCCATACTCAACATGTATCGCTATTTTGAACTCAAAAGTTCATGGTTTTGGATGTATATCAGCCACTCCAGCTTCACTTTCAGTTTTACTCACTTTCCATTCAAGCATCAATTCCCTCAATGTCCATCTTGCAAGCCTGCTGAAGTGTTTT
This sequence comes from Platycarya longipes, assembly GCA_036559045.1. Classification (NCBI taxonomy): domain Eukaryota; kingdom Viridiplantae; phylum Streptophyta; class Magnoliopsida; order Fagales; family Juglandaceae; genus Platycarya; species Platycarya longipes. The sequence goes on along the minus strand of CM071792.1, from coordinate 13,580,247 downwards.
TCTTTTTTCATAAGTATTGTCTAGATGGAGAAAGGTAAATAGCACACATCTTTGTTAACACCTACCACAAATCCACCAACAAATCCATCAAATCATTTTTTCATAACTATGCTTAAAATTCAATATAATTGTTTCAATTAATGTCTACATTTATTACGTAAGTTTTCGTTCACTCTTCAACTAATAGTAGGTTTTATGTTAGGTTTAGCATGACCCTTTTATCCACAATTCTCAACACCTTATACCACAAGTCCAACAATGTAGGTATAACATTAGAGGAGATAAAGTAGTGTTTAATGTTTAAGTCTTCAACACATTATCAATTAATGTCTACATTTCTTCTTGTTTTCTTTGCACATTATTGCTATTGTTTTATATGTTAGTTGCGATACCTATTTTATGTATTAGTTGATGTCATCACTATTTTATATGGATGTCCAAAACTATATGCATGGTATGGTTGCACAAAGCCATATGCATCATTACCATTATTTGTTCCTTGTCGTAGTTCCATCCATTTCCACTGACTAGTTAGGTGATAGATTTGTTCTTTAAGTGATGTGGTCGTTTCTATTCATGCTTATGTTGATTTACACATAGTTTTTTATTGTTGTAAACTACAAGGCAATCTTGTAACTCTATTTCACTCTTGAACTACTCTTATAGTTTCCATAAACTTTGCAAGTTCTAGACACGTCGAAGAAATTTAAGACCCTACACCTTACTCTGGGGAGGTCGAGAATATGTCTACACCGACTATGTGTAATATTGTTGAATCCAAAGATGATGAGGTGTTTGGGACCCAAAATGTAGTACATATCGATCTTCTTGATGGTATTAAGGAGCCCAAGATGGGGGTGTTGTTTAGATCTGAAGAAGATTTAGCCTCTTATTATAAGAAATATGGGAAACAATGTGGTTTTGGGATAACGTCTCAAATGAGTAAGAAGGATGAGCATAAGAGTCTGAAATATGTCTCATGAGGTTGTGCTCGTAGTGGAAGGCAATAAATCGGACCTCAAATGTCACGAGGCCACGTCCAACATAAAAAGCTGTGTTAAGCAAAGATAAATGCTACATGATTGATGGGATGTTGAAAGTATTAACGATTCACAATACACATGGCCACAGGCTATCTCCACAAAAATCAAGATTTTTTAGCTACAATAGAGAACTGAGTGAGTTAGTAAAACGAGTGCTAGATACAAATGATAAGATTGAAATTTAGATGAATAAGAGTTTTGCCGCTTTTGTGCAAAAGTCTGGTGGGTTCACGAACGCGTTGTTCCTAGAAAAAGTTTGCAGTAATTATATCGATAAGGCACGTCACCTTCAACTTTGAAAAGATGGCATTGGAGCCCTTCATAAGTATTTTGCACGAATGCAATATAGGAATGACAGGTTTCTTTCATTGATAGATTTTGATGATGACAGTAGATTGAAGAATGTCTTTTGGTAAATGCACGAAATAGGGTAGCCTACGAATATTTTGGTGATGTCGTCATATTCGACATCATATTATACTTGACAAATAGGTATGAGATTCCCTTTATACCATTTGTGGGTGTAAACGATCAATCCTTTAGGGAGCAACATTGATCTAGTGAGGATATAAAAACATTCACATGGTCATTCTAGACTTGGTTGGACTATATGAATGGTAAAGCTCCAAATGCTATCATCACAGATCAAGATAGACTAATGAAAAATGCTATTGCTCTTGTCTTTCCAAACACTCAACATAGATTTTGTCTTTGGCATATTCTGAAGAAAGTACCTGAGAAGCTCGGTTCCTTTAATGCATACAAAATCGGGTTGAAAAGTCAGTTGCTAAAGTGTGTGTATGATTCTTAAATAATTGACGAATTTGAGAAAAGCTAGGAAGTGTTAATTATGACATACAACTTGTAGGAGAATGTCTATTTGCAGAGTTTATACATGGAGCGTACATATTGAGCACTAGTATTCCTAAAGGATGTGTTCTGCGCTTGAATGAGTACAACCCAAAAAAGCGAGAGCATGAATGCTTTCTACCATGGGTATGTTCATGTAGACAAATTTAAAAGAGTTTGTCTTTCAGTATGTAATGTATTAAGGAAGAAAATTGTGAATGAAAATGGAGCGGTCTTCCACTCATTTAATTTCACAATAGTTATGGTGTCAGTCAATCAAATTGAGAAGATATTTTAAGGATTGTACACAAACTCCAAATTTTGAGAAGTTCAGCATGAGATAATGGGCATGCTTTGTTGTCTTCCAATTTTATGCTAAAAGGATGGTATAATTGCAATATATCATGTAGAAGATGAAGTGTGTTCATAGTTTCATTAAAGAGGTTACCCATCATGTGTAATGAGACTGCGTGCCGGCCAAGTGTTCTAACAAATTGTTTGAGATGAAAGGGATCTTGTGTATACATGTATTAGTAGTATTCAAGAGAAACCGTATTCGTACTATACCAAAGAAGTACATATTGTATTGATGGATGAGAGATACATTGTGATAAAAAGTAATTATGATGTAGCGGATGCAAGACTATAAGTGAGCAAATATGTGTGTATAATAAAAGAGTGTTACGATGTGGCAACAAATGCAACGTCATGTGATGACCATGCTAAGAATATGCTTGTAAAGTTGTCTGCAATAAATGAGGTCTATCTCACCAACAAATCATCGCAACAAATACAGTGTTCCAACGTTGCAATTACTGCTATCGACACAAATACAGTTGGGAATTTGAAGAAAGTACTTAGCCCCCATGTTGTGTGAGGCAAAAGCGGGTTTCCATTTCTCCGAAAAAAATCAATGATTAAGAGAGTGTGTAAACCCACTACAAAGAAAGCTACATAGAAGAAAAAATGTAAACAGGTAACTCAATGTACCTTTGTAGCCGTTGAAAACTTGAATTTTTTTAATTGTTTGTATTAGCCATCAAAGTTTGTGTAATTATTTGTTATATGTAATATAGTGTTTTCCCTTGTCGCAGTTGCATGGAAGAGATAGCAAAGTTGTTGACAGTTGTAGGAATTTATTTGCCCAAACAATTGTTGGAAATTAAGAGAGTGCTCCCATTCAGGTAACATACTGTCAGAACCCCTTCACAAGTCACCCAAAAACAAGCCACGTAACATGGTTTGACAAGTTCAGACAAGCCCAAGGACCATAATTTGACATGCCCAGAGAGTCCCATGAACCATGCCTTCACACTGTTAGGGACAGCTCTTGACAGCTCCATGGCCATTGTTTTGACAGCCAGCGAGATTAGCGATATGCCCCGCAGCCCAGCGAGATTAGTGGCAGACCTCCAGGCCCACCAACAGCGAACCATGCACCAAGCGCACTAGTGGCCATGCCCATGCATGGGCCACCCCAGGCCAACAAGCCTAGAGCCCAAGCATCTTGCCTGGGCCATGCCAACCGCACTAGCCATGCACCAGCAATCCCAGGCAGTGTGGCCAAGTTTAATTAAGTTTTGTTTATCCTTTATGGGTCTTATTAGGAGTCTCCAACCTGTTATTTTTTCTATAAATAAGTCATTAGAAATTGAGTCTAGATATCTTTTGGCATATTTTTCCTAGAGGGTTTAGCGTGTGAATGGACTTCTTTTGTTGGTGCTTTTGCACTTAGGCATTAGGGGTACAATTCGTGAATCCCCTAAAGAGGATTACACTTTACAATTCATGAATAGGTGTAATTCAATTTATCTTTCTATTTTGTTTTTCAATCTTATGAGTAGAGATTTTTCTCACTTCTTTGTGTCAATTACTTTTACTTATTTTCATGTTTTTCATATTTTCCTTCAATTTCTTTTCCTTCAAACACTTCTAACATTCCCATCCACCATATATTCGAAAATTACTCATAGACTATGTTAGAAAATATTTTTCATCCCTCTAAACACCCTTTGGCTGAAACTTATAGCATAACTTTAGGGTTTCCTACACTTCGGAAACCCTAAACTATATTCTAACTCAACTACAACTCCTAAACTATTTCCAATTACATCTCATTATCCTTCCATCTTATTCAGATTCAAAATTTAAATCCAAAATTCAAATTCAAATCCTTACCCAATCCAAACACCTTATCCCTTACTCATATTCCAATACAAACTCTTAATCCTACCCAAACTCATATAAGACCAATCCATCTTATATCCAAATACAATAGACCTTTCCTATAACCAAAACCTAATCCCAATAGGACTCCTATAATCTAGGAATCCTAATTCCAATCCAAGTATTGACCAAAACCTATCCTAAACAACCTCTTTACATCTTAATCCCATCCAAAACACAAAACTCTAAACCTATCTTACAAATCTCAAAATCCCTTTGATCCTCCACTAAAACTCTAGTCTCCTTATACCTTATAAGTCATACACCTTTCCAAAATGACCCTAACCTATAAGCTTATCCAAAGGCCATTCCTTTACACCTTTTCCTCCTTAACCTACTGCTTAAACCACCATATCTCCTACCTATACCAAATCCCATAACCTTAGGAACTCACAAAAGCTAGAAACAAGCCATATCCAAAATATTTGACAAGCAACCTTTGGTCATCACAAGGAGACGTGCGTGGAAATGACTGTGTTGTTTAAGGACAGGTCCTAACACATATCTATCAGTGGCTTTAAATTATTTTAAGTTTTTGCTTTACAATATACTTTGATCTAATTTTTTTTTTAATCTATTGTTAGTCACTCCAAGACACTGTCGAAGTGTTGGTGTCTACTGGAACTCAATTTGGATATGCAGTGATGAAGACTCAAGAAAGTGTACTTAATCTTGATTTATTCCATCACTCTCTCTACTTTTTTTTTTTGTATTATGTTCATTTTTAATTGTTTACATTACACTCACATATGAAACTTGGAATAAATGGAACCCAATCAAATAGTTTGCCTAGCTTCTAGTTTGGCGTTGTAGAAAGTGTAATTAATCTTGATTGATTCCGTCATTGATCTCTCTAAAGTAATTAATTTTGTTATGTTATGTTCATTTTTAACTGTTTATTACATTCACAGATGCAACTTGCGATGGATGGAACCCAGTCGAATAGCTTGCCTAGAACTTAGATGCAACTTTGAAATCCATACTTGTTGTAGTGTATTTAATGTAAAAGCTGCCCAGACTTGAGATTAATGTATATACTTGCGAAGTAGAAGTAATGATGTTGACATTTTAAGTAATGTGATTGTTATATTATGTTCATTGTATATAACTTGTTTACTTTTACTTCCAGACAACTATTTATTATAGTGTGTTGAATGTATGTATTTTATATTAAGTGTTCAATGTATTAACTTCTATACTTGTATTGTGTTCATTGATATTTTGAGCTTCGCACTTGTCCTTAGGGAAAAGTTGCTTTTTGTAACAATCTTTGTTAGTGCATGAGATTTTGTTGTTTGTTAATTAAGTAAAAGAAGCTGATATAGTCTGCACAAGAAACAAATTCCATTACAACATAAAGACCACATCCATTACAAATAGATTTTATGATAAGCAAATCCTGCATATTAATATGGTACAAATAGAGACAATGTCCTTTACAACAAGATGTGTAATAGTTCACTCGCGATATACAAAGCTCCTATTACTGTGATCATATGAATTACAATAAAATTAATAAAGATAACACTCAATAGATATGAAGAAGTTTGTGTTCACGCTAGACTCCCAACTCCTTCACAATCTCTTCTTTTATTTGAAACTCTTTCTCCTTCATTAACACATCAATTTTTATTTTCAAAAGTTCTTTTTCTCTCTTCACTAGTATCTGCACGTTTGAAATAGCTGCAGTGTGGTAAGTCCTTCTTCACAATCTTTTCTATCTTTTTCAATGCTTTTCCTCCTTCATCAACAATTTAATTGTTATTTATAAAAATTCTTTTTCTCTCTCTTCACTAGTATCTACACATTTGAAATAGTTGCTGTGTGGTAACCCCAAACTATAAACAAACAAAACGATAGATATGTAAAAGTAATGAAGATTGTACAAATCCAAATGCACGTCAAAGTAATGAAGATTGTTACCACCTCTATATTGCACTTTGGACACCCAAAGAATGATTGCCCAAGATTTTTTGTCGTATTTGATGTTCTAAATGAAGTAGGCCTCCCACAAATGCATATTGGATTGTTCTTCAAAGCATGAATAATAAGAAAAGATGAAGCAACTAACGATGACAATCTATCACAAGAGAAAAGGTTATATTCGAGAACTTGATGAAAATAGCAGCCCTTGTTACAAGAGAAACTATTATGTTAGGACATTATCTAACACTTGTACAAGGCTTAGGGAATTTGTAGCCCCTATCACATATGCATGCACACTTATATTTTACTTTGATATTGTTGAAGTTTTTGAAAGTGTAATTCGAGAGGGTGAAGAGTCAAAATAAAGAAATCAGGTAGTTGCACAAAAAAAAAACTAACTACTCTATATTTGAGAATATTATCAGTAGGTTAACTATATGCTTCATACCTACCAGTTATGTCTTGCTAGAAAAGTATTCGTCATAACTGCAAGTTCATTTGTCTCTCTCTCTTTTTGCTAGGCAAATTTTAAGGGATAACTACCCTAGTTGGGTGTTTTTTTTATAGGGGGGGGGGGGGAGCGGAGGGGGCTTAACACAAACCTTGGACCACATGGTTCTCGAGGATCAGGGACTAGTGTCATTCAACCATTAGCCTCAGAACTGCAAGTTGTTTGTATGGTTTCCAATCTATAAATGTCAAATAACCCAACGTTTGGCTCTTTTTTTTTTTTTTTCTGTGGCCTTCGGATAATTGTGTTGATAATGTGTGAGTACAAGTAATTGACGCATTCGGGTGAAATGCCAAAAATAAGCAAAAAGGAAAATATTGGGAAAACCTTTCCAAGTATTAGTTGTATTGTTCTTTAGAGGGGAAAAAAAACTTACTCATATTTTTCAGCTTCCGCTATGAAGTACTAGTTAGATACCATTTTGTAAATGCATTCACATGCGCTCTCGAACTACAATAAAAAATAGGAACTTTTAACTTCAATATAGACACACTAGATTTGCATATAAAAATTGTGTTGTACCAAATCAAAGGACTAAAAAAGTATTGATGTTTGGTTAAGACAAAGATAGTTTGTAGAGATCCACATGTTATACGGCTTAAATGATGCCAATACTAAGCTTCCATATCCACAGGTTGAAGCATAAAGTTAGTCCTCTTTTTCTTTATGGATAAAAAGATATATGAGGCAAAAGATTCTTGCACACCCCGCTCCATTTTTCTTCTTCCAAGGCAAGCCCACTTGCTCCCCAAACAAATGATAATCCCTCAAAAGATGAAATAATTCTGTTTTTTAAATAATGGTTCTAACCCTTGGTTTAAAACCAGAAAAAAAGGTAATGTGATGTATACTAATATCCGGTAGATGTTGAATTTAGGACTTATCCCTCCCTTACATTCTTATGGGTTGAGAAAATGCCATTTCTTAATCGTGTGATTCTTCTCATTTCATCCTACATCTTGTGTGCATTTGTTTACCCATCGTAGCAACACCCATCCATTTCTATATCATTTCCTTATTACAACACAGGAGGGAGGATAGTAGATTTGTTCATACCTAGACATCCTAATCAACCTAAAATAAATTATAAAATCACACATATAGGAGAGAGGTGGAGAGAGAGAGACCGCAGGAGAAAACTCTACAAGCTTTAGTTTCTGTCACCGGACGGAGGAGGGCAGATGGAGTGGGTTCGCCTTCCATCATGGGATGGAGTCGATTAAGTGAGAACTGATTTATGGCATTTCCATTCATGAATGAATTGAGGGTGAGGGGGGAACTATGGGCCTCAACTTCGACAAGGGGGAATTTCGGAATGGAGGTGCCATTTCAAAAAAGGCTTTAATTTCGTCTTTCAACTTTCACCAATCTGCACCATTTCATTTAATCTCCTTACATGTCATCAAGAGTGCGTGAGGGGTGCGCGAGAATGACTACTTTTAGATTTTTCCATATTGAAAAATGAGGACTGAAGGAGAATCTCTCGATAATGGTGGATACAAATTAGTTAAGGTACATATTTGTAGATTGGAGGTGCATGGTTTTGTAGTGGAAAAAGCAATCTCAAAATTGCAAAAGAAAAGTTTAGAAAGGTGGTGGATACAAATTAATTAAGGTACATGGTAGGGAGGTGTATGGTATTGTTGTAGGAAAACATAATCTCAAAATTGCAAAAGAAAAGTTTAGAAAATCAAAAGAAATAGGAGGAACGAAAAATGTGAAAGGATAATGTAGTATGAAATCACCACTAGTTTCAGGTACTTGGAAGATTAAATCTAGAACTATAGTTAACAATGGGCTATATACGACCATGGCAACTATTGAATGAAAATCAAAAGGCCAAAATTAGATATGGGGCTTCAAACAATTCTTACAATATATTAAAACCACATAAAAAAAAGGTCATGCAAGTAATAAAGATACTTTATATGTATTGATTTGAGACAATACATAATTGAATGATTATGAAAATTTTGTGAGAGGTATAGCCAGTAAAAAAATAAATATTTCACAATTTTCACAAACTAGTTTCAATGTAAGTATCTATAAGAGTTTTTAGAAATTGGATTCAATGTAATTGTCGCACACTAATTTGGTGGACATGGACTTTTATTTATACACTGAAATTGTACATGATTTGTTATTTACATAATAAGATGTACAAATCAATTTATCAAAACAAGACAAGAAGTTATTATTTGTTAAAGTGATTTTCTTTATCCTCATCTAGTTGTTGAACTTTATCTTCATCTGGTTGTATAACGGACTTTAAGTTAGTTTCTTCTGGATGATGCATTCTAATACTCCCCAGCAATCTAATGGTAGCCTATGTATATTGAAATTGGTGCATAGGATGCTTAAGTGTGAATTTGGCAGTAGCTTTGTAAGTATATCAAGGCATTGGTCACGACTATATAAAAATTGTACTTGAAGTTGTTTAGTGGCAACCTTTTTTCTGACAAAATGATAATAATTAACAATTAAATAGGTTGCACCCATGTTGTTACAGTGTAAGATGGGGGTAGCGGTAGATAGTACACCAAGCTTGTTAAGCACATTTGGTAGCCATGTTAATTTACTTGCAGCATTAGTGACAACTCTGTACTCAGCTTTTTTCTTCGAGTTTGAGATCATTGATTATTTTCGAGAACTGTAGGAGATGAGATATGTTCCCAAAAACACACAATAGCCACTTTAATATCTACAATCATCATAACAGCCAACCCAATCCACGTCTATGAATATGATCAATTTTTTGGTTGAATTTTGCCAAATCAAAAGACCATGCATAGCATTATGGTGCCCTTCGAATAGTGAAGGATTCGCTTCTGAATGCGTGGTGAAAGGACGATGGACGTATTGGCACATACAGTTAATTGAAAAGGACACGTCAGGCATATTAGTGCCAAATATTGAAAAGATCCAATTGTGCATTGAAATAGTGTGGGATCCATGAGAATTAAATTCAAGGGTAGTAAGTTTAATGTTGGAGGCCATGAGAAACACAAACTGTTTTGCAAGGGACATGTTGCGGCGCTTAAGGATTTTGGAAAAATATTATTGTTGAGATAAAATTAGACATTCGGTGATGAACAAGTGATGAGAATGTCTTCAACATAGAACAAAATATATACTTGCAAGGCATCTATCTCGTAGATAAAGAAAATGGTCGGACATGCAACAAGTAAATCCAAGTACAAAAAGTCTATTGCAAAGTTTGGAGTACCAGGCCCATAATGTCTATCTCAAGCCATAGAGGGCATGCTGTAGCTTACAGACATGGTTAGGAATTACTTACCATTGCCTAACAGTTGTGATATTGAAACTAATCAAGAATCCAATGCAAGAATGCATATTGACATCATACTATCGAACGGGCCAACCTGCACAAAGAGCCAAAGACGAAACCAAGTGCATGGTTATAGGTTTAACAACAAGATAGTAAGTCTCGTTAAAGTCAATTCTTGATTTTTGGTGAAAACCTCTTGCAATCAAATGAGTTTTGGACCTTTCAAGCCAACCATCTAAGTTTTTCTTTATATGAAATATCCATTGTCACCCAATATTGTTCATGGTAGGAGTGGGTGGTAAAAAAGTTAAATTGATGAAAAAATGTAGATTTCATTCTTTGTTTTATATTTGTAACATGTGGTAATCAAGAAATGATATTAGGATTGGAGAGGTGGGGGGAGAACCACTCTTTTCTCGAAATTCATCAAGAGCGACATATGGTGGATATAAGAGAATCAATGAAGGATACAAAGTCCACAAAAAAGCATGTTGTCTCAAGCCAAAAAAAAGTCAATAGAACTGTGTGGGAACAAAGAAGGAAGGAGAGGCTTCCCTAGGGAACAAAATGAAAGGGAGAGTTTAAGGCAGAGAGCTTGACAGAAAAGTTATATTTATGATCCCCTCCTCAACTCTTCTTATAACTCCATCACCTAAAACGATTAAAATGCATATGAAATCTCCAAAATCACTTATAAAGCTCATTTCACTAATTATATTACAACATAACATGATTTTTTATAATAATTTTAATGCTTGCATTCATATTTTCAATGTTAAATTTTTCGAAATAATTTGACAAACTACTAAGTTTTAGTTGCTAATTATAAGGAGTTGCTAAACATTATATATTTAATCGTTATGGGAGCAACGATCAATCATGGCTGGGAGCTCGGACGACACCAGCTATTTTGTCTTTAAAATTGTTTTGTCCAATGGCTTTAATTATAGGTCTAGAAGAGAGAGGGAAATCACTGATCAATCTTTACCTTGGCCAATTGAATCACTATCACTCTTTGGAAATGATAAATGCTTCTGAGTTGAAAAAGAAAGCAAAGCTAAAACGAAGACGACAAGCAAATCGTTCTACAATATGCATGACCATCAAGCTACAAAAATTCTCACTACACCTCCTTATTTGAAACAATATAAGCTTGCTAGCTATCATGTAATTTGTATCGCTTATATAGATGTTGGCGTAGGAGGCTAAGACAATACAATCTTGTGACAAGTCTAACAAATTATAATATATACAATTCATATAAACTTATAAATATATATATATATATATACACATATATGCAAGGGGCGGGGTGGGGGAAGAACATGATAGGTTGGGCCCAACCTACCCCTTGCTCCCATGGGGTACCAGATGTAGGGCGGTGGCCTTACGACCTGCATCTAGTAGACATGGTCCACCTTGCCCTAGCATGGGTTGGGCAGATAGGGGCTAGGTGTAGGGACCTATTGCCAATTCCTAAATACAACTATTATAGCTATATTATTATTTAAAAGGTAAGTAATATTAAACTAAATTACTTACTCATGTTCCAATACAATGTTCGAATATTTTGTCACGCATTGGCACGATGAAGTAAGTGTTTGAAAGATCCTAAAAAATGAGAAAGCACGTTCGAACGAACACTTTAGTGTTGGCGCCTTCTGAATTATTGACTCATGTTCTAATACTACCTTCAAATGCTTATATGTTTCATGCCATCAACAATATATATATATATATATATATATATCACATTACAACATATTTGAGATTTTGTGTTGGTTTAGAATTTATGATAGTTTAAAAATGGTCACAAAATATAACCTTTAGTGACATTTTAGTCAAGCTGCTACTAAAGTTGGTAGATGAATCGACCAACATTCAAACATTAAGTATTATATATATGCACATTAACAATATTTTGTTGTGAGATCCAGGTTTTATGTACTTTACGTATTATTTTTAGTATTATTAATTGTTGATTTATTTCATCATTATTGTTGGTGTTTCTATTTATTTATTAATTAGATTATGTTATTTATTTTGTTACTGGCTTTTGTAAGATTCTCTTGATTTTAGTGTTTTCGGTTAATTTGTTTGCATATTAATATTAATAATTTCATTTGAATTACTATTTTTATTGTTTTTGTTTTTAATTATTATATTTTATGATTATTTAATTTGTTGTGTTTTATTTTGTTTGAATGAGCATTTTATTTTATGGGACTTTTTCGAATTGGTTCATTGATTTTAACTTATTAAATTATTAGGTCTTACTATTTTTATTTTGTTTTATTTGGTAGCTTCTTGAAGAGCTCCAAAATAATATATTTGTATAAGATTGTTTTATAAGCCTAATTTTAGTTATTTAAAATATTATGAGATTTTAATTATGTTTCAAATCTCCAATTTAAATATATGGCTTTACTCTTTTAAATAATTAGTAAGTTTCATTATTTTAATTAATGACGGGGAATATTATGTTATAAACTGAAGTTAAGTTGAAATAATATTCTATTTTAATTCTCTTGAGTGTTTTTAAGTTAAGTTGATTTTATGTGTTTTCAAATCAGTGTTTTAAGCGCATGTTTTAAGCCCAAGCCCTTCACTTTCTTCTCTCTCTTTTCTCTTTCTCTCTCCTCTCTCTTTTCTCTCACGCACACCCCCCTTTCCCCTTTTAGCAGTTTTGATTTTAACCCTCACTGCCAGTCACCCCTGGACCACCAATTGTCGGAGAGCACATCCATGCTAGCGGTGTCACCTCACGGTAGCCCCATCATGCACGTGAGCTACCCAACCCGAAATGGGTTTTCTAAGCTTCCAGCCGTCGTAGCTCTGCTGTGAGCCACCCAATGGCATCACTGCCCCCACCAATGATCTCCCCTCACTCCAACAACCATGTCTTGTCGTTGGCAGCTCTCCAAACCTCCCCATCTCCTTTGTGCAAGCTAGACCCAAAATGAATCTCTAAATGAGTTACCCATCTCGCATGGCCTATAGTTTCCATGTGTGGCCTCGACCACCACTAGTAGCCGCTTGGCATCACCGACGACCAACCCCAAGCCTCTTTGGCCCTCCCTCCTTCCCCTTGGTCAAAGCATGCAACCCCCGAAGTAGGTTTCGTGACCCACGAGTTTCAGCTAGTGCCGCCATTGTCCACCACCGTCCGGCTTCACAGCCACCTCCAATAGCCTCAATCACATCAAGCGACCACATCTCTAGCTCCACTCCTCCAACTGAACCACCACCACCTCTCACTCTCCCTAACTCTCCTCTGCACGGGTTGCACACTTTTATGTAGATCTACTACATTCTAGTGGTTGCACTACCTCACCACCACCGCTATGAGATTCTCTTTCCTTCAATAAATATTACCCTAGCTTCTGATGTCAAACCAAGCACCCTAGCCCAAACCGCCGCTAGTCATTCCAAAAGGCGATCAACGTACGATTTTACCCCACTTTGGGCATCGTGGTTCGGCGTGTGTTCGATGATCCATATTGCTCATCCAGCTGTAAGTAATCTTCCAAACTCAACTTAGGATTTAAAAGAATATTCATGCGCTAAATATTTTATTTGCAGCTTTGAAGTGTTTGCTAAACTTTTTAATAATATTAATAAAATTGGGAGTAGGTTGGTTGGGCCCGAGGCTATTAAACGAAGGACGGGATCACTCAGAATTTGGATTGATTGTGATTTATTTTGTGGAATTGATTGTTGAATTTATAAATGTTTGGTTGAATAATTTTTACTCCTGTGTTATTGTCATGCCATTCAATATTTGCTTAGCATGCATACATTGTCTTTTATTTGTTGTAATTACTTATACTGTGTTGCGATGCTGTCGTGTGTAAGTTTGTAAAGTGGTGAGGTGATTTGATCAAAGCATGTGAGTGCGTGTATATCATGATCCCAATTTGGGACGAGGCATTATTCTAGTGGAGCTCCTCTAGTCACTCAGGAGCATAATAAACTGATGTGATGTCCTTTAAATTGTCGCCGGACAACAACAGGATCAAACGAGATGGTAATGCTCTCATGTCAATTCCGTGACCCCTCTACTGGCGGGAGGTAGAGAATGTCTGGTCATGGTACACGCTGGGCGTAGTTAATTAGGCATCTCTCAATCCAAAATCACATGTACGGTCATCACCCGTGGTGTGACAAAGAGAGATAGGACATACAGATGTTCCCTAGAGGAGATCATGGTGTGTGCTTGATCATGGTGTGTGTGCTTAATAATAAATATGGAATTGTGTTGTGAGCTAGAAATTGGGTTTTTGGCGAGTTTGTTAATGCGTCCTTTCTGAAAAAGGTTAGTTGTGGATGCGTTCCTTTCTGAGAAAGGATGGTGATATGCATGTTGAGTTCCATTCTCAAAAAGGATAGTTTGGTGTGTTAATGTGTCCTTTTCGAGGAAAAGGATGGAGTTATTCTTGCTTGTGTTAATGTGTCCCTTTCGGGAAAAAGGGACAGATTCATTCTTGCATGTATTCTTGGATGCTTGTGAATTGTATTGGTTGCATGAATGTGTTTTATGTCCTAGTTGTGTTTGGTTGATTACTTGCTGAGATTTATATCCCATGTCGTGTATGTGGTCCACTTACAATTCTGTTTATCGAATCATAGTTTTTGATGCAGAGATCTAGTTTGAGCTTTGGATCGACTCTACCCAAGAAGTGAAGTTTTAGAGTGTTGTAGTTATGAGTTAAGGTTTAGTTTTCACCTTATTGGTTAGTTGGACAATCGTAATAATTTTGTAAGAAGGTTTAATTAGGGTTATAGATTTTAAATTTCTGGTACTAGAATGGATGACCTTTTATTTTTCGTTGTGAATATTTGAATTGTACATTTTATGCATACTTCACACACACATTCTTGGAACACTAAACGATGAGATGATTGACCCGTATGATGATCATTCTGGTATCGCGAGTCCCTCTAAATCCCAGGGGGAGTTAGGGACGCCATAGCTGTTATTTTTAAAATTAGTACATTCGAATGTAAACACTGATACATGAAAATGTATATAGCTTAATAGAATATTAAAGAAGATTCATGCAAATGTACTATTTTAAAATTAAACCTATATTGTCTGGTTGAACTACACTCAAATGTTTCTATTATATAGTTTGAATGTAATGTCTTATCGTGCATATGCTATTACTAATGTTTGGGCAAATCTTCATAAGGTTCGAACATTTATATATTAGAATTTAAACTTGCAAATTTAAATATCTAGATCAAAATAAATAACATAATATTAAACAGGAAGTTGTAAGCTTAAAGATTCTTCATGACAGAAATATATAAACACAAAGTATAGTAATTGATATTGTTCTTTATAAAAAGATAACAAAAAGAACATAAAATGATAAACACAAAAGTAAACATGGATCTTAGAGCTACAAGTAAACGTTGTTTATATATGTACGAAATTCGTCTAATAAGGTCGTAACCTTTTGTTTAGGATATCTAGATGATGGAAAATTAAGGGCATAATGTCTTCTACTATGCATAAAGAGACCCAATCGGTCGGTAGACATGTGCATTAACATTTACAACAATTGAATCGACCCAAGTAAAATGTGCATTCCCTATAGATCCGTCCATCGGCTTTCCATTAATACTCCTAATATGAAGAGTAATACCAGCCGCAATAAGGGTTTGTGTCACAAAATTTGGTAGAGGTCCATCCTCAGTACTTTCAGCACGCCTCTTTGTCTGTCCAACACTCCGCCAATGTGAGGTCATGTTAAATGGGCTCATCTGCTTCACTAACCACTACTCATCTCGGGGTGCCATTCCCTAATACTGTTGTTGGAATCAAGTAATGATTATCTCATTAAAAAGGTTGTCGAGGCAAATGATGACTACCTCATAGCAAATCTTCACAAATATTTGCACTGGTATATCAACTTGCATGTGATAAGCGTAGAAGAAACTATGCACGAGTCCAACTGAAGGTCACCTTTAAAAAAAAAAAAGAGTCAAGGCAACATGTACACGAATTACCTCTCCCTAGTTTTGTTAATAGCCCTAAAAAATTACACAGGTTCGACTGAAGGTCCGTAGCATAGGGTTTTTAAAAAATAAAAGTTTGGAACACACAATTTTTGTAGACAAATCTACAACAGATGCAAAACTGCACCATGAACAGTATTTCCAAATGAAATATTCATCACGCAGACACGCATGAATTATTTCAGAAAAGACTTCCGTTAATCATCACCAAAGGTTTTAATTGTTGATAGACCCAACACATCCAATCGAAGGATACCCCAAAAAAAATTTGCCGCTTGACTGAAGGTAGCCTTCTATGCCCCAAGATCTACATTTGTGGCAACTATGAGTTGTAGTATATGAAAAAATGGTAGTAACGTATTCTAGTGGAAGGAGTTCCTTAACTCAAATGGGGTGAGGTATCTCCCAGTGAGAGTGAATAAGTCCTCGTCATGGTCATCATCCTGAGGTTAAGCCCCAATTCCATCTGACGGGTTTACATCTATGCATGTCGGGTCTGCCTCACTAGGGAAAGCAAATGATCCATTTGTCCCCACATATGATGCATCCTTGACTTAATCCAATGTAGTAAATGACTCAAATACTAGAGGGATCTCGAGTAGGTCAGCGAAGATGTCCGTTGATACCTCAAACTGAATACCCTATATAGATATAGTGTGAGTATCAGTATTATATGGCATAACTTTCATCTGCATGTAAACGTCATGGGCCATGGACGAATATATCTTCCCCTTCTATGCATATATAATGGTCCACATTCTATTGATGAAGAGGGACCTCAAACTCCTCCCCTTCCAGGTCAGTCAGTCGAACTCGTTGATTAGCCATAATTGGTCAAACATCAACTTGTGACATGTTCAGGGTTCATTCCTTACACGATTTACATGCTTTGAACTAAGGAGAGATATCCTGCTAAAACAAAAAAATAGAAATAAATGATAGAGTTCATTTCATTCTAAACATATTCAAATATATGTTTGAACGTATAACTATACTTTCAAACATAGACATACATGACTGACACACCATTGTTCTAATTTCTAGGTTATATGCGAACATGAAAAATAACGTCTGAATGTAATGCAAAAGATTCAAACGAGTATGTGTCACTGTTGAAACATTAATTGTGTTACTGTTCAAACAATGACTTTTATTTGTGAATTACACTTGTACATCATTCTTATGTTAGAACTCCCAAATATAACTTTCGGGCTAAAGTCCATCACAACTCAAACAATATCTACTTTCAAATATACTTTAACCATTTGAACGACAATGATTTTATGGTTCACACATGTGGAAAACGTGCAAACATATAATGTTATCTATTTTGAAATGTTTATCTGAGGAAAGATATGGTTGAACTTATGGATATACATTTGAATGTATAAACGAGTGGATTTCAAATATGGTTAAGTTGACTTAGCCATCTTGGATTTTGCCAATCACAATATTGCTGGCCATGGGGAAATGACCAATGTACATATGAAGCATACACTCTGTATAGCCTTCTTACAATGGTCATTGTAACATCACGTTCCAATATCACGCTAGTCACATTCAAACGTGTACAATATTAAATTTTCTATAGTGCGCGTGTACGTTTGCACTCTTAGAATTAGTACGTGCAAAAGTGAATAGGCAAAGTGCAAATGTATGTACGTATTATATATATATATATATGTATGTATGTATAAAGATAACTTATTGAAGAAATTAAACCGCCCTATATTAATACCAAGTTAATTAGCTTTTATATATATATATATATATATGTAGGCCAGTATTTATGTAGTTCATTCTTATACCAAAGAAGAAAATAGAAGACAAATGATGGATAGTAGGTATTGCGGTACGTGGTGGCGGTGAGGCAAATGGAAATGATGGCGAACTGAAGCTAATTTGGAAAGGTTGATGGAAGTGTTTGTGGTGCATGGTGCATTGATGTTGCTTATGGCCTAGTAGTTCATATATCACGTAAGTCCAATTCAAAAGAACCCATCGATGCCAAAGCTTGCTCTCTCTCTCTCTCTCTCTCTCTATATATATATATATATTTATATATCAGCTAGCTAGTAGCTTCATGATCAGCGTAAGTCTTTTTTTTTTTTTTTAAGTTAGGATCCCATATCCAAGAGTGACCCCTTCTCAAATTTATTGATAACCTTTACTTTTGGCAAAGGAAAACCTTTTTTATTACAAGAAAAACACTTGGGCTTCAAATAAAGAAATGTACATCCATACCCAAGCATTTAACAACACCAACCAATAAACAAATCCGAAAGAAACAAAAACGCACCACACAAATTATAAACAATGTCAGATGCAACCAACCAAAGAACAAAGACATAACCAATACGAAAACCTTTGATGTTGTAGATAAGGAATACTAGACCTATCCAATTTTCAAATTCCTTTAAGCAAACGTGGAACCTCATCAACCCATCGCCACACCGTTGAAGAATTTCCAATAGCCAATCGAGCAAGGTAATCTGCCCCCAAATTACATTCTCTAAAAATATGCTTAACAAATAACTACATATCAGCTAGCATATCAATACTTTCATCCCAATAATCTTCCAAATACCATATACCACACATTTCTTTCTCAAACCAATTCACAATTAAAAGAGAATCTATCTCAACTTCTACTCGAGACAAGCCCAAATCTTTATAATGCCTTAGACCATGATAAATAGCAAAAAACTTTGTTGAGTTATTAGTTCCATTCCCTAGAAATCCTGTAAAAGCCAATAATAATCTTGCATCATCCTTTTGAATAATCCCACGCACTCTCGAAACACTAGGATTTCCTAAACAACTTCCATCTACATTCAATTTTACCTAACCCAAACCAGGTTTCTCCAACTAATCAACGACATTTGCTTCCATTTCAATGGCTTAAAAGGAATATCAAAAGCCTGCAAAACCGTATCATCTCCTATCTTACTTTTCTTCCCAGCACGGATTCGGAAACCAACCCAATTAAGAATTGCCGATTTGATGGACAACCATAAGGATTGAATAGATTTCTTCTTTCATTCCATCCGTGCCTTACATCTCCATATCCAAAGAGCCCAAGAAATGGTTATTGGAATGAATCCAATAAGTTGACCAGTTTAAGTCAAATTTCCATCATTTCTCTCCAAGATCTAATTATATTAAAAGGAATCCCCAGAGCTCGAGAAGCATGATACCAAATTTCGTTAGCTAAATGATTATTTGCAAGGACATGGTCTTGATCTTCTACATAGCCCACCACACAACATTCACACTTTGACACCATTAGAATACCCAATTCACTAATTCAGCTATCCATACTAAGACAATGATTCAATGCTTTCCAACAAGTAACCGAATAATTCTCAGGTAAAGCTAAATTTCACAACCAATCATTCCAAGCCATACGAGATCCCCTTATACGACAAACATCCCAAGTTGATTTCACATTAAAAATCTCCTCAGCACTTGGTTGCCATATAAGAACAACTACACCACTCTTATGGTTGCCGAGGTTCTCAATAACTTCTTCCAACTTTGTGTCACCCACTAAGTTCTTTAACAACCGAACATCTCACCCATCATTACTTCTGCAGTCTCGAATTCTCAATGTCGGCTAGCTAGAGATTAGAATCACATCAGCCAATATTCTGGGTTTTAACCATTTATCTCTTCAAAATGAGACATTTCCATCTCTAAGATGCTAAATAGAGTGATTAATCAACTTCAGTAATACAACCATAATACCATGCCAAAACAATGAACCTTTCCTCAAATCGACCAAGGAAATCTTTTAAATATTTTGCTTTAACAAAACTCAACCAATGAGAATTTTGTGTTAAGAGATTCCAAGCAAAATTCATAAATAATGACTCTTGCACTTTCTCTAGTTGCTGCAATCCAATTACCCCCGTTCCTTATTGGTTTGCAAAGCTTATGCCAAGCAACCTATTTATGTTTAGGCTTACTATCTGAACAACCCAAAAAAATTTCCAAGGATTTTGTTTAGAGAACTAACAATCTTCTTGAGAGATTTTATAATAAAAAACAAATGAACTGGAATACTATTCAATACATGCTGAAGCAATAGAAGTCTAGAGCCATTAGATCAAATCTTCAACTGCCACCCTCCTACTCGAGCTCTAATATTTCCCAACAAATTATCAGAATGTGATATTTTCCATGCGGCCACATATCAATGGAATCCCAAATATTTAATAGGAAAAACACCTTTCGAGAAAGATGTAAAATTAATATAAATTGAAGATGTACTACGTACTGACTATTGATGATCTTATTCACATGCGACATCAAATTATTACAGTAGATGGTATTAGAAATTAAGGACAATATATATATATATATATATATATATATATAGGTTTAGGCAGTAATTGATGATGATGAAGTGCATGCGCATGGCAATTATGTATTTGTTTTTTGAGGCCAAAATTAGCCGACATCCCTCTCGATTAGCTCCACTCATTTAATTTGGACCTTAATTATTTTGGTGCCATTTATGCGACAGTCTTTGTCGACTTTGCAATCACACATGATGGCGTCTGCAGTACCACTTTCGCACGTAAGATTCCCTCTCTGATGTCTCTCTCTCTCTAACGTAATAGATCATCATCTTGTGAACAATAATTCCTTGAGGTTCTTAATTACTCGTTTATTTAATGAATTATGGAATGACTTTTTTCATCAACTTATTTTAAATTTATTAATCCCGTGACACTTCGGTGACAAATCTTTAATGTATCTGATCTCAATATATATACATATATATATATATACATATATATATATATATATATATATATATATGCGCGCGCGCGTGCGCTTTCATTTTCTTTTATTTCTTTCTTTTTTTGCTTCATTGATCAGTACACTAAAGTCATGACGAGTACGACAAGTCACATGTCGATCGGGTACGTATACGAAGAGAATTTGACGGTGCGAGGATTTTGAAATTAATTAAAATGCTACCATTTATATATTGGAGTGAATTTGATCAATATATAGCTGACTTTTCAGTTTTCCCCCTCATTTTAAGTACTGTACGTATATATTGTGGGACATATAGCAACTTAAATTTGTTCAATAACATCGCCCTTTGCATGGTAAAAAGTAAAACTCGATGAAAACTAGTGAGTAAAGAAAATTTGAGTGAAAAACAAAAGAAAAAGAAAATACACTTGAAAACTAAAAGGTTGAATAACTTTCTTGCCAAAAGAAAAAAAAATACTAAAAATTAAAAAAAAAAAATTCCCAATTTGCTGGAGGAGAAAATTAGGATCAGTCCAATATTGTAGGGCGGTCGCTGCGGGATGGCCCACGGCCCGCCCCACACATGGCCAACTATTCACTTGCAATAATGACGGGGTGGCTTTGCGAGCTACTTCATATAACCAGGGGCCAAGAGGACGTTGTTCCCAATCTCTCTCTCTTTAAAAGAATGCTGCTCATTATTTTATATCATATATTTTTTATATTTTTTATTATTTTTAAATTTAAATTTTATTTTATTATTAAAACTAATTAAATTGTTCGATTTATCAGTTATAAATCACATATTTTTTTATGAAAAAAATAAAAAACTAAAATAAAATAAAATTGATGTGTTGTGTGAGAATATCAAATAGAATTATTCATAAATATATATATATATATATATATGTGTGTGTGTGTGTGTGTGTGGTGGTTGATGTGGCCGTCACCAATATCTGTGGCTTCATTTTCAATCTTGTTTGTGTTTTTTTAGCTTATTAATTTTGTATTTTTTTTTATTTGTATTATATGATATTCTTGATCTTTTGAATGAATATTTTTATTTTTCAATTGTTTGAAGGTTTTTTACTTTTGAAGTGTTTTTCTACTTTTACTTCATAATTTTTTTTCTTAATCTCTTTTTAAAAAGTTATTGATTTCTATAATGTTTGTATGTATTTATTATTTTTAACGAAGTGACTGATAATGACGTGGCGCCAAATGTCACATATGAGATTTTTATCAAATCTAATTACGTGGCACTAAATGCCACCCCTTATCTCTAAGATTATATATATATATATATTTATATTATATACAAGAATTAACATGTGTTAGAGAGGAGGGGAATTGCTTAATTACAGAAACTATCTATTAAATCATGCGCGGAATCATATATATAGAAAAAATCATTAATTTTAAAATGGATGAAAATCTAAAACAAAATTGCACGCATTGACACTAGTGCCTTCCTCGACAACCACTTAAAGCTGAATAGCAATATTTTGTGTTGTTTTCGGAAGTGGTCCCGCTGGCTCCCTCAACAACTGTTTCTTTGTTTTATTGTAACTCACTAGATAATGATGTCAAAGGCCCGGGCCCCTCTTGTACCTGTCATGGCCCCGACAGTCTCATCATATGCACACCTTGATAATTACTTGTAGCTAGCAAACCTTAGCATATAATTAAGCCACAATACTCTCTCTCTCTCTCTCTCTCTCTCTCCAAAATAAGAACCTGACTTACTCTACAGTTGTTGAAGTCATATATATATATATATATATATATATACACACATTATACATTCTTTTATATTAACAACGTGAATCCTACCTAGTGTTTACGATGCCTAAAAAACTTTTTGAGTAAATGGAGGCGTTAATTATAGCCAGATTTTGGTGAAGACAAAGTAAAAAGTATACGGAGACATGAATTCTTTAATAGAAGTGGGTGAGATTGGGTGATGTAAAAGAAAATGGAGTCTTGGCTTTCGAGACATATGGAGACTTTCTATAAAGCCATGCTAGCAAAACAGGGATAGAGACTAATGCAAATGGAGAATTCCCTAGTGGCTAGGAGTTACAATGAAAAGTATCTGAAGGGGGCTTTATTTACTGACGCAAAGCTGGGACACATGCCGGCCTCTAATATTTGGAAAAGCTTGTGGTCTATAAAAAATGTGGTGGTCTATAAAAAATGTGGTTAGAAGTGGAAAAAGGTAGAGGATTGGTAATGGAAAGAAGATTAGCATCTGGGAGGTGTAAGTGGTTGCCAGTGCCTACAACCTTTTTAATCCAATCTCCTATTAAGGTGCTAAGCGCACATGCTCGACTATGTGATCTAATAGATGAAGATAAAAGGGAGTGGAAGGTTGACTTGAGTAGCAAGGCTTTTTGTTTGGAAGAGGCAGATATTATATGTACCATCCCTATTAGTAAAATTAGGGCAAAGCACAAAGACTTTTGGGGGCTATCTAGAAATGGAAATTTTTCTGTCAGAAGCACCTACCATGCAGAAAAAAAAGAGTAAAGATTTGAATGGGCAACCTTCGACTGCAAGGGATGGAGAGGAAAAATGGTAAAACTTGTGGGCTTTAAATGTTCCATGAGAATGGAAGCACATGGTATGGAGGGCCTTAAACATACAAGGGAGAATCTTAAAAGAAGAAAGGTGCTATAAGAGGCTATGTCTCCAATATGCCAGCAGTAGGAGGAACTCATGCATAGAAGACTTTGATGCACTGTGGTTAAGGGTGGTTAGTGAGCTAGCAAAAGAAGATATATGTTGAAAAAGTGGTAGATATGGGGAAAGAGAAACTCTGTGGTCCTTGATGGTTACTTCTTAACTCCAGATTGTGTTGTTCAAATTAGAGCATTAGTCTACCCGAGTGATTTCCATGAAGTGAACAAGAAGAGAGGAAATGAAACGAAAGGAGCTGATCAACGTGCACCATATAGAAAGAAGTGGGAAGTGCTTGATGAGAACTCAATGAAAGTAAATTTCGATGCAACTATGGACTTCCCAGCTCAAAAGATGGGAATTGGTGTGGTGATTAGGGATTTTAGAGTGGATGTTTTGGAATCCTTGAGTGCACAGAAACATTTTGTGAACTCTCTTTTTGTTGCTGAATGCCATGCCTTAGGGAAACCAGTGAAGTTTTGTAGGGAGTTGGGTTTTACGAATTTTATTTTGAGGGGGATGCCAAGGTGGTGGTAGATGCAGTGAATGCAGGTTCAGATGATGATTCATGAAGAGGGCAGCTAGTGGGGGACTTGAGGTCTGCAATTGGCACCTGTCGAGGATGGTGCTTACAATTTATATATAGAGAGTGGAATGAAGTAGCACATAGTTTAGCAAAGGTGAGTATATTTTTGATAATGAATTAATGTGGAAGGAATGTGTTCCACTGAAGAGTATACAGAAAGTTGTAAATGAAAAACTTTGTAACCAATTGATCAATGAATGAAATGATTACATGATATATATTTAAAAATAAAAAATAAAGCAACGTGCATCTGTGTGTCCCTTATACTGACTTATAAATAGAGATATATTTTTAGTCTAAAAAGCTAGTGGATTAACAACATTTAAAAAGCAAGTTCAAGATTAGATATTAATTTTTACTATTAAGACTCAGTTTGTGATAGTTAACTAAGACTCTTGAGACAATTAATTAATTTCATGATCGGCAAGTTATAGGAGCTTGGTATATATAAATATAATACATATATAGTCATGTTATGGATCAAGGGGTGGAAATGAGTTGAGTTTGAGCGAATATGAATGAAAGATCAGTCTTGTTCATGTAACTTTTATTCGAATCATGCAACTCGAGTTAGAGCTCATCGAATTACATATTTTTTTTATGCTCACAACTAGCGCACTTATCTATTATTCAAATGAGCTAGCCCGGACTTGTTCACGAGCCCTTATATCATTTTGACAACAAATGTTTGTATCGTATCTTTCAATTTTATCTACAAATTTTGACAAATAAACTTTGACTTTTTATTATTAATGTCCTTTAATTCTATAATTATAGTGATTATTTGAGTTTTTAAGGTTCGACCTAAGTTTTTATACGCGTATAAAATATTTGTCTTGTTTATTTATAAGTTTATTTGCTAATCAATAATAATGTTAATTTTCTTGATCACCTGTAGGAATTAGACACCTCATGATATTCTTTGCTCATGAAAAATAGGGCGCTCCTAGAATAAATATATATCTCCACTTTTGTGCTTCTAACCCTAGCTGGCTAATTAATATGTCTATGTATGTAGGAGTGATAATATATTGCATGACTCGTTAACCCAATAAAAATATGATACGATAACAATGGGTTACAGTTTAGTCCTAACGGATTCGGGTCAAAACGGATATATTGATCCATCAAAACACAATTACTTAACGGGTTGATAGCGGATCAATCTATTTTGACTTGCGCTATGACCCATTAAGAAAGTTAAAATTATAATTATACTCTTATACCTAAAAGTAAAGTTGTTAGAATTTTAATTTTGATATTTTTATTGTTTAGATTGTAATTTTGGACTTGTAGTTAGTATTATAATTTTTATAAATATTATGATTTTCACATTTATATAAAATTATGGTAAATTTAATCAAGTCAAACGGGTTAATTTTAAACATATTCAACTTATTTATATAAAGAGGGTCAACAGATTATATTGAGTCAAGCTAACATATTTTGTAATAAATAGATTGAAATTGGTTGACATGACAAGACACGTTATGTTAACGGACTATGTTAGAATTTGAGATTTTGACACGATAAACTTAACGGGTCAGATTAGGGTTGACCTATATAGTATAATATATATGTGTTGGTATAATACGAATACAATCCGTTAACACAATTTGACATCTCTATTAACGTATATTGATCTCATTATCTCTACTTTTTTCCCATAATAGCTTGGTATTTAAAGCAGAACTATTCGTGAAACCGCGTGAGTACAGTTCCTATATATATATATATAATATATAATTATGTGTGTATGTATGTATAGTCAATTCAAAGCCTTAGTAATTTATAAGAGCATAATTATTACGCATGTACGTTAATGTTAATCGAGTGATTTATAGTACCACCAAAAATGACATCAAACTTGTTAGCTATCTAGCCTGTTTTTTTAATTTATTGCAGGAACTTTAATGTATAGAATACCCAATACATATATAAATATTAAATACAGGGATCGGGCTTTAATGTGTGGAATTAATACTTCTTTAAATGCCTCTCATTATATAGATGTTCCTGGTGGCTGATTTATTATGATAAATAACCTTATTTCTTTTATTTATTCTGTCGGAGACAGGCATTTCGTTCCCTCCGCAAATCACAACGCTTTTATTGGGGGATCGGTGATCGTGGCTTCTTGCATTTCCTAACACATTAAATGTTTAGAGCGATAATTAATGAATTTTACAATTATAATTTTCCGTATACGAAACAATATTTTATAGAAAACTTGCATATATGATCTGTATATAATATATATCTTAATTCCATATATATTTACACATACAACATATATATATTCAAATTACAATTATATATTTTATAACTTTATAATAAAATATATATTTTTAAAAATCTAATCATATCCAAATTAAGCACTACAAGATCAATACTGTTTATTTGTAAATAGTTATTTTTAACTAAAATGACTATTTTATATTAAAATAAATCTATATTTTTCATCACAAATAATCATAGTAGTCACAATTTTTTTTTTTTTTTTTTTTTTGTAATGAGTCAAAATAAAAGTAAAAACTAAGAAAACTAGTATTTATTGGGTAATTGTGTAAAAGTTATATTGAATCTTTATCGCATTAATACTAGAAGAAGTGTTTTTTTTTTTTTTTAGAAAAGAAGAAGAGAATTAATTCTAGAAACGACGTGGGATATTGGACCAAGCACATACGTTGTGCTTGTTCACTTCAAATCAAAAGTACTACATGATAATTGAACTTTGACATTAATGAAGTTGCTTGTACAGTCCACTTTAATTAATCGACTTGTGCAATGAGGTTGTGCTGTTGTGCTTTACAAGCAAAATAGATATTTGTGATTAATTATTTACGATAAAAAAAAATAATTTACGATAAAAATGAAATCGTAAAAATTACAATTGATTGTAATTTTTTTTCTTTATCGTAGTCGATTGATCTTTGCAATGAGATCAATAGGAAAGCTTGAAGAATGGCTAGTTGAGCTTATTTTCAAAACTCAGTTTTACTATTCACAACTCATTTCGTACTTTTAATTCATCTTAACCACTCATTTTAAATTATAACTTATCTCAATCACTCATTTTAATTATTATTTATAACTCGTCTCATCTAACAGACTTATTCTTCCACTTCGTAAATCAGTGAAATGGAATGTTCAATATGTAGAGTGCTCGTGTGGACTCTCTTTGAAGAAAATATTTAACCTTTTTGGTGTTAATTCTAAGGGTGACTAATAGGGGTCAGCTTTATTTTATATGGCCGGGCATCTCACTTGTCCTGCAGGACCAGTCATACTTTTCCAACGGCCCAATTTGTTTTGATCTACTCGGCCCATTCCCTTACTAATCGGGCCGAGTAGGTATTTCCTAAGCATATCTCTTTTTAGGACCAAACTTATGATTGACAAAGTCAGAAAAGATAATAATGATCTGCTATTGCATGCCAAGAGCATACTTTTAAGAAGGAAATATAGAAATGGAGCAATCCAACTCCTCGACAATAAACCCAGAAGCCAATCAACATTTTGTAAAGATTTCTAAAGTAACAATTGATACTCGAACCAAACTCCTCGAAATTAACCAATTCATGGTGAGAAAAGTTTGTATAAGAAAGAGTATAGTTAATAACAATGAATTTCCCATATTATATATATATATATACACACACATATATTATCATCCCTATAAGAAAAATGTGTTGTTTATTTCTGATTAATTATTTTTAATAAAATAATTAATTCTAATTAAAATGAGTATTTTTTTTTTAGTACTTTTAGTCACAAATACCTACTTTTTTTTTATAATAAGCATGAAAAGTCGATCGTGCAAGTTCAGTAAGCGCAACCTAATTTATCTTTTCGATTTTATAGCATTCTTAACGAAATCGTCGTTGGACATGATACGTCTCGTGAAGTCTCAAATACTTCAATGGATTGGTTGGCAGCTTGTGGGTTCCACTCTTTGATTCATGTATTGATGGTTTAATGGCAAAGGAAGGTAAATCGACAAATTCTCAACATAACAAGAGGACGTATGTAACAATTGAGTAATGGATGGGGATAGGAAGACGGATCATGCATGGCGGATTTGCAATTTTTTCTTCCGGCCATAAATCATGAGGAGAAGAGCTGAGAAACAAGTAAATTGATTTGTTCTTCAAGGAGATGCACAGGTGGTAATCAAATTAAGCAGTCCAAAGTAAAGAGGAAAAAATCTAGTATTCATGGTCATGCAAAAGCTGGCGCCTCTGAAAAGTCATGGCGAAACAGTACTGTTGGATTGAAGGACGAAGCTGTCTATACTTAAGCTTTGTACTGAATGACAAACTATGTATTGTTGATTTTTTTTTTAATATATATACATTTGGAGAGGGGGAGTTTTGAACTCCAAGCCTCCATTTTGGAGGCTAGGAGTTATGCCCATCAAGTCATAAGCCTTTTACTTGTATTGTTGATTCTTAATGCAATGGAAATTAGGCTTTGTTCAAAAATTAAAAAAAAAAAAAAAAAGTTAAATGGTCAGACAACATGTCATGGAAGCAAAAGAACGTCTAAGGTAAGAGTTTGATAGTCCTTATCATGTGCATGGATGAAGATGTGTGATCCTCACATGTTGATGATACGTTATTGTCAATGAACTGGTGAAATAACTACTTACAATCTTACAGTCAAAATTAATTATAAATAATCTTTTCGTCGTAATTAAAGAGCTACAAAAATCCGTTATTCTTGTAGTACAAGGTAGCCATGGGGCGCATGTTAAACGAAGATGGATAGAAAATCATAGACATTATAGCCTCTAAAACTTGGATGAAATTTCAGACAAACAAGCAAAAAACAATTAAGAGGGAAGAAAGAAAGAAAGAAAGGGGTGAAGATCAAAACAGTTAGGATCAAGTAGGCGGAGATGTAATACTTGAAAGAAAGGAGAGGGGGGCCCCGGAGGGTAAGGGGTGTTTCCCTTTCTAAACTGACGTTAAAAGTAATACTATAAAATATAAAAAGAAAACATAGAAATCGAAATGAAAAAGGAGAGAGGAGGATGATGAGTAAGAGACTTTGGACTATATCTTTACCATTATCAAGTGTTATTGAATACAAAGAGTAGATCATATCTATTTATAGCGAAATTACATTAAATTGAAGTAAAAATAAATATTTTGATCGTTATAAAAAATCAAATATCTTGATTTGATAATTAAAAAATCAATTAATGAAATCATTAGTTATAATAATATATATCACATCAGATTTTTTATTTGATAATATATCTAACATATTTTCTTACTTTGATATATATTAGCTCTGAGAAAGATGGCAGAGAGTTAGCTCTCTGGAGCCTCCAATAGAGGAGTTAGCTAGCTAGCATGAATTCACTTCACACCCAATCTTAATTTGTAATTAGAAGTTGTTAGTACTAGTAGTCATGTTAATCATGCAACATGCAGGGGCGGAACCATTTGGTTCCTTGGGGTGTGGTAATCTTTTAAAATATTATTTTAGTATATAGGAAAGTTTAATCTTCTCATACCTACAATCTTTTTATTAAAATTAGCCTCCTCAATGCTAAAAATACATCATTTAAAGTACAAACCGATATAAAATTAGCCCCTTATATTGCTATTGTGTAGAAAATGTGTTCATACGTTTAAACCTCTGGTCTATAGTCATTTGAGAATTTTCAACCAATAGACAACAACGATATTCATGATAGTAGCATACTGGAAGTCTGCCAAAAGCATATTGCAAATTTGCGTACATACTTGTGTCTCAAAAGCAAGTCTGCAAGTCTTCATAGCTTGCTTTCGAGAGTTTGTTTCTTTTTCAAGTTTCTACATTGGAAAAAGATTATATTTGTGTTTTATACTGAGTGCTCCTCTGTACTTTAATTTAGTGCAGAAACTCTAAAAATACTGTACATAATGCTTTGAGTTCTTTTAGCATGATTTGCTGTTATACGCAGGAATGGTTTCAAAACTTGAACCAATAAAAAATATTAAAAAATGGTTGTTTTTCGTCTCACTTCTTGTAGGCCATATATTTAGTTGACATGCAAGGAGAGATGCATATTCCCTATCAGAAATAATAATTTTTTATTTTTTATTTTTGACAAGAATCCAATTTTAATGCGATATTGATATTTGTATGTCTTAGATTTTGAGTTGGTTATTGTAGTTTTACAGATTAATTAAAAATTTGAGATATTCATTAGACATATATAAGATCATTTATAAATGTATTTTTTATATATAATTTTATAACATATAATTATTACTTTTATATATAGTAATGTATAAAAAACACATATTATTTATATTCATATATATCATATACTTTGTTGATCATCCTTCCAAATATAAAATTCTAGTTCAGCCCTGATTACATGTGTAATTAATGTGCAACGTCTTTGCTAGCAAGCTCGAGGATGCAGCTTGCAGCAACGCTACTACAAGAAAAACCAGTTTTAGCAACATTATTTTTTGTCACTACAAGTGGGTAAAAACGCCCTTACTCCTCTTCCGTGGCATTTTTGTTTGCGCCGCCCAAACGTTAACGACTACTACTGTCGGCACGCTAAAATTCCTTAACGTGGAAAATGAGAAAATGTTGATGTTGAAAAAGTATAATCGGCGAATTTCACACACCGTAAAAGTGCAGTAAAACGTCAAATTTCAATTCCCCAAAACGCAATCACGTCGTATGTAGGAAAAGGTCTTTCGTGGCTCTTACGTCCGATCAACAAACCTATTTTACCGCCGCAATAAGTCCAATTCTTAATCAAACAAGATGGCATTAAAACTTGATTTCGCGACATTTTCAAGATCGAAATGGTCGCCGCAAAAGGTCGTGATATATAAACGTTTTATATTTGCGACATTAACTAAACGCCGAAAAAACCCTGATAATCTTTTTTTCCGCATTTTAGTGGGAATAAAATATGGAGAACCAGCCTAATTAATTAGTAAGATATCCATGTACATGCCGTTTTATTGTACTATTATAAATATGTTGTAAAATTAATATTATATATATAAATTCTAAATCTATCATTAATTGCTCCAAAATCATATATACAAGTTTTAATAGTTGAGTAACTAGTTCGCATGCCCAATATTAATTCCCAACATAAGAAACATTGGAAGTCCCCTTTAAAAATGATATAACCAACTAACTGTGAAATTTGCAAAACATTATTTCCTTGAGGACCATGCATTTGCAAACATTTCAAATATACCAGGTAAAAAGTAGTAGCAAGTACCACATAAATTGTGAAAGAGTGCTAGATGCATCTTCCAGTGCACTCCACAGGTAAACAACCATATCAAATATCTTAAACATAATATTAAATAACATAATGATCCTAGTCACATGATGTACTAGTTTAATAGGCCAAGGGGGGTTCTATATATTGTTGTGCATATGTGGACCAATAAATCATATTCTTTCTTGCAGGGGTGGGTTAGATGTCCAACATCATTAGCAAACTTTCTAGAAATCGAGCAAACTTCTATTAACCAGCAATGCAGTCCATGAAGAAACCATCAAACTGTAGCAAGGACCAATGCTTATCATGTTATCATGCCTTCTATAGGCTGAGATCACATGAATAAACATGTGTTAGTTATTTTTTGTTAATTAAAATAGCCACTAAGCTTTATCTTATTCTGTAACCTTTTTCCATTCAAAGTAGTTTAAATTTCAAAAACATTAATTATACTATGAGCATTTGTATAATCTCCACAGTTTTAATGTCATTTACTTCAATCTAGCTACTGCATTTTTCGTTTCCTTACAGCCCCAATGTGCATTTACACAAGGTTTGTACATGAGTCCCTTGGCTTTTTCACCCGAGGACAAAGTTGCATGAATATCACAACAACCAACAGCCAACTTGGAAACTATAGCTGCCTTTGAAATATGTCATTCGTGAACAGACTAGCATGCCATATTTATAATCACATTCATATAATATATCTCACTTTGTGTGCAGGTTTTGTGGACATGGATTAGATAAAAAAAAAAGTGCCCAATATTGGTAGGGGAAATGAAATTACCCATTTCTAAATGTTTGAGCAGTGCTTTGCAGGAAAATCAGTACACCCTCCATTCAGGCATGCTTGCCATGTCTAATGTCACCAACATCGCCAAATACCTGATCTTCACATACTATGCCACAACCTTGTGACTGTTACCCCATGCCTCCCACGACCAATTGTAAACATAAGTTAGAACTGTAATGTGTACACTACTCTAGTTAACATGCTGTAATTAAAAAGTCAATATGAAAAAGAGCTCTTGAAAAGGAATTGTGTCTCATTTACTTACATAAGCAGTATATAACCTTAGGCTCATTAGGTACCATACATATTGATGCTTGCAATTACAACATACTTAATTCAAATTCTTCTAATTTGCTCAGCTCATTAGGTAATGGGGATTTTTCATGGATAGCTCGCACTTTTAGTACATTCATGCCTGTAAACATCTCTCATTTAACTACAATCTCAACTACATAAATCAAGCATACTAGATCTGGAGTCAGAATAGATACAGTAAAAACCAAATAAAAGAAACAAAATGTTAATTGTCAACACCACAACTATTTACCTAAAATAACCTCAGGGCTTTGTACCCATAAGTGAAAGATATGATTTTAGAATTATAAAATGGCAAAATACCTTACAACTAGGAAGCTTTATATGTTCCGATGATACAAGAAGTATATTTTCTAGCTTTAGGTCAACATGGATTAAGTGTAAATTATGCATATCTACCGGATAAGATAAATCAAAGAAAGAAGTCAAACGGAGGAAAAATAAAAATAGAACTCATTCCTGAACAAACAAAACAGGCGAAGAAATATATATTTGGGTGATTGCTTAGGTAAGATCATAAGAAAAGTAAAACAAGTAAATAAGCCAAAAGGCTATGAACTATGTACACACATGTTAAAGATTCCACACGAATAAACTCCACATGAACAAATTGATACATCAGTACTACACTTAATTTGAAAAAAAAAAATATCCATTGGCAATCCATGTGTAAATCAACAATATAATCCTCATGAATGTAAAAAAAACAAGTTCAAAAGAATCTTAAGGCTTGCATACTAACATATGCTGCAACAAAAAATAAAATACCAAATAAGAGATTGAGATAAAGAATGATCAATCAAGAAAAAAGTTTGATAGGTATCATCCATCCAAAAAAATAAGGGAGCCACCCCCATAATGAGCTAGAATTTGCATCACAAAGTTAGCACTGGTATGTACCCGAATCGGGGAGGGGCGGTGCTATGGAGGAATGTCACAAGATGCAGGCGCTACACAAAGGAATAGTGTCGCAGGGTGGCACTGGATAGAGGGAGGCGACGCGGAGTGGCACTGGGCAGAGAGGCGACACAGGGTGGCACTAATTAGGGATGAAGTGGTCTTTACAGGGTGAGGGAGAGAAGGATACACCAACGCGAGGAAAAAAGGATCAAGAAAGAGGGAGAAGAAATATAAGGACCAATTCTAAACTTATTGCTGCGATTTTAATGTCGTCGTAATAAATTTAATAACATGTAGAAATACTTATTATGATGATATAAATCACCTCAACAACCAAAAAAACACTGCCTATTATAAACATATTTATTACAACAAAAATATCGTCCTAATAAATGCCTAAAGTCACCGTAAAAAGTATATTTTTGAATTGGACCTCATCCTTTCTCACATTTGCTTATAGTTAGCAAGCAAGGAAGTAAAGAAAGATGTAGAATCTACTCAGAATGGATGCATAGAACCTTATAATTAAGGACCAATATGTAATTTGAATACGAGGGGTACTTATTTTATTAGATGACTAATTCCTCATCCTTAGTGACAACTTTTGGGCTGTGTTTGGTTCAGAAATGAAATGAGTTGAGAAGAATATAATTTATTTTTTAATATTATTGTTATTTTGGAATTTAAAAAATGTGTATTGAAATTTGAAAAATGT
Organism: Platycarya longipes; assembly: GCA_036559045.1. Classification (NCBI taxonomy): domain Eukaryota; kingdom Viridiplantae; phylum Streptophyta; class Magnoliopsida; order Fagales; family Juglandaceae; genus Platycarya; species Platycarya longipes. The sequence goes on along the minus strand of CM071792.1, from coordinate 13,546,360 downwards.
GTATTAGAAATTAAAAATATGTATAAGAATTTGTGTTTTATATGAAAAATTGAAAAAGTATAATAACAAAATGAAGATAAGTTAAAATGAGTTGAAGTGAGTCATGAATCCAAACGGAGCCAAATTTTTGTGAGATTTGTTTGGATATAGAAATGATATAGAACTATCTCTTCTCATCTTTTCTCATTTCAATTAACAGTATTATTATTATTTACAAATTATTTTAACTGATTTTATCTTATCTCATTATCTAAATAATTTATTTCATTTTATCTTACTATTCAAACAAGCCCTTGATCTCACTGCCATTGAAGAGAAACGTCGTTACAGCTCATGCGTACATAGCCAGTAGTTAGTAGTACTGCCGGCAGAACATGAGAAAGTAGCATCGAATCATGGAAACTGTGCATGCGAAGAATTTCTAGTTTACCCACTTGTCCCTCTGTTCATACTTTTGGACCTTTGGAATTATATAGGTTCTTTTCTTGCTCTCTCTCTACCTCTCTTAATCACTCCCCCGACATATACAGTTGACATAGGATGACGCCAATGATCGTTGCGCCTTACATTTCTTCGACCCATGAAATTATGTAACCCGGACTCGGAGTATGCATGCATGCATGCTTTTCTGACTTTTTTTCCAATTTATTGATGAGTGTAGTACGTACTCTTTTGAATAGAAGTTGCTAATGGCAACAAAATCAGTTCCACAAATTTATATCACATTTAACTGGGTTAGGTTTCAACTGCCCAACCAATTATTAATTAATAATAGGGTGAAATACGTCAGCCCTAACCCCATCAGTTATGAATGAGTTGAATATTGGAATAAATATCCAAGAATCCAATAACCTAGCCTAGCTAAATTTACAAAAGTATCATGCATACTGATTTTCTTTCGTAAATAATTGGAACTCTAGTAATTATAATTTATATTGCAATTTGGTTATTAGTTCGGATTGAAATTTTCTACATGCATACTGATTTTCTTTCGTAAATAATTGGACCTCTGATTTTCACGTACAATACTTCAAAGCGAGATATTTTACTAGTGTAGGTACCTCTTTCTAGGGAAAATGATTCGACCCTCATGAACTTCTTATTGAAATATGAAGATCTCAAGCAGGATAAATAAATGCATGCATTAAATGAGATCTACATGATCATGAGTTATCAATCCTAATTAGTAGGGCTGAGCCAAAAAGCCGATAACCGCCCCATTCTGACCCGATGTCGATTAAATTGGATAACAAGTAATACCTATTACCGATTCAAACCTATTTTATATTTCTTTTTTAGAACCCAACTGCCCGATTTAGAACTGATAACCCAACACCCCCTTTCCATCAGTGGCCATCGGTGCCCATTGGCGCCGTCGAAGACCATTGGTGACCATTGGCAACCGCGGCCATCAAAGACCATCAAGCATTAGCAACCATCGGCAACCATCAAGTACCATCGACGACCTCCCTATCCATTGCCCATCGATTGTGGTGGCCTTCTTGTTGAAGGTGTCTCTATGTTTTGGATCTTTGTATGGATTTTGGATCTTTGGTTCAAGTTCTAAGTGGAGGGCGATGTGGTGATTTTGTTGTTGATGGGTGGTGGTTGTTTGCGGGGGAAGGGGGCAAACGGATTCGGGGAATCGGCTAATCGAGTAATGGGTAATCGGAATATGAGAGTCCTTGATGAGTCGGGTTTAGGGGCGTAAAAAAAAGGGAAAATCAGCCCGAACCAGTCCAAACTAGATCGATTAGACCGGGTTTAAACCAATCCGGCCCGAAACCAACTTTTAGAAACACAAAATCAGTAAGATCTAGTCCGGTTTCCATTCCTTTCATTTTGAAACCAAACCAGACCGGTCCTAGTAACTATATATTTTAAATTATTTTTTAATATTTTTTATATTTTTAATATATAATACATAATAACATAATCATATATAAATAATAATATAATATTTATAAAATAAAATTTTAATTTTAAATATGAAACTAAAATAGTTTTTTATATAACAGTTTTTTTTTATATAACAGTTTTTTTTATATACCATTTTTTATTTTATAACAATTTTTTTTATTGCAGATTTTTTTTATATAACAATTTTTTGTTAGTCTAATAGATTTTTATAATAAAAAATAGATTTTCAAACAGATTTATTTTTAAAAATTAACAATTTATTAGAATCGAAAAATCGGACCGAAATCGGTACTATTAATTTTAGAAGATAATTAAAACGTAATCAATTTTGTAAAATAATACCTATTCGATTTTATATTTTGAATAAAATCAACCAAACTTCGTCGTTTACACCCTTAATTAGATTAGAAAACGGGCTTTTTAGTCGGCTCGGTGAACAATCCTAATCCTAAATACTTACTGATTTTATTTCTGACAACCCATAAAATAATTAGCAGTGCCCACCAGCCGGCGCTTTGGAACAATGTTTTCAGCAGTAACTGACCAAAGCTGATATGCACCTGAGGTCATGATCACGCTCAACATCATCATCTAGACATGAGGAATATTGAATTTGACTTAGTTTACCAATATTCCCTACCCCCCAGGCTAAGTCCAATTTGGGTTTGCTAGGCAATTTGATTCTGAAGCCAACTTGAAGTAGTAGTTTTCTCAGGCCTCATGTATTCGGGTAGAATTTGTCAACGTTGCTGACATGATTCAAGGTTTTGTTCTGCGCTTTCTTATAATATATTAACTGATCATCATTTATTGATATGGCTGAAAGCCAAGTTCTAACAAAGAACTTAGTAGTGTAAAAATCCCCTCATCTGAACCACAAAGGTCAACCCTCGTCTCTCTCTCTCTCCTATTATTTGTTTGTTTTTTTCTAATTTGCACGTTCTCTGTGTGTATCTCCCTCCCTCTCAGCTTTTGGTTTTTGTTGCAACCGCTTATTAATTTCCTCAACCCCACCTGGCCCACTCATAGATTCTACAAAATGGGTTCCCTTAATAATTTCCCCATTCTTTTAATCATCATTCTCCCATATAAATCACCCTTTACTAGAGGCTTCTCAACCCGTCCTGGAAAATAACCAAAGTTTTCCTATCTTTTATTTATTATCTTGATGGAGAATTCTTTGAGTTCATGTATTAAGAAAACCATTAATGCTTCTAAAGGAGCCGCAGACAGCCCTGAGGAAAGTGGCTGGACTAAATACTTGGAAGATTTCTCAAGTTACAAAGGGCATGATGATGGTGATTTCTCTTCTAGTTTCCATACCTCTTCTATGGTCTCTGATGCTGCTTCTTCTGCTGAATGGAAGAATTCCAATAAAAATGATCAGAAGATTCCAAAAACAGTTCTAGGTTTCAAAAAGAAAAGAGCCAAGATAATAGATGATTCTTTGGAGGATACTGCTACCTCTCTCGTTAGTAGTCCTAAGGTCAGATATTCAGGAACCCATCTTCCAACATGCTTTCTTTTTTTTTTTTTCATTTATTTTTGTTTAGCTCTTTAACAATATTTGTGAACAGGTCAGTGAATTGGGACCAGTAGATGTGAATCCTATAGAGGTAGATGATCAAATTTATACTTAATTCTCTGGGATTTTTTAACTTTTTATCTTGGATTGCAAATTTTTTAGGATATTCAAGTTGTAGTTTTGGTGTTAGAACCTGATCATAAATCATTTTTGGTGATGATGATTTTGTAGATGAAAGGAGGTAGTTTAGAGCGTTATGATCCAGAACTGCAGCCGGATGAAAGAAGTGAAATCAACTATGGAGGAAAGATCGATATTAATCAGGATTCTAGAAATTTAAGGAAGATGGGGCTATGCTTGGTTCCTTTGTCTCAGTTAGTGAACTATTTTGGTTGACTGGCATTGAAACATCTCTCTTTCCGATCTCTCCCTCTCCCTTGGAAAACATCTTGACATACTAGGAAACTTCGGCCTGTGATGCTATATCGGTTGTACGTCTATACTATGTTCTAAGCTCATCTCTTTCGTCAACATCTATAAATTAAACTAAATCTTGTCCGTATATAACTTCTGTATTGTTGTAATACATGGACAGAGAGGAGAAGAAGCTGATCAGACAATGTACCTCAAAGGAAGTGATCAATATATATATATATATATAATATTTTAGGGGATACAGTTTGTTAATTTGGGGCAGATAATGATCAAGTAAAATCGCCTAAAAGGTTAAGTGCAGGCCCAAACGTACAATTTACGCATAAACAAGTAAAAGGCCAGGCTATATAAGGGAATATATAATATCATTAGTTAAACTTAACCTTGTGAAAATAGCATATATAACAATGATGCGGATAGTGTATATATAATCGATGTGGTTTTGTGAGAACAAATTATGCTCATTGATATATATATATATATATATTCCCTAGCCTATTACTTGGTTGTGCAAAATGATTAATTATTTACAACTCTTGATCTATTAATTGCAATATCCTTATCATAATTGCATCATGGAGAAACTTGTAGGTACGTCATGGTATTTATAAACTTGTAGGTACGTGGTATGACATGATCCCCACTAGCAACAATTGCCATATTAATGGCATTAAAATGGAGACTTAACCCCATTTGGATATTTATAATGTTTCAAAATAGGATCTGTGAATTGTAGAAAAATAATTTGAGTTAAGATTTTTTAATGGATTTTAGAAAAAAGAAAAAAAAATTGAATAAAAATATCATAAAGTTCAAAAATTATTTGAATATAATTTTTTAATATTAATTTGTTTCCAAATTCGAAAGAGCGTTATTTTTTTTATGTTTTATTTAAGAAATTGAAAAGTTGTAATGATTAGATAATGATTAGATGAAAAAAAATAAAAATAAAAATATACTTTGTATTTGAGCTATATTTAAGAATAATTATCTGAGAATACTATAGAATAAATTAGCATCCAAACCAGCCCTTACTGCTTTAAATTAGTCGGGTTGATGTTTTTCTTTAAACTTAGTCGGGTTGATGTTGCCTCAATATTGTAATGTTATATAAATAGATCAGAAGTTCCCTTCTAGCATATTCCTAAGCAGGAATATTCGGATATCTAAGATCTATAGTTTCTGTACTCCAATCTCAAAAGCTTAGAATAAGTGAGAGATAGATACGTGAAGTGAGCCTTACACATCTAAAATTGCTTGATTGAGCAATTAGTAAAGATTCAATAATACCATATATATCATGTATTTATCTTTCTTTCACTAATATTCATGATCAATACTACCCTAAATTAGTAGGGGTAAAAATCTTAGGAAGATCATGTAGTGCTTGGAAGTGGGATTAATATTGTTGCCAAGCTCATTATAATTATAATTATTTTAATTAGTAAACGAGCCAAGATGCTGGCTGTTTAAGTCTTATTTCATTTTATCCCTTACACACACAGATATACTACGTGGAACAACGTGTAAAATATATTTGCCTAATTTAAGTATGCAATTATTTTTAAGAAACGATATTATTTTTATTAATAAATTTATGATTAATAATGTAATATTTTTAGGCTAAAATAAATAAATTTAAACAAAAATTTGACAGTTATTCATAATTAAGTAAGTGATAAATAATTACACTTTCATATGTTATAACACAAAAGCATTAGTTAAAATATTAAGATTGTCCCATAAATAAACATAATCTATAGTTTTATCAAACTTGTTTGAGATCATTTAAAAAAAATAATAATAATTTGTTGAAACTTATCAAAGATTTTGCTAAAGGCCAGTTTTTTTTTTTTTTTTTTTTGTTCGTTTTGGAATTTTTTTCTTATTATTTGATTAATTTATTTTTAATTCTTTGGGTTATTTATATAATCCAAAGAAATAGTTTCCATTTCTTTTGTTTAATTTTAAAGTTTCTTTATTATTATTATTATTATTATTTTGAAGCTTATATATAACGTTACAACTTTGGTATTTACTTTGTTTATATTGTTTTTAAATAAACTCTACTCCTCTTGGTGAGTATCTCAAAGGCTCCTCTGCCTTCTTCTTTATTTTATTCACAGATTAGAAAATTGATCATACGAAATTGTTAAATGGTATTGATTAAAAAATAAAAAATAGAAAACAGAAAACTTTATTTGAAGAAATTATAACATAGAAGAACATAAAAAAAAAAAAATGAAGATGAAATTAAAACAGAGAATAGTACTTGTCATAAATTAAGAAGAAAATCAAATTACACAAAAAATTAGTTTAGAAAATTAGTACGTAATAAATCTAAAGGGAAGATGAAAACATAAAACTAAATTTAAAAACAGATTAGTTTTTTTTTATTCTAATGCATGTCAAGAACGGAAGATGAAGTAAAATAAAATTAACAAAAACTAAAACAAAGAAATCATATTAATTTGAAGAAATAATAAAACATATTAATAGAGATGAATACCTTCAACCTAGCTAAATTTGAGTACCTTCCAACATGACCAACATCAATCCAATATGAAAATTCACCAAAAACAGATTAAGAAAATAAAATATTTAAAAAATAATAATAATCTCAAAGAAATTATTCACAAAAAATAATAAACTGATTAAATAGATTAATCTGTTTTTGCAAATAAACTGATTATAACATATTAATTAATAATTAAATATAGATTATTCACAGAACATAATTACAACATAGAAGATCGTACCAAAGAAAAAGAATGAAGATGAAATTAAAACAGAGATTAGTACATGTCATAAATTAAAACGAAGATAAAATTACACAAGAAATTAGTTTAAAAAAGGAATTAGCAAATGGGAAAGAAATATAGATTTGAAGAAATAATAAAACAAATCAATACACATTGTTGCTCAGATGACTAACACAAGAGGGGGGTGAATTGGGTTAGTTTATAAAAATTAGCACTTATAAATCAAATACACAGTATAAAATATAAACAGAATATAAAGCAATAAGAAATGTAAAGAGTAGGGTAAGAATAAGTAAATTCAGTATTTTTATGAGGTTCAGTCTCACTGCCTACGTTCTTGCCTCAAGCTACCCCTTGAGGATCCCGAATTCACTAGTCAATCTCCTTTAGGTAGAGATAGAAACCTATTACACTTTTGAGCAGCACCGCTCCAAAGAATCCGTATAGAACATCCTCAACACTTCCAATCATCTCACACTTGGTGATTTAACTATTCCCTGTGTAGAACAAATTCTACACACACAAGGGTTATACGCACCTTCTTACAAATACAAGAGTTGATAGTGGGTAGACTATCAAAGTACACTCCTCAATAAGTGAAATAGAAATAATACAGCTCAACTTATATCTCTTTTAAAAAAAAAAATAATTAAGGCTCAAAACTTTAGAAAAGAGAGAATGAGAGTTTTGAAAGAATGATGCAAAACTTAACAATAGATGTATAAGCTCTTGTTGTGATTTTTGTAAAACTTAAGTGAGCTATTTATAGGCAAATGAGTTTTCAATTTAAAATTTGAAAAAATTCACATGTCAAATAAGAATACTATTCACTTTTCAAAAAATTCAAATAAAAATATTTCCTTTTTGCATTTGTCAAAAACAACTCAATTCATTTTTCAAAGAAATCAAACCTAATCTTTTGCTTTTCATACATGACAAAATGAGCATGATTTATTTTTCAAACCAAATCATCTTCTTTTTACATATGTCAAAAAAACACACAACCACTCTTTAAGATTTTCAAATAAAATCATCTATATTTTGCATTTGTAAAAAAAAAAACACTACCTCCCTTCAAGACTTTCAAACAAAATATGCACATGTCAAATATGATAATCAATCATCTTATAAATTCAAGTTTTTATAAAAAAAAATATAATTTTTGAAATTATTTTGTTTGATGATGTTATGCACATGTAAAGAACATAATTTTCAAAACTAAGACATTTAAAAATGTCTTGTATATATGAAAAAAGTAATTTAATGTTTTATGTGAAAAAAGAGTAATTTGGAGCCTTAATCCAATTTCGAATTTTATCAAGAGATGTACAAAAATAATCTATAAGTTTCATTTGTAGACTTGTTCCTTTATGCTTGATGTGCGCTTTGCTCCATTGCGTAAATAATTCGATCTTGAGACTTGAATGTATTTGTTATCATCAAAATCTACACGTAGATACGAAACTTGAAACTTTAAATTCAACACACATAAATACCTTTAGCGCGGGTAAATTTGATTACCTACCAACAGCACGAAGATTAAATCAATCTAAAGGAAAAATAAAGGGAATTAGAAAACATAAATTACATCATGTAATAAAATTAGAAAGAAGATAAAATTACAGAACAATTTGAGAAAAACTGAGAATAATTAGGAAATTAGAATAATCCAACACATTAATGACAGTGAACAGATCTCAACCCACCTATTCTGATCTTCTCTTATATTGTCCCCCTTTTTTTCTTATCTTATATCATTAAACAATGAGATCTCTTATGTAGTTAGATATTTTATTCAATTTTAAGTGCAATGGCTATATGGCAATTTAATGAAGATTTTAATTATAGGATTAATGGCATACTGGCTGGACTTTAGGATTTTAGTTGATATTGTACTAAAAAAAATAAGTATTTATGACATTTTAATTGCAGCCAGAATAACTGTTTTTGTTGAAAATATTTTTTGCAACATTCTTTTCTGCTTTTTGCGATAAAATCTAATATCGTAAAATTTCAATTTTCTTGTAGTATCGCTTGGTTAATTGAATTGAGTCTCCTTGCCAATTGTGAATGAAACGGTTTTTAATGGGCTTAGATTCTCATTGACATTATCAATTTATCAGAAATTGAATGAATAATTTGAATACTTAATGGGCTTAAAATCTCTTTTATGTTATCAATTAATTAGAAATTGCATTAATTTATGATGTAATTAATTGCATTAATTTATCATAAACGGGGACGGTAACTTAATGGGCTTAAATTCTGTTTTAGGTTATCAATAGAGATGAATTGAATTTAGGAGTGTAAGAAAAAATCGAAAAACTGGAAAATCGGATTGAACCAGTCCAAACCGGTGGATTCGGTCCGGTTTTGGATTGATACCGGTTTGAAATATATTTCCGTAATATCAAAATCGGTGGATGTCAGTCCGATTTTGGTTTAAATTTTTTAAAACTGGACCGAACCGGAACAGTTTAATATAATATATATTTTAAATTAATTTTTTTAATATTATATGTAATATAAAATAATATTTTTTATTATATAAAATATTTTATACATTAGTATATAATGTAAATAAGTTACAATTTACATTTTATGGTCTAATACTTATAATCTAATACTATATTACTATTAGTAATATATTTTAAGTCTATATATAAATTACTATGCTAAATAATTATATTTGAAATAATTATATAATAATATTAATATTATTTGTATTAGTATACTAATATTATTACTATCAATGATATAGTTATAAAAAATTAAACTTAATATAACAAATACTAATATATAATTATTCTAATTACTATAACTAATATTAATATATATATATACTAATAATATAATAGATTAATTTAAAACAAAAAATCGGACCGAATCGAATCGGAACTGGTAAAACTGGTACTACTGATTTTAGGAGGTAACTGGTGCGTAATCAGTTTTAAAAAATGCAAAATAGGTAGTACCGGTTCGGTTCTAAATTTTGTCTAAAATCAGATCGAATCGGACCGGTTATACCCCTAGCTGAATTATAAACACTATAAGACTTCTAGGCAGATATAAACAATCTGCTGCATCCAAAAGGGGCAGAAATGACCAAATTGCATTAGATTGGTCATTTCTGGCATTTTTGGATTCATCAAATTGGTTATATCTGACTTTTTTTCTTGTAGTAAAATGACAGACATTAATTGAAACAAGAAATTTAACGAAACGACTTTTAATTGTCAAAAACAAGTGAAATGACAAAAACAAGTTAAACGACTTTTAATGAATTAAAACGTTAGACGTGAATTAAATTACCTTTCGATGTGAATAGAAATAACTGCATACAGACGAAAATGATGTGATGATGCCCATTCATTATTCAAGCTTTTAATAATTTATTTCAGAGCAACCAATGAGATATATAAATGGAAGTAGGATCAGTGTATTTTCATAATTCCGACAGAAGGAAATTAACGATGTTAATGGAAACTAACAGAATTCACTATTATACCATATTCATCTTTTAACAATTTTCGTTAAATTAACATTTTTTCCTTAGAGAACCATATTATATATATATATATATATATATATAAAGATATAATATTCTCCAAACCTACACCACATCTTTGTCGAGCATATTTACACAACCTCAGAAGATACATTATCTATTATTAATACTCTTAAGTAATATGCTAAGTAAATAACTAGCTAGTGGATATGCAATTTATATATATCCATCATTAGATGCATTATTTGAGTGCCAATCATTAGAATCCGATCATTAACAGAATACAAAAGCATTTAAGCTCCTATATAATTGTACCCCGAAAGATTATATTTATATATATATATATATATATATATACAAGCTAATTAATAAAATAAGAACAATAAAAATTAGATTTATGGGTATAAATTTTAAAGGGTTTCAAAACAAGAGACCTTCCGATCCATGTGCACTAGCATGCATTTAATATTACAAAAATGATAGAGAATAACTACACTCAAGTGCACACACTCACGTTAATAGTATATAAACAATAAAATGTTATTGTTCATGTGAGTGTGTGTACTTGAGTGTGATTTATTTCTAACATTTCTCTTAATATTAACGGCTAGCGATTAACGAAGAACGTAACAAATTAAGCTCAAAGATAGCTTTTTTAAAAATTGAAATATATTATGTGATCGATATAATAGGCTATGTTTTATAAATAAATAAAAAAAGATATAATAGGCTATGTTACGAAAGTTTTTTTTTTTTTTTTTAGTTTTTTTTTTAAGGGTCTTTCTTTTCTAGTTTTTGTTGACTTCTTAATTTTATCTTTTAGAGTTGAGTTTTTTATTTTATAATATTCCTTTATGTGCTTTTTTAATTTGCGAGTCTTTTATTTCTTTTCTTTTTATATGTTTATTATAATTTTCCTCATAGTCTCATGTATTATTTTCTTAGCTTCTATTGTTTATTCTTATTATTTTATAGTTATTTTTCATTTTAGATTTTAATTAGTTTCTTCTCTAGAATTAGGCTGCAAGTTGAAAACGCATTTGCTAACACGCGCGTCTCTGTTTTTAACACGTGTTAATTAAGTGATTAGTCATAAAATGTAAAATAAGCACCATATAATCGATTACCATGATAAAAACAAATAATAAGCACTATTCAAATCCAAATGTCACCTAACACATTTGTCAAATATTTCAGAACAAAATAAAGGACGAATACTAATTTCAAGTTTGACCAAATAGTATTAATACTATTTATAACTTCGAAAACATTTTTGGAAAATAGAAAGATTTAAATTAAGTGAACTTCATCATTTTTTGTGGAGGTAGCATTAATATATATATAAGGGTAATCTAAAAAATCAACATGGACAAATATTTCCAAAGAGAAATAAATAGTACTACTATATACCTTGGCCAAATTTACACCAGTCATGATTAATTTATCCCTTGATGTGGCTCCACAATGTGTTGCCAAGTGGCTTATTAAAAAAATTAGAAACACAAACATAAGAGGATAGAGAAAATCTAAGATTTTAGTCTCCGGCCATCTATTTTAGAGTCATTTTATTTTTAATATATATATATATCTATATATATTAAATTTATTTAATAAGCCGCGTAACACTGCATTGTGGTACCACGCCGAGGGGGCAAATTGATTAATTGTATAAATTAAGAGCGCGCCCAGGCCGTATTATTCTAGTTAGTTAGACACGAATACTTGGTATTCATCAATATGTGAAGTAGTACTAGTGGCTTTTAATTAATTTCCAACTTAGGTTAGGTCGCCAATCACACACACACACAAACATATATATATATATATATATACATATATAAATAATATAATTTATATATATATATATAGTTAACAATTAAAGAACTATTAAAATTGATCAATGGATTATATCCCACTCAACTTGAAACATGCTAATAGGTCTCTTGATGATCTTTCCACTTATTGAAAAGACTTGTCATCGTACTTAAATTATGAGGATGATGTAACAAAGGCCGGCCTACTGATAAACATTAATATTATTAATATATTAATTGAGATGAGATGAGTTGAGATGAAAGTTAAAATTTGAATAAAATATTATTAATATATTATTTTTTAATATTATTATTATTTTAAGATTTTAAAAAATTAAATTAGGATTTTAAAAAATTTAACTGTTATTATATTTTATATAAAATTTTAAAAAAATTATAATAATTAGATGAATTTTAAATATAAATGAAAGCTAAATATTGCCATATATTAACTATTCTCAGAGTACGGATACTTGATACTCTCACATTCTCAATCTGTCATAACATATGATTATGTCAATTAAAATTTATACTTACATAAATAATTTTAATTATATGACACACAGTGGTATGATGAGAGTATCACATGACATCATCCATTCTGCAAAAGTACTTAATAATTTTCTGGGGATGACTGGGATCAAAGTAAATATCACACTTTAATATTTATAGATGTTTACATGAGTGATTGACTATATGCTATAATTTCTCTAGACAATAAATCTAATTGGGTATATTTATCGAAAAAATACCGAAGAATAATTCAATGGCAAACATGAAGGAACAATTTGGGGAATAAAAGAAGAAGGAAAGAACTAGTCAAAGAAATGTTTATGAGAAATGGTCTAATGACTGGGATCAAAGTAAATATCACACTTTAATATTTGTACATGTTTACATAAGTGATTGACCATATGCTATAATTTCTCTAGAGCTAGAAGAAAGCTAATTGTATATTTATCGAAAAAATACTGAAAAATAATTCAATGGCAAACTGCATGAAGGAACTACGGGGAATAAAATAAAAAGGAAAGAACTAGTCAAAGAAATGTTTATGAGAAATGGTCTAATGAAATTTAACAAAGAATAACAATAGAAAAGGGTACATTGAAGCATGCATCAAATGCTCTCCAAATTAATCAGCAAAGAATAAAATAGGGTATTCTTTATATTGAGATCATCTTCAAAATTATTTTTCTAGATTTCATAGTCTAATTTTAGCAGAGATAGAGAGACAAATATAGGCTATAATATTTAACGTATTGTTCAGATTTTCAGGTAGAATCAATTTAATTCAAATGAGTACTTCATATTATTACGTCTATCAATAATTCCACTAGTAATTAGTAATATTCGACTTGCTCAAAAAATCTAAAGATGATTTCCAAGGACGTCGGAGTACTGGAAATCAATCAACCAGCTGATAAAGAGAGCATGAGACACGCACCAACAATCACTGGGAGCTCAATAATGAAGGCAGAAAAGTATATCAAAGGAAAATAGGAAATGATCTCTCCGTATAAAATTTTTTTTCTTGTGTAGGCACCACTTTCTTTTTCTGCCGTTGTTTCCTTTTCTTGCCAAGAGTATTAGGAATGTAGTACGTGTACAATTGTCGTTAGCTTGCTGTCATTCTCTATTCCCTTAGTAGGTTTGTATATAAGACACTCCAATTTGTAAACAGCATTTTTTATAAATCAAATAGCAGAGTTCCTGCTTGCGTTTATAATTTTACATTTCTTATACGGAGAGGATGATAGATCCGTTGAGGTATTCTAATTCATTGTCATTACAAGAAATATATATATATATATATATATATATATATATTTATATATATATATATACTAGATAAAAGTAACGTGCAAAACACGTTTATCTAGTTTAATTTCTAACAAAAATTAGAAGATTATTTATAATTAAATGGATGATAAATAATTACACATTTTCATATATTATAAAAAAAAATATTAATAAAAAAAATAAGATAGTCTCATAAATAAACATAACCTATAGTTTTATCAAATTTGTTTGAGATAATTTTGATTGAAACTTTAATAAAAAATTCGTTCAAAATATTATACTTTTATAATTCTAAGACGATGATCTAATATTTGCTTCATTTTGCACAAGCTCAAAAGAGAGGACATTAAAATACCTATGTTTTTAGTTTTTGAGTTTTTCTAAATCTACATAAACTTGAATCATCCACAGTTTTTTTAGTTATGTGATTATTTTTAAGAAATAATATAATTTTTTTTTAAAAAAAGTTATGTAGTTTATAATTTATATAAAAGAATGTTATATTATAATTTATAACATGAAATTTTAATCTTAAATATGTAATTTTATTATATCATATATATTTTAATTAAATATCAAACATATATAATATATTTATTATATTTATTGTCTATTATTAACAATTTAATATAATTATAGTTAATTATATATATATACCGTATATTTATCATCTCAAAAAATAAATAAATAATACATTCATTTTAAAATTATAAAATAATTTTTAAAGAATGAAATTATTAACCATATAATAGGAATAAATTTTTATGAATAAAATTAAACTCTCTAACGTATAAATTAACATCTTTAAGTGAGGATTACATTTTTATATTATTATAAATGGTTTATATATATATATTGTTATATATTCTATACTATTATTATGTCATTCTATACTATTATTATTATTCTATATTTATTTTACATAAAAAAGTTTTAAATGAAAAGTTTATCGTTATAGAAAATTGAAGTGGTGTAATTAAATTTAATGTCAAGAACATTATTTCGGTGATTAATGGAATTAATGGATTGTATTTAAAATAATATTTCTCATTAAAGACAGTATTTATTTTAACAAAAATGGATGGAAAGTGCTAACTTTAACAAAAAAATAAAATTTTTCGTTAAAACAAGATTTTCCGTTAGATAACCACTTTATATATATATAAATAAAGATATATAAAACTATTTAACTGCAATCAAAATAACTGTTTTCGTTGCAAATAATTTGTTTTATTTGCAAATAATTATTTTTATTGCAATTAATTAATTATATAAACATGTTTTTCTTATAGTGTTATTTATATTTGTTTTCTTAACAATTACATCATTATCAATATATTTCAAACTAGTTTGAAATTTATAGTACTTATTAAGTCATGAGTTTATATGTTGAATGGATCATTTTAACATAACCCGTTGGTGTCTCCCTTATTTCTCTCTCTTGTTTGGCGATTTCTGGCATATAACTTCCAAATTTCTAGCGTTTCTTTTTGGGGAAGGGGATGGCCGGAGCTTAGGCTCCGACCACCTTCTTCTTTCCCTCTTTCTATTTTCATCGTTATAGTTAGTGTTTTCCGTTTGTTTCCGGTCTAATTCTTGTCCAATAACGTAGTCATGCCGTTACTCACTGGTCTTTTGCTAACCAGCTAATGCCAGACAAAATAGTGATTATTATGCATGCTAGTTTTAACAGATGATTCACAGGAAATAACACAAGAAAATTGTCCAAAACACAGAGAATATGTCTCTAAGATTCAACTGAATATTATAAAATCAAGTAATGTCGAAAATCAATCCACAAGCCGGCTGTATAGCCAAAAATCGTCTGTATTTGAATTTTACCAAAACTGGCAAAATCCTGAAAATCACGTCAAATTGAAATTCAAAATAAAATAAACAACCTGCGAAAAATCCAGCCCAAATCGGGTTTAAAATCACTTCTTAACTGACAAACGAAATATTTCTAAAAATAACTAAAAATAATGATTCAAAAGGAAAAACAGCAGAATTTGAGGTCGAAAAAGGGCATATGGAGTCATGCTCGATGTGGACAGCGTGTGCGTTAAAAAGAGCTTTCCGAATTGAGGTCTTATGCGCGATTCTGACACACGTAGTCCAAGTTATGACCAAAAGATTAAAACGTTTCCAAAACTACCACAATTAAAAAGATATCGCAATCACTTCACATCCTTGCGTTGATTCGCCAACTCATGGTATCTCAGCGCCATCAACGTGCAATCTGACATGTCAGAATCGTCTGTCTCGGATCCCCCTGCATTATCAGCGCTCTCTGTTCAACACACGCTGCCTCCATAGCTCCTCCAGTCACCGATCTTTAAAATCAGGACAGGGCTTCGTTTTTCTATAGTGTGCGTATGTTGCACGAGCAGCCCTTGCATTTTCTGCGTGTGTTGCACACCTTTTTTGGCGATTTGGTGCAGCTTGGGTGACCATGCACGGTACCGGTATTTTTAGCAGCCCTTGATCCTTCGGATCCGACTGCCAATTCTCCTTTTCTAGAGGCACATGTCTTGCACGCACCACCATCGATGTTGGACACCTGCTGACGACCTGACTCAATTTCCGCATTTATCCCATTTTCCCACTTTCCCTAACCAATGTTCTTGAGGATGAGATCGTGAGTTTTTTCCAACAAAGATTTCAAGACATTAATTGATAGTGCATCTGCTACTGCCCTTTCCACTTCTTGTAGAGGAACTACCGTTTTGTGTGGCGGTTCTTTAGTATGCTTTTATGCGAACCTCTTATTTTCGTGTTTAAATAAGACGGCGTTTTACTCTAGGATAAAAGTAGGAATCAATTATTAGTCCCAAATAAACTCACTATGCTTTTCTTTGTTTCCACTTTATCTACACTGTTATTTTTATTTTAGGATAATTGTTAGGGAGCCACACACTTTTCTCTTATAACACTTTTTATTTTAATGAAGTCTAATTTGCTAAAAAAAAAGAGTATATATATATTGAATGGGTAATATTATATATGTCATATATATATATATATATATATATATATTATCTTAATATGTAAAATGTGACATATTTATTAT
Source organism: Platycarya longipes (assembly GCA_036559045.1). Classification (NCBI taxonomy): domain Eukaryota; kingdom Viridiplantae; phylum Streptophyta; class Magnoliopsida; order Fagales; family Juglandaceae; genus Platycarya; species Platycarya longipes. Next base: position 13,529,523 of record CM071792.1, on the reverse strand, counting down.
TAATAAAAATTATAAATAATCAATTAATTATCATACAAAAAAATGAATATTTGTGATTAATTATTTACAACGAAAATTATTATTTATAATAAAAATATATTATTTTAATTTAAAATTATCATTTTATTAAAAATAATTAATCGTAAATAAAAAATTATTGATAGTATATGATAAATAGATTATATTTATTTAATTAAATAAAAATAAAATAATAACATAATGTAAAAAAAAATTATACGAATCTACAGTGAGAGAAAGACAGGTACACTAAAGTTTAAACGATGTGTCTTGCTTTCTGGGGTCACATCATTGCTAATTAACATGAAAGTGGCTTTTTAGCGGTATGATTGGTCCCCTATGGTTTTTTTTTTTTTTTTGTTTTTGAACAATGCATAATATACATATATATATATATATATATATATATATATTACATACAAATAACATGTAAAACATATTTATTTAATTTAATTTTTAATAAAAATTTAATAATTATTTATAATTAACTAGATTATAAATAATTATATATTTTTATATATTATAAAAAAAATTAATAAAAATAATAAGATAGTCTCATAAATAAACATAACATATAATTTTATCAAACTTATTTGAGATAATTTTGATTAAAGTATTAATAAAAGGTTAGTTCAAGATATGATATTTTTTTAATTCTAAGATGATAATTTAGCATTTGTATTATTTTGTACGGCCTTAAAATAGAGGACATTAAAATATCTATATTTTTTTAGTTATGTGAGTAGTTTTAAGAAATAATATGAATTTTTTGAAAAAATAAATTATATAGTTTATAATTTATATAAGAATGTTATATTATAATTTATAATTTATATAAATTTATATAATCATATATATTTCAATTAAATATCAAATATATAATATTAATTATATTTATTGCTTATTATTATTAATTTAATATAATTATAATAAATTGTTATGAATTGTTATAATTATAATTATATTTATATTTATATTTATTGAATGAATACAAACGGACGTGAATAATAGGCTTAAATGAATTTACAGTTCCCAAGATAAATTGCATGAACACAAGCAGACTCTGAATAATGTATGTAATGAATTTCATGAGTTTTCTTTCCATATACTAAAATAGATGGATGTGAATAATGGACTTAACGGTTTTACTATTTATTAGTTTCTTTTCATATAAAAATCACTAACGGACTTAATGGAAAACAACAAAAAAATACTATTCATCTGTTTATTGCTTATTATCTAACGTATAAATTATTATGAATGATTTATTTTTATATATATTGTTATATTTATATATTCTATATTATTATTGTGTCATTTTAAATTATGATATTATTTTATATTTATTTTACATAAAATAAAATTAAAAAATATGTCCTAAGTAAGAATTCTAAAATAGAAATTTTTAACATTATTTATGGGTTTAATGAATTGTGTTTAAAGTATTAAGTGGTATTAAATAGATGTTAAATGAGTTTTAAATGGAAAGTTTATTATTGTAGAAAGTTGAAGAGGTGAAATTAATTTTAATGCCAAGAATATTATTTCAGTGAATAAATTTAATAAATTGTGTTTAAAACGGTAATTCTCATTAGATGCAGTATTAATTTTAACAGAAATTGGCGGAAAGTGTTAACTTTAACGAAAAAATAAGAATTTTCGTTAAAACAAGAATTTTCATTAGATAGTCACCCTATATATATATATAAATATATATATATATATATATATATATATATATATATTTATTTATATCAACCGCATGGCCTCTTTCGCGACGACTTATAATATTACTTTATACTGTCATATATTCCTTTTTAAAAAAATAATGTTCGATTATTCCTATTTAATTTACTTTTTATATATACCTATTGAGTGTGTTGCTCACAGCTTATAAAAAATTAGGAAAATGATACTTTATCTTCTTATTTTGATATTTCAATTTGATATTTTTTTTAATTTTTAATTTTATTTAATTATTAAGGAAGTTATTATTATTATATTTTTATATTTTTATATTTTCTTAAAATATTTCAAAATGATACAAAAATGATGATAAAACAATAGAAAAAAAATTATTTTTTTGTTATTGTTTTCATATTTTTTAATATATACAAATATTTTTTAAAAATATGAAAAAAAATATCAATATACTAATAATCATTTCATTAATCGTTAAGTAAAATAAAAAATAAAAAATATAAATAAAATGCATGAAGTATCAAATTGAGGTGTCAAAATGAGACAATATAGTAGCATTACCCAAAAAATTAAGAGGTTTTGTCAACAGCTTGTGATCTGATTGCACAACACCTGCATTTTTAAAATAGAGATTATATATATATATATATTCAACCATCATCCTTCAAAGTGTTAAAAAAATAAGGATTTTCCATTGATAGTAATTATCTTATATATATCTTACTATATTCCTATAATCTTTTTAATTAATGGTGAAGAAAACATAAAATACGTAGCTAAGAGCTAGGGCCTGAGGAAGGGCCACAAAAGCATGCACGTCTAGACACAGGAAGAAGGATGTCGTGGGAGGACAAAGACTACAACCAAAGGGCTTACTCGTACCATGCTACCATAAGGAAGAGGGAAATCGAAGTGAACACTGCCAGTTTTTGATAACGAAAGTCATAGAGGAGATCCATGAGAACATTCAGGAAGAAATCCAGAAAAAATATATAGACAATTGGGTGATTGCTGCTTGTTGCCCCAAAGATGGGCAGGCAAAGACAGACAGAAGCCAATACGAGAAGGTAGCCAAAATGTCAGGAAGCAAGAGGCCAAATTTCCTTCTCACTTAGACGGAGTCCCACAAGCCAACAAGCCAAGGCATTAAGATGAGGGTGCAAGTCCCATTTTCCTCTATTCTTTTGCACTCGACTCTCTATTTAAAGAATTGAAAATGAGAAAAATAGAAAGTAATATTCTCGTACGTGAGCATGTATGTGTGGATTAAATGGCGCAACAATCACCTTAACGATCAATCGCCACCCAGCATGCTGGATTTTAAATCTCGTCTGGTTACTTAGATTGTTACTACACACTTGAGCTTTGGCAACTAAAATGGGGAACACATCTCTCAAGTGTCCCACTCGATAATTTCCATCTAGCGCAGCCAATTTCAGATCTCGTCTTGTTACTTAAGTAGATGCTCTTCACTCAAACCTCAGCCATCAATCGCCACCCAACTCGATTTATTTCAAAGTCCCATATTATTACCTAGGTTGATGAAAGAGGGGGAACAACTCTAGGGGAACCTTTTTTTTTTCAAATGAATTAATAAAATTATTCAAATTAAAATTAAGTGAGTTATTAATGTGATTATGTAACTAACTCCTTAAAAAATAATTTAATTATATTGATATTTATTATATTGATAGCAACTATTTTCTAACTTAATTAGACTTTACCTTTTACTATGTATAATTATTAATAATGTTCTATATTTTATACATAGTTAATGAATATCAAATAATTTCATTGCCATAGATTATTCATGATTGCTTGCAACTTAAGTATTTAAAAAAATTATCTAATTGTTTACGTGCTCAATGAGAATAGATTAGATAAAAATTGGATCCAAATTTAACCCAAATTATCAAAATCCCATCAATGATCATATGATCAATTATAAGAACCATAGACGACCGCTTATTTAAGGATGAGCAAAAACATGAGCAATATTGCCATTAATTACGTTTGAGCTTTAATTAAGGAAGAGGTTATAGTAGGTATAACTTAATTATGACAATAGACAGATGTGGAATATGTGAATCGTTGTATTGAGTCATAGGTTATGGCTGGGTATAACAGTAGATAGAGAGACTCCTGTAATGGCTTATGGCCATAGAATGGTTTTATGAAATGAAGAATCCAATTTTCGAAAAAAAAAAGGAAGAGGTTATAGTAGGTATAAATTAATTATAGGAAATAAAGAAAATCCTACTTCTATATTATTCACACACCACATATGATTTTTTTATCTTATTTTAATTTATTTTATTTTTAACAAACACTACAACAAATTTTAGTTTTAGGGACGAAAATTGTTAGGGACGAAATTTATTTCGTCCTTAAAAATAGTTTGTAGAGACATATTTTAAAACCCGCCCCAAAAACTGGACGAGTTGCAAAATCCGTTTGGACGGACAAAAATTCATCCAAATAAAACGGAAAAATACGTTCGAACGAATAATTATTTGTCCGAATGGAATATATTTGGAGGGAAACGTGGCGGTAGAATTGCAAGTCCGTTCGGACCAAAAGTATACTGTTTCGGACGGAAAACAGATTGGAAATGGTTCATTTTTGTTCATCACTATTCATTTGTGTGTATATATATATATATATATTTGTTTTCTATAAATTTAACTTTATCATTTTCAAAATAAAAAAATATATATGTTTATATTACATATTATGATTTATGGAACATTTAAAATATTTATAAATGCACATATTAATTTTATGTAATTACTTTTAAAAAGTTATTTATTTTATTATCACGGGCAATAAGTAAAATGAGAAAAATAAAAAATAAACATTGTTATGAACACCAGAAATAAAAGAAAATACTAATTACATATCAAAATATATATAATATTGTTCGATACAACACATAAAATAAAATACTAAATAAAAATACTCTTACTACTTCGGTATCAAATCTATGTCCTCCTGCATAGATTTGATCCGTGTCTCTACATCATCTATCCTCTTCATGATGCGGTCCTCAGCCTCTGCTACCACGCGGGTTGCCACTCTCTTCACCACGCGCTCTACCATTGCCTCCAACTGCTCCAGTGTAAATCCTGCAGGCTGGCTCTAAGCAGGCTAGGTAGCAGTACTGGTAATACCATCAGTCAACCCTGGAGTCCTTATATAGGGGTGCCCCTTGCTCTTATTGATAGATATCTTATTGAGAGCCCCCATCTGAAATTCTCTTTTCTCACCAATCTGCTCTGTAACTCCAGCTTGAAGTAGGAGGCCATATATTAACAGTCCAAATGGTAGACTGCTTCCACTCCCATATCGTGACTCTTGTCTGATGCGGTAAAAAATATACAGCACTAGATCAATCAAGTCCCCCCTCGCTACTTGCACCAGAAGTCGTGCCCAATCCATCCCAAAATCTATCTTGTGCTTTTTGGGGTTCACGTTGTACCCGACTATCAGATTCAGCAATCTGAATAATGGAGTGCAGTCAACCTGTTTGATGGCCTTACTGTCATCATATGCAGGAACCTCGGGATGTTGTAGTAATTCATGTACCTGATCGTCTGTGAGACTATCATCAGGTACGTACTCCTCATCGCTATCATCAGCTTCTGAGCCAGCAGCCAACTCATCGGCAGTCCATATTGCGAAGGGCAATGAGGATCCAGCCTCTGTGTTTGCCCTAGCAGATCTGGACGTTGCTGCTGCGGAGAGATGGGAATATGCTTCTATCATGCGCAGGATGTCCAAATACTCTATAACCACCCGAGGAGAGAAGGTAATGCTAACTCCCCGCACCATCAGCACGTAGTGGTGATTATCTCCAGGCTTATCTCCCAATGCACGGTAGAATTCGCATACCATACCAGGATATGCGATCATTTCCTGCATACAGATCGGAGCCCATCCTCGCTCTGTGAAGATCTGGTGGATAGTGTGTCCCTCCCACTCCAGCTCTCTGAAGTCATCCAAGGTGATAGACCGCTCTACTAGAACAGACCTACGGACAGGAGCATTGGGAGCACTGGGAGCAACAGGAGGGACGGGAGTGGAGGCAACTGGAATAGCGTTCACTGGTGGAGGTGTGCCGCTAATTCTAATCATCTGATCTCTCCCACGCTTTTGAGCTCTGCTCGCCATTCGTATACTGTTCAACAAATAAGTGATGGAAAAAGTTAGACAGGTTTGATTGAACCCAAAATACTTAAATAAAACCAAAACTTATATCAAACTGTTTTGTTTGGCACTAACTCGTTCGGACGGAAAATAACACATCCGAACGAATTATATGCCCGTTCGAACAAATAGGATCATCTCCTACATCTCATTCGGACGGGGGTCATTCCCATCCGAACGGAAACCCCTGCGAAGAGAAATGACCGAGTTGACTCGGCCATTACTTTTTTCCTACAAAATCAAATCTATTCGGACCAAATCAACCTAATATCACTCCTAAAGGTCTGAAACAATGAATACTAGGAAAAAAATTACAAAAACTATGAAAAACAGGTCAGATTCGATTTGAAATCTGACCCCTATTATTCGAACATACTTTATCTCGTAGTTTGTGTCAATAATTTGGAAAAAAATGTTCGTGCCAAATACTGAGGACTGTTATATGTCCTAACGGCCTCTAATTCGTTCGAATGATAAATACTCAGAATATGCTTAGAATAAAGAGTCCGGATGCACAAATTTTCTGTTCGAACGCAAAAAGTTGAAACTTTTCGTGGGAAAAGTAGGCGGCAATTTGAAATTTTTGCGTTCAGACGGATAAATTCTACGTCCGAACGCAACTTCAATGATTTAAACACCGACTCTTCAGTTCATTTTTCACGTGGGATTGAGCTATTTTTTAGAGAGGGAGGCTGAGAGAAAGGCAGAGAAGGATTGTATATTGTAGGAGGATTCTTGAGTGTGGAGAACTTGATATTTTTGAGAGGAAATAGGTAAATCTCATTTCTCAATACTTTTTTTGTGTATTTCTCAACATTAAAAGTGGTTGAGAGTTTTCTCATTTTATGATTTCTAATTGTGGACAGTGTTGTTAAATTGGATTTGAAGTTGGAAGTGCAAAAGTTGAGGTTAGTTTTCTATATAAAGTTTGCATACGTCTTTTGATATTTGGAGTTTTATTATCTAACCCATTTTGAGCATGATTTGTTTATTTGGGCATTTATTGCTTACTTGCTTAATGTTGAGGATTAGTTCTGGTATTCTGTCTGCACAAGTTCCATTCGAACAGAACTGTTCACGTTCGAACGAATGTTGAATTTTGTTGAGGTCCGTTCGAACATAAAAATATACGTTCGAACGAAACTCGTGCAGTCAGAATAAATAAATAGTGTTATGAGGATATTAATTACAGTATTATTTATGATGTTTATGAAATGATTTAGGTTTTTTTAATAGGCAGTAGACAGGTAACGAAAATATAATGGACAAAAGTTGAATGCTATTGGGAGATAGACTTGGGCGAGACTATAACGAGTATGCACGGAGGGTGAAATTTTTCATAAAATTTGCGAAAGATAGTGATGATAGTCGGGGTTTTATAAGATGTCCGTGCAAGAAGTACAAGAACCTAAGTTATTTAAACATGGTAGTAGTAGAGTCTTATTTGTTCGTTAATGGGATAGATCCTAAATACTCGCATTGGGTTCTACATGGTAAACCATTTCCTACAGGAGTTAGATTTGATAGTCATTCCAATTGGATGGAGGAAACTGGTGATAAGATCGATATCGATAATACAAATATGGTCATTTCGGATGATAGTGATGATAATAGAGAGGATATCACTGAGATGTTGGGCGATATTGGCGCAGGCATGTTTGGGGTTCGATATAGAGAATGAACATCTTCACAATCTTTTAAGGGAAACGAGAACTTTGCAAGACTGTGGGAGGATGCACAACGACAACTATATGAGGGGTGTACTCGTTGTAGCAAGTTGTCATTCACAGTGAGGTTGCTACATATCAAGTCAATATGCCGGATTTCTGCAAAGGCCATTGATATGCTACTTGAGTTATTTAAAGAGGTTTAACCGCAAGATAACGTGGTGCCTCGTAACTTTTATGAAGCGAAAAAATTTAAGCAATGATTGGGATTTGATTACACTATTATCCATGCTTGTAAAAATGATTGTGTACTCTTTTGGAAGCAATATGCAGAATTTGATTCATGTCCAATGTGCCACGAGTCAAGATGGACATTAGATAAACGTAATATACTGAATAAAGTGTTGAGACATTTTCTCTTGATCCCTCGACTTTAACAGTTGTTTACTTCTCGAGTGACTGCGAAGGATATGACTTGGCATAATGTAGAAAGAGTTTGAAATGATCAATTTCTTTCGCATCCGGCAGATTCCTTACAGTGGAAGAAGTTTGATGGGGAGTATCCATAGTTTTCCAAAGAGCCTCAGAACGTATGCCTTGGGTTAGCAACTGATGGTTTGAATCCATTTGACAATATGAGCACTTCTCATAGTACGTGGCTTGTGATATTAATGCCTTATAATTTGCCACCTTGGAAGTGTATGAAGGACCCTTATTTCATGATGCCTTTATTGATCCCAGGACCAAGGTCACAAGTAAACGACATAGATGTATATCTATAACCATTAATAACAGAGTTGAAAGAGTTGTAGGAACAGAGTGTGAGTACATATGATGCGGCCTTGTCGTGGGAATTCAAGATGCATGCCGCAGTCTTATGGACAATAAATAATTTTCCAGCATACGGAAACTTGTCTAGATGGAGCACAAAAGGTAAATTGGTTTATCCTGTTTGCAACAAAGATACACAGTCTTAGTGGTTAACAAATGGAAGAAAATTATGTTTCATAGGTCATCGTCGATATTTACCTAATAATCATAGATAGCGTTCGAACAGGACAATGTTTGATAAGAAGAGTGAGCAGAGGTCATCATCGCCAACACTGTCTGACGATGATATTCTTGCACAACTACTTGTGATTCTAGAAAATAGATTTGAGAAAGACGCATGAGCGCGAAAGAGGAAACGAGATGCAGTGGAATTTAATTGGACAAAAAAAAGTATTTTCTTCGAGCTGTCATACTAGTCTACATTGACACTTCGCCATAATTTAGATGTCATGCACATTGAGAAAAATATATGTGAAAACATTTTGGGTACTCTCATGTCAATAGAAGGAAAAAAAAAAGATACAGTTAACTCCCATAAAGATTTGAAGGAGTTGGGAATAAGACCAGAGTTGCATTTACAAGATAATGGGTCTCGAGCCATCATGCCTCTTGGATGGTATATACTATCAAGTGATGAGAGAATGGAATTTTGTAATTGGTTATTGTCAATCAAATTACCTGATGGGTATGCTTCGAACATATCAAGATGCGTGCGAACACATGACTGGAAGATAACTGGTCTTAAAAGTCACGACTGTCATATATTTTTACAATGTTTGTTGGCAGTTGGTGTGAGTGGAAAGCTTACTCAAAATGTTTGTACAGCTCTCACAGAGTTAGGGGCATTTTTCAGAGGCATTTGTAATAGGACGTTACAAGTTGACACATTGTTAAAAATGGAGGCTGAGATCGCAGTGATATTGTGCAAACTAGAGGATTTGTACCCACCTTATTTCTTTGATGTAATGGTTCATTTGACTATTTACTTATCTCGTGAGGCTTTAGTTACTGGCCCGATTCAATATAGATGGATATATCAAATTGAGCGATTTTTAGGAAAGCTTAAGCGAAGTGTGGGAAATAAGACTCATCCAGAAGGTTCGATTGCAGAGTCCTACATTGATAATGAATGTCAAACTTTTTGTTCAATGTATTGTCGTGGGGTTAATACCAGATTTACGAGACTGGATCGAAATTATAAAGGCGAACAAATGGGTGTCTTATAATCATTTTCTGTATTTTCACAAATTGTACGTCCAATGGGCGCATAGCGGGGCTACGACTTGTGTGGACGAGATTTTTATAGAGTTCGATGGTATGTCCTGAATAACTGTGCATAAATTGAGACTACTTGAGGTTAATAATGAATTTACGTATAACTAAAATAATTGAGGTTAGTATTTTCGTATAACTAATATTTCACAAAAACGTATAGCGAACATTTACAACTACTTAGCTCTGGTGATGGAGCTGGCGTACAAAAGAAGCATGAAGAGGAGTTTGCCTCGTGGTTTGAACATACGGTATTATTAAAAAATTAATATGAATTCTATTGATATTTAATATTATACTAAATATATTTATTGATGTAGGTTCAATTAAAACATGCTACAAATCTCGATGAGATCTCACCAGAATTTTATGCATTGGCATGTGGTCTAAGCAAGAGGGCTATCCAGTATTCGGGTTGCTTGGTAAGTGGATATAGATTTCACACACGTGATAGATAACAATATAGAAAAACTCAGAATTGTGGAGTCGCAGTTGAAGGGAGCTATGTAGATGATAACATTGACTTCTACAGAGTTGTAGAAGATATTATAGGGTTAAAGTATGTGGGAGGTTGTGTTGCTTGGTTATTTAAATGTACTTAGTGGGATGTTTTACATCCTAGACTGGGGGTGCGTACAGATAGGGGTTTTGTCAGTGTGAATACATCTCGAACCTGGTACGAGGATAATCCTTTCATTCTCGCCTGCCAAGCGAACCAAGTTTTTTATTTAGATGTTTTGGAATACGGGAATCCATGACGAGTGATGGAGAAGTTTACACCAAAAAATGTATATGATTATGTTCTAGAGGCAGATGAACCACATGAAGAATTTGATGGTTCGACAAATGAAGAAGCATATCAAGAAAATGAACAGTGATCAATCTATTTGTTGACCTAAGTCAATATGACATGGTCCCACTTCGTAGAGAAGATGTTGCACCAGAAGTGATCGAGGGTGAAATGTCAGAAGAACATGAATCTATTGATGTGTCTAGTAAAGATGAAGGAGATTCGTCCAGCAAAACTGATATTAAATGAATTAAAATATCTGTGTAAGTATGAATTTGATAAATATCAACAATATTTATCTGGTTATATATTTAATTTATTACAATTTCAAATAGATATGTCTCACAAACGCAAAGCAGTTCGTGCGCCACCCCCACCCCTACCCCTACCCATTATTGACTCTCATGCACGTGATTCACTAGCCAGCAATAGTGTACCAGTATCACCAGACCCAGTGTCAGGTATTTTGTCAAATTATGGTATTTACCACATGAGTTAATATATACTTACCAAATTATATATATATATGTTCTAATTATTATACTTGTAGTTGTAAGCCAGCACCAAGAGTGAGGCATCACGAGGGGTGTCTGCATAAAAAAAGTCAAAAAAATTGGTAAAATTAAAGTTGATATATTAGAGGGTCACCCTGGTGGGCACAGTGATTCACAAGCATGACTTTCTACTTATGTTGGTACCCTTATTCGCACATATGCTCCGATGTCAGCAGCCTACTGAATTAACGTTCCCGAAGATGTAAAATATCACATAAAAAATCGTTGCTTGGTAATGAACTACATCCCAAGAAAATTCATTTAATGCTAATTGTACTTTTACTAATTACTTATAATTTTTTAAAGGATGAGTTTAATCTAGATTTTAGTCGGCGAGAGCATCGAAAAGTAGTTGAGGAACTAATCTCGGGTGCATTCCGGAGGTACAAAGGTCGATGCCATGCACATTTTGAGAAATTCAGCACTGCTGCAGAGGCACGCCGAAATCCATTCTATGCAATACCACCAGCCGAGTGGGAGAAGGTTTGTGATTTGTTTGAAAATTCTGCTTATAAGGTAATATCACATTTATATTTTTTTAATAAAAAATTAAATATGTATTATGATTTGAAACTTATAATCAATTTTTTTTTTTTAGCAATGGAGTGCTGTGAACAAATAAATAGATCAAATTTAAAGATTCACCATCGTGCGGGTTCTCGATCTTTTCATCATTTGCATAAAAAATGGTCAGTGCTACTAATTCCGGTCTCATATTAAAATATGTACTTTTCTCTTTCAAGTTCTAATATGGTTTTTCTTTTGTAGCAAGTTGAAAGTTCTGGTGACTTTGATCTAACCCATTTATATGCTAAAGCACATAAAAATCGTGATGGTGTTTGAACCAATCCTGAAGTTGAGGCAAATTATGTCAGTTTAAGTATATTAAGTCAAATCTAATAGAATATTCCTATTATTTATACTAACTTTAATGGTTTTTCTTGTAGGAAAAAATGAAATCTCTAAATGACACTACTGCAGATCCATCTGATGAATCATCTGTCAACGATGCTCAGATCCTATCTGAAGTTTTTGGATCATGTTTTGGATATTTGAGGGGCTTAGGGCATTGTGTGAAGCCATCCTCCAGTTCATCATCCTCTTTTAAGGCTAGATCTAATGAAGACAAAACTAAGGAATTAGAAGCAGCACAACTTGAGATAGAACGATTGAGGTCCAAACAACAAGAATTGTTGATCAGATTAGATAAAACAGCGGAGTTAGAGTAAAGAATAGAAGAGAAACTGGAGTTGAGGACCCGAGCAATGTTTGAAGAATGGTAGAGGATGTCCCAAAACGCTATGCCACCACCACGATCTTAAAATTTATTTTTTATTATTAATTGTACATTTATTATTCTGTTTAACAACAATATTTGAATAAATTTGATGTGCAAATTACATTTTTATTATAATAGCAATGCATCTTTTAATTAAATGTGAATCTGTATAGCGGTACCGTTCGAACAAAAAAATCATGTTCGAACAATACATTACGATTTAAAAATTCGTCCGAACTAAAAAGAGTCCATTCGAACAAGATTAATTCCAATAAATTTATTCGTTCGAACAGATAATATCCGTTCGGATGCTTACCTCGTTCGAACCAGGCAATCTGTTCGAACCAAATATATATCTGTTCGAACGGCAACTGTCAGTTCGGACAACTTAAATGTTTGTCCAAACAGATTTCTGAGATGAATTTTTCTTGTCCCAAATAAAAAAACCCGTCCGAACGGATTTGGACTGGCAAGTGAGATTTTGTCTCTAAAAAACATTTTTAGGGATGAAATTCAATTTTCGTCCCTAAAACCTTTTTGAGACAAATTTGGGATGAAATTTTTTTGTCTCTAAAAATTTTTTAGGACAAAAAATAGACTTTTTGAGACAAAATGATTTGTCTCAAAAAACCTATTATCTTGTAGTGAAATATGTGGTGTAGAGACGATATATAGAAGAACTCAATTAATTTAATACGAATAAACAACAAAAAAAACTAAAAATTGAAAACAAAAAAAGTATATTACACGAGACCATAAATAGCAAAGCTCAGAAACAAAAACATTTTGCTTTGATCACAAATTACCAAATAAAACTACATAACACGTCCAGAACTTAAAAGTTCAATGTGAAAGTTATAAAACTTGAATAACCAAATCAACCTGTTTCTAATATATATTACATGAATATAATAACCAGGCCATAAAAATGAAAGCATATATACGGCCAATTACATTAATTATAACTTGATCTTGGTATAGCATATGGATTCAACACGCTGAGTAAGAGTAAAAATAGATATATTACACCAATTATAAACCGTAGCATGCTTCTCGAAGATCTTTAGCAATTTCAATCTCCCATGCAAAGTAGCTGTGGAAGTCAAATTCAAACACCCTGCTCCGACATCATCAAAAAAATGGCGATTATTTAGAAGCTTTCCAGGCATAATACTCACAGAAGTGGTCATGTTTAACTTATCTCGTGCTGGCACGTATCGTTCATCGACTGGAGCTTCCCCAACCATGTCTCCATGATAATGGACATAGGCAGTAGAATTTCTGTATTTGAAGCTTCCATAGTTGTGATTCTCAATAGTAATAACAGTAGCCAAAGTGACATTCACTGTCACATTCCTCATCGACATTGGCAAATCAATGTTTTCGAGGCCTTCAACGTATAGAGTTATTTTGGGGTCTTTAGGTTTGAAAATGGTGACCGACAAGGTTAAAAGAACCACAGCAATGATAACCAAGAGAATTGCAGTCACACAACAGCATGATTTGAGACATCCATGAGATGTTTTTCCAGCCGCCATCTTCATGATTCTCCAGGCAGACCGAACTCTGAAATTAATGATTTTGGCTACCCAAGAGATCAAAGTTTGGAAGATGGTGGAAAAATATATGGTGGCTATATAAGGAGATAATTAGGCGGAGAAGAAAACGAGTGAAATCCAATCCATAAAATAATTTGATCTATGGACAGCAGAAGGAAACGTGGACGTTACATATGGAGATGTCATTAAATGCAATTCAACCATTACCTGTATTGGGGGGGAGAACTGATGGGTGCTTTTAGGGGATATTAACTGTGTTTTACCTACGAAACATGTAACTATTAGAAGGGTACTCAGTCTAATTCGATTCGAATTTTATAAAATTAAGAATTGAAATGGTATTATTGGTTTTGTAATTCTTAAAACCGATTACGTTCTCCTTATACTCCTAAATTGATAGTATCGATTTTATCGGTTTCGATCCAGTTTTTTAATTTTAATAAAATGTAATTTTATAAAAGTAAATCTGTTTTTTTTCTACAAAAAAAAACTGGTTTAAAAAATCTGTTTTAGTAATAAAAAATTGTAATCTATTATATAAATCTGTTATATAAAAAAAATCTGCATTAAAAAAACTTCTATTAAATAAAAATTGCTCTATAAAAATAAACTGCAATTTCAATTAAGATTACCTTTTCATTTTATAAATTATTACAACATTATTTTATATCAAATTATAACTTATATTATTATATATAATAATACGAATTTAAAAAAAAAAGGTAAATAGAAGTGGTCCAATTCGGTTCTGTTCAGTGCTAAAATATTCGGAGCCGGAACTAAACCGGCTCTAACCGGTTCTTTATTTTTTGGAACTGGAGCCAGACCGGACTAGCACAAAATCGAAAATTCCTGTCCAATTCATCCCAGCTGGGGGCAATTTTTTGATTTAAACTTACAATCCTAATAACTATTGAAGAAGATTGATCAACACTCAATTAATAATGTAAAAAGAAACCTAACCATAATGAAAATGAACTAATTAACCATAATGACAGATATACTTTCATGACGGCCTTTATTGAGCTGCAGTCTTATTCGTATATATTGCATGTATTAAACTTCTTATCAATTTTTACTAACGGATCAATGAATGAAACCCTAACGTACTGACGGAAAGAAATCATGAAATTGTTTGAAAATAAGATAATGAACTTTGAATAGGAAATTCTTGGGGTTCGGTTCGACCCAAATGCAGCTCCCGCCGTCTCCGGCGGTGGTGGGCGACACCGCCCATCCCATCGGGACCAGAGGGAGCCGGCAACCTCATTCCTGCGACGGTGAGCCTCAACAACCTCCGATGTGCTCCCGACAACCTTAAACCCATTTTCGGGTTTAAGGCCGCCGGTGACACATCGGAGGTCGCCGAAGCTCGCCGTCGTAGGGGTGAGGTCACTGGCTCTCTCCGACTCCAATGGAATGGGAGGTGTTGCCCACCGCCACTGGCGGCGGCGGAGGCTGGGCTGAACTTGAATCTCTCTTAAAAATTCATCTTCATTTTATTTTTTTATTGTATTTTTTATTATGTTTTTTTTATTTTATTATTTTATTTTATTTTTTATTGTATTTTCTAAATTTTTTTATTATATTTTTTTATTGTATTTTTTAATATTTTATATTGTATTTTTATAAAAATTATAAGAGTTTAATATGGGGCTATAAAAACGTCAGGGTATAGTCCGACCGCACCCTAACATCACCCCCTTTGAATAAAAATGCTTTGTGCGGGTGTGGACCACATTTAAAAGCTTGCACAGAACAAAAAATTTTGAAATATTTTTAAACATGTTTAGATAGTTTCAAAAAATTTAAAAAAAAAATAACAAAGCAATATTAGCCACTTCCTTACCATTAAGTAAAAAATATTAAAAATAAAATAAAATACATAAACAGTCAAATTGAGAAGACTAACTCAGGAGGCATAGTATCAATTTTTTTTTTTTTTTTAGTACGATCCACTTCTTTTACAAAAGATTTATACAGAACTTATTCCTAGCATTAATCTTGACGGCTAATAGAAGAGTCCTTCTACACTTACAGACCGGATTCCTGACTGGAATCCTGCCTCTCGGACATAAAACACTATAAAACAAAACAAAAAAAATTGGGTTTTTGTACCTTTTTAATTGTGAGGAAAAAGTTATTTATAGTCAATTTTAATTATAAATAATTATTTTGTTAGAATTAATTAGATGCATATAAGTAATTTTCTTATAATAAAATTAATATGTGAATAGACGTGTTTGGTAGGTCATATTAATGAAATATATTTGAATATAAATAAATTAAAATATGTGTTTAAATTTATAAAATAAATTGAGATATGTTGAATTTTTTTATAAATAAATAATAAAATAATAAATTTTCTTAAGACTTAAAAGAGAGAAAATAAATTAAATTGATTTCAACAACGACACACGCCTAATTGATAAACCCTGTGCAACCTGTCGAAGTACGATATAATTTGCTTTGACTTCAGAAAGGAAGCATGTTACTAGATGGGCCATGACCAGAATTCCGAAAGATTGGTCGGGTTGTCAGTTTAGGCCCCGTGTTTGAAAGGGAATTGATAGTAATTAATTAATCAGGACACGAATGATGATTCCCAGGACCAAGTTGCATGCGACAATAAATTATCATCACATGAATCTAATAATATTTGTTTTGACTAATTGGTACAATGTATGTGGCTATTCCTATCTTTGTTTGCCGGCACACCTACAGCCTCTCAAACTAAATTAACTAACAATTCTACATAAATATAAATATATTATATAGAAGAAGAGCATAAAATCTTGTAACGAAATTCCTAGCTTGTATCTTTTTATAATTATATGTATGAGAGGGAGAACGAGCATGCACCCGAACATGTTCGTCTATGATCTATTGATCAATCATTTTATAGAATCTTATATTTCTTATAATAATGTTGGTAGACTAAGTCACATTTGGATTTAGAGTTGATGACAATCCATCTCATCTCATTATTATAATTTTTTTAAATTTTTGTATAAAATATTATAAATAATTCAACTTTTTCAAATTTGAAAATAATAATAATAATATTAAAAATAATATTTATTTTAATTTTTACTTATCTCATCTCACTATTCAAATCTCACCTAATTAATTATTTAAATTCTCTCCTTTTTTTTCACTGTCTTTTGTTCAAAGAATTTTGGTCCATGTCCAAATATATAATGCCTTTTTATTATGATATTATAATTGGGATTTCAAGACCATTTCGGCTAAAGGGGACAAAAATATAAGAAATAAATCAGATGAAGAAGGCAAGCACAAAATGTTGCATGCATTAGCATACCAAACAATCAGAACACGCCAAGCGGTTACATATGCAGCTTGCGTAG
Source organism: Platycarya longipes (assembly GCA_036559045.1). NCBI lineage: Eukaryota > Viridiplantae > Streptophyta > Magnoliopsida > Fagales > Juglandaceae > Platycarya > Platycarya longipes. The sequence goes on along the minus strand of CM071792.1, from coordinate 13,512,278 downwards.
CTTAACTTGTTGAGACCAAATGCAAGTAAATCAGGGTCTTAATGCCTCGCATGATGCATACGATTCAAATTGAAAAAGGAATTTTGTACCCACTCTGGTTGGGCTCAGGCCCCTATCAAAGTCCAAGATCCATAATGGGGTGGACCAAGGATTAGGGAAATATAGATGAAGGCCATAGTAGGCCCGTGAAGAGAGAAGATAGCCGACAATTCCCCCTAGTGGCAGCATACTAACGAGGGAAAGAGAGGCCGGGATTCTGTCCCTTGCAGTATCAACCGCAATGAATGCAAATCAAATAAGTCAATCTTGAGGTCGAGCCCCTGTAGCTATAGAAGTAGCTGCATCATAGATTTTAATTTCGTATCGTACTAGTCGGTATGGTTGAAACATGTCATACTAGCTGGTTCTCCAATACATACTTTAGGGGTGTATTGTTTCGACTCAAATACCGGTCGTACCGGCCATTCCAGTCAATATTTCGGCCGGTACCGACCTCGTATCGATAAAGATATCGGTCGGTACCGACCGTATCAGATTTCCAATTTCAGCCCTTAATTTTTTTTCATTATTTTGCTATTTTTTACTTCAATTCATACTAGATTAATTACATTTATATATTTATATATATAATTATTCATATATTGACCATAGTTTTGAATTCCGTTTCATTTTGGCTGGAATGTTCCGTTCCAATGCCTCAACTGGTGTATTATACCTCTTTGTTCCGTTCCGGTCTAAATTCCGGTCCGTTCCGATCATTCCGGTCAAATTTCGGTCATTCTTGTCCAAATTCCGGCCGTTTCAGTCCTTATTCCAGTTTAGATTATTTTTGTAATTTTTTTATATTTGAATGATATTTTTTTAAACTTTTAAATTTAGATGATATTCAATTAATTCTAGAATATAAAATATATTTATATACTTTGTAATTAAATACGTCCTTTTCAAAATATCATTATTTTTTAATATTTTATCTATTTATTTATTTTTTAATCTCAACTCAAATTTATATTTTTTCAACTTATAATCATTTTATAAATTTTCAATTCTTCTAATATATACACATATACATGATACACACTTACATATATATGTCTTTATTCCATTAGTTATTAGTTTATATATATATATATATATATATATATATATATATATTATAATATATAATTAATTCCAAAACAGCACATCGGAACAAACCGGTATCGAAATATTCCGTTCCAGTGCCCCAACCGGAACGGAATTCAAAACTTTGATATTGACTATTATTTTGAAATATAATTTATATTTGTATTTATATATATAATTTTTTTTATATAGATTATCCCGAAATGGTACAGGAAACGGTACTGATATCGAAATATTTCGTTCCAGTACCTTGACCGTTATACTTACCGGTACGGTATTCAAAACTTTGAGCTGCATTGGATATGGCACCATGCCGCTCAGGACTAGGGTGCTCATTAGAGCTATAAAGGGGCCTCACGAGGAATTCGATATAAATAGAGGAACTCTAATGACAAAAGGGTGTTATACACATCCAATCACTTTCTCTCTAACTTTTTGTAACTTTTTGCTTTCTTTGATCCCCCTGAGAAATTCCGACTTTGGCACCAAATTAGGTGACATGGCCATCACCATGTCGTCTTTTCTTCCACCCTCGCAAGTAACGGCCATCACCCTCACCACCTTTTCTTCCACCCTTGCACGTACAAAAGCACTATTGTTGTGGGCGGCTACAAAACACACTTCATTAGTTGGTGCCATCTATAGAATCCAATATTATTTTGGCCTAACAGCATCAAAGTGCCTTTTGTATGCCAACCAATATGCGCTCTCGTCTTGATCAGGAGTCTTAGTCGACAAGCATGGAAGGAAGAGTCACAAAAATGGACTCATGAAATGACTAACCTTAATAGCAAAAGCCCACCGACGAGAGAATGAAGTGTTGAAAGATAAAAACATTGAGTTCAAGGAAGGTGCCAAACTAAGCATAACCAAGGGTGGGAAGACAAGGAAAGTAAGCGGATTGGTGACAAACTACATCGTCTTATAGACAAATATTAGGAGATGGTAAAAAGAATATAAGGGTCATTCTCTGTGGACCAACTACTCAACAACACATACATGCCCTACAACGCCGTAGTGATGGTCATCCCACTCTCCCTAAAATCCAAAACCCCTAGATAGATATGTATGAAGGGTCGAAAGATCTAGCTGAGTTCCTGGAGATGTTCAAGAGCCACATGACATTGCACGGCTTCCTAGGGGAGATAGTAAGTCGAGCTTTTCCTTTGACATAAAAAAGTCCGAGCATGATTCAGAGCCCTTCGATTGGGTACCACCCACTGCTTCAAAGAAATGGGCTACCAATTCTTGATGTAGTTCATGGCCTACAAAAAAATAATAATAATAAGACAGTCACCTCCTCACCATCAACTAGAATGAGGAAAAGAGCATAAAGGCTTACTTGTACTGCTTCAATAAAGAGCAAATGACCACATATTACCAAGATGAGTAGATCACCCCGACAGCACTTCTGGTTAGAATATGGCTCCTAAGTCCCTTCATGCTAGAAATCACGCAAAAGACCTTGGTTACCTTGAAAGATTTCATGGACAAGGCTGACAACATTGTCAACGTTGAGAACACCCTCTGAGTTCTTTCTACCTTGAGGTGCACAGGCATAGAGTGACCCTAAGCAACCGTAAATTAGACACTAGCACCAAAATCCACAAAAACGAAATTGGGGCGAGGAAAGGGCAGAACGAGAAGAGGAGCAATGACGACACCTCACTGAGGAAGGGGCACACAGGCATGCATGTCCAGACACAGGAAGAAGGAATGCCCACAGGAGGATAAAGACTACAACCAAAGGGCTCACTCGTACTATGCCTACCATGAGGAAGAGGGCAATCGAAACGAACACTGTCAGCTTCTAGAAAATAAATTCATAGAGGAGATCCATGAGGACAATCAAGAAGAAGTCCAAGGGAAATGTATAGACAATTGGGTGCTTGCTGCTTGTCGCCTCAAAGATGGGCAGGCAGAAGCCAATACGAGAAGGTAGACAAAATGACAGCCCGAGAAAGAGGAACGTGAGGAAAAGGGAGCCAAGTCGCCCGAGTGGGAAGGAAATTTGGCCTCTTGCTTCCTGACATTGCCCAAGCTGGCCTTGTCGAAGTCCCACAAGCCAACAAGCCAAGGCATTAAGATGAAGGTGCAAGTCCCCTTTTCCTATATTCTTTTGCACTCAACTCTCTATTTAAAAAATTGACAATGAGAAAAATATAAAGTAATATTTCCGTACATGAGCATGTATGTATGAATTAAATGGCGCAACCATCACCTTAACGATCAATTGCCACCCCGTGTGCTGGATTTTAAATCCCGCCTGGTTACTTAGGTTGCTACTCCACACTTGAACTTTGGCATCTAAAGCAGGCAACACATTTCTCAAGTGTCCCAATCGCTAATCGCCATCTAGCGTAGCCAATTTCAAATCTCACCTCATTACTTGGGTAGATGCTCTGCACTCAAAACTCAGCGATCAATTGCCACCCAACTCAATTGATTTCAAAGCCCATATTATTACCGAGGTTGACAAAAAAGGGGGAACAACTCTAGAGGAACTTTTTTTTTCAAATCAATTAATAAAATTATTCAAATTAAAATTAAGTGAGTTATTAATGTGATTATGTAACTAACTCATTAAAAAATAATTTAATTATAATGATATTTATTATATTGATAGCAACTATTTTCTGACTTAGACTTTACTTTTTACTATGTATAATTATTAATAATGTTCTATATTTTATACATAGTTAATGAATATGACATAATTTCATTATACATAGATTATTCATGATTGCTTGCAACTTAAGTATTTAAAAAAAATATCTAATTGTTTACATGCTCAAACATTACGGGAGAATGGATTTTTGAGACAAATCATTTTGTCTCAAAAAGTATATTTTTCGTCCCAAAATTTCTTTAGAGATTAAAAACAAAAAAAAATGGTCCCAAATTTGTTTTAAAAAGACTATCTCAAAAAGTTTTTAGAGACAAAATCTCACTTGCCCGGCCAGATCCGTTTGGACGGGTTTTTTTATTTGAGACAAAAAAAAAATTGTCTTAGAAACTCGTTCAAACAAAAATTTCAGTTGTCCGAACTGATACTCACCGCTCGAATGGACAAATATTTGGTTTGAACAGATTGCCTAGTCCGAACGAGGTAAGCGTCTGAACAAATATTTTCTGTTCGAACGAATAAATTTATTGGAATTAATCTTGTTTGAACAGACTCTTTTTTGTTCGAAAGATTTTTTAAATCGTAATGTACATTTCGAACGATACTGCTACACAGATTCACATTTAATTAAAAAAATACATTACTATTATAATAAAAATGTAATTTGTATATCAAATTTATTCAAATATTATTGTTAAACAGAATAACAAATGTACAATTAATATAAAAAATAATTTTTAAGATCGTGGTGGTGACATAATGTTTTATGACATCCTCTGCCATTTTTCAAACATTGCTCGGGTCCTTAACTTCAGTCTTTCTTCTATTCTTGTCTTTAACTCTACTGTTTTATCTAATCTGGTCAACAACTCTTGTTTCTTGGATCTCAATCGTTCTATCTCAAGTTATGCTGCCTCTAACTCTTTAGTCTTGTCTTCATTGGATCTAACCTTAGAAAATAATGGTGAACTAGAGGATGGCTTCACACAACGCCTTAAGCCCCTCAAATATCCAAAATGTGATCCAAGAACTTCAGATAGGATTTGAGCATCGTTGATAGATGATTCATCGTATGGATCTGCAACAGCGTCTTTTAGAGATTTCATATTTTCCTACAAAAAAAAATCATTAATGTTAGTATAAATAATAAGAATATTGTATTAGACCTGACTTAATATACTTAAACTTACATAATTTGCCTTAGTTTCGAAACTGGTCCAAACACCATCACAATCTTTATGTGTTTTAGCATATAAATGAGTTAGATCAAAGTCATTAAAACTTTCAACTTGTTGCAAAATAAAAACTATATTAGAACTTGAATGATAGAAGTGTATATTTTAATATGAGACTGGAACTAGTAACATTGACAATTTTTTTTATGCAAATGATGAAAAGACCAAAAACCTGCACGATGTTGTATCTTTAAATTTGATTTATTTACTTTGTTCACAATACTTCGTTGCTAAAAAAATCAGATTATAAGTTTCAAATTCTAATACATCTATCATTTTGTATTAAAAAATAAATAAATGCAATATTATCTTATAAGCAATATCTTCAAACAAATCACAAATTTTCTCCCACTCAGCTGGTAGTATTGGTTGAAATAGATTTTGGCGCGCTTCTACAGCAATGTTAAACTTCTCCAAATGTGAATGGTTCTGACATTTGTACCTCCGGAATACACCTGACATCAGTTCCTCAACTGCTTTTTGATTCTCTAACTGACTAAAATAAAGATCAAACTCATCCTTAAAAAAAATTATAAGTAATTAGTAGAAATACAATTAGTTTTAAATTTAATTTATACTTAGTTTCTTGGGATGTAGTTCATTACCATGCAATGATTTTTAATATGATCTTTCACATCTTTGGGAATGTTAACTCAGTACGCTGCTGACATCGAAGCATAAGTGCGAGTGAGGGCACTAACATAAGTAGAAAGTCATGCTTGTGAATCATTGTACCCACTGATGTGACCCTCTAATATATCAACTTTTAATTTTATCCATTTTTTTGACTTTCTCCATGCAAATATCCCTTGTAATGCCTCACCCTCGGCGCTAGCATACAACTAAATGTACAACAATTAGAACAGATATATATATAATTTAGTAAATATATATTAACTCATGTGTTAAATATCATAATTTGAAAAAATATCTAGCATTGGGTTTAGTGATACTGGCCCACTATTACTGGCCAATTAATCACGTGCAAGGGAGTCGATAATGGGTGTGAGTGAAAATGGTGCACGAATTGCTTTGCGTTTGGGAGGCATATCTATTTAAAATTGTAATAAATTAAATATATCACCAGATAAATATTATGGATATTTATAAAATTTATACTTATATAGATATTTTAATTCATTCACTATCAGTTTTGCTGAACTAGTCCCCTTCATTCTCACTAAACATGTCAGTAAAGTCATGGTCTTCTGACATTCCACCCTCAATCACTTTTGGTGCAACGTCTTCCCTACGAAGTGGGATCATGTCATATTGACTTAAGTCAACAAATAGATTGATCATTGGTTCGTTTTCTTGATATGCTTCTTCATTTGTCACACCATCAAATTCTTCATGTGGTTCGTTTGCCTCTGAAATATAATCATATTTATTTCTTGGTACTGACTTCAACACCACTCGTCATGGGTTCCCATATTTTGGATCATCTAAATAAAAAAACTTAATTCGTCTGGCAGGCGAGAATGAAAGGATCGTCCTCTTACTAGGTCCGAGATGTATTCAAACTGACAAAACTTTCATCTTTACGTACTCCCAATTTAGGATTTGAAACATCCTACCAAGTACATCTAAACAACCAAGCAATATAACTCTCCACATACTTTAACCCTATAATATCTTCTACAACTCCGTAGAAGTCAATGTTATCATCTTCATGACTCATTTCGTTTGCAACCCTACAATTCTGAAATTTTCTAAATCATTCTCTATCACGTGTATGAAATTTATATCTATGCACCAAACACCCCAAATATTAGATAGCTCTCTTGCCCAGACCACATGCTAATGCAAAAAGCTATGGTGAGATATCCTCGAAATTTTCAACATATTTTGATAAAATCTACATCAATAAATATATTTAGTTTAATATTAAATATCAATAGAACCCATATTAATTTTTTAATAATACCATATGTTCAAACCACGATGCAAACTCATATTCATGCTTCTTTTGTACGTCAGTTACACCACCAGAGCTAAATAATTGTAAATGTTTGCTACGCGTTTTCATGTAAAATATTAATTTCTATGAAAATACTAACCTCAAGTATTTGATTAATACGTAAATTCATTACTAACCTCAAGTAGTGCTCAATTTTTGTACAGTTATTCAGGACATACCATCGACCTCTATCAAAATCTCGTCCGCACAAGTCGTAGTCCCCATGTGCACCCATTGGATGTACAATTTGAGGGAATATAGAAAACGGTGATGAGATATCCATTGTTCACCTTCATAATTTCAATCCGATCTCGTAAATCTGGTATCAACCCCACGAAAATATATTGAACAAAAAGTGTACCATTCGTTATCAATGTAGAACTCTGCAATTGAACCTTCTAAACAAACCTATTTTTCACATTTCACTTAAGTTTTCTTAAAAATCGTTCAATAGGATATATCCATCTATATTGAATTGGGCTAGCAACTAAAGTCTCACGAGGTAGATGAACAGCCAAATGAGCCATTACATCAAAGAAGGAAGGCGGGTACAAACCCTCTAGTTTGCACAAGATCACAACGATGCTAGCCTCCACTTTTAATAATGTGTCAACTTGTAACGTCCTATTACAAATGCCTCCGAAAAATGCCTCTAACTCTTTGAGAGGTATATGAACATCTCGAGTAAGTTTTTCATGCACACCAACTATCAACAAACGCTGTAAAAATATATGACAGTCGTGACTTTTAAAAGCAGTTATCTCCTAGTCATGTGTTCGCACACATCTTGACATATTCGAAGCATACCCATCAGATAATTTGATTGGCAAGAACCAGTTACAAAATTTCTTTCTCTCATCGTTTGATAGTGTATACCATCTAAAAGGCATGTAGGATGGAGACCTATTATCTTGTATATGCAACTTCGGTCTTATTCCCAACTCCTTTAAATCTTTACGGGAGTTAACTGTATCTTTTGTCTTCCCTTCGATTGACATCAGAGTACCCAAAATATTTTCACATATATTTTTCTCAATGTGCATGACATCTAAATTATGGCAAAGTGTCAACGTAGACCAGTATGAAAACTCGAAAAAAAATACTTTTTTTGTCCAATTGAATTCTACTGCATCTCATTTCCTCTTCCACACCCGTGCATCCTTCCTAAATCTATTTTCTGGAACCTCAAGTAGTTGTGCAAGAATATCATCGCCAGACAGTGTTGGCAGTAATGACCTCCGCTCAATCTTCCCATCAAACATTGTCATGTTCAAACGTCATCTATGATTATTAGGTAAATATCGACAATGACTCATGAAACATAATTTTCATCCATTTGTTAACCACTGGGACTGTGTATCTTTGTTTCAAATAGGACAACTTAATTTACCTTTTGTGTTCCATTCTGACAAGTTCTCGTATGCTAGAAAATCATTTATTATCCACAAGACTCGGCATGCATCCTGAGTTTCCGTGACAAGGCCACATCATACGTAGCCACACCCGGTTCCCACGACTCTTTCAACTCTGCTATCAGTGCTTTGAAATATACGTTTATGTCGTTTCTTTGTGACCTCGATCCTTGGATCAATAAAGCCATCATGAAATAAGGGTTTTTCATACACTTCCAATGTGGCAAATTATAAGGCATTAATATCACAGGCCACATACTATGAGAAGTACTCATATTGACGAATGGATTAAAACCATCATTTGCTAACTCGAGGCATACGTTCTAAGGTTCTTCGATAAACCATGGATACTCCCCATCAAACTTTTTTTCCTTTGTAAGGAATATGTCAGATGCGAGAGGAATTAATCATTTCAAACTCTTTTTGTATTATGCCAAGTCATATCCTTTGCAGTCACTCGATAAGTAAACAATTGTTGAAGTCAATAGATCAACGAAAAATGTATGAACACTTTATTCGATACATCACGTTTATCTGGTGTCCATCTTGACTCATGGCAGACTGGAGATGAATCAAATTCTGCATATTTCTCCCAAAAGAGTACACAATTATTCTTACAGACGTGGATAATATTATAATCAAATCTCAATCTCCACTTCAATTTCTTCGTCTCGTAAAAGTTACGAGGCATCACGTTATCTTGTAGTAGAACCTCTTTAAATAACTCAAGTAATATGTCAATGGCCTTTGCAAAAATCCGGTATATTGACTTGATATGTAACAACCTCATTGTGAATGACAACTTGCTATGACGGGTACACCCCGCATACAGTTTTCGTTGTGCATCCTCTCACAGTCTTGCAAAGTTCTTGTTTTCCTTAAAAGATTATGAAGATGTTATTTCTCCTTCTCGAACTCCAAACATGCATGCACCAATATCCCCTAACATCTCAGTCATATCCTCTCAATTATCGTCACTATCATCAGAAACGATCATATTTGTATTGTCAATATCGATCTCGACACTAGTTTCCTCCATCCGATTGGAATGACTCATAAATCTAACTCATGTAGGAAATGGTTCGCCATGTAGAACTCAGTGCGAGTATTTAGAATTTATCCCATTAATGAACAAATAGGACTCCACTACTACCATATTTAAATGATTCAAGTTCTTGCACGGACCTCTTGTAAAATCCTTACTATCAGCACTATCTTTCACAAACTCTATGAAAAATTTCACTCCTCGTGCATACTCCTTATAGTCTCCCCAAGTTTATCTCCCAATAACATCCAGCTTTTGTCCATTATATTTTCGTTACCCATCCACTATCTATTAGAAAACTTTAATTCATTTCACAAATATCATCAGTAACACTGTAATTGATATCCTCATACTACTTTAATAAGGTAGTTAGTTATATTCTATTCGAGAGACTATCATCTATATCGCATAAATACTCTATTTAAAACTCTAATGTTAGTAAAATTTTGGCAGCATTTTTCTGCAATTCTCCAAGTATGCTAGTTGTGATACTGCATACCCAGAGAATGTAAGGAAATGCACACTAAAATTTTATAATCCACCATAAGAGCACTGACTGAATATATTTGCCATATAAATGATAGAAACTCAAACTATCCACTTTGGACAATTCGAGAGTTGTACCCAATCATTCTTTAAGAGAATAATTGGCCACAACTCTCGAATAAGTCTAAGATTCAATGTAACACTAAATTAAGTCTAATATCCAACTATAATAGTACAATAAGCCACAATATTAGTAATAACAAACAATATATATTATTAACAATGGTATTCTGTCTGCACAAATTCCATTTGAACGTAAATTTTCACATCCGGATGGGCCTCACCTTCGTTCGGAAGTGAACAGTTCTGTTCAAACAATAATTATGCAGACAGAATACTAGAATCAATCATCAACATCAAGTAAGTAAGCAACAAATTCCTAAATAAACAAATCATGCTTGAAATGGGTCATGTAATAAAACCTCCAAATATCAAAAAAGGTATGCAAACTCTATATAAAATCACCTCAAAATATCAAAACAAATCTCTAATCTCTAAACCTTAACAATTATAAAACTTACCTCAACTTTTGCACTTCTAACTCCAAATCCAATTCAACAAAACTTTCAACAATCAAAAATCATAAGATAAGAAAAACCTCCAACCACTTTTAATGTTGAGAAATACACCAAAAAAAAGGTGTTGACAAATAAAATTGACCTATTTCCTCTTAAGAATACCAAGTCTCCAACACCCAAGAATCCTCCTACAGTACACAGTCCTTCTCTACCTCACTCAGTCTTCCTCTCTCAAAAATAGCTCAGTCTCGCGTGAAAATGAACTGAAGAGTCGGGTGTTTAAACCATTGAAGTTGCGTTCGGATGTGAAGTTTATCCGTCCAAACGTGAAAATTTCAAATTGCAACTTTGTTTTCCTGCGAGGAATTTCAACTTTTGGTGTCCGAATGGAATATTTTTCTGATCGGATGCATTATTCTAAGCATATTCTGAATATTTATAGTTCGAACGAGTGAGAGGCCGTTAGGACATATAACTATCCTCTGTATTTGGAGCGAAAATTTTCCTCCAAATTATTCACATAAGTTACGAGATAAAAAAACGTTCGAACAATAGTAGATTACGATTCGAACATATACTTTATATTAATATACTAAATAATATAAAAAAAAATATTATATCAATATTAATATACTAAATAATATAAAAAAAAATATTATATCAGTATTATAGTAGGCATGTACTAAGTAATGTAATATATTAGTAATATGATATCATCTTATAGAGTTATACTAATATTATAATACTAATATACTAGGTAATGTTTGATTTTTATCTTATATGTATATACAATGGTATTATTAATACTATTCTAAATAATATATATTATAAGTTATATGTACTGAACAACAAGTGATGACACTACTAATATATTAAGTAATCTAAGTAACATATACTTAGTTAGTATAAACTAAGTACTACATGTAAATAGTATAATACTTATATTCTAACTAATCTATACTAGTATATATGAAGTACTTGATATATACGAAGTTGAAGTGCTTGATATATACTTATTATATATAACACTGTCATCTTAGTGTTATGTCTAGTATATGCATATTATAAAGATCAATTTTAACATTTTTTTTATTAAATACTTTATAATACTATTAGTGTCGTATGGTACATAGTAATATCGTCATAACTAGTCGAATTGATAGTATATTACTTAAACCCCAAACTCTTCTATTTCCGTTCGAACACCTATAAACATTGTTCGGATGCTCCAATGGCTACTAAACTCGTTCGAATGGTCACTAGCTTGTCTGAACGAGTGTCAACATATATAATACCCAACCCTTGCCAAACGCCTTATTTTTGCATCGAACGAGAGATTCCAAAAGTCACTCCTATTCAAACGGAAATTGTCCTAGAACTCGTCAAAATCATCATCTACAGTGAAATATATAAGTTATGGTCCCTCTAACCCCTCCTATTTGTTGAAAATAGGTTATGAACACTCATTTTTATAGGGGTCGAATTTCAAATCGAATCCGACCCATTTTTTAAGTTTTTGTATTTTTTTTCTAGTATTCATTGTTTCGAACCTTTAAGAGTAATACTAGGGTTGATTTGGTCCGAATAAATTTGATTTTTGTAGATAAAAAATAATAATCAAGTCAACTCGGCCATTTCTCTATACAGGAGTTTCTGTTTGGACAGGAATAAACCTCGTCTGAATGAGATGTAGGACATGATCTATCTCATTCGAACAGGCATCTTACTAGTTCAAACGAGTTATTTTTCGTCCAAACGAGTAAGTGCTAAACAGAACAATTTGATATACATTTTGGTTTTATTTAAGTATTTTGAGTTTGATAAAACTTGTCTAACTTCTTCCATTGCTTATTTGTTGAACAGTATATGAATAGCAGATAGAGGTCAAAAGCGTGGAAGAGATCAGATGACTAGGAGTAGTAATACACCTCCACTTGCCTCCACTCCCGTCCTTCCTATTGCTCCCGTCTGCAAGTTTGTTCTAGTAGAACGCCCTATCACCTTGGATGACTTCAGGGAGCTAGAGTCGGAGGGACACACCATCCACCAGATCTTCACGGAGTGTGGATAGACTTCGATCCGTACGCAGGAAGGGATCACATATCCTGATATGGTATGCGAATTCTATCGTGCATTGGGAGAGCAGTCTGGAAATATCTACCACTACGTACTAATGGTGTAGGGAGTCAGCATCACCTTCTCTCCTTGGGTAATTGCAGAGTATTTGGATATCCCGCGCGTGGTGGACACACATCCTCATCCATCCACAGCAACATCGTCTAGATCTACCAAGGCCGAATCCTCATCACCCTTGGCATCATGAACTGCCGATGAGATGGCTGCTGGCTCCAACACTGATAGTGATGAGGAGTACGTACCTGACGATGATCTCACAGACGATCAGCTACGTGAGCTATTGTGACATCCTAAGGCTTTTACATATGATGGGGAGAGGTCATCAAATAGGTTGACTACACTCCATTTTTCAGAATGCTGAATCTGATAGTCAGGTACAACTTGGACTCGAAGAAGTACAAAACAGATTTCGAGATGGACCCGGCACGACTTCTGGTGCGGGTAGCGAGGGGGGCACAATTGATCTAGCGTTGTATATTTTCTACCGCATCAGACAAAAGTCACGATATGGGAGTAGAGGCAGTCTACTATTTGGACTGATGATATCTAGCCTCTTACTCTGAGCTGTAGTTACAGAGTGGGTAGGTGAGAAAAAAGAACTTTAGATGAGGGCTCTCAACAATATATCTATCAGGAAGAGCAAAGGGCACTCCTATGTGAGGACTCCAGGATTGACGGATGCTACTACTTATACTGCTACCCAGCTTGCTCAAAACAAGCTTGTAGGATTTACACTGGAGCAATTGGAGGTAGTGGTGGAACGCGTGCTCGAGCGTATAGTGGAAAGAGTGGCGAGCTGCATGATAGCAGAGGCTGAAGACCGCATCATGAGGAGGATAGATAATGTAGAAATACGGATCAAATCTTTACAGAAAGACGTAAATTTGATATCGAAGTAGTTGAGTATTTTTATGTAGTATTTACTTTATGTGTTGTATCGAACAATATTATATATTTTGGGATGTAATTAATATGTTTTTTATTTTTGGTATTTATAACAATGTTTTTTTCTTATTTTTATCTTTTTACTTACCACTCATGATAATAAAATAAATAAAATTTTAAAATTAATTACATAAAATTAATTTTTACATTTATAAATATTTTAAACGTTCTATAAATCATAATATGTAATATAAACACATTTTTTTTTAATTTTGAAAATGAGAAAATGAAATTAATATAAATATATATATATATATATATACACAAATTAATGATGATGAACAATTAAAATCTAATTTCCAACCCGTTTTTTGTCTGAACAGTATATTTCCTGTACGAACGGACTTGCAAGTTTCTCGCCATATTTCCCTCCAAATATATCCCATTCAGACAAATAATTATCCATCCAAACGGATTTTTATTTTTTGAAACGATTTTTTTAGTCACCAAATGTCTTGTTCAAACGGATTTTTGTCCGTCCAAACAAATTTTACAACTCATCCAACTTTTAAGATGAAATTTAAAATTCGTCTCAAAAAATCACCTTTAGGGACGAAATTTATTTTGACCCTAACAAATTTCATCCCTAAAACTAAAATTTCTTGTAGTGAATTAGAATAGATTAGATAAAAATTGGATCCAAATTAAACCCAAATTACCAAAATCCCATCAATAAATGATCATATGATCAAAAGTTTATGGTTCTTATAATCACTACAACATATAAGCCCATTTGTCACCAACATGAGCAATATTGCCATTAATTACGTCTGAGCTTTAATTAAGGAAGAGGTTATAGTACTAGGTATAAATTCATTATAACATGAGTAGACAGATGTGGAATATGTGGATCGCTGTATTAAGTCACAGGTTATGACTGAGTATAACAGTAGACAGAGAGACTCATGTAATGGCTTAAGGCCATAGAATGGTTTTATAAAATGAAGAATCCAATTTTCAAAAAAAAAAAAAAAGAAGAGGTTATAGTAGGTATAAACTAATTACAGAAAATAAAGAAAAATCCTACTTATTATTCACACACCACATATGATTTTTTTATCTTTTTATTTATTTTTTTGTAACAAATATGTGGTTTAGAGGTGATATGTAGAAGAACTCAATTAATTTAATACGAATAAAACTAAAAGAAATTAAAAACTAAAAAAAATGTGCATTTGTCAGTGGACGATAAATAACAAAGCTCGGAAACAAAAACATTTTGCTTTGAACACAAACCAAATAAAACTACATAAACACGCGCGTCCAGATTAATACTTTGGAATTAAATAACTTCAATGTGAAAGTTATAAAATGTGAATATATAACTAGGATTGAACATAATACTCGTAACCCAACCCAACCCGCTATTTCGATAAGTTCCGCCCTGATATTCCGACCCATTATTCCGCTACTTGCCGACCCGTTATTTTGCTTAGCCAAAATAAACCCATTTCAAAACGTATTTCTCAGAAAACCCACATCTATTCGGATCTTTTCTTCTTCTCTGTCTCTCTCTCTACACGATCTCCACCTTCACCATTATTCAAAAATACCATCGGCGTTGGCTCGATCTCCTCGTCGACGGAATTGCAATTTGAAAGTCTTTGAGTTTGGACTCAGCGCCATGAACGACCACCCTTCTATTTGATTTGGTTTTAACCTCTCGACTTTGTTTAAAGTCCATGCTCCTGCTGGTTGGAAGACAAAGGTACTTCTCCTCATTCTATGGGAAAATTTGAGGTAACCGAGTGGTTGGTTTCTTGCCCATTTTTGCCTCTAATTTTCTCAGGAAAATCTCATCATTCTATCGCCAAGCAACTCGCACCTGGTTTTGAATGTCTTTCCCTCCCGTTGCCTTCATACTCTTTATACCCTTCTTGTGTATGCTACTATTTCACTTAATTTTCAATTTGTTAAACATTTATATTTTGCATGTCTTGTTTGGCTTCCGAGAAAGTGGATGAAAAGTATTTTGGATTTGGTATTTTATCTTGTATTTGGGGGTAATGAAAAACATTTTGTTTAATCTTGTTTGGCTACCAAATTGGGTTCAATACCTCTCGCTATATTTTGAATCTTTGTGTTGCTGCGATTCCACGCTAGCAAGCTAGGGTTACGACACAAAATCATGCTTAACGGAAAATCATGTGGGTGTTCTAGTAATCGGGAGATTGGAATATTGGGTATCGGCTAATCGGTAATGGATCATTATTGGGTCGGGTTGGAACTCTGTTTATCGGGTCGGGTCGGGTGAACACGCCTATTTATAACCAAATCAACCTGTTTCTAATATATACTACTTGAATATAATAACCAGGCAATACAAATGAATGCATATATGCGGCCAATTACAATAATTATGACTTGATCTTGGTATAGCATATGGATTCAACACGCTGAGTAAGAGTAAAGATAGATATATTACACCAATTATAAACCGTAGCATGCTTCTCGAAGATCTTGAGAAATTTCATTCTCCCAGGTAAAGTAGCTGTGGAAGTCAAATTCAAACACCCTGCTCCGACATCATCAAAAAAATGGCGATTATTTAGCAGCTTTCCAGGCATAATACTCACAGAAGTGGTGATGTTTAGCTTATCTCGTGCCGGCACGTATCGTTCCTCGACTGGAGCTTCCCCAACCATGTCCCCGTGATAATGGACATAGGCAGTAGAATTTCTGTATTTGAAGCTTCCATAGTTGTGATTCTCAATGGTAATAACAGTAGCCAAAGTGACATTCACTTTCACATTCCTCATCGACGTCGACAAATCAATGTTTTCGAGGCCTTCAACGTATAGAGTTATTTTGGGGTCATTAGGTTTGAAGATGGTGAAGGACAAGGTTAAAAGAACAATAGCAATAATAACCAAGAGAATTGCAGTCACACAACAGCATGATTTGAGACATCCATGAGATGTTTTTCCAGCAGCCATCTTCATGATTCTCCAAACAGACTGAACTCTGAAATTAATGATTTTGGCTACCCAAGAGATCAAAGTTTAAAAGATGGTGGAAAAATATGGTGGCAATATAAGGAGATAAGTAGGCGGAGAAGAAAACGAGTGAAATCCAATCCATGAAATAATTTGATCTATGGGCAGCAGAAGGAAACGTGGACGTTACATATGGAAATGTCATTAAATGCAGTTCATCGATCCGTTCCTTGTATGGGGGGGCAACTGATGTTGGCATTTATAGGGAGATTACGAAACATGTAACTACTGAAGGAGATTGATCAACACTCAAATAATGGAAAGAGAAATTACCTAACCATAATGAAAATGAAGTAATTAATACCGGCCGGCCAAGTCGATGACAGATATATATACTTTCATGACCTTTATTGAGCTGCAGTACTCTTATTCGTATAAATCGTATGTATTAAACATCTTATCAACTCTTACTAACTGATCAATGAATGAAACCCCTAACGGGGAGGGGGGGGAAGAAATCAACTACTCATCATGATAATTCTTAATCACGGGATCGTTTGATGATAAGATAAGATCAGAATTTTAAAAATAATAATAAGATATTTTATAAATAATAGTGAGATAATTTGAATTGAATACTTTTTAAATTTTGATAAATAAGAGAGAAAAATTAAATAAAAAAAAACATTATTATAATATAACTTTTATTGAAAGTTGTCCATAACTAAGTTTTAGGGGCTGGATGATACAGGCCCTTTTAACAGGTGGAGGCTCCGATTGTAGAGGGGCTAAGCCCAGTACCCTAAGATCCAAATGAGCAAACAGACTACTTGATTAAAGTAATGCGAAGCATCCTATCGTCTTTTTCTCAAGTACAGAAAATGTGAGTGCAAGATGAAGCACTGCATTAATTATTGAGCGCTTCTCCGCTTACATTCGCGGGATCCCGACTTGGATCCCGCCTGTGTTAAAAAAAAAAAAAAAAACGAAAATGATATTCATACAATAAATTTTATAATTTTTTAATAATTTTTTCAATATTTAATTTTTTTAATTTTTTATTTTACTTAATGATTAAGAATGTGAATATTAATAAAATTATTATTTGTATTTACTTTTTCTTAATGGTTAAAAATATTTAAAAAATACTTTAAAGAAAATGATAAAAAAATAAAAAAATAAAAACTCAAATATATATAAGCTGTAAAAATATTATATAACTTATTGTACGGGTATCACTATTAAAAAAAATCTCTTTTCTTTATTCATCTATTTTTCTTATTATTTTTAAATAATTAAAAAAATTAAAAAAATCATAATATTATATTAAAATATATTCTTAATCATTAGATTAAAAATATATATATAAAAAGAATCATAAAGTTACAAGTCAGAATTTTCAGTCGAAAAAGCTCATTATGTACCTCTAAGATTTCTCTTAATTATTTTTCATATTTTTGGCTAGCAGTACTGTACCACCTCATCTACTTTATTACGTCACGATGAAATTTTGAAATTTTGAAATTTTGAATAAGAGCATCCTTATTAAATTATTTAAAATTATCTTCAAAAAATTTAAATTTACACATTTATTAAATAATTCAATAAAAAATGCTCTAAAAATGCTTTGTGCAGGTGTGTCTCATGCAAGAATGAAATCAGGAGTGTATAGGTGTGGACCTCATTTAAAAGCTTGTACAGAACAAATAATTTTTAAATATTTTTAAATATATTTAAATAGTTTTAAAAAGTAACAAAACAATACTAGTCACTTCCTTATCATTGAGTAAAAAATATTGAAAATAAAATAAAATACATAAGAGTCAAATTGAGAAAACTAATTCAGTAGCATAGTATCATTTTTCATTTTATTTTTTTTAGTACAATACACTTCTTTTACAAAAGATTTATACAGAACTTATTCCTAGCATTAATCTTGACGCACTTTCAAATTTTAAAAAAATAAAAAATAAAAAAAATCACAACATTATTATAAAACAAATCTTTAATCATTAAATTAAAAAATAATAATAATAATCTCAAACCACGATAAGGACTCTCTATTGGCTTTACCATTTCTGCTAAGAGCACTTTGTATTGGGTGCATCAATGCTCAAACCCTAAATCCCTCCATCCGGTTCCTATGCTCATATTTTAGGTTGAGATGTCTTCAAATAATGTATTTTATTGAAAATAATATTCTGATTTGAAATAAAATAGTAAAAAAATAATAAAAAATAATATTATTATAATAGATAAAAAAAAATATAAAAAATAAGATGTAAAAGATTTTTTTGAAGATTAATAAAATTTAAGAAAAATTTATAAGAAATAAAATTTTTTATTAAAATTTAAAAACATTTTGAAAAATGGGTTCCAAATGCTCTAATAGAATGCCATCAAAGTCTCATTTGAATTTGAAAATGAGATGAATTGAAATAAATTTAATTTATTTTTTAATATTATTATTTTTTTAAAATTTAAAAAAATTAAATTAAGATTTGAAAATATTGTATTAAAATTTAAAAAATTTATATTGAAATTTATATTTTATATAAAAAATTAAATAAATATAATAATAAATTAAAAATAAATTAAACTTTAAATTCAAACTGAACCCAAGAGTAGAAAAGACCGAGAGAATACGATGGTACCGCAGATCACATACTTCACTGGCTGATTTGACAGCCAGCAGAGCATCATCCGTGCAGAATAGAAATTGTTCGATTAAATTAAAAAGACAAGCCATCCTTTGATTTGTTCTTCTGGACTCAATTAATCAGAAGTGCCAAACGACTTTCACATATAAGTTTTGTTTTAAGACAACAGAAAACGTAGCTCAGGAAAAGATAACACAAAAGACGGACGATATGGGTGGAATAAGACCCAAGGATGCTTAATATACTTTTTTTTACTCTCGAATAAAAGATGAGGTCCTCTTGCAGAAGATGGGGAGTTTTTCTTGATTCCTAAAAACAAAGAAGCCACTAGTGGTATACGATAGTTTGAAGAACAGATACAGTTGCAAAATGATGGCTCATACATAACTGTATAATAAATTAAGACATCCAAAATAGATTCAAGAGTATGCACAACTTACGTATAGAAAACATGACATTATTAGCATGGAAAAAAGGTTCATACAATCCATAATCCTTCCACATAACACAGCAAGTAGCAGAATCAGAAAACTAACAGAGATGATAGGATCTTGTTTCAACCGAAGTAGATGTAGTAGTATGGCTAATGTCGAGTTTGGATCTTAAAACTATATTGCTACTCATGTGCCAAGGATAACATATAAATTACATTTAGAAGCCCACACATAAGATGTGCAGCTACTAAAAACCATGAATCTTGATATGCTCCTTCTTCACAATGCCAGCCTGATGGAAGAACATTAAGAATAATTAGCATACTATAATTAACCACAAAATATGACACAAATGAACGCTTGATAAGAAAAAAGTGACATTATCTAAAAACAAAAGTGTGACAATGTAATACCTGCACAAGGAAGGTAGAAACATTCTTCCTTTGATCTCCCTGCAGTTGTATAACCTGCACCCATACAACAATGATGTAGTTTTTTAAATCAATTCCAGGAAGGAAAAAAAAAAACTGAAATAGCTTTATGTCGATTACTACAACATGAAAGCTGCAGAAAGATGGGGCACAACGAGAATGCATCACATGAAATGAAGTCTAAGGACGGTCCATATTCATCAATGGCAAAGAAAAAAATCCAGAAGTAACAAAACAAGGAATGGTATATTAATGCATCCTCATCTTAACAAGGGAATGGAAACAAACCTGGCCTAGCTCAGGATCCTGGACAACAGTACCATTACAGCAAAACTCTTTCTTAAGGTCCTTTAGTATCTTGTTATAGCTGTATTCCTTCTTTAATCCCTGCACAGTGGTCAAGCTTTTCCTCCCGTTACGCTGTTGTATACGCACATGTACATACTCTTTTGTCCCAGCGCCCGAGTCCTCAGCATTTGCCTCAGCAAATGGATCTATGCAATTATGGAACCACCACCACTATTATTCTCAAGATCGGGAGAATAAATTCTTGTCTTCTAATTATCAAATCCATAAACATGTACAAGGAAAAATAAAACCTACCAAAAGCAGTAGGAATCTGATCGTCGAGTTCAGACATGAAACTTGGCTGTTAGAAGTGAAAAGGTGACCACGGAAATCCTTTGGTTTATGATCAGGACTGAAATAAATGATGGATAAAACCCAATTAGAGAAAATCAAAATTTAAAACTAAACCGCCATCTGTCAGGAATGACGGTTTCAAAAAAACTATTAATAACAATACCATAATCTGTGCTACGTATCACTCCTTCAGCTAATAAAATCAAGAAGAAAACAGAAGCCTTTAAAAACACCAGAAGAGGCCATCGGCAGAAACATTATTACTGAAAAAAGTACCATTGAAATCCAAATTATCCAAATTACGATTAAGATTCCAGCACATTACATCTACCAAAATGACGTCTTTCAACCATCTCACTCAGCAAACCATTCAAAAACAGCTAAATACATATCCATTATCTCCATCCAGCTCCATATGGGCAAAATGCTAAAATAAATTTGGACAATCACTTTTCCCTAAGCTTTGCCTATTCCATCCTCCCATTCTGCTCCTGTACTGAAGACTCGAATCTAAAACAGTCTCTCCTGTGAATCTCCTAATGGAGTCCAATCACTGACATTTTGTATACAAGCCCATTCATTGCCATTGAAATTATTCTCCTTTATTTCACATACCAACTCAAATAAAGCCAACTTCCTACCTTCTTGTTTTCATTTAGTGGATGGTTTTTTCATGAAGGTAGTATGTCATTTCTTTCTATATATAAATATATATATATATAAGTTATGTTATTTTTTTTTTACAAGTATAAATTTTATTGATAGCAAACCACGCAAAAGCCCAAGCACACTGGATGTATACAACAGCAAGCACCTTCCTAGGAAGAAGGAGAGGAGATAGATACAAGGAACTCATGAATATTAAAACCATTGAAATCTATAGCCATTATTCAAAGAATATCCTCTAGAAAAAAAAAAAAAAAAAGGCTTTCTCACATTAGGAAAGTTCTCTTGTCACTCAACCATGAAATCAGTCCTGGATTCACCTATTTACTCACTCCGGAATGCTCAACATTTTATACCAACAATGCTGGCCCCCGAAGCCATCACCTTTTTCTCTTCTATCAATTGAAGTAATATGTGTGCAATCCAAAAAACCAAGTGCACTCGATAAATCAACTAAAAAACCCGTGCTATAGGTTCTTCAATCACTCCACCCTTTTACCTAGCCGATCAAGAATATTGAGAATGAATGCTTTCAGATATTTGTTACATTTAAATATATATGTCACAATTATTGATGAAAAAATATTTTCCAGCTAAGTTTTCACTAAGACTCAGTCATCTGATGTCTCATGTACTTGTTTAACATTAATGTTGTATGCTTCTTCAAACCATAATAAAAAAATATTTACATTGCAGATTATCTCAAAATACTACATCAACTAGACTACTCTAACCTTGGCCTAAATAACTTTATGGTTGAGCATCAACAGCTCCAAATTGCTACACCTAATGGCACCCATTCAGTATTCCTCACAAATTGATAGCATCTATTCATAGCTAACATAGCATTTTATGGCACAAAAAGATCGTCTAAATTAGGATAGATCTAAGAAAGAGGAGGCCATCACTATATTTAATGTAACTAGAATCAATTCTAGAAATCCATTTAAAGGCCTTCTACCTGCCATATGAAACAATTCAATTCTCGAAGAAAAAGAAAGCACCATATTTGATTGCCAAGTTCTGTGTACCACAGGTGCGAGAATGAAACACCCCCCCTCCCAACATACACACAGAAAAGCAATCAATCCGCAACTTCCCATTCAATCTTTTTTAATCCTTTTTTATAGGCGGTTCTTTCCTTATACTAATCGATCCTTTCACTAATAAAGAAAATATTACAAAAGAGCAACCAGATTTGAACCAAATTTCAACCCAGGCTATCCTCTATAGTCAGTCATCTTTCAAGCCAACAAGTAATTCGAGTACCATATCTCATACTGCAAAAATACAACCCGTTTCTTAAAAACAAATTCTTTTTTTTGGGGGAAAAAACCCTAATATTTTTTAGGGGAAAAATTCTAGATTCCTAATCCTGCCCGAGACGCAAGCCCAGCAAAAATAAAAAGAACTATTCAGGGATATATTTATACATACAAACAAATACAAATAATAACAAAACCTAAATCAGGAAGCCATTAATTTAAAGAAAAATCTAATCGAAAGCAAGGAAGTAACCCAAACAAAAACGAAAGAATATAGAAAGAACACGAAGAAGTGAAATACCAGATACAAGAGCTGTGGCTACGAGTCTCCGAACGAAAGGCTGAAGATCGATCGAGAGAGAGAGAGATATAGAGAAGAAATTTGGGTCAGAACGATTTATATAGAACGTCAGACAAATACTCGGAACCACTCACCTCGACTTTTCCTTTTTTTTTTTTTTATTATTATTATTTTTTCGCGTGGAGGATATACGGTTCAGATTAAGGGGATAGGTATTGGCGGTGATGATGGGGCAGTCACGTGCTCAACTTTATGTCAATGCTGTACAGTATACAGTTCGTTAGAAAAAGGAGAGGAAGCGAGCAAGCACGCGTTCGCTCTCGAAGCGTTTAGTGGACCGGTATCTGATACCCTGCGTACTTCGCACGGCCAATGACCGTAAATTCTACGGATAAGGATTAATAGAGAATAATTTATGGAGTAAAATTCTATTTCGTCTTCATATCACATATTACACAGCATTTTTATTTTATTTTTTTCCTTATATTAAATATATGACGTATGGTTTATGAGTATGAGAATTTATTTAGTTTAATAAGAATAAAAATAAAAATAAAAATAAAAATAAAAATAAAATATGTATGATGTTTGGTTTGTAGAAATTATGAGTAACAAAACTCATTTATGGCCAGTCATCCTGTTCTCTCTCAAATTCTACCCTCCTCTAATGGACGTGTTCCACATAAGCCTCTTATTTTAGTAATCACATGACAACACAACATTGCATAACTTACAAAAATAAAAGCTAAAAATCCTTGAGTTCGAGCCTCTCCCCCAACCCTTCCTCTTCCTTTCTCTCTATAAACTTGATCCACTTTTGTCTCTTTCGTGACCTACTCTCCCAACTTCTCAACTAATGACTCATTGATGTCATCACCTTCTCAGTTGACATAACCATCGAACTTGTGATCCTCTCCGTCGAGTATGCCCTTTTAGTACATCATGTAACTCTCGTAATCATGTCTCAATTGACAATTGGATTGGTGTCATTATCCTCTCAATCGTTGACGAGACTTTAATGTCATTACTCTCTTAGTTGACAATGGGATTTCATGTCGTTGACCTCTCAACCGACGAGATCTCTCGTATCTTTTTAATGATGTAATTCCTATTAACATTTTGTTGATATACATTATATTGTCGCACGTCCAAATATTGTCTCTTCCCATGTTCTCAAAAATCACATATAGAATTCAATTATTTTATTAACTAATAAGACACAACCAAACAATATAATTTGGTGATGATGGTTAATTCTAAAAAATGATACAAAAGACATCTTATAAATATTTGTCAAGTATATAGTATTTGAAAACGCAAATTGGCTTGGATTAGTGAGGTGGAATTCAAATGAGATAAAGTTGTAAACTTTGAATTATTCAATTTGAATTCAAATAAGATAAGATGAAGTCTTATCTTTAAGTTGTAATTTTTAGATAAGTGTAATTGAAACTATGGAGTTTATCTATAGCTTTTTAAGTCCATCTAGGAGTCTTGGAGTATGTTAAAAAGGCTGAAGATTTGAATTTCAAAATCTGGTATGATAAAATCAAAAGACAAATTTGAAATTCAAATTGTAGAAGTAAATCCAGAAGTCTGTTAACAACCTGTCAGCAGACGGATTCTGATGAAGGATGACCTGTCAGCAGATGCGTTTCAGCAGTACTTTTGGATAGATTATTTAAATGAAGTCATATCATAACCCTAAGTAGGTTTTTCGACCAGAGCATCTACATTGAGATATTGGAGAGTCTTTCTAAGGAAAAACGGTGAGGAGAACTCAAGGGAGAAAATCTATACACTTGTGAAGTGTGATTCTGCTTCAAGGTCGGAGGAAGATTGTTGATTGGAGTATATAATCAACCACTGAAGGTTCCAGTAGGAAAGACATAGATTGAAGATCGTCAGAGGTTCTGGCTGCTACTGCGATAGGAATAAACGGGTCGTTTATCCAGTCAAGTACGGGAGTCAATTGTCAAAGGTTTTGTAATTGAGTAACCTACTTGTAAAGTGATTTTCAATCAATAAAATGGATTTTCCTGCGTTTGGTTGCCCCGTAGGGTTTTACCTTTGAAAAGTTCTTCAGAAGGTTTCCCTTCGTAACCAATCGACATGTTAATAATTAGTAATTTATTAATTACATGTTTATGAATATTCACACGATTGATATCTAACAAGTTTGATTGAAATTGTTAGATATATTTGGACATACAGGGGTAAAAAAGGAATTTCAATTGGCATCAGAGCGGGTTCACTCATCCGAGTGTGATTCGTTCCCCTGGTAGAGATGGCATCATTGAATATTCTTCCACAATTTGATGGTGAGAACTATGCATATTGGAAAGTACGCATGCGAGCATTCCTCAAATCATTGGATGAACAAGTATGGCACACTGTTGAAACTGGCTGAAAAAGACCCGAGACTAGTGTAGAAGCTTGGTCAAATGATGAATTAAGTAATAGCAATTTTAATAGCAAGGGATTGAACGTCATATTCATGACGGTATCACAAGAAGAATTCAAAAGGATCTCTATGTATGAGATAGCTAAGGAGGCATGGGATATCTTGGAAATCACACATGAGGGAACCAAGACTGTGAAAAACACAAAATTGCAATTGCTAACCTCTAGATTTGAAGAAATTAAAATGCATGAAGATGAATGCTTTAATGATTTTTATACTAAACTAAATGATCTTGTGAATTCCAGGTTTAATCTTGGAGAGAAGGTTGAAGACTCAAGAGTCGTAAGGAAAATCTTGAGGTCACTACCTGAGAGATTTCGACCCAAAGTTATAGCTATTGAGGAAAGTAAAGACTTGGACACAATGAAAGTGGAAGAGCTAGTCGGGTCCCTACAAACGTATGAATCCTCCCTTCCTCAACCAAGAAAATGTAAGTCTATTACCTTGAGAACTATGAAAGAAAAAATTGAGAATAGTTGTGGTGAGGAAAGCCTAAATGATGATGATATAGCCCTCATTGCTAGGAAATTTAGAAAATTCATGTTCAATAAGAAAATAAATGGGAAACAAAAGAAAGCTAAAGAATTTAACAAAGAAAAATGACTCCGAAAATTTGAACAGAGAAAAATTTGAGAAAAAGGACAAAGTAAAATGTCATGAATGCTCAGGTTACGGTCATATTAGAGTGGAGTGTCCAAATTATAAGAAAAATAAAGGGAAAGCACTGAATGTGTCATTAAATGATAGTTCGGATTCGGAAAGTGAAAAATCATCCTCAGATGATGAAAAATCGTTCATGGCTTTTCTATCTAGTGTGACTGATTTACCTGAAAATTTAGTGAAAAAATCTGAAAGTGGTTGTGACTCAAGTGACTTGGACATTACTGTAGTCGATGCCGATCAAGAGTTGTGTGTTCAAGTTGCCTATAATGAAGTGTGTGAAGAGGTAGTCAAGCTGAAAAAGCACACTAAAATGCTGTACAATAATCTTACCACATTGGAATATGAAAAAAATAATTTGTGTGAGGCTTTAAAAGTGTCTGAGGTTGAAATATTGAGATTAAAAGATCAAAAAGGTGCATTAGAACAAAAATTAAAAAATGCTCAAGAATGGAAACAAAATTCAGCAACACAAAAATTAAATGAAATGTTGAGTTTCCAAAAATCAAGCAGTGACAGGACAGGTCTAGGATATGTGGCATCCAAAGGAAAAGAAAAACAAATACCATCATCCACTGCATCAAGCTCCAAAGGTATTGTGTTTGTGCAAGAAAGTGAAAAGGAGAACCACAATATTCCTGACATGTCGAAAGCTGCCCAGCCTAGAAACTCTAGCAAAAGCTTAGCACCTAGCTTGGTGGAAAAAAGTAGGTATAAAGGTAAGAAGACTCCTATTTGTCATCACTGTGGAATAATTGGTCATATAAGACCACATTGCTTTAACTTGTTTCAAGTGCAGAAAACCAAAGTTGGAAAAACTTCAAAAAGAAAACGAAAAAGTTTACAAAATCAAGTTGATGATATAAGTCATCAAATTAATTTTGTAAGCCGTGAACTTGGTGAATTAGTGAAGATATGCACCCAGAAAAATGAGAAAAGCAAAATGTAAATTAAAAAAAAGTGGTTGATGAAAGACAAGACCGTAGGCCACATAGCTCACACGGCACTTAAAGCCAAGGAGAACTGGTTTTGGTACCTGGACAGCGCCTGTTCAAGGCATATGTCTGGAGATAAAACATTCTTCAAAGAGATGGAACCTGCAAATGCAGGCACAGTAACATTTGGAAATGGAAGCAAAGCCATTGTAGAAGGAAAATGGAGTATTGAAATACCTGGATTGCCTATTTTAACCAATGTTTTGTTTGTCAATGGTCTTAAAGCAAATTTATTAAGTATAAGCCAATTTTGTGATGAAAATTTTTCTGTGCAGTTCACAAAAGAGGAGTGCAACATTTTTCAATTCAGCCGGAGAATAGATGCTAAAGGGCCTAAGGACCACAGACAATTGTTATGGAGTGTCTCCAACTTCAAGACTGAGCTGCCATAGAGCCTTGCTAGATGAGGTCGAACTATGGCATCAACGACTTGGGCATATCAATTTCAGAGATCTAGCTAAAATCTCAAAAAGAGAAGTGGTGGATGGATTACCAAGAGCCATGAAAGACAAGAAAATCGTGTATGGAGCATGCCAAGAAGGGAAGCAAACAAGAACACAGCACAAGAAAAATTCCCTCATTCACACCTCTCGACCTCTTGAACTTTTGCACATGGACTTGATGGGTCCAACTCAAACAGAGAGTATGGGTGGAAAGAAATACATCTTGGTGATTGTGGATGACTTTACACGATACACATGGACCATCCTCTTGAGAGAAAAATCTGAAGCATTTGATCTTGCAAAAAATTTGTTTAAAAAACTGCAAATAGAAAGGGAAGAATCAATTTCTAGAATTCATAGTGATAATGGTAGGGAATTTGATAATGTTAATTTCACTACTTTTTGTGATGAACAGGGAATCCACCAAGAATTTTCAGCACCTATTACTCCACAACAAAATAGAGTGGTAGAGAGAAAGAACAGAACAATACAGGAGATGGCTCGAACCATGCTAAGCAACAACAAAATGGCACTACATTTTTGGAAAGAAGCGGTTAACACTGCCAATCATATCTTGAATCGAGTGGTTCTAAGACCCGGCACAAAGCAAACTCCCTACGGTTTGTGAAAAAACAAAAAACCCATGGTAAAGTATTTCAAGACTTTTGGTAGTAAGTGTTACATTTTAAGAGACCGAGAGAACAATCATAAATTTGAAAGCAAAAGTGATGAAGGTTGGTTTCTTGGTTATTCTTCAAACAGTAGGGCTTATAGAGTTTACAACTTACGCACAAAATCTGTTATGGAATCTTTTAACGTAGTTGTAGATGATGTCTCAGATGAAACCACCATGAGAGAGCTGAAAAAATTAGAAGGGGCTGCATTAACAAGTGAGGAAGATGCTCAAAAACAAAGTGACCAAGAGAACATAGAAAAGAGCAATCTCAAATCAAGGGAACCCTCATCAAGAGTGACAAATAATCATCCAAGAGAAAATCTACTTGGTGAATTAGATGAAGGTATGAGACTAAGAAAAAGAGTGATTAATCAAGTCTCATTTGTGTGCTATTTGTCGCAGGTTGAGCCCAAAAAGGTGGAAGAAGCACTACGAGATGAGAGTTGGATCAATGCAATGCACGAAGAGCTCCATCAATTTACTAGAAATGATGTGTGGGAACTAGTTTCAAGACTAAAGAACCACAATATAATCGGGACTAAATGGATCTTCAAAAATAAGTTCGACGAACATGGAACAATCATAAGGAACAAAGCAAGATTGGTTGCTCAAGGATACACTCAAGTGGAGGGGGTCGACTTCGATGAGACTTTTGCCCCGGTAGCACGGTTAGAATCTGTCCGAATTCTATTAGCTCTTGCTTGTCATCTAGACTTCAAACTCTATCAAATGGATGTCAAGAGTGCCTTCCTGAATGGCATACTCCAAGAAGAGGTATATGTTGAACAACCAAAAGGTTTTGTTGACCACTCACATCCTGATTTTGTTTACAGGTTGAAGAAGGCACTCTATGGACTAAAACAAGCACCTCGCGCCTGGTATGAGAGATTGACAGCTTACCTCCTGGAGCACGGATTTTGTAGAGGGCAAGCCGATAGAACATTATTCATAAGAAGATCAGGTAAGCAACTCTTACTCGCCCAAATATATGTGGATGACATTGTATTTGGAGCTACACTTGAGTCCCTAGCATATGAGTTTTCAAATGAAATGCAATCTGAATTTGAAATGAGCATGATAGGGGAGTTAAATTTTTTTCTGGGAATTCAAGTAAAACAATGCAAAGATGGAATTTTTATCTCTCAATCCAAGTATGCTAGAGACCTTGTGAAAAAGTTTGGCATGGAGGGGAAAAGCAATGCCCGTACACCTATGAGTACATCAGTGAAAATTTGCAAGGATCCTATAGGTAAAAGTGTTGACCCTACTCTTTATAGAAGCATGATAGGAAGTCTTTTATACATAACTGCCAGTAGACCTGATATAGCATTTAGCGTAGGAGTATGTGCTCGGTTTCAGGCCAACCCAAAAAAGTCACATCTCACTGCAGTAAAAAGGATAATAAAATATCTTAATGCAACTGTAGATTATGGGATATGGTTTACTAGAGACACCAACCTAACTATTGCTGGGTACTCAGATGCGGATTGGGCTGGAAATGCAGATGATAGAAAAAGTACCTCGGGTGGATGCTTCTATGTAGGAGGAAATCTAGTTGCATGACTGAGTAAAAAACAAAACTCAATTTCCTTGTCAACTGTCGAGGCCGAGTACATAGCTGCAGGAAGTTATTGTACTCAGCTATTGTGGATGAAAAAGGTCCTAGAAGACTATGAATTCCCTCAAGATACCATGATGATCTATTGTGACAACTCGAGTGCTAGTAATATCTCCAAAAATCCAGTGCAGCACTCAAGAACCAAACACATTGACATTAGACATCATTTCATTAGAGACTTAGTGGAATCCAAAATAGTGTCCTTAGAGCATGTTTCCACTAAATATCAATTGGCCGACTTGTTCACTAAACATTTAGACGGTCTAAGGTTTGAATTCTTAAGGAAAGCCATTAGTATTTGCAACATCACATAAAATATAAATATAAAACAAAACAAAACAAAACAAAACAAAACAAAAATCATTTCTTCGTCTAGGACATGCATTTTATTTTGTTTGCTGTTACTTTACTTTGTACCTTCTGATTTCAAATTAAAAAAAAAAAAATGGCTGACAGATGTTGTTTCAGCCCAATGATATTAGAGTGCATGTTTGATGGTGTGTTGAAAGCTTTGAACATGTTGATATCACTTTATAAATCCCTGCACTCATGCAATATTCTTGTGTTGTGCATCCCACATCGTGCATTCTAACCCTATGGGTCATCATAGTAAAGATTCACTCTTAATGTACTGTGAGAAACTTGTGTAAATACACTTTTGTTTGATAAAAAAAAGGGGGGCTGAATAAGTGTATTGAGGTGCTCATCATAGAGAGAGTCCAAACTTTAAATTGAATAATACTAGTTCAACCTAGTACAAGTATGAAAAATGTCTCCCCTTGCCAAACACCACTTGTTGATCCATATAGAAAAAGTCGGTGTGAAATTCATTGCGGAAAAAGACTCACACCCCACACGGATCTAACCATGGAAGTTCTTATAGAAAAAATCATTGCTCCTATCATTGTGGAAAAAGATGAGCAATAAAAATGAACCAAAAAGGGGCTATGCAAGTAAAGTGTTTGGAGAAGACACTTATGTATCTAGGCCCTAGCATAAAGTTTGCCTTAAAGTGAGTGACAATCTCTTGGGAGCATCTTTTAAAATAAGATTCCTATTAAAAATAAAAATAAAATCACAATCATGAAAAAATTAAGAAATCCAACCATCAAGAAAAAGTTGCTACCTTTCATAAATTGCTCACTCACACACTCACATAAACCTTGACCTTGATGATGTTACGAGGAGTGAAAATCTAATGTGGATGTACAACCTTGAAGAGGTATAGTCTTGGCTTTATCTTGTGAGGAGCACAAGTATTAGACCTTGATGTCCCTCAGCATGCCCTCTCCTTCATTGCCACATGTTTGACAAAATTCTGCATATAGGCATTTTGGTTTTTAAATAATAATAATATATATATATATATATTTATCTGTGATGTGAAGAGTGCATATAGGGTAGTCTCTGAGAAGAAAATCTTAGGGTGTCTTGAGGTTTCACAGTGAACAGGTCATAAGTAGCTTAGCCACCATTGTTGAAAGGATGAGTTTTGAATGCTCTTAAAGCAGCGTGCTGTGTGATTTAATCCCAGTATAATATGCCCTCTCTGTGTTGTATGCTTAAGTGTTTAAAACCCAGTAGGACTCAACCAATTAAGAGTGTCTGTCGCAATGCCACGGCACGTGACCCAGGACTAGGCCACTTAAAATCTCCCCAGGCGGGCTCAATCCGACTTCATGCAATAACACCCTCTCAAAAGTCCCCTGTGTCTCGTCTCTCTGCAATACGGGTTCCGTGATGCCCTAGCACTCCAAAGCTTGGGTATTTCGTCTCACTTGATTCATACACTACTTTGGGATCAAACTCTCTTCATTGCTACATCAATCTCAAGGTAAACTTTCTGATTTCCATGAGGCATTCTGTGAACCCTAAGGTTCGGCATTCGATTTTTTTGTGGCTAGGATGGATGGATTGAAATGAAATTTTGAGCTTGTTTATTCACTTGGCTGAGTTGGTAAATGATTATTGAGTGTTCTGAGAGTATTTTATGTATGTATTAAGGTCGATTATCATGGGTTCCGAACCCTTGCATTTCGGTCTCTATCCTATGCATACCACGTGTTTGATAATCTATCTCAATCAAGTCTAATGTATGCTTATGACTTGGTTGCTCTTTATTCCATGCATCTATGCATTGTTCTTCACTTAAGGATATGTCAGTGACCATTCTCAGAGAAAATTGCTTGGTTTTGAAACAAAGTGGTTTGTTGCTTTCTTGCCACTCGGTGATTAACCAATTGCTAACTTATGCCCTTATTTTTCATAACTGGTTTGTTGAGTCTCAGATGAGGACAAAAGAGCGTGCCAAGCGGACCAAGGCTCCCATGCCCACTCTTCACGACTCCTCCAGCGGTGACCATCCAGCGGAACCTTCCTCGAATCCTAAGCCTATTGGTGAAGCTTCAGCACCTTCTTCTCCACTCTCTCCTCAGCCACTACAGACACGTTGTGCGCGATTTATTTCCCCCACTGCAGAGAATACCTATCGCATTACATTCTCTAGACGTCCAGTGTTGGGAGAAAGGGAAGTTCTTCTTAATGACTTTCCATCCAAGGACTTCAAATGTATTAAGAAGATGTTTGTTGACAGAGGCTGGGCCAAACTCACTCATGCACATACAACTCCATACTCGGAGATGGTGAAGGAGTTTTATGCTAATATTGCTCATTTCAACTTGGATTCCCACAGCATAACCTCCACCATTAGAGGTGTCCAAATTGAGATCACCTTCGAGCTCATTCGTAAGATGTACGAGCTGCCAAAAGTTGACTCTCCTAAGTATCCTTTTTCTGGTCTTGATATGCCCTCCAAGGTTGCTCTAAAAAATCTACTGGTGGGCCCCATAAGCTCCAAAGGGTCGGTTAAGCTTGTACGCCTTTCTCTAAAGCAACTTTTGCCTCAATATTGACTTCTCTCTCAGATCGTGCTCTCCAATCTGTGGCTAATCAGTCGCAAAACAGAATTAACTTTGGATAAGACTTACTTTGTGTATGCTCTGGCTACTAACATGTCTATTGACTTTGCTACACATGTTATAGATGTGATCCATCGTGCTCAGCAAGATCCAGAACAAAGCCTTCCTTTTGGTAGCCTCATTACACAATTAGCATTGGAGGCTAAAGTTCCAGTACGGCCGAGTGAACCCACTACTAAGATAGCTGGTCCAATTTCAGCGCTCACCTTGCTCAAATCTGAAGCTGTCTTGACTAATGTGTCTAAAAAGCGTTCCCATGAGCCTGAGTCTATCTCCTCTCCACTAGAACCCACTGTCCAGCCACCACCATTTCAGGAGCAATTTAATTTGCTCACTCAAAAGCTGGACAACTTGGCAAATTTCTGCAAAACAGAGTTTCTGTCTCTTAATGATCAAATTGCTCAACTCTCCAATGACATTCAGCATCTAACTAAGCATGTAATGCCCGAAAGTGATGATGAATTTTGAGTTTCTTTGTCTGATATTGCTGACAAAAAGGGGGAGACATGAGAAAGAGGGAGCAGCAAAGAGATAGGGGGAGTTGGAGCTGAAGCTGCTGCTGTGATATTTTGCTGCTGTGATCATTTTGAATGTGTCCATGAATGATTCTGAATGTTTTGCTGTTTTGCTGACTTTAGTGACTTTCTTTGATATGCTCCTAACCAATTTTTTGGAACAATGTTGAACATATTATGAAATCTATCTCATGGACATATGAAATCTTAAGGACAATGCTGATGATCATTTTAAAAATTGATGGAGTTAATTATTTTTTTTGTGATCACAGAAATTACACATTCATCAAAAATGTTTTGTCACCAATCAGCCAAAGTGGGAGATTGAAAACGCAAATTGGCTTGGATTAGTGAGGTGGAATTCAAATGAGATAAAGCTGTAAACTTTGAATTATTCAATTTGAATTCAAATAAGATAAGATGGAGTCTTATCTTTAAGTTGTAATTTTTAGATAAGTGTAATTCAAACTATGAAGTTTACCCATAGCTTTTTAAGTCCATTTAGGAGTCTTGGAGTCTGTTAAAAAGGCTGAAAACTTGAATTTCGAAATCTGGTATGATAAAATCAAAAGATAAATTTGAAATTCAAATTACAGAAGTAAATCCGAAAATTTGTTAACAACCTGTCAGCAGACGCGTTTCAGCAGCACTTTTGGATAGAATATTTAAATGAAGTCATATCATAAGCCTAAGTAGGTTTTTTGA
This sequence comes from Platycarya longipes, assembly GCA_036559045.1. Classification (NCBI taxonomy): domain Eukaryota; kingdom Viridiplantae; phylum Streptophyta; class Magnoliopsida; order Fagales; family Juglandaceae; genus Platycarya; species Platycarya longipes. Next base: position 13,478,341 of record CM071792.1, on the reverse strand, counting down.
CCAGAGCATCTACCTTGAGATATTGGAGAGTCTTTCAAAGGAAAAACGGTGAGGAGAACTCAAGGGAGAATATCTATACACTTGTGAAGTGTAATTCTGCTTCAAGGTCAGAGGAAGATTGTTGATTGGAGTATATAATCAGCCACTGGAGGTTCCAGTAGGAAAGACATAGATTGAAGATCGTCAGAGGTTCTGGCTGCTACTGCGGCAGGGATAAACGGATTGTTTATCCAGTCAAGTAAGGGAGTCAATTGTCAAAGGTTTTGTAATTAAGTAACCTACTTGTAAAGGTTTTGTAATTAAAGTGATTTCCTGAGTTTGGTTGTCCCGTAGGGTTTTACTTTTGAAGAGTTCTTCAGAGGGTTTCCCTTCGTAACCAATCGACGTGTTAATAATTAGTAATTTATTTATTGTATGTTTATGAATATTCACACGATTGATATCTAACAAGTTTGATTGAAATTGTTAGATATATTTGGATATACAAGAATAAAAAAGAAATTTCAATATTAAAAGCGACAACATCTCCAAAATATTATCATGCAGCCATTGATCATGCGTTAGTCTGAATTAACTTCTCGTACACACATTTTCATCAAGTTGCATGTGAGTATAAAAACTCAGGTTTTTTACATTGTCAATTAAGAAAATAGATATACAACCTTTGTACATCTCCTACTTCCAACAATATTTTTTTTTAAGTCATTTGCCATGTAATACCCAGGCCCAGAAAAGGGCCGAAGGTCACGTTTTTGTTGAGCCTGCAAAGGCCACATCTTTCAGCCAGCCAAGGATGCCTCAAACAACGATGTTTCGGGTAAGTCAAATTCTTCTTCTTGTTTCTTCTCTCATGAAGCTTCTTCAATTTTCCCTCAATTCGGAAAATCTCTTAAAAATGAAACTCACTCACTCGCACTTCTCTTCAGTTTTTGGGTTTGAATTTCATACCAAAACTTCCTCTTATTTGATCGAAAACACTCTCGCAGACTCTCCCTCTCCCTCTCGAAATATTGGTTGATTCCATGTGCTGCTACGATTTCATGAGCCTCGGGTCCTTGTTACAGCAATCTGATCTCCGAACTGGTAAGCCGCAATCTCCCATCATCTTTGCCCCTAATTTATTTCAGAAATCAAGGTGAATTCTGGTTGTTTTGTTATTGTTGGGTGTTGTCAGTCTTTTCCTTCTTTTCATCTCTTAGTAATTTAAGAAACGGTAATCCATTTGCAGAAATCTCGCTTCCTTTTAATTGAGACCAACCATAAGGAACACAATTTGTGTGATTTCGGGTAAGCTGTGCTCCTTGCTCTAGAGCCGAATTTATGGTTTTGAGTTCTTTGGATGTCCTTTTGTTTCCAATCTCAAGTGACTAATCTTTATGGGAGTATGGTTGGATACACGTAAATTGGGAAGATGGTTATTTTCCTGGTTGGTGTGGAGAACTGTGGTTTGGTATGAAGAGTGGATACTTGTGAATTGATATGGGTGTGGGAACGGTAGTTTCAGGTTATATGTGATATTGATGGAGTTTGAGGTGATGGTTGGGTGGTTGTAAGAAAAAAAAAATAACAAATAAAGAATTTCTGGAAAACCTTCTTTGGGATTTCGTTGGAATGAAGAAATCAATAAATGAACACATGTTTCTGTATATGGCTGGCTGGGAATAAATGATGGTTGTTTGAGGCATTTCTTTATGATGGATTGTTTTGGAATGGTGGGGTGGATTATTACGATGTGTAAAGGATTTTAAGAGATATTTCGGATTTAATCTTAATATGGTTTTTGAGCTATTAGGGCCTGTTTTGATTGTTATTAAATGAGTAATTGCTTAGTGAGGTGTTTGATAAAAAGATCGGTATATGTTTTGACTAGGTGGTGAGACAATTAGAGTACAGACTCAAAGCGTAGATATTATTCAAAAGTCAGGTAAGGGGAGTTTCACTTATTCTAGCCTCACTTATTCTAGCCTTTCATAAAATAACTCAAAACGACTTTGACTTTGAAAGTTATGCATGATGCTTCGAAGGGAAATCTGAAAATGATCTCATATAGCTATTTTATTTTTAGTTTATTTATTTATTTGTCTTTTCATATTCATGAAATATGATGAAAGAAGGTATTATTATTTTAACATAACTAGGTAGACATTTACTTGATTTTGTGCGTATTGCATCAGAATTAAAGAAGAATAAATGTGGGTCTTCGGATAAGTAAAGTTTTGATATAAGGAAAAATATTCTATTCATGAGTTTTAAAGGTTTCAGTTGAGAACATATGAAAAGGTTTTTGATGTTGTTATGTATGAAAGTGTGAAATGATTTGAAGATATTTTAGAGTTTGATTTGATATGCTGTGGCTTTTTAATAATTTTTTATTTTTGGATACGGCCTTATCACGGATAAAAATAGTGATATGGCCCTACTACGGGTAAGAATGGTAGGTACAGTCCTACCACGGGTAAGAATAGTGGATATGGCCTTACCACGGGTAAGAGTAGTAGATACGGCTCCACCACGGATAAGATAATGGTTATGTAGCCTAACCATGAGTTATAAAGATGGCACAACCTTATCACGAGAGTGAAACATGGTACAATACGAGACCTGACCACGAGTTATAAAGGTGGCACAACCCTACCACGGGAGTTAAACATTGTACTATATGAAACCTGACCACGGGTTATAAATGTGGTACAACTCTACCATAGGGATTAAACATGATTTTATGTTTTTACTGTGAGGTTTTAGACCTTATATGCTAAACGATTTTTTTTAATAAGGAGGGTTTCTAGAAGTTTTGCATTTACGTTTTATAACCGATTTACTTATACATCTTTGAGGTAACAGTCTTGTTTATTCTTGCTGAAATAAAACTTTTGTCTGTATTTTGAAGAATAAATGCACAGGTTTACATGCTATACATACATGCTTGGCTTACTAGATTATTGATAACTTACCCTCTCTATTTATAACATTTTTTTTTCAGATGAGTTTGATTGGTTGGCTTGTGACACTCCTAACTCCCTCATACGAAAGCATGGAAATCGGGCATTGAGATGCTGGCAACTCGGATCACACACCCCAACAAAAGGGCTAAGTGTGGGTACACGTGACAAGAATAAAATAAAAGCAGCGGATAACTGAGGTCATTATCTAAGTCCTAGAATTTTTAGAAATATCTTACAAATCAGTTTAATACAAATTCTCCAATAGGAGATTTAATACAGTCATTCGAAAGTCAAATCATAAAGATACATATTTATCAAAAAGGAAAACATTTTCCCAAATTATAGCACAATTACTTCAACTACGAAGCCATTTCCTCAGACTTAGCCTCCTCGACCTCTGCATTTAAAACCTACGACGCCAAAAATAGCATTGCAGGTAAGTAAAATCCAAATAAGCCACAAGATATAAACATATTCATGCAACAACAAAACACATGAACATGACACTGTATGCATGAATCTAAAAAAACCATCTTTCTCAAATAAACATCTCCACTCATGCCAAAATCTCATTTGGCTCAAATAAAATTTCAATAAAACCACTATCATTTTCTCAGAAAATGATTTATAAAATCAATTAACACTATAAGTGGGAATCGCAGGCGAGACTCTACCAACATCCCTGTTTAGCCCCATATTCATGTCAGTCATACGGTCATTATGTATGTCGCACGACTGGAGGAGAAAAACAGAGGAGAAAAAGAAAGAAGAAGAAAAAAGAAAAAGGAAAAAGAAATAGAAAAGAAAAGAAAAGAGATTCAATTCTCACAATCTGGGTCACAGAATTGATCCAACGAAAAGAATTTCAAAACGACAACTTGAATAAATTAATTTAAACGCAATAACTAGTTAAAATAAAATTATAAATAAAACTTCCATGAAACCATAATTTAAAGTCCAACTATAAACTAATTTAAATTAAATGAGCAATTTAAATACAAAATATTAATTATTATAAAGAAAGTACATCAAATTAAATTCTATAACTTAAAATAAAACATAAACAAAACAATGAAAAATACTTTTAATTTAAACAAAACCATTAATTATAATAATTTAAATACTCATTCAATAAAAATACACGTAAATACGGGATATCACATTCTCCTCCCTTTAAAATAAATTTCGTTCTCAAAATTTGTTTGGCTGCAACAATAAGAATTCTAGTAACTCACTTACCACAGCTCAATACTTACTCCAAACAATTTATACAATCACTTATTTTCTCCAAACACAAATAGATGTTATTCCATCATAATCGTATAGTCTCTAAATAACATTTCATCTCTGAGACTTCTAAGGTAGTAAAGTAATTTGAAATCTCCTTATTCACAAGAACCTCAAAATTCTTAATGTTTATTGGCCCTATACGACTAATCGTGTTATTCTCAATTAACTCATAAGCTTAACTTCTATGCTTATATCTTATTCTCCACTTTAATGACCCATCAGATTCCTCTCAAATCAACCATCAATAAACATAACCCACACCTCAAAATAAAGTCCCGAGGAAAATATAGCCTCCATATCTTAGGTCACCTTGCCAACTTATTAAGATCAGCTTAAGGTTTGAACACCCTACTATTAAACTTCTTTCAAAATTAACAAAACTGAGTTTTCAAATAATACCTCACGTCTAATGTCACCAAGCAAGCATTTATTCAAATCTTTAATCCATCAAATACTACTACAACACACTCCTAATTCCTAAAGCTTTATTATCTCAAAATTTGATTATACCATTATGGTTGATGCATAAGTTCCAACATACATCACATAAAAGCTCTATCATTTCTACTCAAAACAATTAGCAAGATAATCACGATAGAGATAGTTCTCTCAACTGGAGCTTCAATACCCACGAGATGAATTAGTCTCAAATATTTAAATTCTTATGTGACCTCAAGTCACAACTAATTCTTGAAGATACCTCGACAAATGCTGCTAACCATTAAATTCACCAAATATCATGCTTAAGTTGCACATCCCAAAAACTCACCCAAAAGTTTAAAGTTTAGATCCTGTGAATTTAATACCATCACATTGAATCAGTATCCATCACTTAACAAAACAACTTTCTCCAAATCCAAATTAAAATAAGGACAAATACTCTCCAAAATCTCAATGTTCAATAACTCCATACAACAAATCGTGCTACCCTCAGATAACTCTCGAGTTCAACTTCCCAACTAAACTATCAATAAGTCTAATTTACCCAACCGAAAGATAAATCTCCACTTACAAGTATCATCCCAAATTTCAAGTCACCACTAATTCCTCAAAACTAACACAAAACTTAAACCTCCAACTACATCGCAAAACATCACGTTTTTGCGCGCATGCTGATAACTCGCTAAATGCATAAATTATCACCATTGAGCACAAGTTAGCTTAACACCTATTAATAAGAAATCTTATACCACATTTTGGTAGAAGGTACTCTGCCCTTCAAAACATAAATTCCACACCCATTCCTCAATTAGCTCTCGTTGCCTTAATCAAAATCAATGTTCCGTAAAATACATCCATGATCACTAACAAACAACCATTACTGATCAACTACATCGTCTCACAATACATCTGTCTCATCTAAGAATAAGAAACATACCTTAAAAGGCTTAAATCCACCACTTAATAAAACTTCTCCCAAGTTAAACACAAAACAAAGACATACACTCACAATTTCCACACATCGATCATCAAAGATCCACAAATAAAACTAAGACCCCACCAATTAAATAAAGGATCAATTACCACCACAAGCAATACAAGTGACAAAACAGCAACAAGACACCCAAAGATAAGGATCCAATACTTATAAGGGTCTACTTAGAGCATTATTCTAACAATCTACGTGAGACCCATGCAAATGCATGCTAGATAGCATATAAAAATACCAACGAAGAAATATAAATAATTCAATAAAAAAATACCAATAAATTACCAAAACAAAACCGGCTCGAAACAATATTAAAACATATCCAACCACTAAATGAAACTCAAGTAATTTACATAAATATCATATTAAAACACAAAGGGGAAAACTTTACTAAACAACTAAATAAAAAGATGTTAAACAAAATCCAAATCCATATTGTAGGAAACTCATGAAATGAAATTAAAATCAAAACCATAAGATAAATGCACAAAAGCTTAATAAAATAAAATAACTCACAACCAAAATAATAAGCTTTAAAATAAGGGATCCCATAATACAATTATTTAAAATAAAGAATTCAATAAAAACGAATGATAAAAAATAATAATCTAATTCAAAAGACTCAAATTTCAAATTAAACAAAACAAGGACATATATAAAAAAAATAAATGCTCAACAACTTAACTAAATAAAATCAAATAATTAAAATCTTAACTACTACTCCAAAATTACATTAATGAACAACTAATATAAAGAAATAAAGCAAAATAAACCAACCATTCAGAACTAATATAAATTTAAAAATAATAAACAGAATGCACATTAAAATAAAAAGCACAACACCATAAAATAAATATTTAAAATCTTACAATATAACTTAGTAGGAATAACTTAGAGACCGATTAGAATAATAAAATAAAGTAAAATAACCAAACAATGAAACAAACAAATTTAAAACAAAAATTTTCTGGTACAGTTCTTAAGTAACTTGCGGATTTGCCCAGAGTCGAACTGCTCTGAAACCACCTGTGATGCCCCTAACTCCTTCATACGAAAGCACGAGAATCGAGCGTCAGAATGCTGACAACTCAGGTCACACACCCCAACAAAAGGGCTAAGTGTAGGTATACGTGACAAGAATAAAATAAAAGCAGTGGATAACTGAGGTTATTATCTAAGTACCAGAATTTTTAGAAATATTTTACAAATCAGTTTAACAAAAATTCTTCAACAGGAGATTTAATACAGTTATCCGAAAGTCAAATTATAAAGATACATATTTATCAAAAAGGGAAAACATTTTCCCAAATTATAGCATAATTACTTCAACGGCGGAGCCGTCTCCTCAAACTCAACCTCCTCGACCTCTGCATCCAAAATCTATGACGCCAAAAATGGCATCGTAGGTAAGTAAAATCCAAACAAGCCACAAGATATAAACATATTCATGCAGCAGCAACAAAACACATGAACATGACACTATATGCATGAATCTCAAAAACTATCTTTCTCAAATAAACAGTTCCACCCACACCAAAATCTCATTTGGCTCAAATAAAACTCCAATAAAACCACTACCATTTTCCCAAAAAATGGCTTACAAAATCAATTAACACTGTAGGCGGGAATCACAGGTGGAACTCTACCACCATCCCTGCTTACCCCCATATTCATGCCAGTCATACGGGCGTTACGTATCGCAGTCCGCGTAATGATAAAACATTCCAATCATAGCGGGCGTTACGTCTCGCTGTCCCTGTTATGACAAACACACTATAATCATATCGGGCGTTACATATCGTTATTCCCGAGACGGCATACGCACACACTAATCATAATAGGCGTTACGTATCGTCGTTCCCGTTATGACTCATTCAAAACCGTTCACAAATCCAATGATATTGTAGGCGGGAATCACCCACCGTCCCTGCTTACCACCATCTCTACAGTATCTCATTTAAAATCGATCAATTGAATCATTTCAACATACCAAAAATCAAGTCTCACATTAAAATCTCAAATACTAAATATACACATGAACAAGTGTGCAATTACACAATGCGTACACCATGTACAAAATAACCAACATTCAATAAGTCCAATCATCAATCAAATACTGAGTTTTTAATACAAAATATATTTAAATCTCAAAGTTTATTTAGAAAATACTTACAGCGGGATAAAAACAGAGGTCATCAAACAAGTATCAATCCACAACACTCATAGCAGGTCACTTTGTATGCTGGTTAAAATACTCAGTTTGACACCAAAATTTAAGAAAATACACATTGGAGGATAAGAAATCACATGAAGGTGATGGTGAGGCAGTGCAACTACCGAAAGGTGGCATATTTAGCTAAAAATGGAAGGAAATCCATTTTTGAGTTTATGCTCATACCCGGAAGGTGGGGCCAAGGATGGAGAAACTAAGCTAGGGGGTGGTCGACTGAGATGGGGGAACATTTTGGTAGTGGAGGTGAGACTCATGGTGGGTGGACGGCGGTGAGGCGAAGATAGGACCATTTGAAGACCCCATTTCGGGTAGAGGAGCAATAGTGGGGCTGGAGTCGACAGAGCTAGTTGGAGGTCAACGGAGCTAGCTAGAGGTTCACCGGTGGGTGAGGAACTTGGTGGAGGTGGTTAGAGGCTAAGGTGACCGGTGGTGGCGCCGGAAAACGGAGAAAAACCAAGATAACCCATTTCAGGTTTGAGACTCATGCGCTGGCTAGCGGCTGTCGTGAGGTGCACCACCGGTGCATGGGAGGTCAACAAAGGGTGGGGGGTTCAGGTGGAGGGGCAGTGACTGTGGTTGACTGGCGGTGGGTGGCTAGGTTGACTTGAACCGACGGGAACCAAAAGAGGGGGGGAGGGTATGTCACACGGCTGAGGGAGAAAAACAGGAGAGGAAAAGAAAGAAAAAGAAAAAAGAAAAAAGAAAAAGAAAAAGAAAGGAAAATAAAAGAGATCCAATTCTCATAACCTGGGTCACTGAATTGATCCAACGAAAAAAATTTCAAAATAATAACTTGAATAAATTAATTTAAATGCAATAACTAGTTAAAATAAAATAATAAATAAAATTCCGTGAAACCATAATTTAAAGTCCAACAATAAACTAATTTAAATTAAAGAGCAATTTAAATACAAAACATTAATTATTATAAAGAAAGCATATCAAATTAAATTCCACAGCTTAAAATAAAACATAAACAAACTAATGAAAAACACTTTTAATTTAAAACAACAGAACTATTAATTATAATAATTTAAATACTCATTCAATAAAAATATACGTAAATACGGGATATCATACAGTTGATGAGCAGTAATTGAGTTAATGGGCAAGACTTGTTTGATTAACAGTAAGGGTTAATCTCTGAGAGTAAAAGATGCTGGGTGTTATTTTATTTTCATAATTGGTTTTAATTTATATGGAAGGAACAAAAAGACTTTTGTAAGCCTTAATTTAGTATGAGATTTCTTAGTCTATTAGACGTAGGTAGGGGTTTGTTTTTGTTAAGGTTGATTAGTTATGTTGAGAAACTAATTAGTATTGTTTTCATTAGAGATTGATGTTTATTTGGGAATTTTCAAAATAAATTAATTGGAGTGGTAGAACATTTTAGTTTGCTAAAGTTGCTTATTAGGTGAGATGAGATAACTCCCTGGACCTCTCGGAGACGAGGCGTTACATGCTAAGTCCTTACCAATACAATCAACATTTAAGTTACTTCATTTTTTTACTCAACATGAATATTATCTTTTTTGTTCGTACACCAAACTCATTCAAAGTGAGAATGAGTTTTTTTTTCTTTTTACACGTGTTGCTCCTCTATATCCATAGAGTGCACACGTACTTCTTGATGTGAGTAGCTCATGATTGTGGTCAAGCATAAACTTGCATATTGTCTACTTTTCATCATCATTTTTTTACACCTAATCTTTGTCTTAATATGTTCAGCATTTGTTTATTCCTTTTGTTTGGGACTTTCATGCTGAAATCCTTCCTTTGAGTAAACATACTCCACTCCAATTAGTTTTCTATCATTTTTTGACAATCAAGAATGGTTAGTCCTAATTGCAAAACATCTTTGTCTTACATGCGTTTTTTAAAATGCTTGAAAGTCTTTTACCTCATCAAATTCCTTCCAAACAAATGGCTCCAAAGAACCACTAATGAAAGAGGCAATCAAGTTCACTCAATCTTCCACATTCACATCATATTGTCCTTCAACAATTTTAGCCTCAAAACTTTCATCTTCAACTTTTGGATAGTTTATATGCATCATTTATCTCAACTTATCACTATCCAAACTTGAAATCAGATCATTCATTACAAAATAAAACAATGCCAAATCAATCAATAAAAACATTAACACTACCAAATCAATGAAGAATTACAATATAATATCCTTAAACAATGCCAAATAACAAGAAAAACTACATAATATCCTTAAACAAATCCAAACAATTAAGAAATAAAACATAATACCCTTAAACAATGTCAAATCATTTAAGAAAAACTTAAAACACTGCTAAATCAATGAAGAATTGCAAAATAGTGTCCTTAAACAATACAGAATATCTGACTTTTTTTTACGTTTTTACAATTCGAGAGTTACGTTTTCAATTTTTGTAAATGATATAGTATGTTTCATGTACCTGCAGTGAAGTCCATTTTTACATTATACCTACATACACTATTTTGAAAAACCAAACTTCAACACAATCAACAAGACAACAACCTCACTAACTTACATACACTAATAGACACTAAAAAATGTAGGTTAATCTTTAATCTCTTGCATAGATTACTCAAGTACTTTTGTCAGGTGATATTGATGAAAATGAAAAATCTAATTTGTCTCAACAAAATATAATACGTCATAATGGTGAGGAATTAGAAATTACCTTAACTATGATATCATCCAACAAAATTACAGGCTTCCACCAAACATATACAAGTAAATGTATTAACAATTTAGGTTACATATTATCAAGTCGAAATACTTTCACACATGACAAGAGAATCTAAATTGTAGATGGAATCTTTTTCTATTAACAAAAAAAATATTAGTTAGTACTTCTATAAATTCTGTTAAATAAGAAAATAAACTAACTTAAAATTGCTAAAGACACTTATTGGTACAACTGATGATCTTTAAGTTCATATAATGCTCTAACCCAATTAGATCCACATAACAACATATGCATTGTTTTAGTTAATTTTAAACTAAGAGTGGTAATTGGTGCTCTCAATATGTTATAGACCAATTTGGGCAAACTTTGAACAAGAGTATTTGTTATGCACTATTCCAAGGCATTGAAACTGACATTTTAGCCCTTTTCACATATTAATATATAGACTCCCTTTAAATAAACGTCCAGATCTAATTAAATTGATTGCATTATATCAACACTTCTAGAAAAAGATTTAAATAATGTCTGGCCACTCTACAAGTTTCTCCCAACACTAGATGTATTTATTGTTCGAGCATTTTACTACTCTTTTGTGCCTCAGTATTTGAATTGTATTCCTTAACACACTCATTAATCAACGCATGCAATACTTGAGAGACATTATCAACATTCTTGAAAGCTTCTGGCTCTTGATCAATTAAAGGAAAACAAAACAAGATAAGCACCATTTTGAACCAAGAGTCTAAACATGCAACAACTGTCGTCAACGAATTATACTCTCTCCAATATTTTTCAAACTTATAACTCATTTTTCTTACCATTCTTATAACTCATTAGTTTCATATACTCAAGATGTCCTTCACTCTTCATACTTTAGAAAGAAATATGTTTGTTTGTGGGTAATCACTTTTGGATACAATATGAGTTACCGTAATAAAAATCACAAATAGTTGAAAAATATTTTCAACTTGCTCTCAATCTTCAACTCTTTGAATTGATGTGCAATATGCAACATTAAATATGTGATGTTTCATCTTGTAGGCACATCTAAAATCAACTTCTTTGAGGGAAATTACAATTTTTTGTAATTTTTAAAAATTTTTAAATATACTTTCTGATGCTACCAGATATTTTATCATATCCTCACACAATCAATGACCCCCTAATCTCCCCAAGTCCATATTGCACACTTTGAATATAAGCTCACAATAATGTACCTAAAACAATTTTCCTCTTATAGACAATAATTTCCTTAATCTAAAATCATCTTTCAAGGTCCTAATGGCAACATCATTAAAACTAGCATTGTCTACAATAACTGAGTTGATTTTATTCTCAATTTTCCAATCTTGAAAATACTTCTATAAAATATCAGCAATAAGTAGGCCAGTATGTTATAAAAATTCAATATACAACTCTGAAGATGCTAGCCAATATCTATAAAATGGCATGTCATTACCATATATGAAATTTTTTTTACAAGAAGTTCACATGTCAGTTGTGATATGAATTTTGTTACCATCTTAAGCAAAACCTTTAACTTCATCTTTTTGGTCTCATAAGTATAGAGTATTTGTACCCATAAACTTATTAAACACATGTTCCATAAAATAGAATGGATATTTATGATAAAGTATCATAAGAAAGGCAAGCACTCTTACCTAATTATGACCATAGGTAAAGTTTTGACTCAGTAAACCCTCCATTTGGCTCTTTAGACTCAACTTCTAAAATCATATAATTTTTCTTAGAGGTTGTGTATTATAAACAAGTTAGTAAGTGCCTACATTGTATAGTTATAGAACTCGATCAAGATATTTTGAATAAAGGTTTACACCATTTGCATCGAGGTTGTTTAGCATAATCTCGTTCAATTTCAACAAAATACTATCATAGAGTAAAACTTTTCTCTCTCTTTTTTCTTTCATAGGCAACCATTTGCATTTTAGCTGGGCCCTCATTGATGATAGTATAAAAAACCTCAATATTTATAGTGTCTCCATCATCATCTGGCATAGGCTTTACTAAGCTAACCCAATAAAGTCATTATTTTCGTACTTCTCCACTGAATCAAATTCATTCATATGATCATCCATCTGCTAACATAAATCATTTGTAAACAAATAACCCAACAATTTATACTAATTAATTAAAACATGTTAAAGTCAAATAGATTTGACTCGATACTTGTCAAATAGATTTTCATTGATGTGCCTCCAAAAGAAAGGCACCTCCAAAAACTTCCAGTAAGAATATGATTCATAAACACAGAGTTAGTCTACCAAATAGTTTATACTAATCAAATATTTTAAACTCAAATTGATTTTTGTATTGTACAATCTCAAAACGGATCTTTGAATTTATGTGCCTGTACAAAGAAAGAATTGAAAGTACCACTTGATACTTCAAGGAAGAAAATAAAATAGAACCAAATAGTTAATATTGTAAAAACTAAACATGTTAAGCTTAAACTAATATATGTTGTACTCATCAAAACAGAGAGTTTACTCAATGTGCCTCCACTTATAAAGCACCACTCGATACATCAAGAAAGAACATAAACATAGAATCAAATATAGTGTCGAATGTAACATAGTGTCGAGAGCCTCCAAGAGATGAAACTGGGGAAAACCCCATAACTCTATATTTACGAGTTCCAACTCTCTTAACCTAGAACATTTTAAGAAACTGGCCCCTTTCTACTTTCCAGATAACTAGATTTCATAATGGTAGCTTTCGCTTTGATAAAAGCATTTAAATCTCAATCTCACTCATATGACCTAGCTTGCAATGCCATAGCTTTGCATTATTCTCAAATTCAGTATTATTTTTTTTTTTTAGAAAAGAGTTGGCGACCATGTGTTCATGGGTGGCCCATCCCTAAGTCTATTAAAGAACTTCACTTATGGCGGAGAAAAAAAATGAAAATTAGATATACAAATAAAAAATAAAATAGTCCCACTAAAACAAAAACACCAGCAAACAGACCATAAAAATGGACTTATTTTAAACAAGCCTAAAATAATGACGAATAAAAAACATGCATAATCGAAGAAATAAACAAAAATAAACTCAAAACCATAGACGAAAGAGGTCTATAAAACCCACAAACGAGAATAATATCGCAATCGATGTCAAAACCACAAACAGTGCATACAAACGACGCAAAGTATCCCACATGAACAATGAATCCAAAAAAACTAGGCCTTTCGTTAGAATCAATCTCATCATTTTTCTTTCTTCTAACATTTGGGAAACTCAAAAAATCAAGTCGAATTATTCCCCTCAAACATCTTGGGAGACAATCATGCATTCCAAAATTCCATTTTTTACCATCTTCACCTTGTTGTGCAAGGAAATTAGTTGCTTGATTTCCTTCTCTGAATTAATAAACTACTTGATATTGCATACATCCAAATCTTTAAGAAGATTATCCCATTAGTCCCATAAATACCATAAATCACAACACCTATTTTTTAGCCAATCAACCATAATTTTTGAGTCACATTCCAAAATAATATTATTATACCCTATAGCTTTACACAACTTAATGCCTTGTATGAGGGCTCGCAATTCAGTCTCATTATTTGTCTCAAGGCCATAATGCTCCAAGAAACCCACAATAAATCTTCTCCTATGATCCCGTATCAGTCCTCCCCCTCCACAATTGCCAGGATTTTCAAGACAACTCCCGTCAATATTCAATTTCCACCATCCACCTCGAGGCTTCGACCAAAAAGTCTTTTGAATCTTTTGCTTTGAAATATTATGAATACTAATGTCCAAAGTACTTAAAACTTGCTAATCAAACTTCGATAACTTTTTTTTATCTTCCATGTTATTAACCAATTTACCAAGCTACAATCTAATATATCTCAATGTGATATACAGAGTATCGATTTTGTAACCATTATCCAAGACCATTGCTCCTTTTGTAACCTTCAATATACCACTCGAGAAAACTATCGAATCACCATCATCATTAAGTTGTCTCACAAAGCAAGTTTCTTCAACTCAGAAACGTGTCTAACATTTTACAAAGTTCACACATTTATATTTGGAAGTTAATGCACATAGCCCAGTCCCATGCCATCAAGTATTTCTCCATCAACATAGTATATCTTATCAAAATCACCAGCAATTTAATTCTGCATAATTCTTAGTATGAAGTGGTGTGAAATGATGCTCTCGATTCCAAAACCTAATTATCAACCTGACTATGACCTACAAGAAGTAGAACATCCTATACTTCCTCAGTCTTTTTTAGATTTTTATAGCTTCTTTGAAGTGATTCATCTTGCCATAATTCTAGCAAGTGCATTGTTACCCTAACCTTGACTTCTCTTACCCTTATTTCTTGATTTTGACCAGCTTATATTTGAGTATGTGCCATGTCCTCTACTCCAAGTATCAATATTTGGGGCATAACCCAAACCCAAATCTCACCATAATCTCTCATACACATGTGGGGCTCCCGACTCCCACATGTGAAATGATGGAAAACGAGACATTCAAATGATGGACACACAGGTCACACCCCAACAATGAGTGCTTCAAGGTGTGTGAATCATGCATAAGGTATACAAATAATATTCACAGCAAAAAGTAAAAGCATACATTTTAGTACTAAGAATTTAAAATCTATAACCCAATCAAAAACTCCTTACAAGATTATTAGAATTACCCAACTAACCCATAAGTGAAGGCAAATTCTCAACTCACAACTATAACACTCCAAAACTTCACTTCTTGGGCGGGACTGGTCCAACGTTCAAACTTGACCTCTGCAACAAATCTGCAGTTCTATTTTAATGGAACTGCAAGTAATTAGAAAATACCACATGAGATTATGACATCTCAGCAAGTAAACAACCAAACACAACCAAGAGTTTAAAATTACATTCACGCAACCAATACAATCCACAAATACACAATAATACATGCACGCATAAATTCGTCCTTTTTCTAGAAAAGGAAACCTCAACACAAACATCATTTTCTCAGAAAATGACATCTCAACTCATACATCCTTTTCCCAGAAAATGACACCTAAGCTCATACATCCTTTCTCTAGAAAATGACACCTCAGCACATACATCATTTTTCCAGAAAAGGCCATCTCAGCACATACATGCCAAAAATCCAGTTTTCAGCCCTCAACATAAATCCATTTATTAAGCGCACACCATGATCTCTTCTAGGGACCATCCATACGTTCTGACTCTCTTCACCACATTACTGGTGACAACCATGCATATGACTTCGTAACAAGCAATACCCAGCTAGTAGAGGAGTCACGGAATTGGCACAAGAGTGCTACCATCTCGTCCGATTCCGTTGTCGTCCGACGACAACTCAGAAGACATCACATCAATTTATTACGCTCTCGAATGACCAAAGGAGCTCCACCGAGATAATGTCTCATCTCGGCTTAAGGTCTGATTCACACAATCCATACAATTTGGTTTTATTATGCATGTACCATGGTCTCCCTTAAGGACCATCCGCATATCCTGGCTTTTTTCGCCATACCATGGATAACGACCGTGTATGTGACTTTGTAACAAGCGATGGCCAGCTCTATACCTGGCGGATACCATAACCAGGCATCCTTTAGCCCCCACTGGCAATGGGCCAAGAAGTCAGCACGAAAGCGTCACCATCTTGTTTGATCCCGTTGTCGTCCAGCGAAAACCCAATGGACATCACTTCAGTTTATTCTACTCTCGAGTGAACAGAGGAGATCCACTGAGATAATGTCTCATCTTGGTTTTGGGTCATGATACGCACGCACCCACATATCAATCCCGCACACATCACCCTTTCCCAAATACAACATGGCATCTCATTACAATAGAAAAATCATGGCAATTAATAAATGTCTATGCATGGCAAGTAGGTATTGGATTACATGACAATGGCACTCAAAAGCAAGCATAACGTCACATAAACACATCAACATTTCCAATTCACAATCAAACAAACTACGAGTTGATCCCATCCTCCATTTCTTAGCCTCGGTTCCAACCAACCTACTCTCATTTTATTATTAATATTATTATCAGTTATCAACACTTCAAAATCGCAAATAAAAGGGATAGTGCATAAATATTATTTTAAGTTCTAAAGTTGAGTTTGGAAGATTACTTACAGCGGGATGAGAAATCTGGACCATCAAACAAGCGTCTATCCATGGTGTCCATAACGGGGTAAACCTGTATGTTGTTCACCTCCTAGCATGGGTAAAGGAGGTTTGGGATAGGGTGCTCAGTTTTATATCGAAAGTTAGGAAAAAACACATTGGAGAAAGGGAATCTCGTGGTGGTGGTGATGAGGCAGTTCAACCACCAAATGGTGGCGGATATAGCTTGGAAAGTGTGCAAATCCATTTTCAAGTTTGGACTCGTACAAGGGAGGTGAGGCCAAGGATGGAGGAGTGGAGCTAAAGAGGAGGTCGCCTAAGGTAGGGGAGCATTCGGTGGTGGTGGTGGCGCCAATGGCAGTGGCGAACGACGGCTGGGTTGCCCAACCTGTGAGTTTAGAACCCACTTCATGGATTGCTCGTGTAAGGGAAGGATGGGGCTTTCAAGGGTGGGTTATGCTCACTTGAGTGAGGGGAGGTTGGCCTAAGGTAGTGGTTGTCGAAGGGGTCAACAGTGGTGCCAAAAAATGGAGGAAAGGCCATGAAACTCATTTTGAGTTTGCGGCTCACGTGCGAGGTAGAGGGTTGTCGGAGGTACACCGACCTGGGGGTGAGGTCAATGGTGTGAGGCGGTTCCTGCGGTGTGGACGATGTCACTGGGCTGCTGACGGTGGCGCCGCTGTGGGCTAAGGTCGAACGGCCAAAGAGAAAGGGTAAGGGGTGTGCACGCGGGAGAGAGAAGAGAGAGAAAGAGAAAAAGGAAAAGGAAAAGAGTGAGAGGCTTGGGCTTCCTTTCGGACTATTTATAGGACCTACGCATTGGATCTTCAAACGGACCAACGATGCTCTTAAAACACTAATCTATAAACACATAAAACCAATTTAACTTAAAAACACTCAGAGAAATTAAGATATAATATTATTTTAACTTAACTTTTGTTTATAACTAGTATATATCGTCATTAATTAAAATGATGAAGTTTACTAATTACTTTAAAAGGATGAAGCCGTATATTCAAATCAGAGATTTAAAACATAATTAAAATCTCATAATATTTTAAATAACTAAAATCGAACTTATAAGCAATCATATACAATTATAATTGTGGAACTCTTCAAAATGCCACCAAACAAAATATAATAAAAATAATAAGATCTAATCATTTAATAAGTTAAAATCAATGAACCAATCCGAAAAGGTCTAATAAAATAAAATGTCCATTGAAACAAAATAAAACACAACAAATTGAATAACCATAAAATATAATAATTAACACCAAAAACAATAAAGATAGTAATTCAAATGAAATGATCAATATTAATATGTGAACAAAATAACTGAAAATACTAAAATCAAGGAATCTCACAAAAGCTAGTAACAAAATAAAGAACATAATCTAAATAATAAATAAATAGAAACACCAACAATAATGATAAAATAAATCAACAATTAATAATAATATAAAATGATTTGTAAAGTACGTAAAACATGAGATCTCACAACGCACCTCTTAAGCAAGAATCAAATCTTAGACTTTATCATATTTCAATTTCAGTTTTCTAGTAGAATTACTCACAGTCATTCTCATGGCGGCCCCCAAATATTTGGTAATGAAACCAGTAGAATCAATGCCTAAATTTCATCATCAAACTCCATTTTAGTCTTAACAGATGATAATTGATTTGTGATAGTATTAAATTCGTTGAGATCTTGCACAATGGATGTACCTTCTAGCATTTATAGATTGAATAATTTCTTCATTAGATACACATTGTTATTAATCGGTGGCTTCTCATACACATCATACAAAGCTGCCTAAAGGTCTATAGTGGTCTTTTTCTTGATAACGTTATATGAAAATGACTTTGATAGGGTCATCAAATGACACCCATAACCTATTGATCTAACAGCTTCTAAACTGTATCTTCCATGTTATCCGACTCCTGCTCTAACAAAGAAAGATGAAATTTTCTGTGATAGAGATAATTCTCAATCTGCATTCTTAAATATCTGAAATTCATGCCATCAAACTTCTCAACTCTAGACTCCTTCACTTATTCCCTGGACATTATTCTTCCTTAAACCCAAACTTGTCTTTGATACCAATTTTTTGGAACAACGAGAGGAAAAATAAAGTAAAAAGTTGAGCCAATCATATGTGAACAAGATTTACATGATTCGGCAATATGCCTCCACCCACAAACTGTAAAATATTTTATTTCAGATGATAGTCGAATGTATAATGTGACAGTACAAGAATAGTGCATTTATATTCTAAAGGTTAATTAGTGGGTTAGGTAGGATTAAGAGCATAAAAGGTGTCAAGAAATGTTTTGAGGGGCGAAGCCTCATTGAAAAATCCACCAAACCGAGCCACCACAAAGTAGAACTAGGCTCCACACACCAAAAAAAGAAAAAAACAGAAAAAAAAAGGAAAAAAAAAAACAAACATAAGGGAGGAACTTGGGGATGATAATCCCATTTCATGGGAGAAATTCAAGGAAATATTCAATGAGAAAACTACCAAGAAGTAGAAAAAGATCGAAAGGAAAGGGAATTCATAGAATTGGAGGTCGGTTACAATTAAGCAATATGCCGCAAGATTTATGAAGCTCTCATGTTTTGCACCATTCCTAATTCCAGATGAAGGAAAGAAAGTTTAGAATTTCTAGAGGAGCCTCCGTGACAAGGTTCGCCATCTCATATTGGCTACAAGAGTCATCATGTATAGTGAAAGATTGAAGAGGGCAATAGAATTAAGGAAGACTTCAAGTGTAGTGATGCTGCTAATGGAAATAAGAAAAGTCCATGGAAACTTGGTGGCCAACAAGGGATGGACCATGGATGACATTTAAAAAAAAAAAAGATTCTTTAACAAGTGTGAGCATTTGGGACAATCCTCTCAACTTACCAATGGAAGGCCATGTCAATGCTGTGCAAAGAGTCACGTAGGAAAACCTTGCAGCTTTGGAGCAACTATATGTTCCTCATGGAAGCAACTTGGAATTTTGTGTTTATATGCCCAAACTATAGGAGTGCGATCTCTCCTACCATCTCAGGATAATAATTCAAGAAAAAAGTACAAGGATAGGTGTTCCTATTACCACTGAGCATACTCAAGCCGCAATTGAGGTGGTGACAAATATGCTTCATTTGTTCTCAATGTATGCAAGAGTACTTTCCAATCCAAGATCAAAAGACTCTTTGGTCAACCCCTGACCAAATTGATTGGGTCCCTAATAAGAATGCAAGCAACCATTCTCAGTTGTCCTAAGAGACCAACAAAGACTACTCTGACCATGAGATTGGGGTTGTAAATTAACCAAACTACTCGAAATATTATCTGATACTCGCTCGATTAAACTCGAATCAAATTCGACTCGTAAAAAAAAAAACTCGCTCGTGAAAATAGATATCCGCTTAATTTGGAAATGGCACATACTCGATTAAACTCGACTCGACTCAGTTAAAGCTCGTTAAGGTTCGCTCATTTATGCTCAACTCGACTCGTTTGCTTGGCTCGATTAAAACTTGTTCATACATATGTTTATGTGTGTTGTGTATATATATATATATATAATAAACTTTTATACCTAAATATATAATATGTAACATAATTACTTATATCTAGTCACCTATGTATGCAGATATATTGAATATGCTATATATATACACATTATTTAGTTATATACTTAAGACTTCTTAAATCGTTAAATTATATTTTGTACAATAATTAATTGGTATGACTTAATAATTTCATATAGGGTATGCTACTATATAAAATTATATATTATTATTATATAATGTATATAATATGAGACACATACCATGATGCTAATATATATATATAGATATATGAAACTAATTAACATTTATTCATAATAACTATAAATTATATGTTTACATAAATTAAAAATTAGTTATATGTTATAATTGTATCTTGTATAAAATGTTTATAACATAGTCTATAGCCCGTAGTTAAATATTATTAATTCTATATATGATATATTTAGTAAGTTTAGTTATATAAGTATTTTTCTTAAATTATTAACTGATCATAATATATTTCAAAAGTTTTATTATTTATTATATTTATAATATATGTTCATTTATGCTTAATTGTTACAAAAGGCAACTGAAATTGATTCTTTAATATATTTAATATTTTTATAATATACTTCCATTTATGCTTAAGTTTTTTATAATATACTTTCATTTAATAAGTCTAGCATTAGCTCGTTTATTGATTATTTAAATTGCAAATGGATGCAATGAAAAAAAAGATTAAGTTATCTTATATGCAGTTCTTATTTTTGTAATAATTTAATTTACTAAATTATATAATAAATTTTTTTTAAAAAAATACACAGCTCAGCTCGAGCTCGAGTTTTTTTAGTTGAGTCAAGCTCGACAATTTAAAACTCGGCTCGGCTCGACTCGATTACAGCCTTACATGGGGTGAACAACAATGCTTACCCTATTTACGAGAAACAATGCTCGCCTCCTCGACGAGGAAAAATGTGAAAGCACGTGAGTGTTCAACTTGAGCAAAAGTGCTCACACCTAACTATGTGAAAGTGGTCGCACCCCTATGCAAGCAACAATATTTCACCATTTAGCGTACGACAACAGCTTGCCATTTGATGGGAGCAAAAGGCCCCACGTCTAGGAGGGCAAGTGAAGCATTCAAACTCTAGGCAAACGACAACATTGAAAACGTGCTCATCCTCAAGGGACAAGCAGGGAACTTTTGCTCGTGCCAACAAGGGCAAGTCCTTGCAACTTGTAATGTAAGAAAAACTGCTTAGAAAAGTATCTAGACCCCATTCCGGCTAAGTGCGAGCATAGGGAGTTCACACCCCAGAGTTAGCAAAGGGTGCTTAAAACTAACTAAGCAAAAGCACTCGTCTCAAAGCGTGCAAGAGTTAGAAGTGCTTGTCACTTGGAGCGAGCAACAACATCTTACATACCCAAGAATCGTGATAAATCTCAATGAGTATCTAACCCCTGATTAGAGCTTAGCTCCTAGTATGTAAAGCTTGCTCTACTCTAGTGGCAATCGAAAGAGCTTGCCCAAGGAGATACTTCTCCTAGGGGCAAGGATTAAAAAAATTAATGAAGTTATATTTGCAAAAGTTCTCGTTCTAGCACCTCAAAAAGTCTAAAGTGCTCTCCAAGGCGAGCAACAAGTGGTCTTCTAGAACGAAGACCAAAATAACTTTTTCTAAAAGTTTTCCTTCCTAGGGGCGAGTATTCAAAAAAACAAATGAGGTGTTGTTTGCAAAAGTGCTCTTCCCATGGCATGCAAAATTCGTAAGTGCTTACCGTCCAAGGTGAGCAACAACATCTTGCACACGTTGGGCAAGCACTTTGCTTGCATTACATGCTCAAAATATGTGCTCAATCTCCATAAGTATCTAACTGTCGATCAAATTGATTGGATTAAATGTGAGATCGGATCTCGAGCAAGTAAAGCGTACCAGATCGCCAACAATATCCGATTAAGTCCACAACAAAAATTTCCACTACAAATCTCCGTCTTAAAATCATCAAGTTGACGACCTAAACGCCCACCGAAAATCCCTATCTTAGAACAATAAAGCCAATGGCGGAAATACCCACTAGAAATCTCCATCTTAAACCACAACAACACCAGCACTGTTAGTCTTTGGTATGAAAGTAAAGATATTTCTGGTTATTTCCACCATGGATTGTGGGTCTTTGATGTGAATGTGAAGATATTTCTTATTATTTCTACTCCAGGTTGCATCATAGTCAAATTTGGTCACATCGATATGGTAGCCCATCTATGATGTCGCTCATGCCATGTTGATGAACAAATATTACTCTACAATTTCTCTAAAAAAGATGAAATTTGAAGGATATGGAAAAGAGAAAGAATATAAGAATGAAGAACTAAAAGACGGTAGATGGGAAGAGTGGGGAATGCAAGAGAAGATGAAGATGAAGCAGGTTCTAGAGATTTGTTAATATCGTTAGCTAGTTTTACTTGGATCAAGTTATTCTTGCAAGAGCACTTTGATTGGATTAATATAATGTCTTATCTAGCGGTAATGCTATACACAAATCATTTTCCAATTTTCATTCTCATCTTTTTGCTCAAATTGTGGCAAAAGTACACAAAGTTAGCCGATATGCATCCCACTCTTCAATATAGAGCAAACTTTTAGTTAACCACCTAGTTTTCCCTTTATTTTTTCAAACTATTCATTGGTTCGGTATATAACGATTTGGAAATTAAAAAACTCTTGTGTTCTTAAAAGATGATTGCTAGCAAAAATATAAATTATTAAAACTTGTACTATTATGAATAAAATATTTTTTTAAATATGGATTGTTGGTAATAGATGGACTTTTTAAAAACATTAACGCTCAGGATGATATATAAAATATTTAAATATGGATTTTGAAAATTAGGAAAAAATGAAGTTTCAAAATATTAAAAGGAAACAATAATAAAGTAGTAAAAAACATATTTAAAGAGAGCAGAAAAGTATGAAATGTATGATGTTTTAAAAAGGGACGTAGTTTTTTCTTCTTCCTTTTTTTTTTAACTAAAAAGTTACGTAGTTAAACTAAAGAAAACCACTATATGTTTAGCTATAAACTTTTAAAGAAGCCAAAGTGAATGCTCTAAAAATTAGGACAAATAAATTGTAAGCGAGTAAAAGGGGATATGGTTGAGTAACGCAACATCTATTGGCATAAACCCCATGGTTAATGATAGTGAAAGAGATATTGAGAGAGAGAGATATATATATATATATATATATATATATATATATGTATATAAAGCAAGCCTTGCACTAATGTTAATTGAGTTGTTAATGATACTTGAAGAATACACTCAACTAATTATGTACTATGGAGGACATTTACATGTCAAATATCTCTCCTACATTAGACACTAATATATAAGTAATTTTTAATAATTAATACTTACAATTAAATTTAGTGTTGAAGAAATTATAAAAATCATAAATAAATAAGAAAGACTTATGGCTAAAAAAAATTAAAATTAAATTTAGAAAAAACAAGGTTTGATTTAGGAAAAATTTCGAAAGCAAGGTTTAAAAAAATAAGGGTTTAGAATTAGAAGCCTAAAGGATCAAAACTGCAATAGCCAAGTGCAAGAGCCGAAACGTTTATTCTCTTGTGCTCAAAATGACGTCGTTTTTAAAAGGAAAAAAGGCGTCATTTAGAATGGTTGTAAGTTAGGGTTCTCAACCTTCCCCCTGACGCAACCTCAGACACTATCAATCTCCCTCTTAGGTAATTCACTCAAATCCTTGTGGCCTACACAGACTCACAACCCCTCCTCGAACTGCCCTTACCCCCTCACCATCGGCCACCACTACCTCTCGTCGGAGGCTCCTTTTCCTCCAGGCATTCTCGGCGTCTCTCTTCTCAGTATTTCTTCAAAAATTTAGATCTTTGATTTTCTTTCTATTTTGTTGTCCTGATTAAATGTACTTTCTATGGCTTTAGTTTACTTTCTATGACTTTAATTTTCTTTCTATTTTGTTGTTCCTATTAGATTTACTTTCTATGCCCTCGAATTTTTTATTTAGTTTCTATGGCTTTGATTATTTTGTTTTTAGTTAGCAATAAGAAGATTAGGACTGCAGCCTGATTTTGGAACATAGACTTTGATAGTTTGAAGTGTTATAAAAGCCTAGGATGCATTGTTTAATTGTTATTAATATTATTTTGCAAGTCCACTAACCATGCATTGTAACTCATTCACACATTAGACTTCAGAAATCACTTCTCTGTAAGGTGTGTCATGCATGTTTCTCTCCATATTTGTTTCCTCCATGTTCTTTTGGGCATTTTGCTCTCTTTAAGGTGTGTGCTATTGATATGGCCCGTTACTCTGAACTTTAATGCAATTATATGATGAGTTACTTCATTATTATTGTATCTTTATTTCAATAATTGCATAACTACCAGCATCATCATTGTTGGTGACTTGAATTTTGTTGATCCTAACATTCAAATGGACTCAATATTTGTTCTTTCATTTTTTCCTTGAAAAGTAGTTGTATTTTTAAGAAAACAAAGGAGTAGAGATTGAAGTTTAGAAGTTTCCAAAATTGATGGTTTTCCATCCATGGCTAGATATGGGAGTTGGACAACTCAAAAACGAATCACACCTATAAACCAAACAAAACTAGACCAAAATTGAAAAGCTGAAAGTTTCAGTTTTGATTTCGATGATGAATTCATTCGTATCAATTCTTAGATTTTCAAAACCATATTATATCGATTTGTTTAAAAAAAAAATGTCCAAAATTGGACCAAACCGAACTAATTACACTCCTAAGTATATGTTAATACATTTTTTGGGATGGTCAGAGCCCAAAAATATAGTTGAACGGCCCATGATAATGGTTGAGCGTTGATGCAGTGTAAAAATGCTCATTCATAAAATAAATTATAAATAAAGTATAAGAAACATAGATAAAGATAAACAGAGATTTACGTAGTTTAGTATAAAAACTTACGTCCACCGGTTGTTTCGGAGGCAAAATCCACTTTGCTTAATTATTGTACAGACTCTCATGACCTCACATATGATCTCAATACAATAGATGACGTCAAAGTTTGAAGGAGGTTGGGGAAAATGCCTTCCTTCTAGAGAGAAAAGACCTAAGGAGCCTCTGTGTACAGTAGTTGTAGACAATGTCGAGATTTGTAGAGATCATTTCCTTTTATAAAGGTTCCTTCCTTCTTTAGAGCAAGCGATTCTACGTTCCTTATGCCACTCTCACCTTTCTCGTATTTGAGACAACTTTTTTTTTTATTTATCTCTTCCTTGCCTTATCTCTTATCTTTAACTATTTCTTGTCTTATCACTTATTTTTATCCTTCATTTATTATTGGTGTTGGGTTTCGAATGGAATGGACCACATTCATATTATATTAAACACATGCTTACAATTCTTATGATCGATTCGCCCAACAAGAAAGTCTAGAGAGTCTTCAAGTCAATCCAGATAGAGATAGTCTATGAAAGTTGTAAAAGATAAATTTTGGTAACTTGTCCCTAGTTTTCTCTTGTTGTATAATGCAATGAGGATCTCTAAGGGAAGATATCAAGAAGACTTGTGAAATTCATTGTATGGACCTTTAAAGATGGGCCTTTTGAGAAGTTTATTTGTATGAGCATTTGTCTAATAATTGAGCATACTAATGGTTGTGTGTGATTGTTTATCATTAGCGAAAAGCATGTATTTTTGTATTTGACAATCTTTTCGTTTTTGTTAGAGCTAGTGATTTTTTTACCAATTAAGGTAGTTTTGTGTTGATGTTGTCATTTTGTTGTTAAGATTGGAGTTTATTCGTTGTAACCTGAACTTAAGTGGTCAAGGATCCTATAGACTCCTTGGATCCATCTCAGGCAATTGATGAGCTTTCCGACTCATTTTCAAAGGCGGCTCATGCGAGGAAGTTATGGAGCTTAAAGGCTCGTTCGCAGAGGTAACCAACTAGTGACTATTATGGAGAGAGTGTTAGCTTTGATCAAATGCATGTATGCTAGTATTTCTTGTTGAGGTCGCGAGAGAATTGTCTAGCTGATTTGCTGACGTGGAGGTACGGGTGTTAGTCCCAATTGCATGGGTGTTGCTAACACTTGGCTTTGTAAGTAGGCAGGAGACTTTCTCGACCACTACTTGGGCAGAGGTTAACCTCGATCGAATGTGTGTTATTAATCTTTGATTATCAAGTGTGAGTGCTAGCCCAAATCACATGCGTGTTGATAACACTCGGCTCAACAAATGGGCGGGAGATTTTCTTTACTATTGCTTGGGTGAAGGCTAACTCTGTTTTCATGAGTGTTGTTAGCCTTGAATTGGTAAGTGTGAGTGTTAGCTTTGATCACATGCACATTGTTAACACTTGATCATTAAGGTAGATGGAGGGTTTCTCATCCGCTTTAATGAGTCTAAGGTGAATGTTTGTCTTGTTTGCTATGACAAGATGCGTGCTCAACCACGATTTTGTCATGGGAAGTCTGAGTGGTTGACTCTAAGACAGCCTAGGGGTGGCAATTCCTATTTGTTGATAATATTCGTATTTTATCAAGTCGTGAACATTCAATTATATGGTCAATCCAAACCTAATCCGTTAAGATAAACATGTCAAATTTTCAAACTCTAATTCGACCTATTTACATAACGAGTCATGTCGTGTCACCCATGTTTGTAATAATTTTGCATATAAATATGTTGAACTAACATGCATAATCCATTTGACATGAATAACATAATTTCAAATAAAAGCTCAAATATATATTTATTAGTAGTCACAATATCTAAAAGAATAATAAGATTACCTACTAACAAAAATATCAATATTTTTAAATTTAAACCTATAATTAAACCAATATTACAAACAATACAATAATAAATATAAGCATAGGTCCAGAATTATAATCTCAATGATAAAAATATAAGCATATTGTGAATACCAATATTATAATCCTACAATAGTAAAATTATAATTTTAAAATAAAAATTCTAATAGGTTATTGCGGGTTGATTTGGAGTTACGTGGATTGACCAATTTTTTAATCGTGTCTTAACAAGTCAATTACCTTTTACCCAAACTCATTTATATCAAACCTAAACTTGGTAACTTCGTGTCTTGTTTATATTGGAATAACGAGTCATATCACATATTACCACTCTTAGGACAATCCAACCATTTCGAGAAGTTTTCACCAATGGCCCAAACTAATTTGTGTAAATAATCCAAATCACAAATTTGAGACTTGAAGACTTGAGCCATTCTTTGCTGGAGTGTGGCGAAGAGTCAAGGCGTTTAAGGGAGGCTTGATGGTGGCCTTGCCTTGGTGTTAATGAAGATTTGGCACACTCGCGTGACTGCTCTAGGCCAGTCTTTATTGCTTCGATGAGCTTTGTATGGTATTGTTCCTCGAGGAAGTCTTGTTGCTGAATGGGTTCCTTTGTTTATTATGAGAATCATTGTAGGTTCTAGAAAGTAGTCAACGCAAACATTGTTGCTCAGCATGTGCCTCTGCTCTAGTGAGGATAAGAACCTGAGGTACCTAAGTGGTGCTCAAGGGGGACCCCACAGTTAATGCTCCAGGCTAGGTAGACAATTTGCAAACTTTTTGTCTAGTGGGGATTGATCGTAATTATGCATTCTCTTTGTTTCTTTTATTCAGTCTAGAGCCTTTATTTGGAAAGTGGATTGTATGAACTTGTTATTGGTTAAGACTGGTGAGCAAAGTGCACATTGCTCTACATGATACTTATTATGCGATTGCACATTTCCATTATGTACTCTCTATGGGAGCCGTTTTTACTTTATTTGCAGGATGTCACTATTGTGTGGGTAAAATCTTTGATCGGACATACCCTAAAACTTTAGGTCAAATGGACAAGAGGTGTCAACAATGTGAGCTTTACTGCCTGGCTTTTGGCCTTCTTGATCCAACTTCATTACTCTTTGAGACTACTAACTGCTTGTGCTTGGTTCAGGATATCCTCCTTTCTAAAAAGCTTTCTACTCAAGTGAGGAAGATTTGGTATATTTGCATCAGGCTTAGCCTCTACTAGTAAGAAGGTTTTCTCGAAAGGGGATGAAACCCGTCTAAGATCCTATGTGCGACTTAGTAGCACATGAACAGAACACTAAGCGGAACTCAATATTCAACCAACCTATGATCCATTTATTTATTCAGATTACTATCAATAAACCATGTGTTAGGTTCTCGTTGTAGGAGATCTTGGAACGTACTCATCTTGTGCATGTGCATACAAATAGGGTCACTATTCGCCTACTACTAATAAGGGCGAAGAGTGGATTCTAGATTATATCAATCCAGGCTGGACTGGAATTCTAGGAAAATCTCTACGAATTCCTTTTACAAGAGACATCCCTAGCTTTAGTGATGTCTCCGGCAGCCTTGCTGGGATCTCCAGATCAAATAATTGGTTTACAAGACGCTCTTAGGGGATCTTGTCTTATCGGATTCCAACTTTTGACTTTTCTCATAAAAAGCTTTGACCTACTCCCTGAGCAGAGATATACGCTTTATATCGGTCTATTGTTAACTCTAGTCCATCTCTGAACCTTCGAATCTCTTTGCCCAACTAAGCATCTTTATAGTCAAGCTTCTCTTCCACAAAGAAAGAAAGACCGCCTTCCTTCCAGGATTGCTGCTCATAAAAGGGTAGCCTGAATGGCCAATTCCTACTTATAAGCTTCGGACAGCTGGAAATAAGGAGATTCTTTCTTATTGGGATGACGAATGAAGACTACGTTTGTCTACGAGGAACTTCAAAGAGCAACCACACTTAGAGTCTACGACAAAGCACTGCGTAGGTTTCTTAAGGTAAGGATGCTTCTGGAGGGAAAAAAAGATAAATGATTTCACAGCTCCTCTTTGCCCCCTATCTAGTCTAGTAAGGCTTTGATTTACGAGGTTCTGAATACAATATTTCTGACTTAATGGATGCACTAATGGATGAGGTGTCTTTTCCACATTTCTTTTTTCTATTCTTAGGAAAGTCAACTATTCAAAATCTTTTGATGCCTAAATCATCTTCTCCTTATTTAAAATTTAAGAAGTAAGCATAAATACGAACTTTCCTATGGCCTTGGGGAACTTCCATTATTTCGTTGTATTATAGAGAGTCTCTTTCAATGTCGACAAATAAAATAAGGGGTGTAGCCTTCATAGCATTGACAAGATTCATTGCCTTTGTAAAAACACTCCCATTTAAATTCAGAGATGAGATGAGATGAGTTATGAGTAATAATAAAATGAGTGGTTGAAATGAGTTGAAATTTAGAATGAATGATTGAGATAAGTTGAAAGTACGAAATGAGTTGTGAATAGTAAAACCCAGTTTTAAAAAAAACCAGGCAAGTTGAAAGTAATCTTCTCTGTCTTTCGTTAGTCTAAAAGTTTGAAAGCTAAATAAGACATTCCTCTTATTCATCCATTTGGGTTCTTGTGGAATCTTGAGAATTTTTGTTGGCAGACCTCCAAAAACCAAACTTGTTAGCAAAAATAAAATTTAAATTGTAAAGTTGGGGGAATTATAACTGAGCCATTGGACTACTACTTTATTTTTTCCAATGTTTATCTGGCAAAGAGTGGTTGCCGAAAAGCTATTCATGTGTCTTTTTTTTATGTTCTTGAGCTTCTAGTAGTCTTGGAGCTTTTTCCCAAGAATGATTGTGTATTTAGCTACTACTTTCAATTTTTGCTAAAATGTATGTTGGTAAGTGATTTTTGCACAATAGAAGTTGCACAATGTGTAAGCAAGTGGTTACTTATCCGCTTATCCAACTTCATATTCTTGTTTGTCCATTCTTAATTCTCGTGGCTCAATTTTTGAATTTTTATCTTCGGTGTGCACTAGAGAGAAGCTAAGCAAAGTGCATTGCCTGTTTATCATTGTGTCCTATATGTCTCACTTTGACTCTGACTGTTTTGGTCTACAAATTCCCAAGTGGTGGACCAATCCTCGAAGGGATAATCGTGATGGGTTCACCACAATGGACAATGAATTGCACAATCTTGTCATGTCCAACTCCTTTGTGGCAAGCATAACTTTTGGCGAGTAGTGGTGATGGCCGCAGCAAGCAACGACCTTCTATATGGCGAGCAATGGTTTTGTGGTTGATGGTGTGGTCTAGGCATGTCAAAAAGAGACATATCATGAGGTTGGGTAGCACGGCAGTTGGAGCGAGGTTAGAGGTCTCAACATAACATATGCATCATGTAAGGTGCCCTCTTTTGATTGGGAGGAGGCTTGATGTTGGGGAGTAGGACTTAGGGTCGACATTGTTTGTGGCTGAGGAAGGTGACATGGGAGGAAGTGTTTCTGCTGAACTTAGTGAAGTGCTGCAACTTGTATGGTAGCTCACATATCTCTTATGGTTCCACTTGAAAGTCTATGTCTATGAGTTGTATTGGGAGCAACATCCACTGTGCTTGATGATTGTACACTATTATAGTCTCACATGTCTCAATACAGTGATGAAATTTAGATTTTGAGGAAGGTAAAAAAAATGACTTTCTTTTGGAGAGAGAAAATTCGACAATTTCTCTACACTTTCCTCATGAAAAACATGTTTAATGAGAGAACAACGAGTGAGTTCAGGTCATGGGCAATCAATTGTCTGTAAGAAAACTTGATCTTGGTGTGACTTTGTTCAAGATAATGATAGGCCTATTACCTCCTACTACTCATTTATTATTTTATAGTCTATTTAAAATTTTAATTTATTTTATTATTATTTATAAGTACTTTTTTAACGTTCTTAATTATTAAAAAAAATTAAGAAAAATACTTTTCTAATAGCCACTTTTTATATATTAAATAAAAAATAAAAAAATAAATTGAAAAATAAAAAGAATAGTAAATAAGTAAAAGGATATAATAAGTCTATCATACTTTCCCCATTGTTGAATAGTCTATGAGAAGTCGGAAAGGTTGTGGGCCTCTTGGGTCGTTTGTCGTTAAAGGCTTACAATTGCGATGTCATCAAATGATTATTTTTAATAGAGACAAATTATAGAAATATATTATTTTTTATCTGAATTTTGTTAGACGTGTAATTTTCATTTAAATCACTTTAAATATAGCATAATATATATCTAATTAGAAACGACAAAATCTAATATAAAAATTAGTTTTACTTTTTTTGCACCAACAAATTAGTTTTTAGAAGTTTTATATCTTATAATTAATCCAATTATATATACTCGTTCATGTGACATGACATTTTAAGTAGTTTTAAATGTAATCAAATTAATATTATTTTAGTATTAAAATCCACTAATTAAGGATAAAAAAAAATTATCTTAAGATGCGTAATTAGAGATGATGAGGATACAATATTCTAGCTAGGACTAAAAACATTACTCATCTTATTTTCTTTTCCAATTAATTAAGGAATACCCACTTATACCCAGCCCTCGAAAGGCACTCCCATCTCTTGTGCATGCTTACAAACTAACTAGCGAGAATGCAGCATACGTGAACACCACATGCATGTAATTTGCCGGATCAGACCTCTCTTTTTCTACGTATAACATGCACGTAATTTGCCTGATCAGATCTCTCTTTTTCTTACAGTGCGAGACTGAATATTATTATTGGTACAAAGCCAGTTCTTCTGATCTCTGGAGAATGAGGGTGGTCGTGGAGAACTTAACAGGAACTCTATTCTACATCCAAGTCGGAAACGATGCCACACTTGCTGATCTAAAGAGGGAAATTGAGGCCCAGCAAGAGCTCCCTTTCCACCGTCTGATCCTGATGCTTGACACCAATGATCATACCCCTCTGATGACCAGTACTGATGATGAAGATGGCGTTTTGCTCATGGATTGTGGGGTCCAAGATGGGTCTCATATTTATCTCTTTTTCAATCCCCTTGATCATGATCATGATGCATCGGCCTCTACCCATCATGATCCGTTCGTGTTCTCTTGGCCTGATTCTCTTTTGGGCTAGCTAGATCGATAGAACCTGTTCCTTTGCCGAACAAAATGGAAGAAGAAAAGGCAACTAATTATATTGACTTTGTTCCTTTTGCTTTTTTGTTTTGATTTACAATTTTTTTTGTCATTTTGATCAAATAGATCAAGAGAAGATCACTTGTTTATACATCAAAGAGAGATCAATAGTAATGTACTACCAAAAGAATAAATAGCTACAAGGTCTAATCATGTATAAACTGATAATATTATAATATACCGGCCAGTTGCAACTATATATGATCAATTTCTTCTTCTTCTTTCTTCCGGCCTCTTTTAATTTTCATTGACGTAAATGCTAGGATCTTATTAATATGGATCCAAGCAATTTTGATGAATTACTTTACATTTCAGAGATCTCCAGTTTGTTTCAAATAGCTGATCTAATTCATTTATGTATATATCGAATGCATGATACCTTACGTTAAGTGGAAATTACTACATCACATATTTTTTTCTAAGAAATAAATGTCTTTAATAGTCGAAGACTTGAAAAAATAGATTAAAAAAAAAATCTTATTTTCTTGAACATGAAAAATTAATGAAGCCATCGCAATTGCCAGAAATACTAGTCATTGATCTGAACACACCAAAATAAAATTGTCATAAAATGGATAACTCTAATGAATATATATAGCCTTCTATCTCATTGATTATTTTGGCATTAATATCAACCAAATAAAGTTTATGAGATGTCAATGAAGAAAATTAATGCTCTTTTTATCTTCAAGCTAGCTAGCCTATGGTCACTAGTAAATTCCTCAATCACATGATTTATTCTGGTTCAAATTCAGATAATATATAGCAATGCATGGCATAGAAAATGCAGCATCTCAGCTAGATTCCACTTCGACTAACAGTCCCTTTAAACACATAGAGACAATCCCCATTCTCAACACCATGCCACCTGAGGCTGCAATTGTCACGCATTATCCTCTGCTTGTGGATGAACAAATAATCATCAATAGGAAGAATTTCTCTGCTCAATAATATATGCCTCAACTCATTAACAGTGCATGAGTCCTTCATTTCCAAAGGAATTGTAGCTGCATTAAGCAAACTAGAAGAAGTTTGCACCACAATTCTCAGGCCTGCTGATAGAGGTTCATCATTCATACGATTCATGCTCTTGAGGAACACAATTATTTCCGAAAATTCGCGCACTCCATACTCGTTTAGATTGCGGAAATCTTCCAATTCCATCCCGGAATAGAAAAGTGACATTCTTTTGAGAGGTATTCCATCCATGATATGAATTTTCTCTTTAAGACTACTCACTGTTTCTGTTGCATCTACCTCTATGTTAAACTGCCGAGCCGAAAATTTCACTACAATTTGGATTGTATTAGAATGGTTTAGTACTGGAGGCAGCATAAGGTGGGATTTGATGGTAAGATCAATTTTAGTACCTTCAGTGATAATTGGATAGTCTTCCATGTCAAGTCCATCCACCAATTCCCATCCTAATACTGAGAGAGTTTGGGAATCCACAGGGACACCCAAGAGTTGTTCTATCTTCTCTTTGATTTCAAGAACAGGTTCTTGGACACCTACTTCAATCACAAATTGGTGTGCACTTGTAACAACTATTACCCTCATAATTGTGTCCCTGAAATGTAGCAAAGAAAAGAACTAAGAACAGTAGACGCAATTTTCAGGCAAACTTAGTTCTGCTAAATTGAAGGCATATTCAATAATTTAGTGAGAACCACAGAATTTAAAGTTGTGTAGAGTCATGTCAGGAGAATGAGAGTTCCTATCTGTTCGTTATGTTCATTCTAATTGCATTATTGTTTGCTATGACCGTACTTTCATGCAAAATCCACTTGAAAATTGTTGGCATCGAAGAATCGCTCAAAACATCAATACAATGTATGTAAATTGAGTTATGTCAAACTTTCATATTACTTTCATCGCATCGAGAGGAAAAAAAAAAAAAGAATAAAAAATATTATATTATTAAAATATTGTTAGATTATAATTTTTAATATTATTTTTATTTAAAAATTTAAAAAAATTGATTTGTTTCTTGTTTTTATTGAAAATTTTTTAAAAAGTTATAATGATTAATTTAAAAATATTTTTTTATTGTTATTTGGAAAGGAAATGAGATTAGATGAAATGAAAAACTTTTCCACACATCTCCTAAATCTACTTTTGTTTTTTTAAAATAACGTGTGTACTTATAAATAATGCTGTTATGATATAATAGAAGTGGGATGAAAATGGACAATGGTGGGCAAACTTCCATATGAGTCAATGTTGATGGGCCTGGTTTGTTTTTTCAAATTATCTCGTTACATCTCATCTTATCTCAAATTCATGATTATATTTTTTAAAATTTTCATATAAAATAAAATAATTAATTCAACTTTTTCAAATTTCAAAATAACTTTTTTAAATCAAAACAAAATTAATATTAAAAAATATATTATAATAATATTTTATTCTTTTTTTAACTTTTATCTAATCTTATCTCATCTCATCTATGAAAATAAACCAGACTTTAAAATCTTTATTGACATCCAAATATCAAGTATAATGTTAGGAGCAGGAAATGCAACTACAAAAACTCTCAAATTCTTTCTAAGTTTATGTTCGAAATTGCAGGAAAAAATATAGCATATATTTTTAGGACTTATATATTATAATTTAAATATAACTTTTATATTTCAAAAGTTATTTATTGTTTGGTAAATATATATCTAATTATTTTTAAAGTTAATTACAATAATTTTTTTAAAATATATAATTATTTACATGAATTTTTTTATAAAAGTTTCAATTTAATATTTTTTAAAAAAATAGACTTTTAAATTTTTTAAATAATTAAAGCATTTTTTATAATTTATTAAACATATTATTTTTTAAAAATTAAATTAAATAATTAAAAATATTTTTTTAATTTCAAAAAACAATCCCAAACATAACCTAAGTTTCCGTGCTTGAAAAGTACGTTTTATAGACCATAAAATCTTTTACAGTCCATCACAATTGAGCGGTACTTCTCTAGCGCCGCCTGACCCAGCCCACTACAAGTTACCATTAGGCCAAAATTATCTTCTTTTTTTAAATCTTCTTATTCATACATTTTTTTAAATATAAAAGATATATTAATACACTAATACACACTTTTTTAATTATTAAATAAAGAAAAAAAATAAAATACATATAGTGTCAAAGTAGCATTATTAGTGACAATTAATCCATTCCTAATCTTCTCATCTTTCAGTACCCATTTAGGGGAGACAACTAAAACAAGACGTTGGCTACGTACGTTTATCTTGTTCTCTTAAACCTCGATAGTGGACAAGAATTGGAACCGAGCTTCTGCAAAAATACTATCCCGATGATGAGTTTTGTTAGAGCACTCCTAATGGGTTATGTAAAATCTCTATTTATGTATAATTTGAAGAAAAAGGTCTGAAAGTGACCTCCAACAAATGCTCTATTTCATCTATATATTCTATTTGGCTATAGTTTTACCGCTATATCTAGTGGTAAGTGTTCTGTGTTCGTGAATGTAAGCCATTGTTAATCGTTTCTCTTTTTTTGTGAACTGTTGTTTCAAAAAAGGTTGAACCAGAAAAGGAGGTCGCTCCCACAGACGGCGTCGTTCAAAACAGAGGTGAAGCAGAAGTTGGCGTCACAGAGGCTGAGCTCGCCGCAGAGGTGAACCCAAAGTAGACGAACCGAACTAGGGAGAGGTTAAATTCGCCGCATAGGAGATTGTCCGAACATGGATGAAGCAGGGGTTGCAGTGGACAAGAAAGTTAGCGTGGCAAACAAGGAGGCCTGGCAAACAAGGAGGCCCCTGGCCCCCTACAATAGAATAGATTTTTTGCGGCGCAAATTTTCATTGCAAAAAAGGGATAAAATCGTTGTTAATGACTTTTTTTGGAATTCCATCTCGTTGCAAGTTCGCCGGCATTATTAAGTTTTCTCCGCGATTTATTTCGTCACGAAAAGTCCAAATATCACTGAAATTAAGATCTACAATTCAGTTAAAAATTGTTTGGAAAGATATATTGCAGCGATTTGATACCGTCGCTAATAGTAGATTATATTCCGCAACCACTTATTTGTAGCGATTAAGCATATCGCTGATAATATTAATTCTATCAGCAGAAAAGGTTTTGCGGCGGTTAATTTTTGCTACTAATAATTCTTTGTAACGAGTTTTGACATCGCTGAGCTAAATTTCAGTTTACAAAACCCTTTTTGCGGCGACCAAAATTTGCCGCAAATACTCTTTCTAAAAAATTGCCAATGAAATTGTATAACTTTTATAGCCATTCAATTCAATTCACTGGTAGTTTTATAGGAGCATATTATATTAAATATTTCATCCCACCTTAAATCAAACACAACATAATCAACATCACCATAGTACTTGGCATAAATTACTTTTATATCAAAATCACAATCTATATATTCAAAACAACTGAGATTTGAGTTTTATCAGAATATTATTTTCAAGGATAAATAGCTAAGCGGAAACTAATCATAGCCTCCCTTTGTCAGGAAAAGAAATAAGCAAAGGAAGTGTGAATTTCACTTATTGAATTACCAAACAATACAACACCCTTCATATGGTCAACTTTCTTAACTATGAAATTATGCTTAACAGCATCTGCAGAAATCCTTTCAACCACAGGAAATTCGAAAGAGGGAATCATCTGAGATAAACTCTCAATTTTCAGTGTCTGATACACCTGAGACACCTGAAAAAACATAATAAAAAGTAAGAGATGCAAAACAAATTATCTTTGAACAAAAAGGGTGGTATAATGAAGTTCACAAATGCAATAAAAAATCAACACAAGTGCACCTGCTGAAGCAAGATCTTTGTATCTTTCATGCAAGATCCATAGGATGAAAATAATGCTCTAAGAGGTGGTAAAGATCTTTTACTTCCTGTGTTGCACAGCTCAATACACCTATCAACACCTGAAAATGACAGAAAATCAGAAGAGTCGAGAGCAAACCAGCATTGACAAATATTCAATTGTGTATAAATACTTTTCCTATATATACATTTAAGTAGATGTGCATGAATAATTAACATTCTAACCATGAAAGGAATACGTTAAAACCCATTTCTTTTCAAAACTAATGAATGAATTAACGCATGCATACAGCCATAATAATACACAAACTACAGGGGTGCTAAAGTAATTCTTACACAATCTTCAACAATCCACTGAAAAGGTGGCCAACTATGGAAATGTCAAAAACTCAAGAACAAAAGTAAAATACATAAAATGCATCATTTAGGAACAAGAAGTTATAGATTTAAGACGACATTATCCTAATATTACAAATGAAGCAGAAAGATATGCATATCAACATTTGGACTCACTATATAAAATACATCAAATCTCAAAATTATTCAAGGTCTAGCAAGAGATCAAGCACTGGTTCACGTCATAAACGACATCAAATGATATGTTACCTGAACTGGATGCAATTTAAGAGTTCTTGCCCGCAGGGCAGGCAAGATTTAATTGCTATTAAATTTTAGGAATTGAACATCCCCAAGAGGTTAGTCCCTAACTAATTTATTAAACATCCCCCTTCTCTCCTCTCTCTCTCTCTCTCTCTCTCTCTCTCTCTCTCTCTCTCTCTCTCTCTCTCATCAATATATGGCTCTGCTATTCTTAATGCAGGGGTAAACATATACACAAGGGATAATGAAAATGTTAGGTGACTTCAAGTCATTCAAGCAAGTTGCTAATATACACAGATTAAATTTAATCAATGTATGGAAATAAAACAGGACAAGTATGAATGTTAGTGAGAAAACAGACAGCCTAACCCTTTGGTTAGGCTTGGTATCTTTTTTATTTTTATTTTTATTTTCATAAGTAAAAATATAAGGTTAGGCTTGGTAACTAGTGTGTGCCATTATTTGAGAAATTAATGTTATAAATGTATGCATCATTTATGTCTTAAGTAAAACATACTTAAAGATATCTACTAATAAGATAAAGCTGAAAAATATAACCTGCATGTGTCATATTTTTTGTGTTTTAAAGAGTTAATCCTAGCACAAATTAGATTGCGCTTTTCTAAGAAGCCATTTGCCAACATTTGAAAAGAAAAATGATAAACAAATGGCCACCAGTTGCAAACAAAAGGATTCTTTTGGGTTAATCAAGGAGAGGTGAACATATAACTACTATAATTTTGTCTTTATACACAAATGATGATGATGATGGTGATCAAGGAGAGGTGAACATTTGTGCAAGATAGGAAGCAAACTAGGTCCTGTCAAAATCCTATATAAATAATATAAAAATGAACCCATTATAATCTCTACTTTTGCTAATTAATAAACTGAGGGCTGTAGCTAGACCACACATTACAGGAGGCAACACAAGCACTTAAAAACAAATAAGCCAGAATTGCAAATAGTGATGGCCGTTACTTACAATGGATCTTTGACTCAATTGTAAAAAAGCAAAATTACAGGGCTTGTGCTCTTCCTAAAAATCCTGTTGGCACGAAAGATTTGATTGGTCGTTGCAGAAGCAACATACTTAATTTGTAAGGAAATGAGAGAGAGAAACAGAGCATGTTCTATCAGGATGTTTTGACTACATTGAAATATTAAACACAAAAACTAAGAAAAATAACCAGGACTGAGACATGAACACATCTCACTTACAGTTATTAATCAACAAACACTATTTCCAGCAATCACATCTAACAAGGAAAACTATGAGCATTCATATAAAAAAATCACACATAAGTAGTATATATTTCAACTGTTATTATCCTAATAACTTATTTGTAAGTTGTCAAGACAAAATCGATCCAATCTACTTCAGGATAATTAGCTCTACAGTTTTTTATTTTATCCTTTATGTTTAGAATAAAGTAGCTATGAAGTCCTCAAATGATATTGACAATCACAATCAAATCCTTTGCCAACCAGATACTTCAAAAGTATTAAATCCTTAAAAATACTGCTATTGTATAACTTCTTTTCCCTTGAATAAAAACACCTCATAATGGATTCAAATTTTTCCTTTTTTAATTGAAATGCTCTGATAAAAATGAAAAGACCACAATTTGACCTTCCAAAGTAATATCTATGTTTGTCTGTCAGGTGGATAAATATGGTTAACAACTTGATATACACAGAAAAGAAATCTGTTGATATAGCTCTACTAAGTAAAACTAAGTCAAAATATAAAAAGAGTTTATTTAACAGAAAACAAACAAGAAACCATCAAATGAAATCTCAAACAAATCAAACTTTGTATAAAAACGCAGACCATACAACCAAACTTCACCAAGCGATAGGGGAACAAATAACCAGAAAGTCAGCTAGTTCGGTTTTAAGTCTACAAAAGATGCAAACCAAATCATTGACCAATTGGAGTACTCATCATTACATTCCGCTCAAAAAGTAATTTGAGCAGAATAACTGAAGCTAGAAAACAATCAAGGTGCTGCCAGTTTTTCTAGAGTATATGAGTTTGTGATTTTTGGGACAAAGTTGGGGCTATCCACACGTACGAGACATTTATTTGCTTGGCCCTTGTATATTCACTGAGTTACTTACAATATAGAATTGAAAAAACAGGACCATAAACTATAAAGGAAAAGGCTTCTGATTCAGCAAAAACAAGCGGCGATTTTGTGAATTAAAATTAAAAATTATCTAATACCCACAACTGATACACAACGTTAAACCACAAACACAAAAGGTGGATACACAAAATTAGTCGACAAACAAAGGAATATGCAAACTCAGTTTCACAGAGAGAAAAAAACCATTACTTTCGTAATGCAACACGCTCTTGAAGGGGGTAAGATAGATGCAATGGCAAAAGTAGGGGTGTCAGATTTTATTAACAGGTAATGCTCGTGTCGTATCAAGATATATATATTATATTATATAGGTCAATCCTAAATTAAATCGTTAAACTTATTGTGTCAAAATCTCAAATCCTAATCCGACCCGTTAACATAACGTGTCGTGTCATGTCAACTGTTATGACCCATTAGTGAATATTACAAAATAAATTAACACGACAAAATATGATACGTTTCAACATGTTCATATAAATGTGTTGAATATGCCTGAAATTAACCCATTGGACTTAATTAAACTTAGCATAATTTTATACAAATGTTAAAATCATAATATCTATAAAAATTATAATACTAATTACAAGTATGAATTACATCTAAACAATAAAAATATCGAAATTAAGATTGTAACAATTTTACTTTTAAATGTAAGAGTATACTTGTAATTTTAACTTTCTTAATGTGTCATAACGTGTCATATCGATTTAAAATAGGTTGACCTGCTATCAATTCATTAAGCAATCGTGTCATAACGGGTCAGCCTATTTTGACCCGAAACCCATTAAGACTAAACCCTAATATGCTATTATCGTGTCGTGTTCATGTTGGATTAATGGGTCGTATAACATATTACCACCCCTAGGCAAGAGAGATATCCGTACGTTTAATTTATTCTCCTGGAGCAAAAATCGATCGCAACAAGACTAGCCAAGTTTTTAAGTTTGCGTCGAAATGGAGGCAGGAAATTGAAATTTGTAAGGGAAGAAATAAATGTAGGTCTAGCTTTCCAAAGATGGACAATGTTCACGTAGGGGTAGCCGATTGTGGAATTTGAGGTTATGCAAAATGGGTGAACCAAGAACGGGAGCAAGAAGGCCGATGTGGGAAATGGGACTCAAAAAATCGAAACAGAAGCTCGCAACGAGGAGTTGACAGCGTAAGGATACCGGAAAGGGTGGACGTTGCGAGGATTTGAAAATGGAGTGTGATGGGTTGCTAGGTTGAAGGGCAGACATGTGCGAACTAGGGTGCTCATCGAAGCTAGGGCAAACAAGGGGGATACGCGCGCAAAAGGAGAATCAGGTCGAGGAGGCTTCTAGGGTTTTCAAGTTTGGGGCTCAAAGATCAAGCGTGTTTTGTAGGTAGGCGAAAATGGAGTTTCCTAGAAAGCTAGCCAGGAAGATCGAGAGAGAGAGGAATCGAATTCAAAAACACGAGATAGAAGAAGGGGAAAAAACAAATTGATCTTATCTTTCGCGCCCCGGAATCCAGTCCTCACGATTTTAGTGCCGTTGGAAAATTTATTTCCAATTCTCAACGAGTTTTTTCGTTGCTAAATGCTTGTGAGTCGCTAGCAAATAACTCCTAATACATTGCTGGTCGAGTCTATTTAAAAACCATATAACGGTTTTATTATCGTTGCAAATAACATCCAATCCCAGCGATTGTTTTTGCAACCATCATAAAATCGTCGCAATAGATCAATTTTCTTATAGGGAGGCAGCGAAACTAGAAGCGCCTGGGACAAAATTAAAGGATAACGACAAAGATGGAGCTAGGAAAGAGGTAGATGAAGATGAGATGGAGCATTCGAAGCTGAATGCGGTGGGTGGAGCAGAGCTAGGGTTTAAGGTAAAGAACGAGGAAGAAGTGAAGATGGAGGAGAAGGAGAAGCCGCCGCTGGTGTATAATATTTAAATGAATAAAAAAGATTAAAAAGTAAAATATTTAAATGCCAATTTCATTGGTTACAACTAAACCTTCTAGCTAGGGGTGTAACTAGTCCTACTTTTGCCAAAATATAGAATCGAACCAGTATTATCGATTTTGCAAAATACAAAACTAATTACATCCCAATTATCCTTCAAAATCGATAGTATCAATTTTACTGGTTCCGGTCCAGGTTTTCGGTTCTAATAAATTGTAAATTTTTAAAAATAAATATATTTTTTTTTTTAAATCTAGTTTAAAATTTTTTTTTATTACAAAGATCTGTTAGACTAATAAAAAACTATTATCACTACAAAAAAATGCATTTTTTCCGGCGATTTTATAGGCGCCGCTAATAAGTTCGCTGGGTAAGGTTTTTATTTGCGGCGAATTTGACACCGCTGCAAAGTTATAACGTATCGGTGACTATTGGGTTTATTGCAGCGAGTTTATTAATTATTGCGGCGATTTAATTCGCCGCAATGTACCATTCAGTTTTTACGGCGACTTAATTCGCCGCTATTTCGATATTTTTCCAAACTGTACACTTTTGCAGCGAATATTTTCGTCGCAAAAAGCCTTTTAATGAATCCGCGCGAAACGGCAGCCCTCTTATGCTTTTCATTTCCCCCAATCCCCCATATTTTCCCTCTCATTTTCCTGCACCCAGCATTTTCCCTCCCTCCCACGAAAACGAAGGTCTGCGAAGAGGGTTACGGGAATCGGTGCCGGATTCATCACCGATTTCGAGGTTCATCGGCACGGAAACCCACCGGCGACGTAGGGGTGCCACCAGAAAACCGGCGATGGCCTAAAATCCCTCTGCGCCGTGGAACTCTGCTTCTCATTCTCGGGGTTTTTAGGTAACCGAATTTTCTCTCAATTATTTCATTAGAAACGACGATTTATAGACAAAAATACTTGTTTTTTGTTTCCTAATCACAGAGAGTACCTCTGTTTCGCAGCTTGGCCGAGACATTGGATTTTGAGGAACTCGGGACTGAATTTGGGTATCGCTCCCCCATCTGCGGCTTCTGTGGATCAACGCTCTGCTGCTTCGATCTTGTGGTGAGACATCTACCTAATTTTTAACACTCAATCCCGTGGGGATAAGTTAGGGTTTTTGATTTAATGCATATAAACATGCTTT
The DNA here is from genome assembly GCA_036559045.1 of Platycarya longipes. Taxonomy (NCBI): domain Eukaryota; kingdom Viridiplantae; phylum Streptophyta; class Magnoliopsida; order Fagales; family Juglandaceae; genus Platycarya; species Platycarya longipes. The sequence goes on along the minus strand of CM071792.1, from coordinate 13,435,380 downwards.
AAGGTTGGGGTTTTGCTTAAACACTATTCTAATGTTCAATTATCTTTTTTATTCTATTGTTGGATGGTTTAAACAGACACTAACAGTTGGTTGACAAGCTAGCAGTTTATACTTAAACTTTACATTTAAAGGATATAATTGGTATCTATTGACTGACTTAATGTTATCTAGTTGTTTCACCGATGAATGTTTTTGGTTCCATGCTGACTGACTTAATCTAATCTTAGTTAAATACAAACCAGTGACTTAATCTAAGCTGGTATCTAGTTGATTAATTACTCTTAACGCTTACAATGCCATGCTACTTCACCAAAAGAAGTGACTTAATTTATATTAGAGCAAAGTTGTTGAATCTAAACAATACCAGCTATTGTTTAATATTATATGATTTTATAGGATACTAGTAATGGCTGGGTAGGAAAATGAAGGCATGTTAATTAAGATATACATATTTTTTGACTTACCTTCCAAACCAGCATGCCTATGTCTGGTAATGGAGGATTAAAAGCATATATGGTAATGTCTTTGGTTCATCTTCATCACTGCAACACAGAGAGCAAATCTCAATCAGCATAGTTGGTTCCCTTTGATACTTTTGTAACACAGCTAGACAAGTGAAATATAGTATTATATGAATTCAGCAAGAACAAACATTGCTATGAACCAAGAATTGGCATATGTTTAATGCAAGATTGTAGAACAAAAAATACCACCCTCATTCAAGACATGAACGAACTCCCCATCATCAAGACAAGACAAGAAAAAATGATAAATGACAGGCCCCCCCTGCCCCAAAAAAAAGCGCAAAACAAAACAAAAAAGATCAATACTTACCTTAAGTGAAAAAAAATAAACGCTAAATCATCTCTGTTTAAATTAGCTAGTTGAGAATTCACAGTAACAAAGGCATCATTTATTTGGTAAAAGGTGTTAATACCTTAAAAAAGAAAAGGTTCAAATACTCATACCACTGGCACATGAAACTCATTACACTAAGACCACGTAACAACACCAGCAAAGAGTAACCTCATTTCATCCTAAATTCTAATACCATATTTTAAACTACAAAAAATTTCTTCTACTTTAAGACCAACTTGAGTTGCTGGTATATGAGTAGAGAAAAAGTTAATGAAGGAAGAGGAACTTAATGCATACGATCCATCAGTCAGCTTACTCTTATTGTATGCATTAGTCTGGTCCTCTATTATTTAATAAAACCAACATGTCCCCCGGAATTGGTATACCCTTCAGATGCAATGTATTTTCATGTTAGGTGCTTTATTTGCTTTTAATAATTAATAAAATATAATTGGTGTCAGGGGATGTAGCTCAGATGGTAGAGCGCTCGCTTAGCATGCGAGAGGTACGGGGATCGATACCCCGCTTCTCCACACTTATCTCTTTTTGTTGGTTTTTAGTTATTTTCTTATGAGGCAAACTCCCTTTCCACTGGAGTTTCTGTCACTTTACTTCTTCTCCTTACCCACGGTTTAAAATTTGTGACAGTTTCTAAACTATCACTAAAATCCACTTTCTGTGATGGTTTGTTGGAACCATCACTAAAGACGTGCTGATTTTTTTGTATTTGGACATAGACGATATATATATTTGAATGTAACAATGATGTTCGAACGATTTTACATTTGGATCATCACTAAAGATATGCGCTAACTTTAATGCATAAAAAAAAAATACTATAATGCTACTTTGATACTTTTTTGTATTTTAATACATTAAAATGTTTTTCTTTTACTTAATAGTGAATGAATTAATTATTAGTCTATTGATATTGTTTAATTTTTGAAAATCTTTTAAAATGGTTAAAATATGAATAAAAAATATATAAAGAAATTAAAATCAGATTTTACTCTAGCGGGGCCCTATTAATATTAAAGAGAATTAGAAAATATTGAATTAAAAAATATTTTAATTTAAGAAAGATATGAAGCGTAGTAATTTAAAATTAAATCTAGACAAACTAATATTAAAGAAAATTGAGAATAGAAATTTAAAAGCAATATATACATTACATGATAATATGATCTAGTACATAAAATAAAAATGAAATAAGTAAAGATATAAATAAAACCAACAACTACAGGTTGTCTTTCAATGCCCTAAAATCTTTAGTATTGTGCTGAAATTGGCACTCCCCACTCTTCTGTCAGTCTTTTGTAAGCATCTTGCAATCTTTGAGTCACAGGCCCAACTTGTCCATCACCAATGATGCGGCCATCAATCTTTACCACCTGGAAAAGGTAATTTCATCTATGCATTATTTTTCACCAAGACAATAACATTATAACATCGAGAGGACACTGAAGAAAACTAACAAGTCTTCTATCTTTTGTTTCTGCCAGTCAAATTCTTCATAGGGCATCAATTGATTGGGACCATGTCGCTTTGTAATCCCTTCTAATGTATATTATTTTGGTTTATTGTTTGGCTTTGTAACTTGGATAGTAAAAATAGACTATGTCGCCCCCAGCACAACTAAGAGGCAAGTCTATCTTCGGTAACGTAATTGCTATGACTTTCAGGGTTGAAAAATAAAATGCCAAGGTTCAACAATGAAATAAGATATATAGTCAAACTAATGTAACATCAGTCCAATGAGTTTCACTCACTATGTGATTGCCCCCACAACATTTAGTATTCAAATTATTAATTTATGGGGAAAAAAATATTAATTTTGGATTTCGATTGGGAGCAATATTGGTTCATTATCAAACACACTATAATATATATATAGGAGGATGGTGGATGCAGGGTATTTCAGCCACGAAAACCTTGTTCTTTTGATCTACATGTTTTAGTTTGTTTGTTTAGATCTGAGAAATTTCACTCCATTCTTTACATCTAGATGTTTTAGCTTGTGTTTTTGCAAATAAGGCACATCTTTATGAGAAAATATGAGGGAGTTTTATTTTTTTTAATCTTTTTTAGCTTTTCCTTGAATTCTCATTTAGCCTGTGTTTAGCAAGAATTACTTCTTGTCGTGCTACTACTACTGCTACTGCTGCATGTGGGTATCTATTTATCTTTTTTTTTTTTTGCAAGGACGATGCTACATATTATTTAAAAAATTGGACTCATATACTGTACATGCAATAAACAAATAGGAAAATTCCAACTTTAGATTTTAATTAATTAATATAACCTTATTTATAAATCAATAACTCTAAAAATCTACAAAAAATTATTTTATTTTTTCTATAAAATATGAGCATTTCAATGAGAATTGTAATGTAGTCCACCAAATATAAAGTGTGTTTTTTATACATTTATATATGTATGTGTAAAGGAAAGAAATGCCTAAAGGTGATGAATACAGGTTTTGAAAATATTGTTTCTTTTTGTTTAGTTTGTTTTTCCCTTTTATATGGGGTTAGTATCCTGGGGTTGTTGTAGTTGGTGCTTTGCTTGAACATTCTAGACTTTGTTTTTTAGATCTGGACTTTTTTTTGAGCGCCTAACTTACTAAGTTCTCTTTTAGGAAGATTTTGTTTGTTCATAGCTAGTCCTAGCATCAATAGCTGATAGTTTTTGTCTGAACTAACTATAAGCATTTTTGTTGTGCCCCTGAAAAGTTAAGTACGTAAATGTGTAACTAGCTATCCAATTACTAAGTTTTGAGATATTAATCGTGAAACTGGAAAAATATCTCGCTTTGTGGCACAATGGTTTTATAAGCTTCTTAGCAACTATATATATAGTTTGCTTGTAACAATCTGAGACAAATTTCAGACATAAAGTGGAGGTGTCTTAAGTGATCTATATGAGAACCCCTCATTCCAACTCTGCTAAAAAAAATAGGAAAATGTTTGAGTCATCCTCCTTCCACTTCCACTTTGGTTCCACATCTAGTACATCAGCTTTCCATTTATGAGAGAAGTGTCCACCTAATTTGCAAAATATTTTCATCCCTATACATGACTTATACTCCATCTACCGAAAAGGAATTTTTCTACAATTGACTTATTTTTTGGATTCTTCTTCTTAGATGGATAAAAGCTGGATGCATCTGAGAGATAGACTTGGGTCACCTGCCTATGCTGAAGGTGTTAGAAATTTCCTCACAATGGCACGAAACCATTCCATCGGAAGTGATCGCATTCGGTGTCCTTGCCTTAGATGTTTGAATAATCTTCACTTATCTATATTTGAGGTGGAGTCTCACTTGTTCATAAAAGGAATAAATCCAAACTACACTCAATGGATATTTCATGGAGAGGAGGAAACACTCCCAGTCATTGATGACGATATATTAGATGATCCTGGGATTGGAGTGGAGGACAGGTTCATTGATGACATGGATCATATGTTAGATGACATACGGGCAGGTACATACGAGGCATGTCCCGAAGACAACACTACATCCCCCACCCAGCAATCAAGACAACAACCCAATCCAAACTCAACATTTGAGCAACTGCTCGAGGATGCTCGACGTCCTCTATTCGAAGGTTGCACAAAGTTCTCAAAGCTCTCCTTCATTGTGAAGTTGTTACACATCAAAACAATCGGTGGATGGTCAATCAAGTCTTTCGATATGCTCCTAAGCCTTCTACGATCCGCCTTTCCTGATGTTTCATTGCCACAATCATATCAGGAGGCACGGTCTTTGGAGAAAGGTTTGGGTTTCAAGTACCAGAAAATCCATGCATGCCCCAACGACTGTGTCTTATTCTGGAAGGACAATGTTAATCTTAATGAGTGCCCTATCTGTGGTGCTTCACGTTGGGTACCAAATACCCACGGTTCACGAGTCATCCCTCAAAAAGTTCTGCGACATTTTCCTTTGAAGCCAAGATTGCAGCGTCTATTTATGTCAGACAAGATAGCAGATGATATGAGATGGCATAAGGAGCAGCGGGTGACTGGGGAGAATAATATTATGAGACATCCTGCCGACTCTAAGTCTTGGAAGACGTTTGACGAAAATCATAGTTGGTTTGCACGGGATGCCCGCAACGTTAGGCTTGGCTTGGCCAGCGACGGCTTCAATCCCTTTAACAATATGGCTAAACCGTATAGTATTTGGCCGGTAATTCTTGTCCCATATAATTTGCCGCCGTGGTTATGTATGAAAGACCAATTCTTCATGACATCTCTCATTATCCCTGGTCCAAAATCGCCGGGGAATGATATTGATGTTTACTTGCAACCGTTGATCGATGAGTTACTTGAATTGTGGGAAGAAGGTCTACCTACATATGATGCTTCCACTAAGGAAATGTTCGTGCTTCATGCTGCCTTATTGTGGACAATCAATGATTTTCCTGCTTATGGTAATCTTTCAGGTTGGTCAACAAAAGGGAAATTGGCTTGTCCCTCATGCAATGCTAGCAATGATTCCTTATGGTTGAAGTATGGTAGAAAACAATGTTATATGGGACATCGACGTTTTTTACCAACCGATCACGTTTGGCGATCTAGAAAAGCATTGTTCAACGGTAGAGAGGATCATCGCATGCCACCAAATTTAGTTGATGGAGCGTTACTTTTGACTCAATTACAAATGCTTGGAGATGTTCAATTTGGTAAGTCTGGTAGGAAGAGAAAACGGACTGCAGAGGAGTTAAACTGGACTAAGAAGAGTATCTTCTTCAACCTACCTTATTGGTCAACATTACGGCTGAGACATAATCTTGATGTCATGCATGTTGAGAAGAATATTGCTGATAACATTTTGGGCACATTAATGAACATTCCAGGCAAAACTAAGGATAATATAAATTCCCGTCGTGACCTAGAAATCATGGGCTTCAGAAAAGAATTACATCTAAAGCAGATCAATGAACGTGTTACAATGCCACCTTCATTATACACGTTACATGGGGATGAAAGGAATAAATTTTGCGAGTGGCTTGCTGAGGTGAAATTTCCAGATGGGTTTGCCTCCAACATCACGCATTGTGTGTCTATAAAGGATTGTAAAATTTCTGGTCTCAAAAGCCATGACTGTCATGTTTTCTTGCAAAGATTACTGCCTATTGCTGTGGGAGGGCTCTTAAGGAGTGATATTGGTTTGGCTCTGATTGAGTTTAGCAGTTTCTTCAAAGAGTTGTGCGCCCGAACTCTGGATGTCAACCGCCTTTCACAACTTCAACATGATATAGTCACTGTTTTGTGCAAACTAGAAATGATATTCCCTCCATCCTTTTTTGATGTTATGGTCCACTTAGCTGTCCATTTACCCCATGAGGCCATGCTTGGAGGTCCAGTTCAATATAGGTGGATGTATCCGTTTGAGAGATATTTGGGTAAGTTCAAGCGGTATGTTAAAAATAAAGCCCGGCCGGAAGGTTCAATAGCAGAAGCCTATATCCACAGAGAGTGTTTGACATTTTGTTCGATGTATCTCCAAGATGTTGAGACAAAGTTTAATCGTCCGGAACGCAACATTGATGCGGGGAGAGAAGAAAATGTTGATGAATTCATAATTTTTTCTCAAAAACTTCGTCCTTTGGGCATGGCTACTAATGTGCGATTAGAAGATAAATTACATAGCTCAGCCATATGGTATGTGCTAAACAACTGCGATGAGATTGGAAGCTATATAGAGTAAGTAATCCTAACTTCCTTATGGATATGATTGGTGACTTGAGACAATCCATGATACTTCTACGCTACAAATTTGTTATTATTTAATTTTTTGCCTGATTGTATTCTCCAAATATAGGGAGCACTACGACAAATGCAAGATGTCAAACCCAAATGCTATTGAGAGCACGCACCAAACTGAGTTCCCAACTTGGTTCATGCAACGTGTAAGTTTTCCCTAGTTTGTTCTGTCTACGTAGAATGAATTTGACCATGGGGTCAATCAAATTTGCTTCCACTATTGCTTGATGGTTTCAACACAATTTGATGTTGTAGGTCCAGGAGGAGCGTAGTAGAAACCAACTCAGTGTGTCTGATGATTTGTATGCGTTATCTTGCGGTCCTGACCGTTGGGTTACCTCATATACTGCATGTATTATCAACGGTAAACGATTCCATACCAAGCAGCGTGAGCTTCGCCGGAGATCACAAAATTCAGGAGTAGTGGTAACTGGGGATGAAGTTACTAATAACGTTGACTTTTATGGTGTTATCAATGATATTGTGAAGTTACGTTATATGGGTGGTCGAAGAGTATATTTGTTCAGTTGTTCTTGGTTTGATGTTGGAGATAAGAAACGGGGAGTCCGAGTAGACGATCACATGACTAGTGTCAACATGGACAGGACTTGGTATAAGGACGAACCGTTTGTGTTGGCATGCCAAGCTTCTCAGTGTTTTTACATTAGAGATTTGAGGGCGAAGGGGAACTGGTTTGTTGTGCAAAGGTATGATAATAGGAATGTCTATGATGTTCCAACAGTGCCGAGGGCTTCAGACGATATTGATGATTCATCAAGCGACGATGATGCCTATCAAGAAAATGAGCAATCATCTGATTATCCACTTTTGCATTGCGACGCATGCCCAGTGTCGGGATCTCTTAGTAGGACTGATATAGAATCTACCCATATTGCTACACATGAGATCCAGGCGCCTCTTGGCGATGGAGGAGGGTTGGATGACTTCATTGATGACGGTCTGGTTCCATCTGCTTCTGGAGATGCTTCTGATGATGAGGACAACTCAGATGATGACGACCTATCCACCAGTGAAGAGTCTGAGCCAGAATAGGCAACTTAAGAGGGATCTAACATACAAAAGCATACTTATTTATGTATGCACTTAAACATATAAGCGTATGTATGATTTAATTTACCGACCTATGGTTATATCGACTTATGCATGATTGACCATGACTTCTATACATTACTTAAGAGTATTGCATTCAAAGTGCATAAAATTATCATGTCATGTATTATTCTTTCCTACACTCAATGTGTTGGATTTAATTCCTTTAAATAGTGCCGACTCAGATTAAGATTTTTCTTTTTGTTTCATCTCAGGTGATCGGATAAAAGACAGTTAGAACTTCAAAGTGCATCCCCATTAGGAGGTCATGCGGAGCATCAACGGTCCAGGTATTACTTTTTCCACATCCATAACATTGTTGCTATGTTATACATGATTAACGGAATCTTCAACATTGTATGTCTTTTACATATAGGTGACCAGATGGGGGACGGTGTCCGTGGTCGGCCCCGCAGACGAGGTCGAGGTTTTCCAAGTTGGGTTCGTCCCAGATCTTGCGCCAAGCAGCCACGTGGCTGCCCAATAGGTGACTCTGAACAAGGGCCAGGATTGGCTCTGAGGGATGAGGTCGGGTTAAATGACTCCACCCAGCCTCCGAGTCAATTATTTGAGCTCCCGTGTGCGGACCCAGTTCAAGAGGCTGAGCCAAATAGTGAACCAGTTCAAGAGGCTGAGCTCCCGATCGGTATAGTCCACATATCTAATATTTTCAATATTAAACAAAGTTTAATATGGTTGGTGCATGGTCTAGGACAATTTATTTATTGACATTCTCTCATTCAGGTGAGGATGTCCCAACGAACACACAAGAACCAGTGGCTGATAGCGGGCATTTACAAGGTATAGTCCACATATCCAATATTGTCATCCTTAAACAAAGTTTAATATGATTGGTGTCTTTTTCTTGCTTACATGCATTTAGGTCTTTGAAAATTAATTTATTGTCATTCTCTCATACAGGAGAGGAGGTCCTAGCAGCAAACATGCAAGAACAAGTGGCTAATAGCGGGCCAATTGGTATAGTCCACATATCCAGACTTTTTGATCTTTAACAAAGTTTAATATGATTAGTGTCTTCTTCTCACTTAAACTCATTTCGGCATTTGAATATTAATTTATTGCCACCACACCATTCAGGTGAGGAGGTCCCAGCAAACACACCTTCGACCCAGCCTGAGACGTCTCGGCGTGGACGCGGGCCTGCGAAGTTAACTGATTTTGAGAAACTGCGCAAGCATGGTAGGGTGCTCCTAAAGATAAATCCTGGGGAAACAGCTCCGTACTGTGAGAATGCATCCATGTTTACTGCTCGTATAACATGGATAGTTAAACAACATTGTGATATGAGCTACCCACGATGGAATGATGTACCCCAACCAATGAAGGATCAGTTAATCGACCGGATTCGGGTAAGACTTTTATTAAAATGGCAGTACTATTAGTTTTAATCCTTGGAAATGATGGGTTTGGTGATTGCCTATAACGGTATTATTTCGACGTGCAGGGTGATTTTGAATTAGAATGGGAACTAGAGAACCATCGCCTGGCAGTGACTAAACAACTAAGGAAGCGCTTTAATGCATTCCACCACGAGCTGCATAAGATCTATACCTCATTTCCAAACAACGATGAAGCTTTGGCGGCTGGGTGTAGTCTGGTCACCCCCATGGTCTGGGTCAAGCTCTGCATGAGATGGAGCAGCGAGCACTTCAAGGTATATGCTTTGTTATTTTCTTCAATCAAAACCGGCAATGTATTTGAACAAAATGCTAAGTATCCAAGTTTTTGGTGTTTTATAACATTGATTGTTTTTCATAATGTATATTTGCCATGCCAGAAAATATCAGAGCAGAATCGAGAGAACAGAAAAAAGCAAAAAATAAACCACACATCCGGTCGTAAATCATTTGTTAGGAAATTGGCAGAGAAGGTATAAGCTCTAAGCTCTAAACACGAAGGTTTTCCTATTTGCAGCGATACACACAACTTCCTATGTCACTTAATTTACATAACAAGTAGAGGGAATAATGATATTTTTCTTTCCTTATTTCACTCAAAGCGTTTAGAGTCCAAATGAAATGACTAGTAGGTTTGACCTTTTTTATTTGCTTGAACATGTACATTTATTGGGCACATTGTGAATACATGTAGCGTGATGACGGGGAAACTATGGTGGACTTCTATAAGGCTACCCACTGGTCGGTGAAGAAAGATTCTTTTGTCACAGAAGCTACTGAAGAAAATTATGTGAGTAACATTCTCGAACATTATCAAACACATTTATTTGCCGTTTTTTCAAGCTGGTTCTGTAAGTATGATTAATGTTATTTTTTGAATACTCTAGATTGTAAGTAATCTGTTCATTATCTTACATTGCAGAATAAAATGGTTGAACAACTTCAGATTCTAGAACCGGAGCAACGAACAAATGAAGTAGCCGCGGGGGTATTTAGGGAAGTACTTGGTCATAGACCTGGTTACGCAAGAGGACTGGGAGAGATGGTGATCCCAGAGTCTACAAGGCAGCGCGACCAGGCTAGGGAGAAAGAGTACTTGGCTTCAATTGAGAAGCATAAGCAGGTAGCTGAAGCTTCCACCCGTGAGTTGGAGAATGTTAAGGCGAAGTTGGCTGCTATAGAGCAGAGACAAGAGGAAACCGACCGACTGATGCGAGAGTTGTTGGGGCAGCGTTCGTCCATCGCTGCGTCTCATCAAGAGACGCAGTGAGCTGATGGCCAAGAAATAAGCATATTTTGTGGGAATTTTTTTGTGAGGTCTTTGGGTGTATTTTTTGTGTAGTTCTGATATACTATTGGCAATAGACAGTTATATATATATATATATATATATATATATAGATCTCTATATATACAACAATGAGAGGCTAGGACTGATATATTTTTTGTGGGAGCGACAATGGTTATAAGAAGTGGTTTTGGGGCCATTCCCAGGAGTATTGTCTCAGTAGAAGGTAATATCAGAAATATAAGTATCTAAGTTTTGCACATGTTTTCTATGGTATTCCAATTTTTCTAGTGTTTGAATCTAAGTTTTCTGTTTTGTAGTTTGATGAAAGATTTTTAAGGGGATAATTCTACTACTTATCATGTTGGAGATTCAGGTACGTGGTGGATGTTAGTTTGTGACTTTTCTATAGAAGTAAGTTTCCAAACCAGACTATTTTAGATTTCAAGCACTTTTTATATTTTTTTGTGTATGTGCATGCTTCTTTGTTGGTTTTTGTGTCGAAAAATCATATGTACACTGATTTTTATGCATTCTTTTGTGCACTTTATCAATATCATAAGCTTTAGAGTTCATATAATTAATTTATGCATTATTTAGTTTTAACACCGTATAGAATTTATCTATCAAATTGAAAGAACTGTTGGGAGCAAAACATTCCAATTCTGAAGGAGCCATTTCATATAAATTACATGATATATATAAATTAAATAATTTCAGCTTAGCCAATAGAAAAAAAAAGCCAAAAAGAGATATTTCTATGTATATTAAGATTTCAGAAAGTTTTGAAAACATTAATCACATATTTTCTTTGCCCTCTTTATATTGTTATCAAATAGAGTATTTCGATCTATTCTTGTGTTTGAAAGATGGACTCAAAATGTAGATGGTCTGGACTGTTTTGATGGTAGTATGGACTGTTTTGATGGTGGTATGGACTGTTTTGATAGTGGTATAGACTTTTCAAGTCATATTTAAACGGTTCAAAATGTAGATGGTCTAGACTGCTTTGATGGTGGTATGGACTGCTTTGATGGTGGTATCTATTGATGTAGGTGGTGCGAGATACTGTGCGATTGAATCTCTTCGACTAATGGGGTTCATTGGAGTTGATCTTCTATGCAATAGTTCGACAACTTCAATCATAAATGTGCCGTTGCTGCTAGACACATTATTTCAGGTATTGTAATCCTCATCTAATGACAAAGTTTGTGAATATGCCTTTAAATTTAAACAAATGACAGTGAAGAGCAAACATAAAGGCAGTAGATATTCTTGTAGATCTTCAACCATGTTGATCACCTGTTCAGAATGCTATATGACCACATAATTAGATTAGGTAGATATATAAACAAAATCTATATTTAAGTGTTAAGAAACATTTGCTGTACAAATGGCAGCCTAAATGAACATATTGTACAAACTACTAGTTTTAGTTCATAATCATATGTTTATTTGTCAAGGTTAATGTCCAAATCCCTCGCTGAAGTTCTTGTAATAAACCAGGTGTGCATGGCTTGAACATGTAGCTAGTGTTTCCTAGGATACCGTAATACATCTATCAAAATATATGACCCTTGTAAGCATTGTGATCAGCCCAAATCTGGAAAACAAACACTACAACTTTTCATTAATCCGGTCGTACATGTTAGTTTATTATCCATGACCTCATGATCGTAGCTCTCCATCTGTACTAAACAGAATGACGATGTTGTTACAGGTAATTGTGTACTGGTCATTTTGAAAATATCTTTCTGAAAATGTCATTTACTAATCTTATTTGACATCCCTAGGTCCTCTTCATCTATCGATCTAATCCACCATGTGCAGAAGACTACTACAAAACAAGAGGTGCATACATTCTTTTTAAGTGCATGGAGTTTCTGGGCTATTCAATTAAGGTAACATATTGGCAAAACACGCTGATTATGAGTCTGATTGTATGCTAATGTTGGATAATCTGCAACTAGTCACCTCACAAGCTGATGTCCAGATTTGAAAATTTGATTTTAGAAGTGACCAGGCTTAATACAAATTTATTTCAAACGAAGGTTCTATAACATATGTTAGTGGGCTTATAAATTATCCACATGCATGGGTTGAAATGTTGATGAGTTGGTTGTATGGGGGGATTTAGTACCTACGTCTAAGCTGCTCTGATTGTTTGGGTTGAGAAGATGTCTTGTGATCCTTAATGCATTTTAATGAATTCTTTCTTGTTGTAAGAAAAAAATAAAAATAAAAATGTGGATGCCTGAGATCATTTTGGGTATTACTTTCTCAATAGCTATTAGATCATTTCTATTTTTATATTAATTCAATCCTTTATCATTTTTTTTTTTTGAGTATTTTACCAAGTAGATGCCTGAGATAAGTAGATGTGGATGATTTATAGCTTTTGCACCTTGTATATTTGAATGGAAGAAAATCTGTTTACAATTAATCTCCATTGACGACAGAAAACTTTATTCTTCTTATTCTTATATAAGAATAAAGTTTTCTCATGTTATGTTTTGAAACTGATTCACTTAATCATGATGCAGAGTACTATTGGAAAAATCTGTGGACAGAAGCAAGATGCACTGCAAAACACTACGAATTTGACCTCCTCACCTCAAGCAAGATGCATTGGTGAAATAGCGGGCCGAGAAGATTTTAATATTAATATTTTATTGCCGCAAATACTAATGGCCTTGATTAAATGAAATATTAGTTCTCTTATGTAATATTTAATTGCCTCAATTAATGCACCCAGGCCAATTATGTATTATTGGATGACTAGGATTTATAATTTCATATAGATGAAATTAAACTTAATCAAAAATTGAAAAGTATTAGATAATCAGTGTACTATTGGATGATTGGTATTTTTGGATGATTGGTGTTTTTATATTGGATGATTAGGATTTTTGGTTTAATCAAAAAATTAAAATTATTGCTTGTGTACATTACTTTGAAAATGTCGTTAACAAGCTCAGGAAATCAGGTACCAAAACGCCCACTGCAAAACCGAGACGCTGCAAAATTAAAACCAAAAATGAGCCCAGGAAAATCGCTGCAAAAAACCAATAGCGGCGACATAAATCGCCGCAAATAAGCAAAAAAGCCCAGAAAATCACTGTAACATAGCAATAGCGGCGCCATAAATCGCCGCAAATAAGCAGCAACAAGCCCGGGAAAACCACTGTATAATAGCAATAGCGGCGACCTAAATTGCCGCAAAAAATAGCAACAATCCCAGGAAAACCACTGTAAAATATCAACAGCGGCGACAGAAATCGCCGCAAAAAAATAGGGTTATTTTTGCTCTTTGATTATTAGCGGCGAAACAAGTCGCTGATACAAGATTGATTTTTGCGGCGATTTTTATATTTCGCCGCAAAATAGTATAAGTAGCTTTTCGATAGCGTCGAACAGCCGGCGCCCTATAATCGCCGCAATAGAAGGATTTCGGCGATTTTGAGGTGTATTTGCGGCGAACTTATGCGCCGCAAATACTGCCTTTCCCTGTAGTGTATATAAAAAAATTGTAATATAAAAACTGTTATATAAAAAACTACTTCAATTTCATGTTTAAAATTAAACTTTTATTTTATATATATATTATAGTATTATTTATATATGATTATGTTATTATGTATTATATATAAAAATATATATATAATGTAAAAACATATTATATTTAATATTAAAAAAATAATTTAAAATATATATTTACTAGGACCGGTCCGATCTGATTTTAAAATGAAAGGAACTGAAACCGGACTGGATCTTATCGGTTTTGTGTTTCTAAAAACTGGTTTCAGACCAAACCGGTTCAAACCCGGTCCTAACCGATCCGGTTTAGACCGGTTCGGGCCGGTTTTTCGATTTTTTTTTTTTACACTCCTACTTCTAGTTGCTATTAATTGGTTATAAATGCCAGTTTTTGTTGTAGTGACACTTCCATTACAATTAACTTCTCTTTCATAATTTGCTCTCCAGATTTCTTTCTTCTAACTGTTGTAAATCCTCCATCAACAGATTTTCCACAAGTGCATCCTCTTCAATGGCTTAATTTACAGATGCGTTCAAGCTATTCCCATTAGGAACATTAACATCGTTATCGGAGCCTACTTTCACGCTCCGATCAGGGGCCCTTCGAACACCAGGTACGACTTCATCTTCTTCCTCTTGATTCTGACCAGATACATGATTTTCACGTCTCCTACCAGTTCCAACCAATTACCAATAAACATTATCAAACCGCCTCTTCACAAAAGCATCTACACGTAATTACGGCCCAAACTACTCACTCCTACCCCTTTGTTTCATGTCATTTGAACAGGGCAACCCAAAATGTAGTATGCTGCCACACTCAAAACAGACCCTTGGTAACTTCTCATAGCAAACTAGAATGCAAACACTTTGACCACAAACACTACTGATCGTACATCCTCTTATAATGGGTTGTGGAAGATCTATTTTGGACTTTTATCCACGGTAAGCTTCTCCCCCATCCAACATCATCCACATTCACATCCACTTCTTCGACCTCCCCCATTGTGTTCCCGATTCTCTCTCCCGTTTAAAGATTCATGCAGCACGCTAGAGGTAAATTATGTAGTTGAACCATATAGATGCACGAGTGAAATCCATCTTATGAGGTTGTGCAATCTATTAAATGGACTAAGAACAAATAAGTAATTTAAAAAAAGAAAAAAAAAACCATGGGCAACCTCTTCCACCCTCTGCTTATATGCATGTGTTTTGAAAATGGTGAGGAAATATTCTGCCCCACTTCTTGGAAAATAATCGTCTTCGTCAACTTCCACACTTTTGCCATTGCTCCAATAACAATGGCTTTAGTAATAATACGCTCCATACATACTTTTCCTACTAGACATCTCTCTCCGTTCTGCTGGGCATTCTCGCATTAATCCTCTTCACCAGTATTAATTGGTCAATTGGTTGATCTTCCTCCTCCATGAGGGATAATTGCCCCCCTCTACCTTCAATCTTGTCCATGATGAATAACTAGACCTCAAAGAAAAACACTGACTCACTTCACGGCCACCTTTATCTTAGAGCGAGAGCAAAGATCAAGACTAGACTTCATCACTCGTAATTTTATTCTCAAACATCACTCAAATATAATAATTTTTTTATTTTAAATTATGAACTTTTTCATCTAATCATTATCTAATTATTATCCAAATTCAAATATCAATATAGTTTTACAAACTTCATAACAAAACATAAAAATGATGGAGGCAACTTTTACAAACTTCAAAATAAAAATTATCTTAAAAACTTATATTCAAATAATTTTTTATTTTATATTATTTTTATTTGACTTTTTCTCTACTTTTCCAAAATTCAATAAAGCATTTTAATTCAAACTGTTTCATTATAATTCACATAATTTTGATATGCTTCAACTGACGAAACGAGCCATATTTTAAATATCCTTCTCGTGGAAGTACTTCTTGGCTTTATTTAGCCACTTGAGCTGCTGATTGTAATTATAATTGATTAATGAAAGTTTCTATTTTAAAAAAAAAGAAAGAACGCAACAAAAATGAAATTCTTCCTTCCAAACCACCTAACCTTCAGGGTCCCCTTAATTGCTTAAAGTTGAGTACTAGAAAGTAAATGTTTCTATTTTAAAAATGTAAACGTTTCTATTTTTAAAGTAAACGCAACAAAAATGAAATTCTTCCTTCCAAACCACCCTAACCATCAGGGTCCCCTTAATTGCTTAAAGTTGAGTACTAGAAACTAAACGACAGGTCGACAGTGATTTAAGCAAGGTTTGAATATCCATTATTTGCTAAAAATAATATAATGTTCCTGTTATTTTCTTCCTTGTCTCCATCTCTCTTTTTACCTTTCACTAACAATAATTGTCACGCTGGACCCTATTCTTTTACATTATTATAAATAAATAAATAAAACATGAATTCCACGAGATCAACTTCTAATTTCGATAAATAGGCACATAGAATTAGAATTAGGCATGTTCATCCAAGTCGGTTCTATCCGACCCAATTTTAAAATTTTATTTATTTTTTAATAATTTTCAATTATTTTTATAAAAGATTTAACAAAATTTTAAAATCGAATTTTCAAATTCAAAATCCAGATGAACACTCTAATGCTAGAATATGCTCTAAAATCTAGTGTTTTATATCTTAGGTACCCCTATATGTTCTTAGTTTTCAAAAGTTAACAACATTGTATCCAGAACTCGTCCTCGAACTAATTCTCATGTACATAATGCACTTTGATAATTTACTCCAGACCGTACCCGATTCATTAAAATGCAGATTCCAGAAAAATTATTCCTCGATGTTCTTCAATACGTATTAATTATATGCCACAAGATTTGGAGAAATATTAATCACCGAACCCTTTAATTTGACTTGATTATGAAAGCCCTTTCTGTTTAACACTCGTTGTCTGTTTCTGCAATATATAAGAACTGATTCTCTTAAACCATGCATACATGTTATGACACCAATTAATCCTTACCCCACTTTATTATTCTTCGAGTGTCGGCAACCATTTTATCACGATGTTTTCTGAATACTCTGTGCTTATAAATTTGCAGACTACTCCCATGGTTGGCAGCCTGGCAGCAAGTAGCCAATAATAATATATGATCACGATGATCATGAAACGTTGGCCCATCTTCATCAGCAATATGACAAATTTCCACCGTATATAGGGAGCAGGTTAGCATATGATTTCATTCTGCTTAAATAATATTTTACTAAATAATAATATTTACTATTTTAGTCTAGAAAAAAACAGCTTTCACAACCGAATACATCTGCTCATCAAGACCGCCAGGTCCAACTCCTAAAATCCTCGCGGTTAATCCATTCAACTTGCAATTAATGTTATAGAGACAACCCTATGCCCACAATACTGATCTAGGGTTTCCCATTTTATTATCATGTAAAAGACAATGTTCTCTCTTTCCTGGTTTTGCATCTTACTTCCCTTGTCGTGCCCGGTAGTAGCCCTAACTAATCGTATTTTTAATATATAACGTGTAATTGGCCAGGGTACAGCAGAATGGGTGGACGTTACCTCATAGCACATGTTAGTTAGGCTGGCTGATATAATAATATTGATTCTTATGATCACCATCTGTAGCTAAAGTTAAGCTACGTTTATAAATTGCTGCATGCACAGACTTTGTGAATCACAATGTACATTTGACGACGTTGCTTCCTACGAAAGATCAAGTAAATTGCAGAAAATCAGGCTTGAAAATGGGAGTGAGACGTTATGTTGCTATCGTATTCATTGGTGTATTAGGATCTGTAGTTTGTTCAGAAGCTCAACTGCAGCTGGGTTTTTACTCTACGAGCTGCCCGAAAGCCGAGAAGATTGTTCAAAACTTCGTCGATGAACACATTCCTAATGCTCCATCTTTGGCCGCTGCCTTCTTAAGAATGCACTTCCATGACTGCTTTGTTAGGGTCTGTGTTGTCCTCTCTTTTTTGAGTTACTTTAGAATAATTCTGATCAGTTTGATGACAAGAGTTCATTTTTTTCCTCTTTTTATAGGGTTGTGATGCATCAGTGCTTCTGAACTCGACGTCGAGCAACCAAGCTGAGAAGGCTGGGGGTCCAAATCTATCGCTCAGAGGTTTCGACTTCATTGACAGAGTGAAGAGCCTTCTTGAAGCCGAATGTCCTGGCGTAGTTTCTTGTGCGGATACAGTTGCTTTGGTTGCAAGAGATTCTGTTGTGGCCACTGTAAGACCGGACCCCAAAAAATATATAAAAAAAAAAAAAAAACAAATTAACCCACTTCCATTATACATATATTATCTTTCTCTCTGATTAATGAAATTATGAACTATTTTTTAATTATTTCTGTGTTGTGTTTTTCAGGGAGGGCCATTTTGGAAAGTTCCAACTGGTCGTAGAGATGGGACAATCTCATTGGCCTCAGAAGCGCTGGCCAACATCCCAGCTCCAACTAGCAACTTCTCCAGCCTCCAAACCCTCTTTGGCAACCAGGGTCTTGATTTGAATGACTTGGTCTTGCTCTCTGGTAATTAAGCTAAACATTCTCCTTAGAATTTCCGAGTAGTTTCCGAGTAATTTCCGTGCATCAAGTTTTTTGTCTGAATTTGAATACCTTAAACGACAAACGTCATGGACACGTAAATGGATCTTAATTAAACATTGTTATCAAAATTATTTTATCTCATCTAACCATTATAATTTTCTCAAATTTTTACATGAAATATAATAAATAATTCAGTTTGTTTCAATCTCAAATAATAATAATATTAAAAAATTATTTTCTAATAATATTTTATTTAACTTTTATCTCAATTCGTCTCATCAAATAACAATTTAGTAATTATTAAACATGACATGATAAATTATATAAAATTTCGATTAAAAGTAATGATACTCATTATTCTAATTCTCATGGTCATCTTTCTATCATCTTATGATGTGACATTATAGATGATTAAATACTATTTATTATATTTTACTTATAAATATATCATTTAATTTCATATCATAAGATAATGAAAAAAAAATGATGAATATATTTTCAATTCAATTAATACCCTCAACTTCGGACAATAACTTATGGTGATTTTATCAATTCAATGGCACTAACACAGTCAACAAATTATTACAGGAGCTCACACCATTGGCATAACTCATTGTTCAGCCATCTCTAACCGACTCTACAATTTCACTGGGGTGGGAGATCAGGACCCAGCTCTGGACAGTGAATATGCTGCCAATCTCAAGGCAAGAAAGTGCAAAACTGCTACTGATAATACAACCATTCTTGAAATGGATCCAGGAAGCCACAGAACATTTGACCTTAGCTACTACAGTCTCCTCCTAAAGAGAAGGGGTATATTTCAATCAGATGCTGCTTTAACTACCAACTCCACTACTAAGTCTCATATCACCCAACTGCTTCAAGGACCGCTTCAAGATTTCTACTCTGAGTTTGCCAAGGCTATGGAGAAAATGGGTCGGGTCAACGTTAAGACTGGGACAGATGGCGAGATAAGAAAGCACTGTGCAGTGGTTAATGGTTGAGTTTTTCTCTCTTTTTTTTCTGGGTTTTTTTAGTAGGTTATATTTCTTGTTTTTGTTCGTTTTCATGTCGTAATGTGGAGTGGTTTCCTCGTGTTGTTGGGTGAATAAAAACTAAACAAGAGAGAAAAAAATGGTAGTTCCCAAGTATTGATGATAAATTTGCAGATTGATTATGATTTTGGGACCACTTTTTTGGGCTCTAGGTGCAAGTCTGTGTAGCAATCCGAATAAACTTCATAAAAAATTGGCAATGGATGTGGACAATTGATTTGGCAATCCTTGTAATTTGTTTTTCTTTCTTTTTTTTCCTCTGCTGGGTCTTTGTCAGTTTGTTGCTCTGTTTTTTAACATTGTTCTCTTGAAATAATTGATGTCTCATAGTTCATGTTAGGATTCCTCCTGTCAAACCATGAATTATTCCATTGGACAGCTCTTCATCATAGATCATGGCAGCTGCCAATAGACTAAACTATCATAAAATGTGTATATTTTTCCTTATCTCGTGTGGGAGCATGCTAACTCATGATTCATGGGATTAAGATATAAAATAAATAATAAAATGTATTTTTTTCTGTTAATTTAAATTTTTTAAATAAATGACAATTTTACATGATAACAAAGCCAGGTTTTGAATTTGAGCATCCCTTATTATACACTCTATCTTTATCGTATTTAATTAAATATTTTATATGTTAAATTATCCATTATAAAAAGACTTGACCTACAAATATGTTGTCGATTTGCTTAGGTAAACAAATATCCCACTCTTTACTAGAGTATTTTTGGGCACTCTAATATGTTTTACTCACCAAACCTGATCTCTACAGGCTTCTATACTATCAACAAAATTTGTCAATTTATGTACCGATCAACTCTCACTCACTGGACTACTGTGAAGTAGATTCTTCAATATTTCAAAGTCACACCTCATCATGGCCGCTTAGAATTACTCACAACTATTGCCAAGTTTACAAGCTTTCTCTAATGTTGATTAGGCTAGTTGTCCGACGATTGCCAATCTATTAGTGGCTACCTCATTTATTTTGGGTCAAATTTAATTTCATGAAATTCTAGTAATTAACAACATACAATGGCTCACTCCAACACAAAAACTGAAAACTGTGCACTAGCCAACTCCACAGCTGAACTTATTTGGCTTTAGAGTCTTTTCAAAGAGCTTGGCATTTTCTTGGGCCAACCACCCACGTTGTGTTGCGACAATATTGGGACCACGTATCTCTCTATTAATCCTATTTTAATAGATTTCAATTTCGTTCGTGAGCAAGTTATTCATCTTCATCTCAGAGTTAAATTCATTTATGGCAAGGACCAACAAGCAAACATCCTCGCTAAGCAACTTGTTACCTCTAAATTTGCCTTTCTTCAAAGCAAACTCATTGTCCTTGCAGCCCCGTTTATCATGAAGGGGCATAATGACAATAACATCAATGTCGCAGAAAACTAAGCCAAGGCATCCTCCACAAATCATAACAGAGCATTTAAGGATCAAGCCATATCTGCAGAACATGGTATTCAGTCAAATATCAAGCCCCCATAATTCATGGAGTTAGACCACACTAAACTTTTGAGAAAATATATGGGGCCCGGCGTTGGGCACCCCATGGGGGCTTTTTAATTAAAAAAATTAAAAAATTAAAAAAACTACATATATTTTATCTATATATATTATTTTATTATTTTCGTAAAAAGAAAAAATGAAATGAAAAAAGTATAAAAAAATTTACATTATGAGAGCGCAAAAGGATCCCAACGCCAAGACCTCGTAAAATTGCCTTAAAATTTTTCCTCTTGACCAATTAATATCATAAACATAATTCTAATTACGAAAAATCTTATTTATAAGTTGGTAGGTAAAATATGCAATATCTCACACTGTTAATATCATTTCTCTATTAATAATATAATATAGATGGTTAATTTTTCAAGCGACGTCTAACTACTTCAACCTTTGTTTGATTTACTTCGCAATCCTCGTTTATTCGGCCGACAGCTACTTTTTTCAACGGTTACTACTTGAATTGTAAATTATTTTTTTGGCCAACGGCTCCATTAGAAATGGAATATTGACTCTGAATTTTTTATTTTTATTTTTTTATCTTATCTTTGCAACACCATAGTCATAGAATACTGAAATTGATTAAAACCGATTAGTAAATTTAAAATTTATTCGTAGAATGAATCTTACTCTTTTTTTAATAATAAAATTCACATTAAAAAATCAATTTTTTAATAATAAATCTTACTCTTTTTTAAAAAAGAGTGTTCTTGTAAAATTCATAATTATATGTAGTAAGATTACTCTTTAAAAATGGATGTGATTTTTCATTAATTAACACCAAACAAATAGAATATGATTTTCTTTCCTAGTGGCTCTCTGTTTTTCAAAGAGTCGGTTATTCCTTTGAAATCTTTTGTTGTTCATAGTCCGAAACATTGTTGCATTATCAGATCAAGGCTTCACGTGTTCTGTAGTTTTTTATGCCACTACCCTCCAATCATAAAGGGGGAAAAAAAAAAGGAAATCTAATCTCAATTGGCATGTTCTTGAGGTTTGAGAAGAGTTGTTTGCGGTTAGACAGAGCATGTGTTTGAGGATAAGTATGTGTTTGGGTTGTCAGTCTAGACGGACTACAATGGTTTCAGATTCAGGGAATCCCAGTAGGTTAAGGGTTGGGTTGTGGAAAAGGTTTATGCCCCCAATGTCTTTTAGAAATGTTGTCCTTAAAGAAAAATTAAAATTTAAGTTATAAACTGGTATAATTTAATGTGTCACGATATTAAATTGTATTAATTAAAAAAGGAAAATGTTTGGAGGATTGAGAATGGTGCCCCAAACTGATTGATACTGTTTTTCTTCTTTTTTTTACTTAATGGTTAATCAAGTAATTTTTAGTGGATGGAGTCATGGACATGTTACCTCGACTCTTTTATAAAATAAAAAAGTAATTTATAATTAGTGAGTTTGTAAACTTTGCTTAAATATTTAAATTCGTTTAAAAATACATTTGAAAAAAAGTGTAATTGCACTTATCAGTACAATGAAGGCAATGAAGGGCACCTTTCTTACTCCCCTAGCATTGTCTATTGGAAAATTAAGTTTTTTATAATCTTCTTGACATGTTTCAAAGACTGAGTTTGTGTGAAAGTTACAACGAGCATAGTATGGACTAAAACAACCACCTCGTGCATGGTTTGGTCAATTTATCTTGACTATGAGAAAATATAGCTTCTAACAAAACAACTCGAATCATACTTTATTTCGAAAATACAAACTGGAAAAACAGTTCTAATAACCAATGTAGATAACTTGAAAGAGATCTCTAGACTCCAGGAGCAATTGGCAACCGAATTTGAAAAGATAAAAGACTCAAATAATTTTTGGGAGTTGAAGTGGCTAGATCAAAACAAGGTATATTTCTTTATCAAATGAAATATGTGTTAGATTTGCTATCAGAAGTGAGATTATTGGACTGTAAGTTAGTTAATACTCCAATTGCTCAAAATCATAAACTTGGAGAGCGTTTAGATCAAGTGCCAGCTGATAAAGAGAGTTATCAAAAATTAGTTGACAAGCTAATTTATTTATCTCATATTCACCCAAATATCTTATATTGTAAGCATAGTGAGTCAATTTATACACTGCCTTGGTGAAGATCATATTGATGCAGTAATTCAGATTCTTTGCTATTTAAAGTCCTCTCTTGAAAAATGTCTTAAGTATCCCAACAATAATCATCTAAATATTGATGGCTATAAAGATGTAGATTGGGCAAGACATAGTTTTGACAAGAAGTCCCCATCAAGCTACTTTGCCTTTGTAGGAGGCAATCTAATTACATGGAGGAGCAAGAAGCAAAAGGTAATAGTATTATCCAATGTTGAAGTCAAGTTTCAAGGAACAGCGAAAGGTCATTGAGAATTTTTTTTGGCTTAAAAGTTGTTAACAAATATTGACTTTGCTCCTAGCTCCGAAACGAACTTATTTTGTGACAACAAGATAGCCATTGATTTTTCTCATAATCTAGTCCAAGATGATCGTACTTAACACATTGAGGTGGATCGATGATTCATCAAACAGAATCTCAAAGCCAAGATAATTCAATTTTCATTTGTTAAATCTAAAAATCAACTAGCAGACATGCACTAGTCATTTCCAACTAAATCTTCTACAACTCACTTGACAAATTGTACATTAAAGATATGTATCCACCAACTTGAAGGGAGTGTTGGCGTGAGTTGTCAAAGAAGAACTGGTTGGAGAAATTATAAGATCAGTTAAAATTTAAAATCCCTTCTTTCAAGGGTCAACCATGATATTAACCTTAGAAAGTGTACAACTTCGAATAATTTCCTAAATTTTCTCCTCGTACTACCATATATTTTATTCATTTTTGAAAAGAAAGTATGAAAGACTCTCTTTATCAGTTAAGAATTTTTCTTTTCATTGTAATTTCTTGTTGTGATTTTTTTCTTTTTCTTGTTCATTTGGACTTTTAGTTAGTTTTCGTTTATATATACTTTTGTAAAAGAGGTCACTTTAGTCTATATGATTATCATCTAGTCCTTGGCTTCTCCCTTTCATATTGAAATACTATTCATGTAAATTTTCTAATAGTTAGGGCCCATTCAGATACATAATGAATCTCATCTCATTTTATCTTATTCTAATTAATAATTTTATAACTATTTAAAAATCATCTCAATTTATTTCAATATTCAAACCGGCAAAATAACGTAGATAAAGGAGATAATGAAGTTCGGTAAAAATTTGTGAAGGTTAGACCAATATTAATTGGGTTAAGATGGCTGATAGCCTGAACTTATCTAGGTCCAGCCCACATTCATTTGAGCCCCATATAAAACCCAAATTAGTTCTAAGCTCAGCCGCCTCGGAACCACGGCAAAGCAAACCCAAGAGAAAAAAATGCAACCACTTTCTCAAACCCTAAACCTAAAGAGCATACCCTCTCTCGCTATAAATACACACAACTCGATAGCGCATAAATTCATCGTCTCTCCTCACGTACTGCCTGCTTCTTCCTCATCCTGGCCTCATGGATGTTCCTAGGGTTTTATTTGGATCCAAATCCTATGTTATGGTATCGTTACTGTTTTCTATTTCTGTTTGATGATTTGATCCTTAATACTCTCCCTCTGTAGTCTCTTGATTGTTTATATCACATTTTTCTCTCTCCAAATAGAGTGCGGTGATGAGCCTATTTTGTGGACTAGAGTTTCTGATTTGGGTCTTTTAACCCAGAATCTGATTAACAAACCCTTGGCTGTCTGAGCACTAATACACATTCACTCTAATTCTTTTTATTCCAGAAAATTGTTGGTTTGTTTTTGCGAAAACCCTTTTCTCTTCATCTATTTTTCTCGTGCCATTGACTCATTCGAAGGGGGAAAAGAGATTTTTTCTCCGAACTACCCATCTCATGTTCTAACTTTTGACAAACTACTCCAAACCCTAATCACTGCATCTATTTAAGGAGTTTTGTTTATGGAGTTTTGTTTCCACTTTGATATCTAATGTTGTTCTGTGTTGATTGAAATGGGGCTTATGATGATAATTTAAATATATCTTAGCGGATTTCAGTGAGATATAAACGTCAATGATCTGATTGTTACACACACTGAAGCCTTCATTTTCAAGTTTCAATATCTTTTCCTATTTGTTTTTGTTATTTTTTGGAATGATCTGTGTCTTATTTCTGTAAATTCCGAATATTTTTTTGGGATTTGTATGCTATGATGAGCATAAACACTGGACGTGTTTTTGGGCAGAGGACGAGATTGATTTGTCGCCGTGAGCCCATTTTATTAAACGACTTCTCCTTCCACTGAGCAAAACTGATCCCAGAAAAAAATGAACTTCATTGCTCTATTGATATTGAATGTTATTCTTTCGTGCCCTTGGAAACCGCTTGGTTTTAACATGAATGGGAAAGTGAATGTGTTTTTCTATTCTATTTTATGGTTTTGGTTTTAAGTATGAGATTTTGAAAGGGATGTGATTGGAGTTGCGTCCATTACCAATTCTGGGGGATGAAAATTGTTCCTCTTGGTGTAATGGCTCGGACGCTACATCTAACGTTTGTGGCTATCCTGATCGATGGTTTCTTTCAATGCCATTTGATCCCGGAAACACCACATATATTTTAGGGAAAAAAGAAAAGTGAAAGATATTTACAATCGTGAATTGAATCATCCTATCATCAAGTAATTGCTTTGAAAAAAAATTAATAAAAATTGACTTACATGAAAAAAATGAATTTTTTAATAATAAATTTTATTTATTTTCATAAGTGATTATACTTGGGAAAAATATGTCATTAAGTTTTTAAGAAAATTGCCAAATAAAGACTTGATTTGGATACATTTAAATGATAAATAAAATTAAAATATTAGAAGATAAATTAATTCTCAAGTTAATAATAATTAAGGAAAGGAGGGGAAGAAGTGGTGAGAATGATAAATAATACAATGTTAGTACGAATACTTTTACTCCATCGTATTTAATATTTAAATAATTTAATTATTTCATTAAAAAGCTATATAAACAGTTTTTAAAAATGATAAGTCTTTCAAATCTGTTGGATTGGAATCAAGCTTGGAGATCAATGGTACATGA
This sequence comes from Platycarya longipes, assembly GCA_036559045.1. Taxonomy (NCBI): domain Eukaryota; kingdom Viridiplantae; phylum Streptophyta; class Magnoliopsida; order Fagales; family Juglandaceae; genus Platycarya; species Platycarya longipes. The sequence continues at coordinate 13,409,207 of CM071792.1, read as the reverse complement.
AATAATAATGATAAATTTGTTTGAGAATTTCAACAACCATTCAGCGATACATGAAAACAAAGAAGGTAATTACAATATTAATTAAAGAAAATTAGGAAAATACGATTACAATTGATATAGTGTATTATCAATATATAATATAATTATTACAATATGAGATGAAAATCTGCTGTGAAGTATTCCAAATAATTTGGCAAGAAATAATGATAGTGTATTATCAATTGATTACAATATGAGATGAATTGTAATGATTATATATATAGTGTACTATCACTATATAATATTGATAATATATTATAATATTGTATATTATATCCGACCGAATCAAACTAGTTATATCCTTATAAATCACTATTGAAAATATAATTATTTAAACAATAATATAATTAATTTATGATTATTGATGTTATTAACATATAATCGACAAAAACTGTAAAATAAAAATTAATTAGATAAAAAATAATAATAAATAAAATATTAACTAAATAATATTTTATTATTATATAAAAAAATAAATAGATAATACAATTTAAAAATATGTTTTGAATGAAATAGGCAAAAGATAAACCACGTAATATCAGTCAAAATTTGACTTTGCCTGATCAACGGATGCACTTACTAATCCCATACAGTCAATGAGGTTTAATTCAGTCACTCACCTACTAATCTACTGAATTCACAAAATAAGATTAGTTCCTTAAAAAAAGCAACAAAATCATTGTTGCCAAACACCTTTTTCTTCTCTTTTTTCCTAGGTACCAAACACCTTGAATTTATTACTTACAAGAGCATAGATCCCTTGGAGCCATATTATGCGTCTTATTTCGGGTCACAATATAGAAAGAACTACACATTTTGGAAGAGTTTGGGCTGCGAAATAAACAAACAAAAAAGGAGTTAATATAGCTATGTCATCAAGACCATTTTCCCCCGCCGAAGTTCGCATGGAAGAGAGTGAGATCACACCTAACGAAGTAAAGTGAACTTCAATTTCTGAATATTATTTCCAGCCACAAACTTTAGCCTTCAACATTTCACAGACAATTTAACCACTTCCAACCATATCTGCAAGGAAGCACCACTGGCTGGTGAAACTATTTCTTGATCGTAAGATAGATGCCCGAAATTACGCCCACCCCGACAACTGCAACTCCAAGGGATGTGAGGATTTTTGCTGTAGATATAGCTGACTTTTGAGAAGGCATTGTCATCAGGTCCTTCACCTGCAAAAAAGTGGATAGATATATTTTTGTAAGTTATATGATGAAATATCGAATCCAGAGGTATAAAGCACTGTGTCTAAATTAACCTAAAACATAACATGCAGGGGAAAAAAGGTACCTCAAGAGAGAACATAAAATTTTTGGCAAAACAGACTGTAATTAGGTAACAGTATCGTGAACCCAAGCATGAAAGATCTATAAATGGGGAAACCAACTGAATGGTCTCTTTATAAACGTATCCAACATGAACTCAAAGGCATATGGACTCATTTTAAGGATATATTATGTCACCATGTGAAAGAAATTCTTGAAGGAAAAAAATTAATTGACCAACCCCAACAGGCTGCTTCCAATTCTTCTTGATTCCTTGCAGATGTCCCTTTCCAACAACTGCTACAACTGAACTATGCTCACTAGCAATTCTTAGTAATGTTGATGACATGTACCTTGAGACACAAAAGTTTTCACCAAAGAAAGGAAGTGACCTTAGAGAGTTTATTGAATATTAATATAGTAAAAACAAATGCAGCAAAGCCATGTATTTCCATAATCGCATGCACGAATGGCTTTTACCATTCTAATTCTACATCATCCAGATACTTTTGATTGGAAACTCTCACTGCTGCCTTCCACAACCTATAAGTTTTGTATGATAGGCAGACCTAATAGCACTAATCTCAGTTTCATTATACCATATACGGTTGTCCAAGGTCTTCCTTCACGAAGTATTTTCTTTGAGCCAATAGTGTCCAGGGTTCTCAATTAATAATTCTAGGCATTGATTACTGGATGTGCACTAAGTGATCTTTCCCGAAACATTTTCTTCAAGCACTATGCAATAGTGATCATTCAACCAATTGCATGCTTGCTGGAGGAATAAACTTATCGTCCAAACCACAGGAAGATGCATTAGTGCATCCAAATGAAAATCATCACATGCTATTAAACAACAATTATGTTTTAGACCTCGTTTGTTTTCCTAACTCCTCTCAACTCCTTTTATCTTATCTAATCTCATCTAATCTATTCATTACAACTTTTCCAAATTTCCACACAATAAAATAAACAATTCAACTTTTTCAATATTTTATTCAACATTTAACTTTAATATCAACTCAACTCATCTCATCTATAAAAACAAACGAGCCCTTGTTGTTTGTTAATTGGAAGTTTGATTCTCGTCCTATACTCTCAGAGCATATTTTATGGAAGCATATTTTTTTATTATATATGGGATTACTTTTTACCTTCAGAAAAATTAACTATGGTTCAATTTTAGTTTATAGGTTTTTGTTCTATGGTTCCAATGTTTTCAGCTAGCTGGAGTGACAACTGGATCCAAAGCAATGACAAGGAAAAGGGAACAGGTGAGGTGTGGAAAAAAATTAAAAAATAAATAAAAAGCCAATGTCACTCCAGGCATATGCTTCCAATTATACAAGCATTCCTCACAATGACACCACACAAACTGGTGAGAATATCACTATTAATGAAAAGCAGTAGTTGACTTCATCTAGTCACACAACAAAAAAACTTGATCTAAGACCAGATGTATATTGATACATAGACTGTAAACAAGTTGGGTAGAATAAGTAAATTAAAGACGTTAATTTTTCGTTACAGAGAACCTCCCAGCACAAAAAGCTTGGTGATAAATAATAACTCATGCTTAGACTCCAGTTTTCTACTTCTTTTTTTTTTTACCGAGTAAAAAATAGTACTGAGCTACAAGCACAAATGCGTGGTTTGAGTCTTGAAAGCAGCCAGTTCAAGAAAATCAATTAAAACAAAAACTTTTAAAAAACCGAAGGGTAGGACATATCAAGACCAGGGTCACAATGCCCTGTTTAAGTTGACATCACTGGATAAGAAGTGGGGAATACTATTAAAAGGACAAAAATTGAAATTAAGATTTGTCCACCTTATGAGAAATGCACTCCTAGAAATCCTTTTTTTTTTTTAACTTCAGTAAGGTTCAAACTTGAGATCTACCCAACCACATCAAACCTTGTTCCAGGTGACCCTAGATCAACAAGCCACTTCCACCAAACATAGTACCAGTTATCTGGAAAAAAAAAATCCTTCCGACCATTCTTTTATACTATTTGTGGTATGATATCTCTTTCCAGTACTGTAACCATAACAAATACCAGATCCAAAAAAAAAAAACCTAAGCCCTAGAGAAAAGGGAAAAAAAGGTAGAAAGATAATAGGCATGAGGTTTCTGAATCAGTATAAACTGCAGATTGCCAATCAACAGTTGTGCACAACAAAATGCACGATATCTTTTGTTCCAGAACAAAATTTATGATCTCACAAGCTATATGTTACCTAAGCACCCAGCTCCAAAGATACACCTATCATGAAGCCCCTTCAACAAAGTTATTTCAAGCGGGCTTTGATTTCTTTGTTCTGTCTTATAAACTCTAACTACGACAAAAACAACTTATATATGTTATCATCTTTTGACATAAAAAGACTACAGGTCATGACATTAATATGAAGGAAAAGGATGCTAACTGATCTCGCTCATGTACAAGGGTCTCCATTAGAGTAGGGAACTCCTTGCTCATTTCTTGAATCACAAGAGTCAGCATGTCAACATCATCCATTTCCTTTAGCTGGAGATGCGAAACAAAAATACATAAATCAGCAACATAAAATGAATGTCCCTTTACTAGATACATATAGGTAGATATCCTTTGGTACTCTCCTACAAACTGCAATAGAGTATGAATATATGAAAACTACAAATGTCAATATCAAATAAATATAACAGAACCTACCATTCTATTAAGATCCTCAGGGCTTGGTAAAAAAACTGCTTGAAAAAGTAAGGAGTAGAGTAGTTTTATCTTATGCCACAATGGCATTTTTGCCCAAGTCCTCCGCAATGTAATCTGCTTCAGTAAAATTCCCAGTCATACTAAGGTAGTCAATAACTTGGGAAAAAAAAATAGGAATATGCCAACAAGCTTTGACTTGAAAGTGCATTAGATTAAAGATAATCCTTTCAAGAGAGAGAGATTAGATACATTCTTGGCAATCAGAAATTCATTTATAAATTACTCAACAATCGCAGCATTTGTAAGTATGCAATAAACATTTATTAATCCCAAGGGAGGACCAGGAATTAAGAACTGAGGAGTAGAATGGATGAGGTAGAGTTTGGAAGTCCAGTTTATATAATTAGATACACCAAACTAAGAGGAAGGTAGGGGTGGTATAGGGTGGATGAAGCAGACAGATGATCCACCGACCCATTCCAATCAATAACTCCCAAAGCAAAAACATCTCACCTGTACCGGACGGTCCCCCAGAATCACCCTCCCCCCATATTTCATTGCTTCTTCATATGCCACACGAAACTCAGAACCGGGGAAAACCTCTAGCTTACTGGCAACCTACTACAGAATAATTAAAAAAGATTAGAGACAAAAATGCAAATTTGCAAAACATACTATTAATGAAATTATGGCAGAGAGTGCAAATGTGAAAAACATCATATTAAAGAGAGAATGCAAACACATTGTGGCAGATTTTTTATGTTTAGCAGAGATGCAAATTAAGAAATAGAAACATGCCTTGGCAAGAAACCAGCTGTAAAGTATTCCAAATAAGTTGTGCTTTTTCTTCCACATGTCTATCATTTCTCCCATGGTTGGTACCTGAAGAAGCAAGAATTAGTACACGCAGATGTACAATCCTGGATGCTGAATACTGAAACCTAAAATTTGCTCGAGTAGGAAAAATAGAGGAAAAGCAAAGACTGATGAACAAAATTATTAACAGCCAACATATAATTACAATGCTGGCTATTGAGATACTCCACCTGAATTTGTTTAAAACAAATCTCTAAATATAATGGTTTAACAATATGCACATGACAAATAGAAATGTAATCAAGGCAAAAGAGCCCAAATGTGATAATTTCCAAGCAAGCACAATTAGATAAAATGTGCACACAATGCACAACTCTTTCCAACTAATGGAAAAACCGAAAATATGAGGAAAAAAAAAATACTAAAAACCACTCGTTACTTACTTTCGTTCAGAAGTAGTAGAAACCTATATAAAAAGTGCACCACAAGAATGTTTGAGAAAGGTATTATAAGAGCAATCTAAATATTGTTACTCACTGCCAGATGGGGTCGGAGTAGAAGAGAGAGACATACAAACACAGAGACAGAGAGCAAGTGCAAGTCAAATCCACAAGTACAAAAAGAGTTCTAGAAAACTACACAAGAAATAAGCAAAAACATTGAAGACACAGACCTTTATATTCTGAGGGGTAAGTACTGCCACACGGCTCGAGCATAGTTCTAAGAAAACAACCTGTAGTCAACAAACACATTTGGAGATGTACGCCAACTTCAAACCAAGTTTTTAATATCTCAAGTCCACAAAACAATATTAATGCAGGCAGATAACCTGCAAAATGAACCATCCATCAATGTAGTGCTTTTATGAGTTTTAATAGAGAAAGAACCTGTGGTTTCATAAAACTGATTACAGCTTGTACTTCTTTGCATGATTCCTGCAACCCACACAAGGAAAACTCAGCATAGCTATCAAATCTTTATATTTGTAAAAACACACCCATGGATCTTATTTATACAACTCACCCCTCTGTAATTCTATACTCAAGTTTCTACTCCAATTGAAAGCTAAAATTACATTTCAATTCTTCCATGGTTCGGTTAGCTCAGTGCTGGATAATTGTACTTTCTCAATTTCACCATTACACCATCTAGTCCTTTAAAGTAAATCTAAAGAAAGAGATACGTGATGGTATGGCTAGGTCAGTACTGGATAATTGTACTTTCCCAATTTCACCATTACACCATCTAGTCCTTTAGAAGAAATTTAAAGAAAGAATCTCTTGGTTTTTGCCATATCAAAAACCATCTAGTCCTTTAGAAGAAATTTAAAGAAAGAGATCCCTCATCAGGTTCTTCATCTCTTGGATCTTTTTTTGCATCGAGACTATTATTTCCTCTCTGCCGCTTCCAAAGGTACAAAGGCCAATATAAGGGTAATATTACACACTCTTGTACACATTTTGTATATAAATAACTGCTGATAACAATCAAACTCTTTGACAAAAAAAAAAAAAGCAATCTTAATGCGAAGGAAGGCAATGTATTAAGCTAACAAGATTTCACAGATGCGTTGATCCAATCGTTAGAAGTTTTTATCCAACGCTCAAGAGTATTTAGGTTTTTCTCAACAACCAAACAAAAAAGACCAATTAAGAAGTCTCTCCCCCCTAAACAGAGGCAAAAAAAAGATCCAGCTAAGAACCAAGCAAGGAATTACCTGAGATACGTGAGCGGTGCCAACCAGGTAGACATCGCAGACACCACCCTCGGCCGCAGAATCGCAAGAAAGAACCAGCACGCTTCTCGAGAGCTCCTCTGGAAGTATCTTCCTCTGCTCCGAGGTATCGGCTTCGTTACTTGCGGTAACGTCCCCGTCACATGCATCATCGTCTCTCGGCGGCGGCTCCTCGACATTAACGATGCTCTCGCTCAAGTTCTCGTAAGCGATAGGGTTCTCGATGTGGACGAAGTCCTCGCCTTCGGCTGGGGGCGCGTGGGGGTCCATGGATGGATGGGAAGAGTGGGGTTTCCGGCTGCCAGGGGCAATGGCAGAGAAGTAATTTTGGGTATACGAGCTGGCACGACGGACAGAAACAGAGTGCAAGATTCTAGTGGTGAAGCTGAAGGAGGAGGAGAAAGTGAGTGACCCGGCCGAGTTGAGTGGGGTAAGCAGGCGGGTTAAGCGAGTTAACCGAGTCATAAAATCATCTCTAGGGCCCTGTCGCTGGGCAACTTTTGTGCACGAGACCGCATATCGAGGTCGGCGCGTTTACGTGGCGGTTGGGTTAATATTGGTTGATAACTTGATGCTTTTAATTCTTCGTTATTCGTTCTACTTGCAGAGACGTTGGGGGTGATGTCGGGCTGTTTGGAGTACTGTCGGGCTGCATCCTAACATTTTTATAATTCATTTTTAAATTTTTTTTAATTTTAATAAAAATATAATAAAAACATAATAAAAACATAATAAAAGAATAAAATTTAAAAAATAATAAAAAATACAATACAATAATAAAATAAAAAAATATAATTAAAAAATATAATAAAAATAATTTAATAGGAGTTTTCGACCTCACCCAGCCCCCGCCGTCGCTGGTAGCGGTAGGCGACACCGTCCACCCCATCGGAACCGTCGGATCATCGGGGTTCGAAATGGGTTTAAGGCTGCGACGGGCACACCGAAAGTCGTGATAGTATCCCATTAAAAACCGCCCTAGATCATGCTTTGACACCGCTCTTGGAGAGTCAGGACAGTCACTTGGCTAGCATGCATGCATGTCTTGGCTCAGGCCGTAACACGCAGCAGATAACCATGGAGGCTACTGGCCATGCGCAGGCCATGCGCACAGCCAGACATGCGCCCTTGTGCGCATCATTGTGCACCCCCTTACGCACACACTTGCATGTGCACCTACGCACCATGACCCACACACAATGACTTGCACACCCCAGTGCGCCCCAACACCACCTAACATGGCTAGTGGCATGCCCTCACAGACACACCATCCAGCGCGCGGTGCCAGCCCGTGCCTTGCAGAGCAGGCTAGTGGCATGACCACTAGGCATGCCATTCAGCACATGGCTCCAGCCCATACCTTGCAAAGCAGGTCAGTGGCATGCACACCATGCATGCCACCCAACGCGCGGCACCAGCCCGCGCCTTGCATCCCACAGCGCCCAGACCGCCAGCTTGGGTCATGTATGACCATCACCCCGACACTCAGCCCGGGCCATGCAAGACCACTGTCCAAGCCACCTGACTGGGCCACACTACCACAACATGACATCACCCTGAACACATCATCAGGCCTAAAAATGTCGCCATGCCATGCATAACATCAAAGACCATGCGGCCAGATGTCATGCAGCTTAGCCTTGCCGTGGACCATGCCACATCATAGCCATCATGAACCTAGCATGCCATGGCCACACATTCATTTAGGCGCCTCTCACTTATGTTTATTTGATTGATTTATTTATTTAATTGTATTTGGTTATTTTTTATCTTATTTTTCTAGGGACCTATTGGGAATTTTCAAGTTGTAAGGATCTATAAATAGGACCTCTAGGTTTTCATTTCACATCTTTTGAAAAATTGAGAATTGGAGTGGCTTCCTAGGAACTTAGGCAGGCCATCTAGTATGGTTTGGATTTTCTTTTGGTGCTTAGGCACTTGAGTTTCAAAGGGTGCAATTCATTAATCCCTTTAAAGAGAAACACATCGTGCAATTCATGAATCAATGTATTTCAAATCTATCCTTTATTCATAAAAGTAATTGCGGTATTTCTTTTTAATTTGGTGTTCTTGTTTATTTGGTATTATTCGTGAGTCTTTGGAGTTTGTTTGGGTTGTTCTTTTTTTCTTGGAGTTATTTGGAGTTCCTTTCAATTTGTTTGGTCATTGAAAAATTATAAAAAAAAAGTGAGTGAGTGAGTGTTTGCGTGTAAGTGTTCTTAGTGAAGCCAAATTTACCCCACTGGTAAATTTGAGAATTTATGTGTGATTTTCATAGAGGAATTTGAAATCCATAATCTTTGTGAATTCTGAAATCTTCAAGAGAGTTGAGAGAGTGTGTGAGTTGCGTTGAAGAAGTGTTGGAGTGTGCTAGTGAAGTGCTAACCGAACCCTTGGTGTTCTTGACGGGTTGGCGTGTTCTTGCCATTATTTGAGTGATCAATCTTTTTTTGATTATTCATTCAATTAATTTGTGCTTTTCCTTACTCATACACCAAAAGGCAACCCTATCAAAACCCTAGCAGCCCACGGTAAAGGGCATAAAGCCCTAGCCCCATCTCTTGCCCAAAACGCCCCTCTTGATAAAACCCTAGACCAGCCACTTAAACATAGCCTTTCCCACATTGTTTGCCTTATAAAATCAGACCTAACTATCCCAAAAATACCCTTGGTCGTGGCCTAGAAAGTCCCCATACAGCTAGCCGCGTTAATCCCCCCCCCAATCACCAAGTTTTCTAAAACCGATTAAACACACTTGCCACATTTGACCAATTCGACTAAGGCAAGATTGCCATAGCCAAAATTCCCACTTGCCACCTCTCCCAATCTTATATTTCACTCCTTAATTGATTGATCAATCAATCCCTAATTGATCAAATCAAATCCTCAAACACTCAAGTCAAATCTCAATCAATCCCAAGCAATTCCCATAGCCGGCCATCACCAAATATCCTTACATCATAATTCCTAAATTTTAGAAATTATCAAATCCTCTCTCTAACCCTAGCCGAATTCCTCCTTTGCCACATCATCCCTCCAATTCAAATTAATTCAAATTACAACTATAACCACTTACCTTATCCAACATATTCGGCCACCTCAACCTTACCATAATCGAACATCACCTTGCCACCTTATCCATCACAACTTCCCATATTTCTCTCAACCAAATACATTCAAATTCAAAACTCTATCCTACCAACCAAGTCCATTCCATAACCGACCATTACCATAGTCCTAATATCTTGCCACATACATCCTACCATTTCAAATCATTTTAAATTTCAAACCATTTCAAAATCAAACCTCTCACCTTTCTTATCTAGCATACTCGGCCACAACCACCATACCCTAACCAAGATTCACCCATTATTACATCACCAAATTATCCCTTAATTCTCTCAAATGATTGATCAATTAATCAATTGATTGAATCAATCAAATCTTATCCCAAAATAAAAGCAATACTCGGCCAACAACCCTACCTCATTGTCGCCCACTCATCTTACCAAAACCCTTATTCCTACATTTTAGGAATTATCCAAATCATCTCAAAACCCTATCCCACCTAACTCTAACCATCTTGGCCAAAACCCATCTTCCCAAACCCTAGCCAATTGACTTCCAAACCCTAACATAATCTCAATCTCGAAATTTTCCTTAATTTCCACTAAAACCCTAGTCCTACTATACCATATGACCCATATTCCTTACTAAAGAGACCCCAATACATAGACCTACCCAAAGGATATTCCTCTAAACCTTTTCTACCATAATCTACCACTTAGACCACCACATCTTCCTTCACATTACCATAACCAAGACTACCATAGCCTAAACACCACATTATTGCTCCATACACTTAACCATCCAACTTCATTGCAGTGCACCACTCTACCCCACCTTAGCCAAGACGAACTCAATCCATTTTCCCTAACCACCTCAACCTCATATCACACATTCATCTATTGTTAGTACACGCGAACCATAACAAGCAAAATGAGTCTTACTCGGTCATTGAGGAGCAACAAGGTGGGGAGGACCGGCATAGCTGAGTGGGGATAAGACCGAGGTCCTTATCAGGTCGTTAGGGGTCGCAGTCGCAAGGGTAGGGTCATCGGAGCCCGCCGGTCCCGATGGGGTGGGCGGTGTCGCCCACCGCCACCAACGACGATGGGGGCTGCAAAACAGCTGGGGTTCAGTCCGAACCCCAGCTTTTCTTTTCTCCTTAATCTTACTAATAGATTTTTTAAAAATTATGCTAAACGTGGAGAATATTTCTTTTCTTTCCGGTGTTTTCTTAAGCAACTGATTTTTTATATGTAGTCATTTCTTTTTAATATCATATGATGTTTTTGCATAATTAAAAAAAATCAAATATAATCATGGAAGTTAAACATTCAAAATAAATTTAATTTTATAAAAATTAACTCATATACCCTATATGATAAAAATAAGGGTAAATGTATATAGAATCTCACGTTACTTGAAAATAAAAAATCCTTACTTTTTAGAAAATTTGAATAGAGCTCTAATTATATTATCGAAAATGACTTGATTTCCTAATCTCAAACTCAACGTCAAGAAGGCTTGGGAGACAAGATGGTGCGAGAAAAGAGAACTACTTAGAAGATAGTCATGCATCTGAAATTAGTTATTGAATCGTATAAGAACGACATGAGAAGGAAATGAGAGAGGTAGGACAACGACGAATGAAGGAGGAACGTTGCCAAGACAAAGAAAATACTTGGAGTGCTAAGAATCTTATTTCTAAAATGATGGATCAAGCTAGTACAAGTGATGAACATCTATGTGATGAGCACTCGTGCGATGAAATAATGTTATTAGGGTTGAAATAGGCCAAATATTGATTTTTATGAGGCTTTATATTTATAATGGAGACAAATTATTTTTACCATATTAATACTAATGTTTATGTATTTTGCTTAACATAGTAGCAACTTCTCCAAATAGTGATTTCTTGTCTATGCTTATATAAATATGAAATGGTGATTCCTCACTATGTTTGAGGATACACGTAACATTAAGAGTAAGGGTGATTCCTCGTCACTCACATACGTGTCCCTCCAGCCTTTTATAAAAGTGCTAATAGCATATGCAATAGCATTATCTCTTATTAGCACTCTTGTCATAGTAGACTAACCTACCTATGGTTTCATTTTTTGAACCATAGATTTTGATGCAGATCCATCGGCGTGACACCTAAGAAAGAAAAGTCAAACACGCCTGAGTCTTAAGTATAGAGACCAGTAACAACAATAGTTACTTTATACCTTCCATTAGATTATTACAATGAAGTCTAGTGACTACTTGTATTCTGTCCACCACTTTAAGGTGATAAATTTTATGTATATTTGGATGATATAATATCTTAAGATTTAATAAAGTGTGAAAAGCCCCTTTTTATTATAAAGATTAGTGTTTTGGTATTTAATAGCTAGCATTGTCACCACAGGTATTATACTTAAATTTTTACTGCAATTACATAGATAAATATATCACAGATAAATAAGTTAAGTTCAATTCCCTCTTAGGTGTTGCTATTAGCCAAAACCATTGACACTATTGACACTACATATCCTTGCCTAGACCTTCATAAAGAACACGGTGCCACAGTGGTGCACTCTGGGCAAGCACTTTCCCTTTCTACGTTGCTCTATGAGATTGCGAGTTTCATGCCCTTTCATATTGCTCATTCGAGATAGAGAGCATTTTACCTCTCATTTATCTACACAAAAGTGCTCGTCATTTTGTGTAGATAAATGCAATTTGTCTAAATTGGCAATGATCTAACTATTGCGAAGTTTAAATTTGACTAAAAATTGAAGTTTTGGCTAAAGTCAACCATTGAAGAAACTAGTTCATATTGGACTATCAATCCTAAAGTTAATGGTAATAATATAATATTATATATTTTATTAAGAAATTTTTTAATATTTTACAAATAAACTCCATATATTAATTAAAATCTGTTCATTATCAATAATTTCATTGTCAATAATTTGAACTTGTGAATAAAATTTGTGAATAAGAAGGAAAAGGATCGTTGTTGATTATTTATAAATAAAATATGAGTTTGATGAGTGAATAGTAACTCTTCAAGTTTAAAAAATTCTTGAGAGGTATTGTAGCTCAAAGTTTAAGTTAAATGTTTTTAACTACTCCAGTGTAGGTTATTTATACAAAATTTAGCTATATTTTAGATTTTATAGATATTTGGATAGTCTAATACCAGAGCTATAAGAGCATTGATAATGACCTAACCATTACTAAGTCTAAAATTTAACTAAAACTTAAGGTATTGACTAAAGTCAAAACTTTTGGAGAGATTAATGCATATTGTACTAGTCATTCCAAAGTTAAAATAATAATATAATATTATATATTTTAATAATATATATTTTTAATTTTATTAATATTTTATAAATATATTTCATATATTAATTAATAATTTAATTTTTACTTAAAATTATTGTTTCTCAACCATGGAGGATTATGGTGCTTTTAGGAGAAGAAAAATGTTTGTTGGGAATAATAATAATAAATTAAAATAATAATTTGGAGACAAACACTCACTAGTCAAATTTGGAGAAAGATATAGAATTGTGTAGCTCAAAAATAGAGCTTGAATGCTTGCTTAGTCCATTGCAACCCACTTCTGAGCTATCTAACCAAATTTTGACTGGCCACATTTGGCTACGCCAATCCCACTACTCTAAGCTAGTATATGATAGAATACTACTTTTATTTTTATAATAGATTAAATAATAATTTAAAAGTCATGTTTGCGATATTTTGGAGTGTCTCTTTAAAAATAGGAAAATGGGTGAACGTTGGGTTGTGTCCAAAAAAGCATAAACTCGAAAAGTGAGCTCGGGCTTGATATTTTTTCATCATCGAATATATGGATGGTATTGTTGGCTTGAGCATCCAACCTTGTTGCGAACTAGGGTTTTTGGAGCACAACGAGGATATTCTAAAGTGAAGAGGATCGAGTTCTTTCATATATTTCAAGTACTTTACTTTCCTGAGTTCGGTGTTGAGTTATGTTTTATTTGTATAAGGGCCAATAGGGCCAAGTAGTGATTGGACTCTAGTAGGACCTTTATTTTTTTATTTTTTATAAGAAATGTTTTATTGTATTCAATAAATCAAAGTTACAGCTGTGACTAATAAATATAGGAAAAACTCAAATTATAAGTCAAACTACTCAACTGTTTAGAGTACTCATGCATACAAATTTCTTTGTGATAGACATTATCTTAACTTCTATAAACTTTTAAATGACAAAACTTTTAGGGATTTTCTTCTTAGTTTGTCAAAGAGTGAGGCACTCTATAAATATAAATAAGAGTACTGGCATTGGATTAGTCAATTTTTTTTTTCAAAAAGTACAACTTTGTACAAATATAAAAAAAAAAAATCATCTTTAATAAAAAAATGACACTTTTGAGTATGGAAAAAAGTAAAACGTTACTGAAAAGTTTTGATATTTTACTATTCACTTTTCAAAACAAAAAGTAACTTTTTACCTTTTTCCATACTCAAAAGTGTCATTTTTTATCAAAGATGACACTTTTTTTTAGTAGTTGTATAAAATTGTACTTTTTGAATAATTTTTTTTACTAATCCAATACCAGTGCTCTAAACCAACCTCCACCCTTCAAATAAGGAGAGAGAATCAACACCCTCCTCGTCCAAAGGAAGAAAATGAAAACGCATTTATCCTCCAAAGGAGGAGCGGAACAACCAAGAAAATAGTCTATTCATTTTTTATTATTACCTGACTCAAACAACAAGACAAACATGAACACGAAACAAACACCCAAACATGAAACTAAATACAAAAAATCAACAACATAGAACACAAAAGCTTGTAACGGAAAGCTAGAAAATATAAAGCATGACTGTAGTAGTGGGTGTAGGACACACGTCACTCTAGGAGTCTTAGGGCAGTCACTTTTGTAGCCTCCGATGTTGTTGTGATTAGAAACGCCTCGCATGGCGGTCTTAGAGCCCTCTGTGTAGGGGCGCATGGAAGGCGCGCTTACATACCGACCCGTGCATGTGGAGCACGTTTTGCTCTTTCTAGTGGATCCTTTAACAAGTTGGTAGATCGGCAGTTGAGAAACCTCTCGGTAGGGTGAGTGGTGGCCGCAGACCATCGGATAATTTCAAGAACCACTACTCCATGCAAGAAATGAAAAACAGAACAAAAAAAACAAAGAAAACAACGTGCAAAGACCTGTAGAAGGGGGAAAGGAGAGAAATGGAGGAAGGAAGAAAGGGAAAGGAAGCCGAAGCTCCCACCATCTTTGAGGATATTTTTGGTTGGAGGTTTCTAGTGAGAAGAGAGATCTTCTTTCTTTTGAGTTTTCTAAAAAGTCAAAAACGGGTAAGTTTGGGGAACTACTTTCACCAAAATAGTAGGACATTTATTTAGGTACGTTTGAACATTGAGCTAATTGAAATGAGTTAATTTTTTTACGAATAGTAATGAGTTGATATAGTCGAGTGAGTTATGTAGGACCCATCTAAGATAAATTTAAATGTATTTAGATATTAAGATAAGTTTAGATATATTTATAGAAAATTAAAATATGAAATATGGATCCCATATGTAAAGAAATATTGTGTTAAAAAAAAGTTGTGGATCATATATATAAAGAAGTTTTGAATTGAGTGATGTTTAATGATTTATAAGTTATGTATTTAAATATTGGAAAAAATCTAAAACAGGATACAATGAGTTGAGTTCATTCAAGAATCCAAACAAACTTTAGGGCTGGTTTGGATGGTCTGTATGGATAGGATAGTTTTGCCCATTTAAACGATGAATTTCACATCTCTATTTCATCTCCATTTCATCCTTATTTCAATGATAAATTTTTAAACTTATCTCATTACTTTCTGACATAAACAGTGAAATGAATCTCACATAGTAAAAAATAATTTCTTCGTGTGATTAAAATAGAATAATCAATAAGTCATAATTAGAATAATATATTTTCACAAAGAAATTGATAGTTTTGTGAGTATTGAATAGAAGTGCATTGTTATATTTTATTAGGAATTCAAAGCTAATAAATTATTTAAAAAAAATCTACAACATAATCCATTTACTTATTTATTATAATAATTAAAATTATTATAATTTATAATTAGAATAAAACTGACAAATTTTCTATATATAGATTAATAAATAGATAAAGTTATCTTATAAAAAATAGAAGTTATAAATTTTGGCCAACAACTTTTTAATATATTTTGGGATTTAAATTATTTGTTTGAATAATAATATCTCTTAGAATAATATCTTTAAAAAAATTATTTTTAAAATTATAAAATAATTCGGCCAACAACTTTTCAATATATTTTGAGATTTAAATTTATTTATGATAGATTATTTAGTTACTCATAAATATTATTTTTTTATTAATTATTCATAAATATTACTCAATCATTGGTAAGATCCATTCATTTATCAAATTTTAAAAAGTCAAAACATTTCATTTCATCTCATTATCTAAACATATATCTTTTTATAAACTATATCATTTCATTTTAACTTAAAAAATCTTATTATTTTTCAAAATATTTCATTCCATCATCTGAAATGCATATCCAAACAAGAGCTCAGGTTAAAGAAACAAATGATCAAACCTTCCAATTTCTTCGATCTTTGTTTTGTGAGAGAGTGATTTCTCCCCTCTCGTGAGAAAGAGTAAAACTCGAGGGATCCAGCCTCCTGGCAAGAGCTAAGTCTCACTTTGGTAAGTTTGAGTTCACAGTTTTAGCTAGAAATGAAAATTGAGGAGTTGGCAATACGATGGGGCAGATTACACCTTTCAAAAGAGAGAAGTTCAATGTTCGAAGTCAAGCAAAATGGAAACAAGAAGGGGGACAAGCACGCTGACCACTACATCATCGACAAAGCTCTAACAGAAAAGAATGTAAACAGTGAAGCTTTTACAATCACCATGTCACAGTTTTGGAGGCTCGAAGGACAGGTAAGGTTCAAAGAACTGGGGAATAATTGTTTCTTGATCAAGTTCCAACAGGTTATAGACAAAGGAAAGGTGTTGGGTGGCTACTCTTGGTTCTTTGATATAAGTCTCCTAACCATGTTAAAGTCTCATGCCTCAATCTCTATCAACGCATTACAATTTTGGTACAAGCATTTCTGGCTTCAACTCCACAATCTTCTCCTTGCCACCATGATAGAAGACTTTGGTGAGGAGTCTACCTTATCTGTTGGCCCTGTTATCCGAGTTGAGGCAGAGGCAAATAGGAGAGCATGGGGGAGATGCATGCGAGTGTGACCTCTACAAGCCCATATTAAGAGGGAAATGGTTAAACCTTGAAAGGTAGAAGTATTGAATATCTTTCAAATATGAAAGACTCTAAAATTTCTGCTTTCAATGTGGGATCCTCTTCCATAAAAGGAAAAACTACACAAGACCCAGAGTAGAATAGTAAAGTAGTGACTAGATGCCGCAACAATTTGGCCCTTGGCTAAAAGCATAGCCAATGAACACCAACTTGTTTGACTACCGTCATTACGGTGGAACTACAGACCACCACTAGAGCCAAAGGACACAACCAAAATCATAATAGGAAGATGACGGTGGCAATGGAAATGCCAACAAGGAGGCACATCAATAGAAACTTTTCGCTGAGGAATAATGGGTGACAAGTGCAAGAAAGTTGGAAAAGGGTACTCGAGGACCAATAGTGCAAAAGGCTATGGACCAAGTATGAGAAAAAGACAACTTATGCCCCCATAATCCACATCTCGAGGGTCAACCCCATGCAACACAAAAAACCTCAAGAGAGCCTCTCCCCTTGAAAGCAATTATTGAGTGTTAACTCACTAAGATAATGGCAACTAGAATGGAATTAGATTCTGCCATTGAAATATTAGCTTAGTATGCTGAGCAAGCAACCTCGAATTCCCTATCTAGACAGAAAAAAAACATCACAATGGATGAGGTGGCAATCCAAGTGAAGGCAGCTTGTCTCATTCCTAAATCCTTAACGCCTCAGCTCCAACAAGTAGCTTATCTAGCAAGGAGAATGGCATACATGTTGCTGACTATACCCTGAGAGGAACCACATGAAAAGGGAAGAGGAAAGCTTAAGATCAATCTCTTATATTGGGGTTCACATCAGGGGAGGCACTAGCAGAATTCTCAAATTGCAACCTGCGGAGAGATAGCAGGAAAGCAAGCCAAAGAGACAACTTAAAGAAGGATCCTAAACCAAAGAAACTCAAGAACTATGGAGGCAATGGTGTAGACCAATTCCCAACGGCAGAGGCTGGTCAGCAACCTTTCCATGACCAATGAGTATCCTAGTTTGGAACTATTGAGGGTTTGGGACCCCTTGAACAATTCGCATCTTTAGACAATTATCTAAGGAAAAGTTCCCTTATCTAGTTTTCTTAGTGGAAACTAAAAGTACCAAAAACAAATTAGAGGAAGTTGAGAGAGGTATTCAAATGGATGACTGCCTTACAATAGGGAGTGTGGGACTCAGTGGTGGTCTTGCACTACTATGGAGGGAGGACTAGAAAGTTAGTGTCATTAACTATTCTAAGTGGCACATCAATGCAATGATCCAAGAGGGAAGTGGTACACAGTGGCAATCCATGGGCTTCTATGAGTACCTAGACACGGCAAAGAAATGAAGTAGTTGGGATCTCCTTCAAGTACTACAACCACCCTCCTCTATGGCATGGTTATGTGAAGGGGATTTCAAAGAAATCCTACACCTGAAAAAAAGATAGAAGCTGCTAGTAGGCTTTTCAGGCATATTGAGGCATTTAGAAAGGCTGTGAAAATTTTTGTCTTGCATGATCTCCCATCCCAAGGACAAAACTTTACATGGTCCAATAACAGAAGTGGAAAACACGTCACCAAAGAAAGGATCAATAAAGCAATGGCAAACAAAGCACGCATCGACTTATTTAATGCAGGTTCTTGCAATGTGTTAGCATCAGTTAAATAGATCATTCTCCTCTCCATATAAATAACAAGATTTTGGTAACTAACACTGCCACTAAAGGTTGGTGCTTCAGATATGAAACAATTTGGGACTCAAATGAGGAATGCAAGCAAATAGTTATAGACACTTGGAAAAATAGTCCTGCAGAAGCAAAAGCTAGTTCCCTAAGACACCAACTTGAGTTATGCCAAAGAAAGCTGTTGTAGTGGAAGCAACAAGGTTAGAGAAAGGAAAGAAAATATCTCACTTTGAAAGTGACCAAGATCAGCCACCTCCAAGACTCTGGGATTGGCAACCACCTAGACCAAATGAACCAATTACAGAGAGAAGTGGAAATCTCCTTGGCAGATAAAGACTTGAAATAGTGCCAGAGAGCAAAGCAACATTAACTTCAAAATGGTGACAGAAACACCCAATTCTTCCATATGCATGCTTCTTAAAGAAGAAAAACTAATGCTATCAAAAGCATAGTGGACACTATTAGAGGGGAGATCACTAGATAGAAGGCCATTATAGAAGTCTTCACAGGTCTTTTCTCTACTCTCTTCACTTCCTCTTTACCTACTAACATTGATGATTGTCTTTGCCCACTCGAGAACAAAATTACTCTTGAGACGAGGTCTTCTAAATGCAACATTTTACAAAAGAGGAGGTAAAGTTTACTATGTTCAAAATGAACTCTTTAGGATCTCTTGGTTCTAATAGGTTCACATAAACTTTCTACCAAAAATAGTGACAAGTGGTTGGTGACGAAGTCTACAATTTTGCTCTCAAGGCTTTCAACTAGAAGGCACCACTTCATGAGGTAAACACAAATTCATCACACTCATTCCCAAAGTCAAGAACCCCAAAAAAATGGTGGGATTTAGATATATTAGCCTTTGCAACGTGTTAACACAAAGTGGTATCCAAGACCCTTCCTAATAGGCTTAAAGGTATTTTTGTACAACTGATTTTCCTAAACTAGAGTGCATTTGTACCTGGAAGACTAATCTTCGATAACACTCTAGTAGCATATGAAGTTCTCCACACAATGAACATTAGAATGAAGGGAAAGAAATGTTTTATGACACTCAAATTGAACATGAGCAAATCATATGATAGGATGGAGTGAAAATTTGTCACAACAGTGATATTAAAGCTTGGTTTCCCCAACATTAGATCAATTTAATCTTCAATTGCCTTTGCTCAGTCTCATACTCAATCCTAGTCAATGGAGAGCCACAAATACAGTTTTCCCCCTCAATAGACCTTTCAAAAGGTGATCTCTTATCCCTATACATTTTCATACTTCATGTAGAATCTTTAACAGCCTTGTTACGAAAAGATGAACAACTTGGAAACATAACTAGTGTCCCAATAGGAAGAGGCCTCATCACAGTCAATCACCTCTTTTTTGTAGATGACAACCTCCTATTTTATCAAGCAAATTCAAGGGAACTAACTCAGGTGCTTTACAATCTCGAACTCTATGAGAAAGCATTGGGGCAAGTCTTAAACAAGGATAAGTCCACAATTTTCTTAAGCAAGAATATCAAACCAGATACCCATGCTCAGATCTTGCAATTGGTTGGGGTCAAATCTACTAACTCTTTTGAGAGATATTTAGGTATGCCTACTATCACAGGAAGAGCCAAGGTTGCAGCATTCCACTAACTTATTGATAAAACATGTGCTAGAGTCACCAATTGGAAGACCAAACACTTGTCGATAGTAAGGAAAGAAATTTTGCTTAAAACTGTCCTACAAGCCATCCCTACCTATGCTTTGGATATGTTTCTTCTCCCTGCCTCGATCACTAGAAAACTGAATCAACTTATTAGGAAATTATGGTGGGGATTCAATGAAGACACCACTAAGATCTAATGGATTAACTGGAAGCAGCTTAGCTCATCCAAAGAAAATGGTGCTCTCGGCTTTAGGGACTTTAGAAGTTTTAATGTGGCCATGCTCTTTAAACAATGGTGGAGAGTACTCTAAGACCCTTCCTCATTGTCTGCCAAGATTCTTAAACAAAAATATTTTCACTGAAAAGAGCTACTAGATGCTCCACTAGGTTTTGGGCCTTCCTTTGTATGGAGGGGTATACATGCAAGTTTAAATCTGCTAAAAAATGGCCTATTATAGAAAGTAGGTAATGGACAAATAATTAACATATGCTCTTAACACTAGATCCTTTCAATCCCCTCTCACAAGATCACCTCACCCCAAGAAGAAAGCTACATATTGGAAATAATTAGTGAGATTATTGATCCAATTCAAAGATGGTGGAAGGATCTCACCCTGCAGACTCTATTCGCTCTACAAGAAGTTGATGCCATAAAGCCCATTCCAATAAGCCAGGGTGGGAGATATGACAAACTAACTTGGTAGCATACCACTAATGAACAATACGTTGTCAAGAGTGGATATTACCTCCACAGGGAATTAGAATGTGAGCTTGAAAGGGAATCTTCTACCAAACCTAAAAAAAAAGATAGTGTGAAAGAGAATTTGGAAGCTGAAGGCAATTAAAATGTTCATTTGGAGGGCCTGCAATGAGGCCTTCCATACCCTTGCAAACCTACATAGAAGAAAGATTGCCCTAAATAACTTGTGTCCCATTTGCAAACAAGTCCTTGAAACCTCAAGCCATTCACTATGGATTGTGATGGCTTGAAATCTCAAGCCATTCACCAAAGTTAATTAAGAGTATAAAAATGAGCTACCACAATGATTTGTTTTATAATATATGGTCTGAACTCATGGACACACTTAACTCCTTAGAACTGGTTGAGGTAGTTGTTACTCTAAAAGACATATAATTTAGGAGAAATGAATTTGTATATGGCAAATTATTTATGCATCCTACTAAACTAGCTTAGATAGCCAAAGTCGAGGTGACCCTCTACAATGAGACTTTTAGTGTCTCTTAGAGATCCACAGACTAGTTGAAGTAGGAAACTCATAAATGGTCAAAACTTGTGCTAGGACAACCTAAAGTGAATTGGGATGCGACATTGAGAAGTGAGATTGAGAAAATTTGGATTTGTGTGCTAATAAGAAATTATGAAGGTCAAACTATTGGTGCACTCCGAGCCTCCAGATCCCTTAAGGGAATTTTCTTTGATGCATAAGTTTATGGACTCATGTTGGCAGCTATTTTCTATCAAGAGTTAGGCCTTCACCAAATTTGTCTTGAATGAGACTCTAAGCACGTGATTGACACCATGATGACTAATAACACAAACTTGAGCCTAGGTGGTTGCCTCATTAGTGATGCCCGACAGGTCTTAAACTTAAGCACCAATTGGTTAGCTTCCCACATCTATAGAGATGCAAATCTGGCAACACTTCTACTTGTAAAGTCTGCTCTGTCTTGCATAGAAGATATCTATATCAAAGAGGTCCTTTCTTGTATTGCGACTAGAATTACAAATAAAATATTGTAACTTTTCTATATTTTAATCTTCTTAATGAATGTTTAGAATGTTGGTTGTAATTTTATCATACATGAATGAAATTAGTCTCCTTTTTTGGGGACAAAAAAAAAAAAAAACAAGAAGAGCTTAGCCTTTTTTGTAACATTTATTAAGCCATATTGATAATCTGTAAGAGCATTCTCATTATTTTGGTCAAATGAAAAGGATGGCTAAAATTTAGATAATTTGTGTCAAAAAGATTTCACATTGAATTGAGTATATCTAAAATAATTTGGATTTCATCTAAAATGATTGGTCCAAGATAGAAGTTTAGAATTAGTTTTTCAAATATTAAAATACTAGTTTCTCACTAAAATACTAATTTCTTAATTTTTGATTATTAGTATTAAATGACTTTTGAAAATATAATTTTTTAATATTAATCTAATTAGAATATAATTATTATTAATATTAAATTGGTAAAATAACAAAATATGATGAAAGGACACATTATTAATGTTAAAAACACATTTGTCTAATCCAATAAGAATGTTGTAAGATAGCTTGGACCCATTGTCACATTAAAGGGCAATACAGTAATTTTGATATTTTATGCTCCTCTAACGCTTTGTAATACAGAAACATTCTAGAAAGACAAGAGTCATGTTACATCTCTCAAAAATGTGGCATGAGTTTGTATGGATTACATCATAGTTTTATTTTTTGAAATTTTTTCATATTTGTTTAAAATTAAAAAAAATATATTATTATTAAAAAATAATTTCTTAATCATTAAGTTAAAAAAAAATTTAAAACAAATATTTTTATCATTCGGTATACATTTTCGGTTGGGGTTGAAAAAGCATTTCCGGAAGGAAAATCATAGAAAAATAGAGATACCATTCACAAGACAAGACACTTGCCTCTGGAGTCTGGAGTTCCTGGTTTCCTCAAAACACCAATCATCTGCTCAAATTTCAATCATCATTTTCTTATTTACTTTCTATTACAATTCGGGTACTTAATATTTGTCCTTCTCTCGTTCTTGATTTCTTGCAACCGCAAAACTTACAGTGTAGGGCTACTTTCTCTTGCAGGAATTCTCTTATCCATATTATTCTATTGTCAGCGCCAGTGATTTTTCTTAATTAGGAAAACTCTCGTTGGTTTCATACCTTGTTTTTCATATTCACCCATCTCGCTAAGGGATTCTCCGAGTTCGAAATATATATATATATCTCAACATGGTCGAGAGGAAATTATTCAAGACGAAGCTGTGCGTGTTGTATCAGAAGGGCCGCTGCTCTCGCTCTAGTTGCTCGTTCGCGCACGGCAACTCGGAGCTCCGGGGATTCTCCGGCTCCTATACTGGTAAATCTTCCGTTTATTCATTGTTGTGATTACTTACTCCGATTTGTTGGTTAAATTGATTGATTTTTGATTGGTATCAATGCTTCTGGAATTTGCGACTGCATTGCATATCTAATATCGTATTATCGTTACGCATTAGTTTTTTAATTTATTTTAGTACGTTTTACCTGACACTTAAGGCTTAGTTTGTTTGAGATAAGATGAGTTTAGATAAAATTTGGACGATGGAATAAAATATTTTTAGAATATATTTTTCAATATTATTTTTGTGGAATTTGAAAAAATTGAATTGTTTATTTTATTGCATGAAAATTTGAAAAAATTATGACTAGATGAAATGAGAATGGTTGTGAAAACAAACAAAGCCTTAGAGAGGGGGAGGGGGATAAGTGCGGTTATGTTTGTATTTCGCTTTTTATGGTGCAGCGGATTAAAGGATATTAGCATCCCGTTGCCTTTTTACATAATATGATTACGTGATGAGTGCAAGTACTTTTGATATGCTGTTTTGAGGTTCATAAGCAACTATTCCACAATCCATTTTCTCTATCTTTCCATTCTTTTCCATTCCTCATGTACTTGTAATCATATTAGGTAATCATATGTAATCATATTATGAAATTCGGGCCAACTTTATATAGACCTATGCCTGTATCTATACTTGTACACATTATATAATGCTTTCATAAATGTTCAATTGTTAAAAAGAAAGAAAGATATAATGTGTGTATGAGTATAGATGCAGGCATTCTATAGAAAGTTGGCTTGAATTCCATTACCATATAATTTTTGCTTTCCTGTGCAAAATTTATGGCTCTGCATACTTGTATGTTGACAGTTATGTTTATCAATTAACTCTATATAAGCCAGAGCATGAGAGCTTACATCATGCAGCATGGCACTGTGACAAGAATCTATGAAAATGTCTTATTTAGGGACGTTGTAATTTTAGCAGTGGGGGTATTCATTAAATATGGAAAGTTTACAGCAACTGACAAGATTAGTGGCTTTCTTCTTCAGACCGGATTGTGCTGGTCAGTTGGGTGGTGGTTTTATCTCAACGATGACTGTGGTATTTACATGGAGAGCTTTGTCATGGTTATAATGATCCCGCGAATCATCAAAGTATTTCTCATAGGACCACGCAATATTTTCTTCCATGTTAACTACAAAGGGAAATGCTTGTTGAAGCAACTTCTGCAGTTAGTTATTCGAGAAGCTTATTGTTTTGGTTCATTTGTTACTTCTGCTTGAATGATTTCGCGATGGGATTTCTCTGGTCAATCAAAATGCAGTTTAATTGGAGATAATATTAAATTCTATTTCTCTTTGATAGATTATTATCGTATCATCATATGGCAGGGCAAAGAAATCTGTACCCTTCAGATTTTGTTTATATATTCTAATTGTCACCATGAAAGGGATGCCAACTTGTCTTTATGGGATGTTACTTTGATGTGTGAAGGTTATCCCAGTGATGTATCTTCTCATTGGATTTTGTCTTATTGCTCGACATGGATTTCTATGGCCCTTTGGGGACTGGCAAGGAGGCACTAATACTGTTCATTATTGTGTTTCTCATGCCATTCCTTGTGATGGTAACCTTAGCCTCATTATCTGCTTATATCTTATTGCTCAACCAGAAGATGGGGATATCAGTTCTAATTTACTCAATTCCACCATTTCTCAATATTAGCTCAAAATGGGTTTTATTACGTCTATTCATTACATGGCCCTTTTGAGACTGGCACAAAGGCACTAGTAGTGTTCCTTATTATGTTTCTCTTGTTGTTCCATGTAATGGTAAGCTTAGCCTCATTATTGATTTAGTGCCTTCTACATCTTTTTCCTTAGGGATTAATAGATATTGACATGGTTTCTGTACTGGAAATTCTTTGTTCTCTTCTTGCAGCCAGACGGGACCATCATGGTAGTGACTTGAGGAATAAGCTTGGTAGAAGGCACTCTCCACCACAAAGGTTTTCGCCAATGAGAGATACAAGAGGCCGACAAAAACTTCGTGGTCAGACATAATATCCTTTAAACTTCTCACTTTCTTTGTTTTCTAAATTGTAGTATATATTTATGTTGCCTACATGTGAGAGATTATTGGTATAGATCTCTTCAGTTTATGTTATTTATTATTATTATTATTTTTTATTGAAATGCTATAATTACTATTAATCTATTAACATAGTTGTAGTTTTCTCTTTTACTTTCGATGTATGAAACTTTTTTGTAATTAATAATTATCTGGTAAACTTACTATGGTGGAAATTGTATTTGCAGAGTATAGCTCTTCCATGTCACTTGAACGAACAAGGTAAGTGATCGTGAACTCCTTGAAACACATATGAGTGTGTATAAGATGGTGTCCTCTATTATTTTACCAATAACAAAAGATAATGCAATTATCTCTTGTTGTGAACCATTCTACTGATTCTTACTAAAATACTACAGATGTTTTCTTTTTCTGTCCATTCATCTTCATATTGATCCACATGTATGTGTTAAAACTATTTGTTCCAGAAAGCGTAGGAAGAAACAGCACTTTGATGGCCAAGGTGATTTTTCTGGAACTTTGAGAATCTCTGAGGGAACTGGAGAGCAGGTTAAAGAAGGAAAAACCGTGTCCGCCAATCCCAGGGATGTTCTTGAGGAGCAGGTCTAAAATCTGGTCTTATACTTCATCCTGAATTTGCTTAGAATCTTCTTACTCATCTAAAAATGTTCTTTTTTGTTTTGTGGGAATTATGTGCAGTTAAAGAAAATGCAATTGGATGTTAAAGTGCTTGAACATCGGAAACTTCAACTAGGGGTCAGATTCATTCTTTTGGCAGTTAATTATTGGTCTACTGTATACTGAAAAAAAAATTTATTAGCTAACTACACAGACGTGCACATGAGCATGCACACAGGCACACAGAAAACATATATAAGGCCATGATTATATCAACGGCCTTCTAAACATATAGTGATGGGAACCTATATTTACAGGTATTATGTTTTAGATTGGAAGGATGATTAGGTTTCCTTCCTGTTCAGCAGGCTTGGGTTGTGACAAGAAAACCCCCAAGAAGTGCATGTTCACACACATGCACCTCTTTTTCCTCTCTTAGGAAGATATGTTTATTTATATCTAATTCAATATAGAGATTTTGTTTTTGACATCTGATGCATGCTGTCTAAAGGTCTTTTTGGAAGAGAGGGTCCAAGAAGCAGATAGTTTAACTTCTAGAATTCAAGAGCTTGAGGTTCAATTATACAAAGAGAAAGAGGAATGTAAAAGGTAGTTTCAGATGGAATTACTGATTTCCTTGCAAATTCATGGTCCCTCTCTTGCTTCCCTTTATTTTTATTTTTATTTTTTTTTTGTGTCCTGGGGGGTTAATTGGATATCCAGGATCAGCTCAAAAATGAAGAAGTTTGTGAAGGCACAGAATCGTCATTCACGTATACAAGATGAACTGAAGAGGCAAATACATTAAGCTATTTCTCTGGTTCTTTCTGCGCATTAAAACATTCAAACTTTGGTCTTATTCTCTAATCTAAGCGCTCGCATTTTATATTTCTGCAATTTAGTTGATTTTTTTTAAAATTATAGATCACAAGTGCGACTTCAGAAGTTGGGAGATCAGCTAGGTTCAGATATTACTAGAAATGTTGCCAATGAAGAGGATTCCATAAATATTGTGAGTGATGGAGAAACTGGTGGTTTTCCCGTAACCACTCCACACAATGAGCTGCAGAATGATGCTTCTTCCAGCAAGAAAGGGCTTTTTGTTAATCGAGATCCTTCTAAAGGACCAAAACAAGGTGTATTTTAATTAAACACTTCTTTCATGCATTAGAGTTTGTGGAGTAATTAGAATTTACAGCATTCATTTTTCTCTGTACCCGGATTATATTTTTCTGCTAAATATTGCCAAGTGTTCTTGCTATTTGGTCAAAATGGTAAATGATGATTAAAATAGTACTTTCCAGAAGCCAATAACGGATAGAAGCATGCCGTGATTTATATGGAAAGTCCAGGTTACTTTATTTCTCTTGGGAGTTTCATGAACAATGTATGTGATGACAAAGATGTACTCACACACATGCACGCACATGCACATGCACTCTCTCTCTCTCTCTCTCACCAAATCTTAGAGGAATGACACTTGTTTTGGAACTGATTGTAAATGCCAGGTGTTCAATAATTAATCATTGAATTTGCCACATATAAGAAAATCTCTTTATATGTTAGACATGCTTCCTTGTTGAATGGGACAACACGATTTTATTTATTTTTATAAGTAAGAAGTAATTTTATTGATGTGAATGAAATAGACAAAGCCTATGTACACAGGAAATATACCAAAGCATGCCTAAATACATTCGATGAGAACCAACTTAAAGAAAACAACTCATGGACACTGTTTCCATCCAGCACAATGGCTGAAAACCATGACATAAGTGTTTGAACAAAAAAACTCTGTATCTCAGCCATAGTGCGCTCCCTATCCTCAAAGCATTCGCATTCCTTTCCGACCAGCTACACCACATGATGCATAAAGGGATAAACTTCCAAGCTGCTTTCACTTGAGGACAACCATAAATTCCTTTCTAGCAAGCAAATTCACCACCTTCAACGGCATAACCCAAACAGCTTCCATTCTTCGAAAAATCCCATCCCATAATGCTCTTGTCACATCGCAATGCAACAAAAGATGGTCCACGGATATTTCTTGTTTTTTACACAAATAACACTAGTCCATCCCCATGAGTCCCTGCTTCCACAAATTGTCTGTGGTCAAAATAGTTTCAAGAGCCGTCGGCCACGCAAAGAAAGTTACTTTTGTAGGTGCGCAAGTCTTCCAAATACTTTTCTACGGGAAATAAATCGTGCCTTTTAGAACCAAAATTTTGTAGTAATTAACTGTGAATTCCTTACTGTTTGTTGTCTTCCACTGTATCTTATCCCCCTGTGCTCTTCTAACTTTTGCAGGGGTGTCAAATAAGCTCGAGAGGTTATTTCGGACTTTCTTGTTGGGAGGCTTAGGGGAGGAAATAAAATTTCATTTCGTTAATTGGAAGCAAGTGTATTCCCCAATATTGAGTGGAGGGTTGGGTGTGCACAATTTGAGAATCTTCAATAAGCCTTATTGGAGAAGTGGTTATGGAGGTGTCATTCAGAGGGGGAGTCGTGGAAAGAAGTTCTTGACGCAGGACATGGTAGCGAATGAGGAGGGTGGTGTACCAAAGAAGTGAAGGGGGGCTATTGGGTGGGATTGTGGAAATTTATCATGGGGGGTTGGCCATGTTTTGAAAGCACTATCCATTATGTGGTTGGAGGGGGCACCAGAATTCGATTTTGGCATGATGTGTGGTGTGGAGAGCAATTGTTGGCAAGGACATTCCCAGTTCTCTATGGCATAGTAGTTAATAGGGAGGCATCAGTGGCAGATCAACTTACTTTTACTCAGGATCACCCCCAGTGGAACATCCTATTCTCTAGGGATATCCATGATTGGGAACTGTCTACAATACAGTGTCGAATTCATGCAATCCTCTTATCACCAAATCCACATCTTCTCAGTAAGTATAGGAGAAACTCCCAATTAACATGATTATAAGCTTTTTCCATATCGATCTTGCATAGAATACCTGGTAGGCCCTCTTTCAACCGATGGTCCAAAAACTTATTGGCAATGAGGACAACATCTAGAATTTATCTCCCCCGAACAAAAACATTCTAAGATTTGGAAACAATGTGTCTCATGACCGAACTTAGCTTATAAGCTAGTACTTTTGAAATGATCTTATAAACCCCACTCACTAGACTTATTGGGCGAATTCTTCAACTTTCGTAGCTCCAGGTTTCTTTGGTATAAGTGAAATGAATGTCGCATTGAGACTTTTCTCAAAACTTTTTAAAAGAATAGAATTCAAGGAAAACCTGTATAATGTCCTTTTTCACTACCTTCCAACAAGTTTGGAAAAACCCCATCGAAAATCCATTTGGCCCCGATGCTTTGTCTTTTGCCATACTGCTTATGACCTTATAAACCTCATCCTCTTCAAAAGGTCTTTTCAACCAAGCTGCACTCTGCATATTAATAGACTCAAATGGCAGGTCATCGAGTTTGGCCTCCATGAGATCGTTTCTGTGAGTAGAGTCTCATAATAATGCACTATGTGGTCCTCCAATTTAGACAGGGAGGTGATAACTTGGTTATCTGCATTAAGGGACTCAATAGTGTTGTAGTGCCTATTTGAATTAGCCACTTTATAGAAGAATTTCGTGCATCTATCTCTCTCTTTTAGCCAAAGGGCCCTGGATTTTTGTTGCCACAAAGTCTCCTCCAATATCAACACCCTTTCCAATTCGCTCGACGCCATACCCTTTCGTACCACAGCCTCCTCCGGTGTATCTCCTGTATGTACTTGCCCCTCCAACTCCTGAAGTTTTTCCATTAATGAAGTCTTCTGGTTATCTATACTTCCAAATTCCATTTTTTTAAATCTTGCTTCAAAGCCTTGAGCTAATATGCAAGAATAAAATTAGGAGTACCTGTTAACTAATAGGAAGACTACCAAGAACAGACGTTCTCAACAAAGCCTTCTGTTGCTAATCACATGCTTTCAAATTTAAAATACTGGCGACCATGCTGAATACCACCACCATCCATCACGATAGAGAAATGATTTGAACAAACACGAGGCATCCGCTTCTATCGTAACTCCAGAAAATAGGCTTCCTAAGAAGGTGAAACAAGGAACCTATCAAGTCTCGACCAACCCCTACTAGTGGACCATGTGAATTCTCCCCCAACAAGTGGGGGATCCATGAGGTCCAACGTGAACAAGAATTCGGAAAACTCCTCCATGGCCAATGAGGTGCAATGGTTTCCTGAACGCTCGCTAGGGAAACGAGTGATGTTAAAATCTCCGCCCATACACCATGGTACTTCCCATAAACAATAGAGGCCTATCAATTCCTCTCAAAGCCTTCTCCTCTCGATATCTATATTTGGCCCATAAACACCTGCAAAGGCTCACTCCCAACCATCTACTACATTTTTTAAACGACTAGCTACCGAGAAGGTCCTCAATTCTTCGACTGCCTCCACCACTCTTCTATCCCATAATAAGATAACACCTCCCGATGCTCCTTCCGACGCCAAATAGGACCAGTCCATGTACAGACATCCCCACAAATTTTTAATAATGCTTCTATCAACTACTTGTAATTTTGTTTCTTGCAAACACGCCACATTCACCTTCCACATCTGCAATAGAGATTTGATACGGAGACGCTTATTGCGATCATTAAGCCCCCACACATTCCTAGAGAGGATTTTAAGATTCATTAACAATGATGGCCCCCCTCCTTTTCATTCTATCCTTCCCACTACTCTCTTCCTTTACATCATAATTAATAGAGCATTGTAGCCTTTTGAGTTCCCTATCTCTCTTGGAAGCGGATTTCGAATGGGTTTATTTCAATAGTCACAAGCAGTGCCTTATTTTGCTCCTCATAGCCTTTAAAAGACATCCCAACACTATCTTGCATTTCTTCCACCTTTTTAAAGACCCATTTCGAAATGCAACGTTCAGAATTGAGGCTAGGAGGAAGCATAGAACGAGGCTCAACATCTACCCCAACATCACTCTGCCCTTCACAGATCACTGACTGCTGATTTTCTGACCCCTTATCGAAGATTTCCTCAATTCTAGCAGTGTGACTTGCTCCACTGTGAACTGGTATAGCTTCCATCTTTGTGGTGCCTCTGTTACTGGCCATAACTAGGATCTCTGCTCCTTGAGACTGTCCAAACCCAGACAAAGGCCTATTGAAGCTGGTCCCTGTTATTATCTCACACCCCGACAGGCTAATTTAAGAGACCGGCATCGGAACCCTGACAGACTGTCCAAACAAGATTTTGTTTCTTGTTGAAATGGACTTGTTTCCAACTTAGACTTGGATTTACAACTTTACCGGAGTAGAGTAGGTAGAGTTACTTTGTCTAAAGATATCTTTTGTTTCTTGTTTCCAAAAGATATATTTGTCTAAAGGGGGGAGAATTACTTTGAGAAAGAGTACATTGTCTAATTTTCCCACGTATTTTCTCACTTTCCCTTTGCAGGCTGGGGTTGCTAGGAGAATTGAGAATATTTATCGTAATTTCTTATGGGGAGAAAAACAAGTTTCATTTGGTTAGTTGGAACAAGGTTTGTCAACCCGTTTTTTGTGGAGGATTGGGGGGAAATTTGACGTTGTTTAATGAAGCACTCATTGGGAAATGGCTTTGGAAATATCATGAAGAGAGATGCTTCATGGAAGAATGTTGTTGCTGTTAAATATGGGAATGGGTGGGGGGATTGGTGTTCTAAAGAAGTTAGAGTAATCTAAACATATTAAATTTAAGGTGGGGGAAGGGAAGAGAATTTTCTTTTGGCATGACATTTGGTGGGGGAATCAGCTCTTAAATCAGATTTTCCATCTCTCTATAGGCTGGCAAGGGATCAAAATGTTGCTGTGGCAGATTATCTTCAATGTGTGGATAATAATATTTTATGGAATGTTGACATTATTAGAAATCTAAATGAGTGGGAAATTAAGGTTGTTTCAGATTTTTTGGGAAGGATATATAAATCAAAAGTGATATAGGGAAGAGAGCATAGGCTATTGTGGGAATGTGCTGGAAATTTCAGGTTTTCAGTCAATTCTTATTATAAGGTCCTTAACATTCTGGCTGTGTTTCCATGGAAAAGCATTTGGAGAGCGAAGGTACCTACTAAGGTGGCGTTCTTCAGGTTGCTTTAAGGAAAGTATTGTCTACGGATTATCTTAGAAAATGTGGTTTGTGTATAGCCGATTGGTGTATCATGTGTAAGAAGGATGGAAAATATGTAAATAATCTGTTTTTACATTGTGATGTGTCAAACTTTGTGGTATGAGGTTATTACTTGGACATATCTATTTTGGGTGATGCCTGAGGAAGTTGTGGAGCTTCATGCATGTTGGCGGTGGTTATGAGGTGAGGGAAGATGTTGCTTCTAGATGGAGAATGATTCTTTTGTGTTTAATGTGGTGTCTTTGGCTGGAAAGAAATGTGAGATGTTTTGAAGACAAGGAGTGCTCTTTTGAAGATCTTCGAAACTTTTTCTTTTGTACTTTGAGTCTGTAGGCTAAGATCTTTGAAAGGAATGATGAGAATGTACTGAGTCTGTTTCTGTTTTAGTTTTCCTGTTTTCTAGGGTGTAGTTTGGTATTTCCTTTGTATACTTCCTATGTACTTGAGCTTATACCTATTTGTGATAATAAAATTCTTCTTAATTATATATAAAAAAAAGATGTATCAACTCTACCTATGGTGCTGCTTGTCTTTCTATAGATCATGGACCTGGTGTGCTGAAGATCACTAGTTCGTTTGGTGTTTACCTTTTTGTTAATCCTGTGTTACGTAGTAGAGTTAGCAGGTACATTTCATGATGCAGTTTTCAACTTGGTGGTTGTCCATTTGTGTCATATTTGGTTGTTTTTATTGTATTACTCTGTTTTGGAGACGTTTATTTTAGAAGTTTTATTTTTTGTTGTCTGCAAGTATGTGTTTTCTTTTTTCTTTTCTTGCCAAGCTTTGAATGGTTATTACTGATTCTTGTACCAGTTAGTGGCATAGGTGTATCATATTTGTTCTTTTTGTATTGAGGCTGACATGGTTCTGGTGACACAGCTGATTTAACAGAAGTAGGACATACAGAAAAAACAATCAGATCCAAGAAGCTTTCTAGGTGGAATCTGCAACCTGTTCAATTAAATGAAGGTAACGAAATTAAGGCAATGAACAATGGAACTGACAGTACTAAGAGCCTTGCAAATGAAGGCAAGCATAAACGAGGAAAAACTGTTCCTGCGAGCATCCTCACTGCAGATAAGGTACACCTTTTTCATCTTTGATTGGGAACTTTAATGGGAACTTTAATTGTTTACTTGACATAAGATGGCAAAGTCTTTAGTGAAGCCACCAGCAATACATGCTGATGTGCAGTTTTTAGTTTCACACTTTTACCTCCAGTTATTGCTCAGGTGTGAATGCCAAGTTTGATTAGTCTTTGCAAATTTTATCCTTCTTACTTTTTTTTCATCAGTAAACAAGATTTTATTGATCAAAAGAATATACAAAAGCACAAGTATATGGGACATATGCAAGAGCAACACCTATGTGTGCTTAATTTAGAGATACAAGGAATTCATGAGATGACAAACCATGAAATCAATTACAATCGATCAATGAAGTATTGAAAAATAGACTTCTAAGCTCCTCCGTTGACTGTGCTTGATCTTCAAAACTTTTTTTGTTCCTCTCCCTCCAAATACACCACCATAAACATGATGGAACCATCTTCCAAATAGAGATAGTTTGAGGGTTACCCTGCATCACCCAAGCTAATCCCACCCGAGCAAAAATTCATTCCACAATGTCTTGGCAATCTCACAATGAAGTAGTAGATGGTCAATTGACTCTCCATTTTTTTTAGTTTTTACACATACAAAACCAATCCAAGATTATGATTCAACGTTTCCTTAGATTGTCTAGAGTGAGAATCTTCCTCAAGGAAGCTATCCATACAAAAAACTTTGCCTTTAGGGGTGCCTTTATCTTCCAAATACTCTTCATAGGAATGAATTTGCACCATGTATTGTCATGGCTTTGTGTTCAGATCATTTGAAACCAATTCCTCCAAACAAGTGACAGATGTTCAAGAAAAAATATCTAGAATTTTGACCATTTACCTCTTGGATTTTTCTCTCCATACGCTTATATCCTAAGCTACATCGATTGTTCAATTGTTGGTGATTCTCTAGCATTTCCTGGTCGATAATAGAGAGGTGTATTATTGTAATGATGGGATGCTTGAAGGTAGTCTTGATTGAGACAAAGATATTTGAGATTTCATTTGCAGGAAGTTGAGCATTGCGCATCATAGAGAGAGGAAGGAATGTGACAAAAGAGCTAGTAATTTATACTCCAATAGTGAACTGGGTTGTGCAGACCTTGGATGAATGCTCTCATTCGGAAGGTAATAAGGAATTCACCAGAACATCAAGCCCAGGCAGCAGTGCTTACATAGCACAAAGGTCCTCTAATGACTATAGTCGATATCTGATCATAGTATAGTACAAAAGCGGAGGAAGGAGAAGCTTCATCATCATCCTTGAAGAAGGGGATGGTACAGGTTGGAGGAAGATGGCAATGGGGCTTCATGCAATTATGGTAGTGTGGAAAAAAATGGTGAGAAGAATCAAAAGGGGTTTGTTACTCTCGAACAACCACCCTGTACAAAAGCTCCAAGTGGAGTTGCCCCAAAATCATCTGCTGAAGCAATCACTTTCGGTGCACCAGCCATTAGAGGAGTTGCCAGGAATACATAGGAGATGAGAAGTGTAGGGTTGCCAAACCATGGAACGAAGGGTAGTGCGGGTATTTGAAGGAGATAGAAGGTAATGTTAAGAAGAAGAGGAGAGAGAAGTTGGTTGTTGCGTCGAAAGCCAAATATACTTAACGCAGGAAAGGATGGAGGCTCTCTGTTTAAGGGGCAAGATGTAGAGAAAGTTTCTAATCTAAGTATTAGAGATGAACCATTTGAACCGAGGGAGTGAACGTTTTATCCACAATAAATTAGGTTATGGGATTGGGCTGGAGACAGGGAACCAAGCCCGTTATGCTAGGTCTAGGGGGGCTCAAGAAAATAAGTTGGGCATAGAAGAAAGGACGGCTACGTGGGCCGGGAAAGGAAAAATGAAGATGAAGGAAACAACTGGCATCCGGCCTAGCAATGGTGGGTCAAAATTCCAAGTCACTTGATCTTCGAAATCGGGTTGACATTTAGAGCTGCAACAACATTGTTGGAGACAACGTCACTCAGGTTAGGGACATCACAGACAAGGTTGACTAAAGGAGGCGAACTAGCAGTTGACCTCTAGGCTATGGCTCCACGCCGACGATAAGAAGAACTACGGAGCTTGGTTCTAAAGTAGAAATGTCCGTTTGGCATGTAGAATCGACGGGAACACCTTGATCCCTTCACAGACAGTGTCAATCATGGAAAATTGAAGGTATAAGGGCTTGAGTTTTGTTCACAAGTGGACTGGACCTGCCAAAAGCGTATTATGGGGGAGGAAGAAATTCCAAGCCATGCTTTTGTAGTGGTTGACTCAGCTGGGGCCTAGGGAGAATATTTGAAGATGGTACATCATGACTCAAACCAGTTGGGGGAGGCACGAGCAAGTCCTTTGGTCAATGCTGTTGCTCACTGGGAAGCACCTGCCCCACTAGTTTCTATCCACCCTAGCAATAGTAGCAACATTCGAGCTTCAGATTGGGTATTACACAAGGCAAAGGAGATTCAAAGTTGTGTGGGAATCTTGTATGAAGACTATAAGGACCAATTCATAGCTCTCTTGGTAGCAATTGAGGCTGGACAGTCTAGGGAGCTCAATTCTTCTAAGAAGAAAGCTAGAGAATTAAAAAGGCTTGGTTGAACAGTAAGCAAGAGGGCTCTAACCTAGAAGATTGAAGGGAAGGCGATGGAGGTTATTTTATGAAACTAAAATTTGTTTCATGTAATGTAAGAGGGCAGAATGAGAAGAGAAAGCAAAAAAAAGTTGGAAATGTGTCACGCTACGAATGTGGAGAGTGGACATTGTGTGTTTGCAAGAAACGAAAGTAGAATTTATTTCTATTTGCATTATAAGGAGTTTGTGGGGTTTTCATCAAGTGGGATGGCATTACTTGCCATCCCAAGGGGTCTTGGGTGGCATCTTAGTGATGCGGGATTAAAGGGTGGTGGAAATGATGAAGGAATGTTTAGGAGATTTTATGGTGGCTTGTTCCTTTAAGAATGTTGTAGATAGTTTTTGGTGGGCTTTCGCTGGAGTTTATGGTCCAATTATAGATCGTACTAGAAGTTTCTTATGGGATGAGTTGGTAGGACTAAGTAACATATGGAACTTACCTTGGTGTATTGGTGGTGATTTCAACGTCACTCGCTTCTCGAGTGAAAGATTGGGTGGCTTTAGTTTTAACCCAACTTTGGTGGATTTCTCTACTTTTATTTCCAAATGCTATTTACTGGATAATTCTCTTGTAAGTGACTCTTTCACTTGGTCTAGCAACCGAGAACTCCCCTTTTTGGTCAAGGATTGATAGATATCTAGTATCACCTGATTGGAAAGTACACTATTCGGATCTCATTCAAAAACAATTCCCCAGGTTGTGTTTAGATCACTTTCCTATCCTCCTTGATTGTGGAGGTCTTTGCGGAGGCTCAAGGTACTTAAAGTTTGAGAATATGTGGTTGAAGTCAGAATGATTTCTTGACAAAGTAAGACAAGGGTGGTCTTCTTATCACTTATATGGAAAATCCATTATGGCTTGGCACTCAAATTGAAGTCCTTGAAGAAAGATTTGAAGGTATCGAACGAGCACATGTTTGGTGAGCTGTCTCTTACACCGACACAGACAAGACTGACGGCCTTAGCAAGGGTCTTTGAACGCCGACCGGCGTACACATGCGTTCTTCCCATTTGTTTCTCGACTCGTGGTGAGCTGCGACTCCTAATCGTGGTATTCCAATGGTTATAACGGCGGAAGTGGCTATAGAATCCAAGCTCTTCACATTTATTAAGGATGGCTATTTGCTTCGTGTCATCGAGAGGAGAGGGAAATTCAAACAGGCTATTAATCTGGGCCCTTCATTAGTCCTGTGGCTTGTGGGGGTCTTGGAGGAAAGTCTGAGAGTAGGGAAACAGTTGGATGTCTATTCGGCTAACAGGGAGGGTTATTTGAGTTTTATCGCTTAGCGTTGTTGGAATCGACGGGGTCGCTTCGTCGCCCTGTCCGAAAACAACCAGGGAGGGAGACGATCTTTTCTGTGCTTCCTAGAAGGAGAAGGGGGAAGGGGTTGGAGGAAAATAAAGGAATTGTTGCTGGGAGCTGTCTTGAAGGACAATAACAGAGGTATCTTCTTGGCTCGAACTCAGACAGAACTGCCGGAAGGGAAATCAAGGGTTGTCGATACGCAGGCGTGCGTAGGAAAAGGGGTTGTTGGACGTTCATACTAGGAGGTTGTTTCGGCGGACCATGCTCAGAGAGACGAAGGCCTTTGGACTGCGGGGTCAAGCCGAGGCATCCCTCAGTCACAACATGAAGCATCGAGCCTTTCACTTGTCAAAGAAGCAGCGGTGAAGCAGGATTCGTGGGACATGCATAAAGTGCTCGAAGACTTGCAGGGGCAATTAAGGATGCTACAGAGGGACATGACAGAATTGGTGAGTTTTGTTGGTCTGTTTAAGGAAGGCAAGGTTGACGAAAAAGGTGAAAGAAAATTACCGTTGAGGGGAAATACGAGGGGCCGCAGGCCTGGGTTCAATAAAGAGACTAGGGGCCTAAAGCCCATTCAGGTTGGGCGCAAGAGAGGTTTGGTCTGGAGGAGAGTGGACAGGCCGAAGCCCTTTAAGCCTCCACAGCCCATGCAAATAGTTGCTGAGATGGAAAAGGGGCTTGCTTTTGGGCTTGGGTCTTCCCAACACGTGGCCCTAAAGGAGGCCAGTTTTACGACTGGCTTAGGGTCTGGGTTTGGGTCCTCCCAACCCGAACCGGCAGCTGGCTGGGGAGATTGCGTACTGGATGACAGCAGCCCAAGGCATGCTTTCAGCATGCCGGTGGTGACACGGGAGTTACAGACCATGTCGACGGTGGTTGAGGAGACTGCCGATGTTTGTGCACCGGTGAAGGAAGGACAAATTATTGTAGCGGAATGTGGATTGGGTTTTCTGTCGTCGTCTCCGAATGGGGGTAGACAGAAATCGCTGACAAGCCCAAGAGGTGTGTGTGGGGTGCCGATTTGCTGGGATATCCAACCTTTTTCTGATATGGTTTCTAATGAGGTATTGTCAGCAGATACGTTGCTGATGGGGAATGAGGAGCCCATCCTTGAGGGCGGTGATCACGGTTGGGATTAGATGATATCTCTTGTGAGGATGAGATCCAGGTAGGCTAGACAGGTTCCCTAGGTGCTCCGATGGTAGAGCTACCAAAGGAATCTTTGGCAAAACCCACTCATAAGCTTGGTCAGGAAAGAAACAGTATATTTGGATCTCCATCGGACTGGATTTTGCCAAAGGTTCAAGAGATTCAGCATATTGTGGGAATCTCACATGGAGGATGTGAAGACCAGTTCAACGCACTAATCACTGAGATTGTGGCGAGTTACTCGCATGAGTCCAAATCAAAGTTTAAGCAAAGAAGGGAGTTGGAGCGTCTTTCTTGGGGAATCAACTACGAAGGTCTGGGCAGTAGCTCAAGTCGAGGGAAGTCTAAAGGGAGGGCTTGATGTAGTCTAGGGGAACATTGGGTTGGGGATGGGAACTGTTGTCTTATTCCTACTTGGGCTTGATATATTGGGGGTAGTTTTTCACGGAGTTGGTTGGGAGGTGTGGTTCATTCTTACTCGGGCTTGATGTAGTGGGGGTAGTTTTTTTCACGGGGTTGGTTGGGAGGTGTGGTCCACTCTTACTCGGGCTTGATGTAGTGGGGGTAGTTTTTCACGGGTTTTTTGGGGATGGATATCTTGTATACATCTAGTGTACTTGGTTATTCCTTTTGATATTTATAATATTATTACTTATCAAAAAAACATGTTTGGTGATGTGGGAAGCCAAAAAAACTCTCTTCTCGAGGAACTCAAAGGTTTGGAGGGAGTGGAAGAGGAGAGGAAACTATTTGAGACAAAAGTCGAGAGCACTATGGTTGAACGAAGGGGATAAATGCGCCAAGTTTTTCCACCGGTTAGCTAATTCACATAGAAGAAACAATGGTATAGAGACGCTGATGATTGATGGGGTGGCTTCCTTAAACCAAGATGAGGTCTTTGATCATGTTGTAAAATATTATGAGAATGTACTCTCAAAACAATTCTTCTAGGATGGGCTTACTTTCGACATCCTTGGCTCGCAAGGAGTTGAACAGCTTGAATGTCCATTTGAAGATATGGAGGTCAAGGGAGTTTTGAAAAGCATGGCGGGCGACAAACCTCCAGGCCCGGATGGATTCTCTGTCTTTTTTCCAAACATGCTGGGAAGTGCTCAAAGAAGACATAATGTGGGTCTTTCATGAATTTCATGAAACTGGGTGGTTTGAAAAAAGTCTTTATGCAACTTTTATTGTGCTCATTCAAAAAAAAAAAAAAATCGGGAGTTGTAGAGGTTAGTGATTATCGTCCCATTAGCTTGGTGGGTGGGGTGTACAAGATTCTCTCCAAAATTTTGGCAAATAGATTGAGTAGGTGATGGATAAGCTAATATCACAGCCTCAAAATGTTTTGTCAAAGGTAGGCAAATTCTCTACTTGATACTTACTACTAACGAATATCTGGATAGTAGACTCAAGTTGGGAGAGTTGGGGCTATTGTGCAAGGTGGACATGGAAAAAACTTATGATCATGTCAATTGGAGATTCTTGCTTTACATGCTCGAGAGATGTGGTTTTAGTGTGAAATGGTGTACTTGGATCTATCATTGAATTTCTATGGCTTGCCTTTCGGCTTTAGTGAATGGCTCCCCGAAAGGCTTTTTAAAAGCTCATGAGGCTTGAGACTAGGTGACTCTCAATCTCTACTTTTTGTATTTGTGATGGAAGCATTTAGCAAGATGATATCAGGCATTGTGGAGGGTGGTTTCATATCTGGATTCTCATGGGAGCCACTATTGGCACTCTCATCTTGTTCTATCTATTATTCACCAATGACACTCTAATTTTTTGTGGGGCTTGACATGATGAAATCTGAGCCTTGAGGACTCTTCTTTTATGCCTTGAAGTTGTATTAGGGTTGAAAGTGAACTTGGCCAAATCAGAAGTAGTGTCGGTGGGGGATGTTCATAATGTGGAGTCTATGGCTATCATTTTGGATGTAAGATGTCTCAGCTGCCAATGAAATACCTTGGCCTTCTGTTACGTGCTCCGTTTATCCATATTGCTAAAAGAGAAATGCTTTAGCCACAAAGAAATCCCACAAAAGGAAACCAAAAATTGACGTAGTTTGATGTAGTATGTTAGATTAGAAAGCTATTTTTATTGTAAAATAGATCTAATTTATCATATGAAGTCATGTCAATTTGTGTATTTATTTTTGTTGAATATTTTTGTGGCTGTAGTACTTCTCAATGACTTCAACTGGTGAATACGTGGTAAACCAAGCTCAATAGCTGAATATTTGATTTTTAGCAGTGTTATAGGGAATTTAACTTCAATCAAGATTGGGTGTAAATCAGGTCTTTTACACCCTCCAACAAAAAGTTGATGCATTGGCTTTTTATTGGAGAATTAAATAAGCAAACTCATATAGAATCAATCCATTTAAAAGATAAAAAATAA
This sequence comes from Platycarya longipes, assembly GCA_036559045.1. Lineage (NCBI taxonomy): Eukaryota > Viridiplantae > Streptophyta > Magnoliopsida > Fagales > Juglandaceae > Platycarya > Platycarya longipes. Next base: position 13,368,428 of record CM071792.1, on the reverse strand, counting down.
TTTAAACATACAATTAGAAAAAATCAAAACATAAAGCGAGATCCTGTGGGATGGTAGATTTCTTTTTTCCTTTTAAATAGGATATAAAAAATAATCTAGTGTATCTCAAGCCTTGTTAGAAAATAGTAGGACACGTGTCAAGTTTTCATTAGAGGGTGTAAAACTAATTGTACACCACATCTTGACAGCAGGTACCTTTTATTATAATTCTAATTGCAGTGAACCACTGCAGCTGGTGTATAAGTGGTATGCCCATTATACTCACTCCATATTTGGTTCCAGAACCCTATGCTCAAGTGGTGGTGGGGTGATGCCACCATCCCCCTTCGTCATCCCCCTTCGTGTGAAGCTAAAAAGAAAAACAAACAAATAAATATAAGTCTGATCTCAATATTGTTGTAACCTAGGAAAAGTGTTCATGAATGTTTCTCTTCTCCCAGCCCATATTTTGGGGCTAATGCTCTTAGCTAGTTTTGTGTGTTAATGCACCTGCGTAATTATCTTTTCATCCTAATCCTTAGTATAATTAACTATGATGATGAAGGGTTTCGAGTCAACACCTGTGGTACCGCCAACCAGCATGGCTGCTCATGTAGAAGATGAAGAAGTTGAAATTGAATTGGACAGAATTGGAGTGGTTGAAGCTGCCACTACAGGAGTTGAGAAAGGACCTGCTGATGAGATTATGGGTGTGCCATTTCCACTTCCCCTGCCTCCTCCAATCCGCCAGAATAGTTATTCACTGGTTTGTCCTTTTTGCTGTTGTAACCCTTGTCGGGCATTAGATTAATTTCGCTGCTTCTCTTGTTTTTTTTTTTTTTTCAAATTGATTTCATGCTTTCTGCCCATGTTTTAATAACTTGTTAGCATTAAATTAAAGCCTAGAATGTACTTCCCCCGTGCATACCTCTTGTGTATCTTCTATTTTATTTTTTATTGGGCACATGTTATGAGCAGTTTGATTTGACATTGTTTTGCAGTATAAGGGTGATAATGAGAACGTGGATGTGGATGGGCTCGAAGAAGAGATTCTTAATGTGGACACTATTTGATATTTAAATGTAAGTATTAAGAATTTTGATGTTATCTCATTTTAGCTCTTTCATCATCTTTGTTCTTATTCATCAATGGAAGCATAGGGTAGTGAGCATCATGTACAAAGCTGGATTCTGTGGATGTGGATGTAATGATTCACTTTGTTGGATGTGTCATTTTGTGGTTTCCAATTTTTATTTTGTTCGAGTGGTTGGTTTGGTGTACTTTCAAATTTGAAGGCTACCACGTTGCTCGCCGGGGAGGAGGAAAGGGGAATGCCATTCCACACAATTTTTGTTTTTAACTTCAAAATTGGAGGAATTTTGCATGTGTCTTGCGATTTTTGGTTTTGATCTCTCCAGGTTAACTCAACCATAAATTTCTTTTATGCAGGCATGGTATTTAAAAAGTAAAAAAGAATGGCAAAATCACATCGAGTTAGGAATATGAAATCGAACTCAGAATGTCTGAATTCTGACCACTTGCTTAGTTATTAGTTTTAAAAATATAATATAAGTAATTATCTATAATATAATTGAGTGGTATATTAATGATGAAACTTGTAGCTTCGGTTTCTTTAATAAATTTCATGTTTGATAGATGATAGACTAGCGGTTTTTATAGGACTATTATTTATGTTCTACTACTTGTAAATCTTGAATTCGTGAATGAACTAAGAATGCGTACGGATCGTATAGAACCTGTTGCCAAAATAACGATAATAATGCAAATCTTATCCATCAATACAATAGAACATTTTCATTGAATGGAGATTATTATTATTTAATTTTATGTCAATTAGGGGTGTTCACAATCCGGCCCGGTTTAAAATTTTATTTATTTCTTAATATTTTTAAATATTTTTTTTTTAAATGTTTAAGGAAATTTTGAATTTGGGTTCCGGATTTGGGAATCCGGAACCTGGATGAACACCCTATTGTCAATGAAGTGCTAAGAGAACCAATAAGTTTTGCTGCATAAGCTTTACAAATTGATGTATCTTTCTTCAATCGAGAAATCCTGTGTACCGTCTTTTTTGTTATCATTTTTCTCTTATCTTCTAACGTGACATTAAATGATTGGAAGATTATTTATCATTCACTACTTGTCATCCATCTGGTCGATATGTTAGGAGCGGTAAAATTCTAAGTCGGATATATTAAGGGTGTTTAGCATTTAATTTGAAGCCTTTAAACCAAAAATAAGCATGAAATAGATATCATTGTGATACCTCTAAACCAGCAGAATAATTCTATAGATTAGTCATTGAAGACACTACATCTCCTACAAAACAATATATCATTGCACTCTCTTTTTTCAACTCTCCTCAATCTTATTGGATCCTCTCTATTATCAAGCTTTCTCTCTCCTTAACTCTCTCTTATCTTATGGAATCCCACTCTATCTTCAAATTCTTTTCAATTTTTTCTTTTCTCCTCATTAGGAGTCTTCCTTTCATCATTTCACACACTCTCCCTCTCTCTCTCATATCATTTTCAATGTTTCATCCATCGTTTCACTCTCTCTTATCTAATCGGACCCTCTCTCATCAAGCTCTTTCTCATCTTGTTGGACCTCTCTCTTATTTTTGTCAAATTCTCTCTTATTTTTATTAATAAAAAAGAAGAGTTACCAAAAGAAAGAAAGTCTACGTGAGGTGTGGGTGTAAAAAAGGAATAATGGCTGATGAAAAGAGGTTCTAAACAGCCATAGACCCTAATATTTCATTAGGGAGTTGGTAGAGGAATAAAATGAACAAAGTGTGAAGGAACGAATTGAAATGAATAGAAGAAGATAATTCAATAATAAATACAATGGATAAAATTTATTCCATTTCGTATAATTATTCTTCCTGAGATACAGAAATGTTATCGATATATATTGTCTATTGATGATCAATTTAGAGATGTTTGATGAGAGTTCACGAATAGAAAACCCAAAACTTGGTATATTTTAAGTTTTGGATGTGAATAAGAAAATAAGGAAAAAAACTTTTAAGGTGAGTCAAGACTAGAGTCAAAAGTAAAAGAAAATGTTTTACATTATAAGTTTTTTAAAGAAAAATATGTAATTTGTTGGATTGTAGAGAGTCCTTAGGGCTCACTCTTCAACTCTTGGTTCTCATTTCGGAATCAATACTTGACTTTTCACGTTGACGTAATATGAGGCCGCGATTTTCAAGTTTTACAAAATTAACACTTAAAATTTTTAAAAAACTCACAATTAGGTATCTCAATTAAATTATCATTAAAAATTAAATGGCAATAACTTTTGATTCGCGGACATGAATATTGATGCCACGTGTCAACCAATAAAGACTTATATGTACCTAGGGCTGCAAACGATTCGATCAAAGACGAGTTCGAGTCGAATCGAGTCGAGTTGGACTCAAATAATTCGAGTTCGAGTTCGAGTCGAACTGAGAGTTTGCCGAGTCAAGTCGAATTCGAGCCGATCGAAGACGAGCTCGAGTCGAATCGAGTTTTTTTATCGATCTTTGTTTTTACTCTCTAACGAACCGAGCCGAACTTAGTCGAGTAATTACTCGAGTTTATTACTCTTTATAAATATTTGACTCAATAATTTTTTTGTGAACTTAATACATTATTATTGTAAAAAAAACAAAATGTTACTTCTACATAAAGTAACAAAATATACTACTTAAACAAAGTATTAAAAATAATATATATAACACAGAAAATATATATAATAAAAGAATATATTTAAGAATATATGCAAGATTATATATATGTATATAGAAATATTACGAGTATTGTTACAAGCTCAAAACGAGTCGAATCGAGTTTATACGAATCTTGTTCACGAACACAAACCGAATCGAGTCGAGATTATACGAGTTTAGCTCGTTTAATATTCAAACCAATATTAGTGCTCAGGAACAACTCATTTATTAAACGAATCGAGTTCGAATCGAGTTTATACGAATCGAGCTCAAATTGTTCACGAACAGCTCTGTTCATTTGCAGCCCTATATGTACCATCCCGCTAATTCTTTTACCGAAACCGATGGAGATACTAAATTGCTAATTTTCTAAGGTTTCGTTTAAGATAGGAAAAATTGTTGTGAATAGTAATAAAAATATAATAATAAAATATTAAATAATAATAAAATAATAAATAATAATAAAAAAGATATAAAATAATAATAAAATAATACAAAATAATAAAATATTTTGAAAATATTTGAAAAATATTTACCACCCAAACGTAGCCTAAGATCATGTGCAGATATCAATTTTGGTGTTCGCAGAAATCCGATTCTTTGACGATTTGAGAGCAATACGTTTTAGTTTTAGTTTTAGTTTTTACTTTCCTTTCTTTCTTCTTTTATGTCTTCTTTCTTTTAACGCCAACGTTGGAATTTCGTTGATAAGCTGCAAAATGTTTTGGAGAGCACATTGGTGCAATCACGTAATGCTTCTTTCGCTTCCTTCGTTCTTTATAAAAAATAAATATTTTATTTATTTGTTTGTTCATTCTTTCTTTGTGAGCGAGAATTTGATTTTAACTTGGGAACTTGCTTTCTGGGTACTTTTAGATTGTTCTGTTTTAGTTGTGGAAGGCACGTTGAATATCACCAACCTTACAGTTGATCTGCAAAGAACAAATTAGGCGGCGGCATTGGTTGTCCTAAGGACACTGCGATGTCTAAATCAAAACAATAATCTGAGCATAAGTGTATACAAAAGTGAGATGATATTTTGTTACTTTCCATGGGCCATTTATAGGACGATGAGAAGACAACAGAAATAAGTCGTTATTCCTGTATTTCAAACCCTCGTGATTCCCATATAATTGGAATAGATATTGACTCCTATGTTTTAGGAGTTATTATTTTTTGGATAACAAGAGTTATATTGCTCGAGATGGTTGTTCTAACCACGTGTATCTAAACTATGAAATCAGCTTCCATCGCTGAAAACTGGCTGATGTCGTCTAGTTTGGATTCTATTATGCGAAAAATTGCTGAACCGACCGATATCGATTCTTATATATTTTTTTCTTTTTATACCTATATAGAAACGATGTCATTTTACTTAAATTAGTGAAACAACGTCATTTTCGCTATGTTATATGATAAAAAAATATATGAAATGGCACTATTTAGGGTTTCAACCTCGAATAGTGGCAGTCTCGCTTAGCACAACCTCTTCCCGGCGAGTTCCCGTGATACCTCCTCTCCTCCTTCATAGAAGATGCCGACGTCCGCACCGACGCATATCAAGACCGATATAATCGATTTTCTTTCCAGAATCGATTGGTTTTAGCCAATGGTGAGCTCTTATGGCAGATGTCAATGGAGTCTCAGTTTGGCGCCAAAATTATTGGTGTACACCGCTAGTGAACTCTACAACATGTTAAAGAAAAGGTCTGGAATCAAGTCCCACCTTCATCAGAAAAATGTGCCATGTGGATTAACTCATTCCACTTTTAATTCCAAATCCTTCTGATTTAGAACTAAATAAGGACTAGTAGTTTTTCTTTTCTCTTAAAGGGGAGATGGAGTTGTCTGGTTGTCTTGTTTTTAGAGCAATTATCAGGGTGGCAACTTTCTAGTGAGATCATGGCTTGAATGAGAGATTTGCTGAAGTTATTATATAGGAAAATTTTGAGTTTCCACTGTAACTCTTTTTTCATTGTATGCTTGAGCAATATGTCGCCATGTCGGTGCATTTCCTCCAACATTTTTTGATTTAGTATGCACTGATCATTGTTGAAGGTTCACGTTTTTGGTAGTTAGTGGTATTGGACAAGGTTTTGGCAGTTGATAATGTAATGATCCTAAGCGATGTGTGATTTACTAGAGGCAATGGTTTATCAGGGTTTATATTATTATTATTATTATTTTGCATGCATTGTTTTGGGTCCCATGCTTAAGGCATAAATGTCAATTTTTTAAATGGGGTGGAGGAAACTTCCTCAACCTAGTTTAGAGGAAAACTGATCTGTACTTATTGCAATTTGTATTGTTTTATTTAAATGTACTTTTATGTAAATTCCTCATCTTTAATAAGTCGGTCATGTATTATTATAAGAGAAGTGTTGGACAGTAGTCTGACTGCAGCAACAGCCACTTACATGAATGAATAGTATTTTTACTATTCACATAAACAGTAAAAATATTATTTGAATGGTGCTGCTGCTGTAACGCCCTGAGCTCGTAGGGGGTCACGAAACTCAACCTGTTTGGAGCGTTTTTTGTGTGATATAAAATGGTTGGGTTTTGGTTATGTTGAACATATTAGGATACTATATTTGTTGGGTTGGCTTTGTCAGAGGGATGCTTGAGATGTTTTGGTAGTGGGCTGAAATGATTGTTTATGTATGGAGTGCTCTGGTTTGCTGGTTAGAGTGGATTATGGAATTTCATGTTCTTGGTTGTGTTAAGTTAAATGTGTTTTGATTAAGAAGATAAATAGTCGTTGGTTGTGTGGATTTAAGGAGAAATTTCAATGCACCTTAGAGTTTTTAAAATGATTAAAAATATTGGGTTTTTGTGCATCTTTGGGGACTGTCCAGATTTGTAGTGGCTGGTTGCTTGGGCGTGGTTTGCTAGAAATTTATGATTTTAGGCAAGCAGAGTAGTTTAGCTTATAATTTTCAGATTTAAAGCTTTTGGAGTAGTCTTTAACATTCGGGAATATGTCTATATGCATAGGTGACGAAACTCTTAGCGGTCAGACTTAAGTTTTGATTTTTCGCTGCAGGAGTCAGTTAAGCGGGGTTCGTATGCTCGGTTTTATACCAAAAGATGACTGATGTTGACTTTTGAAAATTTGTGCTTTTGTTAGTTATGAAATGAAAACCTGAGAAAAACCAACCTCAGTCGATTGTTTGCATTATTCATGAAGCTTATTTAAAAGAAGGAAAAATATTTCTGTCATGCATTGTGTAGACATGAGCTTGCTTTTTGTCATGTTATTTTCTGAAATGTGAAAAAGAGCGTTTTTGTCTATCTGCGAAAAATTATGCCTTGATTGCGTTGACGACGTTTATTTATACAAGCTTTATTCTGAAAATAGTTTGAAACTATGTGTCTTTAATAACTCTGAAAACCTTTGGCATAGTATTCTGGTTGGTATTTGACTCTATCTCTGCTTTGCTCTGCTCTGCTCTGTCTTTGCTCTGTTTGGATTGGTACCAATTTCCTATCTCTGAGTGCACCCACTTTGGAAACAAAGTGATTTATTGTGGGCTTTCCTATGTGCACACTCGGGGCTCCGAGAACGAATAAGGGAAAGTTCCACCTCTGTCTCTGCCTGATTTGGCCACCGGGATTTGCACAACCCTACCACGGGGGTTAAACATGGTCTTTGCTTTGTGAGATGCTCCGTTTGATATAGTGAAAATACTCAGTTTTGTTATGCCAAAGTACTTTATGATTTAATTGTCTTGAAAATGATTTGTTTATTTTATGCATAATTATGTTTTGTTCCGTACTTTATTACTTGGTAAATGCTCATGTTTACACGCTTGTATAGGTTCTTCGCTTACTGAGTTGTGGAAAAACTCACCCCCCTTATCTCATATATTTTTCAGATGATTTGGATGTTCCATCAGAGGACCAAGAGTAGAGTCTTGACCAAGTTTTAAGCTATTAGAGCCACAGGCTAGATAGGGGAAAACAATTAATTTTTTATGTTGGGTTCTAGTTTCATTGGATTTTTAGAATGTTAGTTATTCTTTATTGTTAAGCTTTTTGGGAGAATGTGAACCCTCTCATTTATGATTTATTCATATTCTTTTATTTATGACTTGGTGGACATTGTTATATGGTTTGGGATGTGAAAAATATTTTTATTTGAACATGGTCGGAGACCTATTATTTGTAGTTGAGGATGGATTATACCAAACAGGTTGAGCTTCATGACCCCTACGAGCTCGGGGCGTTACAGCTGCAGTCGGGCTACTGCCCAAATTTTTTCTTATTTTATAAATACTCATGAATTTGTATTAATTTGACAGTTTAATTCAATGCATTCGAGGCATTATTCACACGTGTGTATCACTTAATATGATATCAGTAGGTTTCTAGATCCTTCCGCAATTATTCATTAGATACCTTTTCTCTTTCTTTACCTTTACCTTTTGTCTTTGCGATTTTCACAATTTTCCTCATCCGATCCTTCTTCGATCAGCTTTCTTTCAATCATTTGAAAGATTTTGATCAGTTTTTCGTGATTTCATCACGCCTTTCACTCCATTTTCGACTTCGATTCACTTTTTCGTTTCAATTTCATTTTTGCATGAAATCAAACCCTATATCATCTTTTCTTTCGATCTCTCTCACGATTTTGAATTCTCTCAAGAATTCGTGACTAAGAGTGCATCTTCTCCTTCGTCGATGATTGAATCAAGTCCTTTCTTTCTCCATCCTGGAGATAGACCTAGAATAGTGCCTGTCACTCAGCCTTTCAATGGAGACAACTACCACTTGTGGTCTCGTTTCATGCACATGGCATTGTTTGCGAAGAACAAGCTCGTATTCGTTGATGGAACAATTCGCAAGCCTTCAAGTTTGGAGGATCCGAATTTTGCCTCTTAGACGCAGTGTAATAATATGGTAATCTCTTGGCTCCTTAACTCTATTTCATCATAGATTTCGGCTAGCATACTTTACCTAAGCACTGCATCTAAGATCTGGAATGATCTCAAAGAGCAGTTTTCTCAAAAGAATGGATCGCATGTTTTTCAACTTCAAAAGTTGATTTTGACTCTTTCTCAAGGCCAGTTGAGTGTTAGTGCCTATTTTACAAAATTGAAAGGTCTTTTGGATGAATTAATCAACTACAAACCTTTCCCAACTTGTACTTGTGGTGCTGTTGAGACTTTGAACTCCTATGTTCAACAAGGACGAATCATTTAATTTCTTGTTGGTTTGAATGAATCCTATGCCTTTGTTAGGGCTCAGATATTACTGATGGAACCGTTGCCTCCTCTTAATAAAGTGTTTAGCCTTGTTTTACAAGAGGAACAACAGCGTGAGATTTCTATTCTCCCTACTTCCTCTTATGAGAATCATGTATTTGGTGTGAATATTGATGCTAATCGATATGTGAAGCCTATTTCTAGGAAAGAGAGACTTGTTTGCAAGCACTGTGGTATTGTTAGACATGTCATGGAGAAATGCTTCAAGCTTCACGGATATCCTCCTAGTTACAAGTTCAAACTTAACAGCAGTCCATGGCCAATCAAGTTGTCTCTGACAACATTTCTTCGATTGCATCTCCAATTTCTTTAACTGAGGTTCAATACCAGCAACTCTACAACTATTGGCTATGCTTCAATTCTCTGATCATGCAACTTCTTCTGCCATTGCTCAACACACTACTAATGTAGCCTCTGTTTAAAATGTTGGTATAGGTTCTTCCATTTTTCATAACTCTTCTATTTTTTCTACCAGTCATCTTATGCCTACTAATATTGATTCTTTGTCTTGGATTTTTGACTTTGGAGCCACAGATCATATGGTTCCATCCACTTCCTTTTTTTCCTCACATAATCCAGTTCATAATGCTACTGTCAAGTTGCCAAATGGCCAAAGTGTAATTGTTATACATATCAGCACTGTCTTCATCTCTAAGGATTTGATACTTAGAGATGTTCTTTGTATTTCAGTATTTTCGTTCAAGTTAATTTCAGTTAGCAAGTTAACATCAAATCTAACTTGCTATTTGTATTTTTTTCTTGATTATGTGCTTATACAGGACTTGAACACTTGGAAGTTGGTTGGAGTAGGTAGGCATATGAGAGGATTATACTTCCTACAACAATCAGTCTCCTCTCCTAGTGATTTACATCACTCTTTGACTGTATCTTCTTTATTTTTATCTAAAAAGTCAAAACATGCTTTATTTCAGTTTCAAGGATGAGATTACTCAATAAATTTGATCCCAATGTTTTAGATAATGAATGTCCTTTCTTTATTTGTCCATTGGCTAAACAAAAAAAAAAAAAAAAACATTTTCCTAGTAACCCTCACTTTTCACCATTTCCTTTTGATTAATTAATTGTGATGTGTGGGGACTTTTTCTACTCCTACATTAGAAGGTCACAAATTTTTTCTCATAACTGTTGATGATTGCACACGAGTTACATGAATATATCTATTAAAATACAAATTTAAAGTTTTTGTTATTCCTTAGTTTTTCAAACTTGTTAAAACACGTGTTAACACTAAAGTTAAGAAATTCGTACTGATAATGGTATTGAATTTTTCTTAAATTTATTTCTCAAGTCTAAAGGTGTTTTTCATCATTTAAGTTATGTTGAAACTCCTCAACAAAATTCTGTTATTGAGCGTAAACATCTACATATCCTCAACACCTCTCGGGTTTAAATATTTTAGGCAAATTACCTCTCATTTTTTGGGGTGATGCCATTCTCACAGCCACTCATCTTATAAACAGATTACCTACACCTCTTTTAGAGAAAAAAATCACATTGTGAGTCGCTTTTTCAAAGTCCTCCCACTTATGATTATCTTAGAACTTTTGGATGTCTTTGTTTTGCCTTTTTTTTTTTTTTTTTTTTATCTAGATCAAGGTCTAAATTTGATTCTAGGTCACGACAATGTATATTTTTTGGTTATCCTTTTAGAGTGAAAGGATAAAATTTATTTGACCTTACCACAACTACTTCATTTATTTCAAGGCATGTTATTTTTCATGAACATGTCTTTCCATATAAAACTCTCTTTTCTTTACCTTTTGTACTGCCTAATAACTCTACTTCAGTGCATTTTAAACTTTTAAATGGATATGTGCCTTTAAATTCAATCTCAAAAAATAATAATACTAATGTGCCTTCAAATGTAGTTTTTCAAATTGCTGAAATTTCTACACATTCATATTTGCTGAAATTTCTACACATTCATATTCATCAATAATAAATTCAACAGTAGTCGAAAGTTCATTTAACTGTCCTGAACAGTTTAATTCCCTTCCTTCTACTACTTCACCGCTTTCTCAACCTCCCACAAATTCTATATTACTTATACCATCCACAGATTCTCAATCATCATCTCTTCTCATCCGTAGGTCCTCTAGATCTCTAGGAGCTCTTGGTTGCTTGCAAAATTATTGTTGCAACTCTCTTGCCACACACTTTTCATCAAATTCTATAGGTTCTACTCCTATACCAGTAGGTATTCCTTATGATCATTATAAGTTTCTTTCATATCGTTTGTCTTCTAAATATAAATCTTTTGCATTAGGTATAACATCTAATATAGAACCTGAGTCTTATTATCAGGCACTCAAATACTCTCATTGGAGAGATGCTATAGCTGTCGAGATTGTAGCCTTAGAGAATAATAATACATGGACCGTTACCCCTTTACCCCTTAGACAAAAGGCCATTGGATGTAAATGAGTATATAAGATCAAAATATAGAGCTAATGGTTCTATTGAGCATTACAAAGCAAGACTGGTTGCTAAGGGGTACACTCAGCGTGACAGTTTGGATTATTTTAAAATTTTTTCACCTGTGACAAAAATGGTTACAATTTGTGCCTTACTTGCCATAGATGTTGTAAAAAATTGGTCCTTGATTCAACTAGATATGAATAATGTCTTTCTACATGGTGATTTATTAGAGGAAGTTCATATGAAGATTTCTCCCGATTTTCATACTAGGGAGAGTCTCAAGTGTGCAAATTGAAAAAGTTACTTTATGGTTTGAAACAAGCCTCTTGTTAATGGTTTTCTAAGTTCTCAAGTGCTATTCGTAAGCTTGGTTTTAATCAATCCTAGGCTGATTACTCCTTGTTTAATTGTTCTATTGGAGATTCTTTCATTGCACTTCTTGTGTATGTTGATGATATTCTCATTGCCAGTAACGATGTACATGCTGTTGATGATTTAAAGTCTCTACTGGACAATAAGTTTAAGCTAAAAGATCTCGGGTAGCTAAAATTTTTTCTTGGATTGGAGGTTGCAAGGTCACCTCAAGGAATTTTTTTTATGTCAAAGGAAATATGCACTTGAAATATTACAGGATGCCTTTTCTTGGTGCTAAACCCTCATTATTCCCTATGGAACAAAACTTTAAACTATCTAAGGAGCAAGGTGATTTGTTGAAAGATCCTACCGTGTTTAGAGGATTGATTGGTAGGTTATTATATCTTATAATAACTCGGCCAGATTTAACATACTTAGGTCATCGGATTAGCCAGTACATGGATAAGCCTCGTAATCCATATTTGCAAGCAGGCTAACGTATTTTACAATATGTTAAATCTACTCCAAGCCATGAACTATTTTTTCCAGTAAATTCTTCTCTTCATATCAAGGCCTTCACATATTTAGATTGGGGTTCTTGTCCTAACACTCAAAAATCTACTATTGGTTATTGTATTTTTCTTAGAGATTCCTTGATATCCTGGAAGTCTAAGAAATAACAAACAGTTTCTCGATCATAAGCCGGAGCCGAATATCGATCCATGACTACCACTACTTGTGAAATTGTTTGGCTTCTAACATTACTTTGAGATTTTCGAGTTTCTCATCCTAATAGTGCTCATTTGTTTTGTAATAATACAACTGCTCGTCATATTACTACTAATCCTATTTTTCATGAACGCACAAAACATATTGAGCTTGATTGTCATTTTGTACAGGACAAACTTCAAGCTGGAGTTATCAAGACCTTTCATGTTGTTTCAAAATATCAAATTGCTGATATACTTACTAAAGTTTTGGGGCTTCAACAAATTTCTACATTGTTGTCCAAGATGAGAGTTCATTCTATTTACTCTCTATCTTGAGGGGGAGTATTATAATTTGTATTATTTTATTTAAATGTCCTTTTATGTAAATTCTTCATCTTTAGTAAGTTACTAAGTCGGTCATGTATTATTATAAGTACCCATGACTTTGTATTAATTTGACCATTTAATTCAATGCATTTGAGGCAATTTTCACACACGTGTATCACTTAATATTACTTATTACACATGTATATTAATTGGGTTTTCTGGTTTTTCTTTGCCAGATTTCAATGCCTGCTATTACAGAAAAATACCATTGGCATTGTTACGGTTGATCTTATTAGGAAAACTTATTTTAGTAATTGTAATAGAGGTAGTCTGTGCGTATGTTCTCTATCAGTACTGTTCTTTTAGTAGAGTTGGTTCAGATTGTATTTCTCATATACAACTATTGCTTGAATTTTAAATAACTTTTAACTTCAGATGGGCTATGATCAAGTGTGAATGGATCATGTTATTGCAATGATGACTGTGCTATTTGTGAGAGTTATCTCTTGTCACCAAGCTTCTACTTAATTAGTTTATTTAATGCATTTGTTGTGATCCCCAATCATATTGTGTAGGAAACAAACATGATTAAAGCACTCTCATTAGATTGGCTAAAAACTATTATTTAAAAAGTGTACTTTTGCACAAATACCAAAAAATAAATATCATATTTGATCAAATATAACAATAAAGTGTATAGGAAAATGTTCAAAAAGTACTTTTTGTGAACAATAAAGTTAAAAACAATTGTCAAAAAGTTAAAATGATTGTCAAATTTGGCAATTATTTTAGCTATTTGAATAAATTTTTAGTTTTATTATTCACAAAAAAATACTTTTTGAACCTTTTCTCACATACTTCATTGTCATATTTAATCAAATGTGATACTGATTTTTTGGTATTTGTATAAAAGTATATTTTTTGAAAGATGACTTTTAGCCAATCTAATAAAAGTACTCTTAAGAAAAGCCAAAGCAACGTTGCTACTGCTGCTGCCGCCATGGCCACTACAAATATTTTGACAATGAGAATAATTTGGCCAAATAAATGTTGGAGAATTATCTTGATGTATGCATTAGCGAGATTCAGGTTGGTAATTGCCCAAGAACACATTTTAATAAGATGGGGTGGAGAAAGTACGTAATAAACAAATTTAGTGAAAAGATGGGCAGACAATATTCCTATAAACAACTTGAGAAACAATGGGATAATTTGAAAAAAAAAAATTCAAATATTTGGATGAAACTGATGGGATCTAGTGAAAAAAAACAATTGATGCTACTGAGGCTTGGTAGGAAAAAAATTGTAGTTTTTATGCTTTCACCCATGTATTTCCTCTCATATTGTTCATAAAGATTTATTATTAATTCTCTCATGTAGGGCTGTAAAACAAACAAATTCAACTTGATAAAATTTGAGATCGGCTTGAATCGTATATTAAATGAGCCGATTGTAAATACAGAATTAGGCTCGATAATTAAATGATAAACTCGATCGACTCAATTAATGTTCGCGAACAAATCTGTATAGAGCTCGATGAGTCGATTCGACTTAGCTCGATTAATGTTCATGAACAAACTTATGTAAAGCTCGATCGACTCGTATAAACGCGTGAACTTGATTCATATATATTTTTATATATATAATACAATATATATGTTTTATAACATACATAATGATGTATATTGACTTATAATACAAATTTATGAGTCAATCTATAGACATAGTTATGTATATAGTCATAATTTTTAACATATAATATATAGTTTATAAATTATAATATTATTTCTAGTATAATAGAACTATAAGTTGAGATGATTGATAAATACATGAGTCCAAATTTCAATAAATATATAACATTATATATTTACAAATTGCACCATATAGTATTAATAGTCTAATACTATTAGTCTATTAGACTACTACTATTTACTAATATATGGTGGTGTATTAGCATAACATTAACACATACTAATATACTAATATATGGAAGAACGATGGCGGTCTACCATTACTAATAGTATTATAATTTAAGGAGTCATATAATATACTATAGACTATAGATTATAGATTTATTATATAATTATAGTATTATAAGTTAAAATTATATAATTATAATGTATAATACTATAGACTATTAATAATTTATCACTAATTATTAATCTTACTACTTTATATATAATTAATTAATAATTAAACTCTAGTATTATTTTACTCGTAAGATTATATAAGCTATAGTAAATTACTAAATTAGTAATATACATCATACATGTTTAGTATTAATATCTACTATTATTAATAAATAAGCTCATACTCTTATATCACTATACTGTATACTATTACAATACTAAACTTAGTAGTATATTAGTATTAAAAATTAAAAAAAATATTTAAAATATATGTGTATGTATTAGTGTTATAACTTATAAGTTTATAACTTAATAGTACAAGTATTAATGTTAGTAAAAGTATCAGTATTACTTATTAGTTATTATTATCATAACTTATATAAAAATCTTGAAAACTTACCATTTAACTTTTAAGTATTAGTACTATAGTGTATATTATACACATATAACATATGTTGGTGTATTAATAAATATATAGACTAATATAGTCTTATAAATTAATAGTTTATTGCTACTAACTTATTAAGTAAATAAGTATTGAGTAATATAGTCTTACATAATATATAACTAATAACATTAGAATACTAGTTTTATAAATGCATAATCAAATTGCTAAATTTATATATTAATAGTTTATACTATAATATATATATATATATATAACTTAACCGTTTGAAAATATACCTAATTTATAGTCGAAGTCTATTATCTATAGACTATAGTCAATAGATATTAATATATATAATATTACTATAGTTTATTCTTCAAAAAAACAAATCAGTATGGTTTAAAACTTTAATATACTAAACTGCCTTCATTTAAGCCGTTCGATATGATGAGTTTAATCTCATCCGTTGATTTATAAAGTGGAGCTTTAAATACACGCCGTTACATCCGTTAGTAGGATTAATCTTGGTTGTTCATCCACCTCATGTAAGTACCATAACGATTAGTGAAACCCTAATGTGCTTTTGGGGTGCCATCGAGTTCGAGTCCTCTCAAGTCTCACCTTTGGGTCTCTCTCCCAACCTTCATGCATCCTTTCAGATCTTTCTAGGGTTTCCATTTCCCATCCCAAGCTGTTTCACTCTCACTCTCAATCTCTTACTTTCACTTTCACTTTCACTTTCACGCAGCTAGGGTTTCACTTTCACAATCGCCATTCACAAATCACAACCCTAGTTTCACTTTCCCTCTTCTCACATAGCGAGTCTGCAATAGCCCTAGCCTCACTCCTCACGGCTCCTTCTAATTCTCTGAATCTCTGGTTTCATTTCACCCATTTATAGCTCTAGCCACATACCCTCAGACTCCTTCTCCTTCACTTTCCATCGCAATCTAGGGTTTCTTTCTTGTTTCTTCCACTTTCCATCATGATTTTTAGAAATCCTAGCCGGTGTCGATTTCTGTGGAAATATGACTCGCCAAAGTAGACCAGCAGTACTGGTCCCCAACTAGAAATTTGCTGATCGTCACTGGCGGCCATCGAGTTCTGTGGCAAGTAGGAGATCACCGCCACCAGCACACTTCTTTAAGATAATACTCCCTCCTATCATAGTTGACAAAAAGTTGGTAATTAATGCTTATATCCATATATACATTGCAAGCTGGGATTGCTTGTTTAATTAGTTGAATTAGTTCTATTCTAACATGCATGCGCCCTAGTATTAATTTATTTAAATCCACATTTAGTATTAATTATCTGGTTAATTCTCTGTGATATGCATGCAACATTAATATATATAGTAATGGATTGCTTGGTTAATTCTCTGTGATATGCCTGCAACATTTAGTATTATACACACCTTTTATATAATTTGTATATTGATAATTTAGTATATTCAATATGAGTTTGAAACTTCTTTTATTATATTAGGAGGATTTCTCCTAATGTTCTCAAATATTTATGTGTTCTTAATTAGTAGTATGTAGTAAAAAATAAAAAAAAAAACAATCAAGTTATATGAGCTTATACAAATTTATATGAGTGGAGTCAATCTTATTCCAATTGAGAGTTTTTGTAAAAGCATATGTTTATAATGTGATTATGAAATCATAACTTCATTTGATATTTGCAGAGTATCCCTGAAAATTTTGCGAGGTTGTTTGGGTCTGAACTTGGAACTGCTGTAACACTCACTCCTCTCAACGATTGTAGTTGACAAGTGGGATTGAAGAAAGTCGAGAAGAAGATATGGTTTTATGAAAGTTGGCATGATTTTGTAAAGCATCATGTCATAGATAATGACTACTTTTTAGTTTTCAGATATGAAGGAAATTCAACTTTCCATGTTCTCATATTTGACAAGATTGCTATTGAGATCCAGTATCTAGTAAGTAATATTAATAATGAAATGGGCATTACTATTAGTGTATCAGGCGATGAAGAAAAACCAAGCCACGACAATCTATCAGTTTCTAAAACATCTGAGCAAAAAAGACTCAGGTTTTGCAAAGGAAGAGAGAGAGCAATCCAAGCAGCTAAAACGTTGAAGCCTAAAAATCCTTCGTTCGTGCATTTCTTACGGCCCCATAATATAAGAAAAAGTTATATGGTGAACCTAAACATGTTGCAATGCAAGTTAATGCTCAAATTCAAATACTTTCTTGAAATATACTGATGAGTTGTAGTTTTTCTTTGTTGTGCAGTATATGCTTGCTGAATTTGCTTCAAAATATTTTTCAGAAAATTGAAATGTAAAATTTAGACTTCTGATAATAGAAAACAATGGCATGCCATTTGCTGTTACAATAGCAAGACTTGTTTGTCAATGAAAATGACAAAGGGATGAAGTAAATTTGTAAGGACAAACAATTTGAAAGAAGGAGGTGCCTTTGTCTTTGAGCTCATCAAGAGGAAGCCTATTGTGCTTAAAGTCTACATATTTCGCATAGCTGACTATATATTTGAACAAAATTTTAGTAATTTCTTTCAAATTTGGTAACTTTCTTTTGGTAACTTTCTTTTTATTCTGGACATATTAGTCGCTTCTTACTTATTCTGGACATTTTGCTTCTTTTTTCCATTATGGGCATTTTGGTACCTTGTCAACTAATTATGGACCGTTTAGACCTTTGGTAACTTGTTTCTTATTTCAATAGTTTGGTAGTCTGTATGTAGCCTATCTGATGATATTTGGACAGTTTAGTATTTTAGAGAACTTTTGTATTTTGGTTGTTATAACTTCAGTATACTTTTAAGTTGTTTGGGATGATATTACTTACTAGTTACTAGTTAGCACAGTTCAAGTAATTTCTGAGTTCATACTCCTCACCATTCGGATTCCTTAAATATTTTGAATGGCAAATTAATTTTTGCATTGCAAACATTCTGTTTTAATTTCTTTTGATGTATTATATTTGTGTGATTGCTTTAACATGTCTTGGTTATTACCTTGTTGACGAACCTTGTTTTCTGAGGCGTATCGAGCCACTAAAGCAAGAGTATGCTAAGAATGTTAAAGTCAAAATTGTTTGACTAACTATTTAATATTATCAGTTTTGCCTTCCGAAGGCACATTAAGCCACCAAGACATTAGCTTCCGGAAGCACATTGAGCTACTAAGGTAAGGCTGGCTGTATAAATATAACTATTAGAGTCAAATGACTTATGGCTTTAACATTTTTTGGTGTTGTTGCTTTAACTGATCCGCATTCAACTTCATTGTCAAATGAAACAGAACAAATGTTGTCGTGTGGGGCTGATTGGGTTAGAGCCATATATGACACTAAAAGATCCTCAACTATTCATGTAAGTGCTACCTTTTATTTTATTTTTTAATTTAAGTTTAATCTGTATAATTTAATATTACTACATTATTTATACAATTGTCAACTGATATCCATGCTTGTTTAATTCATACTGATTGCTATCTTTAATTTGGAGCTATTTAGTTTGTAATATTTGGACATTTTCTTTGTTCTATCTGACTATATTAGTAGATCTGATGTGAGTAATGACAGATTAGCTCTAGCCTTCAAATAACTTCTCACCATCCTTACATATTTTTTTAATGGCAAATTAAATTTTGCATTGGAAACATCTCTTGACTAAATTAATAAGTTCAAAGTACTTGAGTAATGATGCAAGGAATTAAAAATAACTTTAATGCTTTTTAGTGTATATTAGTGTGACTATGTGTGTAGGTTACTAAAGTCTGGGACACTAATACTATGCTGCCTAGGGACTCATGTCAGCCAAATTGTTATATGGTAACAATATTATTTACTTGTTGTTTGGCATCTAAATTAATTTTTGGGAGTTGACATCTGTTTATAAATTATGTGATTTATTTTGTTATATACTTGCCAAATTATAATTTAGATGGCTACTAGATATTTAGTTGGATTCATTATTAATTGTTATATACTTGACATCTGTTATGTTAATGCTTTTGTTAAGGTTGAATAATAATGGAGGATTTGTTTGGCATCTGTTTTTATGTTTACAGTATTATTTTCTTGCTGTTTGGCATCTAGATTGATTGTTGGAAACTTGGGAGTTGGTATTTGTTTATAAATTATGTGATTTTATTTTGTTATATACTTGCCATCTATTAGGGACTTTATTTTCTTGCTGTTATATAATTGTTAGGAGTTGGCATCTGTTTATAAATTAGGGATTGTATTTTCTTGCTATTTGTTGATTTTAGAGAATTAGTGTTACTATTAGTGTTATTAATCTTGTTGTGCATATGTATGATTGTATCTGTTTATTGCCTCTTATTAGTTATTACTGCATCTTTTCTTTTACGACAAATTAAATTTTGCAATTTCACTTAAAATACCTTGACACTACTACTAAAATTAGCATTTAACAGTACTTAAGCAGGAGATTAAAATTATTCTTAACTTTTTTAGTCTCATTAGTGCATGTAGAGGGCCAAAGACAAGCTGGCAGGGCCAGGACAACTGGGCAAGTGGGCAGACCTATTATAATTTGTGTTACTGGTAGTATTATTAATTCAATTATTGTTGTAAGTTGTAATAAATTAATTTATTAAGTTGTAATGATTTAATTTGTAGTAGTCGTAATTTTTTGTAAAATTTTAATTTCTTGATTATGCTTCGCAGTTGGCCCAATGATGAAATTTGTAGTTTTAATTTATTAATATATAGTCGGTTAGACTATTAGTGTTACAGCAATGAGTGTCAATTTTATAAATCTTTACTTTTGTATGAAACAAAAGGTCTTTAGATTTGGACCTATAATATACACAGGCCGCCGAGCTCGACTCACGAAGAGGCCCAATCTTGATCTTGAGCTCGAGCTTGGTCTTCCTCTATGCCTAAACGAGCCGAGCTTAAATGCTACTTTGGGCCCCTTAAGTAAATGAGCCGAGGCCAAACTCAACTTGAGTAGTAAACAGCCCGAGTTCGCACAACTCCAACTAACTTGAACTCGACTCGAGTAGTAAACAGCCTGAGTAGTACTCCCATGTTCCTCAATGTAAGAAATTCTAAAAGCAGCGAAAGTTTTGGGATGTAGACTTGGCTCATATTGCAAAGATGAAAATATTGTTTAACATTATAACTACCACCAACGAGAGGGCTTGGGCACCTTCCTCTAGGCCCTTTTTTGATGATAGGAGGATCCTATTTATCATTTTGCACCACATTTTTTATATTTTAAAAAATATTTTTTTTTATTTTTTTAAATTAATTGAATTATTTTACTTATCATCCATATACCACATATTTGTTATAAGAAAAATGAAAAAATAAATTAAAATAAATATGATGTGTGATATGTGGAGATGGATGTTGGTTCCGCAGCTGATGCAGGAGTGAGTTGTGACAAGGATAACAAAGTGTTAGAGCGTTTAGATGACTCGATGCAAATGACAGTGATGGTATTTCGGCTGATTTTGACACCCGGGATAAAGGAAAGAAATGGTTTAGTTCTAAAGTCCAAGTTAGGAAAAGGAAAAAAGAAGTTCCAAGTCATTAATTGATCAACATTTTAGGCGTAATTGTGATGCACCAGAAAGGAGTTTAATGAGATCCGGGAATATTGATAAACCTATATGTATGTAGTATTAAAAAGGTTATGGATGTTGTCTTCGAGATTATCAAGATAGAAACTAACATTGACATTCTTACTAGATCACAGAGAGAGATTCGTGGCCCTTAAAAGATCCAGAGTTTCAGCTTGATTTCATTACGCGAATGGAAAATAAAAGCGTAATGCTACATACAATTCCCATTTGGGGTTACTTATACAAGCCTATACAAATTTATCTTTAAAAGTTTTTAAAATTATAATAATAATCATCTCAAAATGATACTTTTTCCATTTAATAAATGAACTGCACATGCAGTCCTCAAGTGGAGACTGCAAATAGAATTATTCAATAAAACAATCAAGAATTGAAGTGTTATCGTGGTTTGTTAGGGAGAGATTAAGTTGTTATTTTTTAAATGTTGTTTTGTTATCAACTAATTGAAAATTGCATGCTTTATTGTTTCAAATTTTTTTATCAGCAGTCATTTTTATATATTTTTTGTACACTCTACTAATGGGATTGGTTGTATTACTATTTTTAATATAAAATAACTGTTTTAACCAATCACATTCATGCGTATTTCACTAATATGATTGATTGTATTACTTTTTTTAATATAAAATTCTATTTTGACCAATCACATCAATAGAATGCACAAAGAATAAACAAAAGTGAAGTAACAGAACTTGCCTAGGAGGAACCTTGTGGAGCGTTTTGACCAATTGTCAGACGTTTGTATCTCGATTGTCCATACCATTTGTCTATAGAAATTTTCTCCTTAATTTGTTTACTTGAAAGGAAAGAAATGATCTAAAATGATATTAGAAACATGACTATTGACGAGCTTGTGTGAATGCCTTTTAAATAATTTAGGCTTTCATCAGAAGTCATATGCATTGAAGGAGTTTTTAAGTTACAACTATAAAATATTGATAGAGATTTGCAACCTGATCAAAGCATAGAGAAAATTATTAGCCACTCTCAAATTATGGATAACGTGTTACTCCCAACATCCACCAAAACTAGCCAACTGGTTTGCACTGAAGTTACAATGACAGACAGACAGAGACACAAAATTGAAATAAGACAAACATTTTTGGAATACGATACAAACAGTATCCATTTGATTAAATTTCCGATGTCCAAATCTGTTACACAAATTTTAAAGAAGATTTCTCTCCCTTGAAAACGTTGAACTACAAGTTTTCGTCTGAATACGAAACGTATGAGTACCCAAAGAACATTCTGTTAAACATAAACTTGAGGTACAGGGAAAATTTAGAAGAGAGAAAGACATCCTAACAAAAGTTCAAATTATATTTGCATCTTTTTACTGGTTTTCAGAATTAGACACATCCAAAGAACTGTTCCAAGGATGGGGCGCTGAATACATTCGGGGCAGTCCGTTCGGGTCTGGTAGGAGATATGTGAAGTTGATATTTGATGAATCTCTGTAACAAAGTAAGTATAATTATTTAGAAGGCATGCTTTATAAGTTGATAACATTATGAGCACGATTGCAGATAAATATCTATAAAATGATGATTTGTGGCCATGACATACAGCTAACTGTGAAATGATTTCAGGATTTGAGTCAATATGCCAATCTGGTTCCAATTGACGTACGAAAGATGACCGACCAATCTCTGTACTACAGAAAAGAACCTGCAATGCATTTCACAATTCAATAACTATGAAATATAATATCAACAACAACAACAACAACAACAATAAGAAGAAAAAGAACAAACAAGTAACTGAAATGGTGAAACCTAATCAGTAACAAGAATTGCCACCTTTAATCACTTGAAAGTTATCCTAGCCAATAGAACTGCTAAGTCAAATGGCAACATCACGTTGCAGAGTCTAATCTTTCCAGAGAGGATTGTGTCCATGCATTTCTTCACTACAACGCCAAATCAGTATGGTCTGTGTGTTTTCATTCTCTGTGCCCATAATTATGCTCAATGTTATTTTTCAACAGCAATATCCCTCAGCGAACATGCCTAGGGTTTTCCCACCAACTATTATCACTCTTGCTCATGGCCACGTGCTAGCCACAGTGTTCTTGTCAATAATGGTACTCGCCCTGATGTTATTGTAGTCAAATTCATCGTAGGCTTCAAGGAAGAAGAAAATGCCAACATCCAAGGCTATCAATCCCTAATTAGGTTTGAGTTATAGCTTCATAATTTTCCCAGATTCCAATTTCAGCCAAGGTCATTCAAACATGTCCAGTGAGTGGCAGTTTGTTATTCTTTTTGTAAGACGTGTCCCACTACTTGATAAGGCTGAAGGCCTATGCTTGTTATCATATGGTATATAGACCAAGGGTAATTGATACACGGTTACATTGTGTATATTGGCGTCACACATGTAAGCCCACATACATGCACGGATAGTAAATGCATATCCGACAATTCCACGACATTAAAATAAGATTGTGAATAGATTATGGTCATATAATGCTCAAAAACGACATTTATTTACCTTGTCTTTGACCAGACCACCAGATGTGAAAACCCCAGCATCTTCCAAAGCCAGAAGAACCTTTTTCTGTAGACAAAAGTTTATCACATATATGACAAGATTTAATTGTTTATGTAAAAAATGATAATACAGAAGCAAGAAAACTCTACAATAGAGCAGTCTGCAGAATAAATTTTACTTCAAGCCACTAACAATTAGTAGCGACTAGGATAAGACAACCCCAAACATGCTGATACTACAATAGATTCTTACATGTCAACATATCCAAATTTGTCTCTATAGATGGTACAAATTTTGCAGGCCACAACTCAACCCAGATGATAAAGTATATGGTACCATAACATTGTAAAATCCTTGTAAAATATATTACAAGCACAAGAAACCCAAGCAGAGGGGAAGCAAGTGAAATATATTCTAACCTCAACTATTAGTATATACTAACGGTACACTTTCTTTCCAATATTCTCATATTTAAGACAATGCTAATACCGTGATACTGTATCAGCAATGCAAAAATAGTCAACAAATTTTGAACATGGTAAGCAAGCAGAAAAGTACTAGAGTATGGGCACAGAAAACACATGGAGTTAAGTGCTTGAAAAATTTCCCACTGGCATTATAAAGCACATCACATGACACAGCACATTCTCAGAAAAATATAATATTGGTTAATTGTCACAGAATAAAATACTTAAAAAGGCCTGTACGCACTTCACTTTCATCATCCAAAATTGTTTCCATGAGATAAATATCACAAAATTTCGTGATTTCCAACAGTACTTCCAGCACAGAGGACCTTACAGTAGCTTGTTTCTGCCATAAAAATAGTAAACATCAGTCTTTTACCAGGCTGCGTTTACAACAAGAGAGTTCACTTAAAAAAGAGTTGCATCACCTGGATCTCCTCTGGACAACTTTCCTCAAGGATCACTCCAACTAAACGACAGGTTACCTACAGACAGAGAGAAGTCTTAAATCAAATAAGCAAAACAAACTATAATTTATATGAAGTGATTTCTTTCATAAAGTACTGAATACTAGCAAATTACCAGTGGTAATACATTTCCTACAAGCACATTAAAACCTCGACCAAAATTAAAAGTGGAAATCAAACCAGAATTTAATGCAGTTAAACTCGGTGGAAATTAATTTCAGAACAAGCAGTAAACAGCTGAGAAGCACGGTAATCAATCAACACACAGAAAAAGCTGAACTCATAGGTGTTGTCTTCTAAATAAAAGGATGGTAGTGGGCAGCAGGGAAAACTTCAGACATCCAGAACAATAGCAGCCAAATTTACAAATGTAGTCACATTTCAGATGGAAGCTTTAGCTGATATAAAACAAACGAAACCAATAGATTCAAGAATTCCTCAGCAATAATGATGGGAATTATAGTATGTTGAGACTTGAAGCACACCTTGCATTTAACGTACAGGATCAACAGCTCACTATATATACACACACATGAACACTCTAGCTCCAAATGCAAATATTATTTCAACAGTCAGATGATCACACTCTCGCTCTTGAAATCAGTCTAACACCATAATCTGGTTTATCAAACCTAGACCAGAAAATATTTTTTTTATAAGTAATAAGAGAAATTTTATTCCAAGTAAATAGGCATGGCCCAAGTACACAGCAAGTATACAAATGAGAAACACCTATTTAAAAGCTAAAGCTGTAAAACTAAAGCAAAACATTACAATCATTCTCATTACTTACAAGATTTTTCACCCAAAAGCTAAAGGTGCCAGAAAAGATTCAGTTACAGACTTGCTTTATTGAAAGTAGGTGTTAAATTTAGCAGGGCATGGTATTGAGGAAATAACTTTTTAATGTGTGAATGCCTACTGGTATTTGCTCATAAGAAAAAGGAATATCTATTACTGTTACTTTGCTGTCTTCTACCCCTTAATTCCACTACCATATCTTAGATAAGGAATATACATATATAAGTGTATATATATATGTATATATCTCATTGTGCTTAGCCATGTTATCAAAAAATCATTAGGTTTTCTATTCATATTGAATAGGGAAAATATTCACTCCTACTTCGGAGCATTACCAAATCTTCTTAAGCTTTTAACTTCAATAAATAGATCCCTGAAGTTTAAGCTGTTATCAATGAGATATCTAACTAAAAAAACTCTTACAAGTGTCATTAAATAGATCAAAGACACATAAAGCAATAGACTTTGATGTCGCTAACAGACTATCATAAAGCATCTGCCAATTACCTTTCTTCCTTCACTCAGTTTCTGCCTTACAATTTGCCCCAAAGTTGGCTGAAAAAGAGGAAATTAGCAACTTAAGCTAAATCATGCCAACGTAAAGCAATATATAATTCAAATGTAGTTTAAATAACTCAACACTAACCTTTACTGACTGAAAGAACTCATCAACAACATTTTGCGCTCTTGAATTCTCCAAGGATGAAGAAATTCCAGGAAGTAGTGGATTCGCATTCGAACGCGTATTAACACCAGAACTGCTAGGTGTACTGGCTTGCCGTTTGGGTTGCCTTCTTCGAGGTTGATTAGGTGATCTCAAAAGCCTCCAAGTGAAGACTATTGCAATAGCAAGCCCCGCAATGGCCCCAACAGATCGTGAATTCTGTTACCATGGTGAAAGTGGTGAGAAACACCAAATCATTTCAGATAGAAATCAGTGTAGGGGATAATTCCTAATCACAAGATAAAAACTAACAATAGATTGAATCCATGTAATGTTACATGAGGAAGGCCTATAGAAACTTATTTTTATTTGATGTATAGATATGAAAATAAGTTGTTTGATATGCAACTTATCAAAAACACTTATTTTTATGTCTAGACATCATTTCTTTCTGTCATTACCTCTTCCTTTCTTTAGATAGCACACGAGTAGCCAATATACTTTTTATAGAGTTTCATTAAGCTTACTAAACTTTGGTTATAGGTCCATCAGGCTTCAATCCCTCCTAATTTTGGGAACAATTACTAGAATAAACATGCCAAGGACATGATGCCATGTTTAGCTTACTGAATGGTGCAATATCAACCTTACCGATAGGGCATTGCATACTCCTAATATCAATGAAATAATTCCAAACTCCTTAAAACAAAGTACCAAGTGCACAGATATGTGAAAACAATATGATCCTCAAGCCACCGAATCAAATAAGCTTGGTAAAGTACTAAAAATGTTAAAAACATTTTAAGTAGTTCCACTAGCACAATATTACTCCTTTCATCATCCCACCAATGCCTTAACACTGCCCTCTATCTTCTGTTCTGCTTGGCTTGCAACAAAGAGCTTGATTGACTTTCAAGTAGTACTACGGAGGTCAAGATTTTAACTGATATGAACAAAAAAAATGTCTCCAAACAAATATAAAATATGGTGGAAGAAAAAGATTATTTTTGTATCCAATTCAAACCTCAAGTAAAGAACACTTTTTTGATAGGTAATTCTAACCTCAAGTAAATAACACTAGGCCTCACTAACTCAAATTCAAGCGCGATACAGCTTAATATTTTCGCTAAAACGACAGAAAGATTAATTAAAACCATCGAATATTGCTAGAATCCTTTTCTTTTTTTGCAGGCAATCTATGACACCAAAATATATAGATTTTCTTTGTCAGAAACAGTTATAATTGTCAATCAATGTTCGTTTGAAAATCAATGTTTCTTAGAGAATCTAAACCAGGAAGTAATATTCAAGCAAGAACCTAATTCGGAAAAACTAAAACTACAGCATGAGGTAATAGAAACCATTAGGTTACGGGAAACATTTGGAAAAGAATGACGGATTCTTGACATGAAATGAGCAGCAGATCCGCCATGTAACCTCGAATGAGTGTCACAAATCGATATCGAGGGTGGAAGCAAAAGGAGAGGGATGTACGAACCAGGTTCTGGAGCGAGATAGGGAGAAGTTTGGAAATCTTGACGGTGAGATAAGCCCCAAAGCGCTTCATAAGCTGGACCAGCTCTTGTTTGGAGGACTCCGCCATGGCCGAACCTAATCAAAGTTAACAAACTTCGAAAGCGACTAAATTCTCAAGCCATCGCTTGCAGAATCAGATTTTGGAGACACGAGAGAGAGATTAGGCTTCGCGTCAACGACCGAACGGAGAGAGAGAATGTTTTTTAACGGAGATTTTTAGTTTTATTAATATTTACCTTTCTTTCCTTCAAGACAAACGTTTTCCTTGTCTTATTCTTACTAATTCAAGATAGTATAATATAATTAATAATTTAAGATATAATATAATATTACTTTTTAACGATAATTATTATTTATAAATCTTATCATCATCTTCGATAAAATATCTAATAAACAAATTATACTAAAATTAGAGGGAATTAAGTGGGGTTACCAAACCCCCTTCATAAATGGCCTCCGTCGTTGTCGGCCTTCGTGGGAGACACCGCCTATGCCATCGAGACCGGCTCTCTCCGGTGACCTCACATCTGCGACGGCGACCTTCGACAACCTCTCACTCTCTTCCGGTAGCCTTAAATTCGAAATGGGTCCGTCCCGATGGTATGAACGGTGTCGATTACGATAGTCGACGACGACGAGGGCTGGGCTGAGCTGAACTCATCTCTACTAATCATATTCATTTTATTTTTTTATTATATTTTTTATTGTGTTTTTTTCTTTTTATTTTTTTATTATGTTTTTTATTGTATTTTTTATTTTTTATTTTTTTATTATATTTTTTATTGTATTTTTTATTATATTTTTTTAAAAAAAAATTATTATCTTTTAATATAGGCTGATTTTGTTAGGGATTCGGGCGTCTCTCAAATTAGAAAGAAAACATAGTTAAATTTTTTTATAAATACCATATAAAAAGACTGATGATAAGTGCGAATATTGCTCTACTTCTCTTTCAAATAATGATATAGACAATTATTTATTTTATAATTGGTTTATGTGAAATTGTCACTTCATCAAAATTATTGAAAACAAAAACAATGTTAGCCGTCGAATTTTATTTTTAAATTCTGCAAAGATATTGTAAAAAAAAAAAGTTGTCGTATATATACGTCTTATTAATGGTGTATAATGAATATCTTACACCAAACTGTGGATCGATTACCAATCTCCATTACATCAAATTAATGTTGAAATGAGTTTAGTTGAATTGAGTTGAGATGAGATGAGTTGAATAAAATATTGTTAGAATATTATTTTTTATTATTATAATTATTTTGGAATTTAAAGAAATTAAATTATTTATTATATTTTGTATGAAAATATATGAGAATTTGATAAAATTATAATGATGAGATGAAGTGAGTTTGAAAACCAAATTAGACTAGAGTATTGAGTATTTATTCTATTACTTATGATTATGTTTGAGCCTCCCAGTATAAAATACAAGCTATATTTTACCGCTATACATTATTCAAAGAAAGATATTATATTTAGTGACACTTTAATGTTGAGAATATTGTGTAGGTAGCTGTTTGTTGCTTCCCATATCTGGCGCGTGTATTGATGCCGTGATTGTAGGAATGCCATTGAGACTAGAGTTGCTGTGTATTGAACTGTATTGATGTTGTGATTGTAGGAATGCCGTTGAGGCTATTTCTTCTATATATTGAGCTGGATGATTGAGGTGATTTGGGTTAATACTCCCCCAAGGTACAAGGCCAAATTTGGCACGAAGAGAAGAAAAATCAAGACGTCCAAATAGTTTGATAAGAAGATCAATAAGTTGGAGAGAAGTGAGAACATGTCGAGCATGGAGAAGTCCTAGGACAACTTGTTTACGTATATAATAGTAGCCAATCTCTGTGTTTGCTTCAAGTATGAAATATAGGATTGACCATCATATAAAGAGCATTCAAATTGCCACATAGAAGAAGTGATAGAGAGGAAAGAGCAACATCCACATCATGTAAGAGAAATGAAATTCAATTGAACTCAATGATAATTTGGGTTGTAGTGCGATATTCAACTTCAGAGCCTGAATGTAAAAGTATGTGTTGCTTCTTGACAGACAAGAAAATACAATTGCTTTCAAGAAAAAACATAGTACCTAATGGTGGATCGCCTGATGAGCAGACAACCTGTCAAATTTGCATCTTAAAAGACATATAGATCAAGTATAAAATTTGAACTAAAATGTAATCCAAAATCAAAAGTTCATTGTAAATATCATAATATATGTTTGACCATTTTATAATGAGTTTCTATTGGCAAGTGCATGAGTTGAGAAATATAATTAACACTATAAGATAAATAAAGACCAGTAAAAATAAGATGTTGAATAGTACCAACTATGCTACAATAGTGACTAGTGTCTAAGAATAGAGTGTTCAAGTTAAGACTTTTTAGACTTGGGCATCATTACAATTATTCATTTGAGCACGCTCTAAAATGTCTAGAGCATATTTAGTATGGAACAAAATAAGATCCGTGCTTGGGGCATAACGGTTCGATTTGATTCGATTTTGAACAAAATTTGGGATTGAACTGGTATACAACGATTTTTTATTTTTAAGAACCGATTTCACACCAGTTATTTCCTAAGCAGTACTTCTGATTTTACCAATTTCGGTTTGATTCGGTCTGATTTTCATGTTTTAATATACAATATACAATATTATATAATATAATATATAAATATATTATAGTATATAATATAGTGATATATTATAGTATATTATAATATATAGAGATATAATATTAGTATAACTATTAATCTAATAGACTATAGTGATATAAGATTTTAAAATTTAATATTATATTAATTAATAATTTATCATATAATATAAAACTATATTGTTTATAATTATATATTATATATAAAATTTATATACAATATAAAAAACTAAAATATATATGACTGGAAACAGACTAATTTTGACCGATTTTAAGAAAAATAAAATCGGTACTAGATTGAACCAAACTCGGTACCAGTGTAGTTCAATTTATCGGTTCATCAACTTTTTTTTTTTCACCCTTACCCGTGCTAGTGGAAGTGACTTGAATACTAAGGAAATAGTGCCAGAGACTAAGATCTTTCATAGCAAACTATTGACTCAAAACAAAATTAAAATTATTAAGAGATGCAGTGTTAAATCCAGTTCAGGGAATGTCATCGACTTATAGCAGTAAAATAAGAGTGCCATGATCAGAATGAATAACAAATAGGGAAGAGTCAATCGTGCTAAAAATAAACCCATAACAAAGCAAGATATTACTAAGCTGGCCAAGCACGTGGTGTTTATTTTAATCCATAAATAGCTTTATTTAATTTACAAACATAAGATGAGAGAGTAGGATGTACACTACTAGGAGGTTGTTTTATGTAGACTAATTTTCAAAGATCTCCATGCAAGAATGCATTCTTGACATGTAGTTGACAAATGGACCACCGATTGATCAAAGCAAGTGTAATGACAATCTGAATAGTGCTTGATTTGATAACTGTGAAAAAACTTCGTTATAATTAACACCATCTTCTTGAAGAAAACCTTTAGTAACTAAGCGTGCTTTAAGACCATTAAGTGTGCTATTTGTATAGAGCTTAGTTTTAAAAACTCATTTGCAACCAATGACCGACATGTGAGGTTCACGAGGTACAAGAGTCGATGTGTTATTGTCATATAAAGCCTTGAGTTCATCATTCATGGCTTAATTCCAACCCGAATGGGTGAGAGTAGAACAAATAGTTTTGGGCTGTTTGGGTCTTGAGAAATATCATGAAGATTAGCATACATGGGATTAGGTTTGTGAATCCCATGCTTAGATTGAGTGACCATTGGGTGCCCAAAGACCATAGGTAAATAAGGAGAGCTGAAAGAAATAGGTGCATTGCAAGAAGTATATGAGGGAAACATATTAGGTTGAGATTGTGGAATGCTGGTTGGTGAAGAAGTGACTAAGGGTAATGAAGGATCAAAATAAGGAGGTCAAGTGAGTGAGGGGTCAAGAGAAATAGGTATATCTGGCATAATGGGAGAAGGGGTACTAGAGATAGGTGGTGGAGGAAGCCTCCACACGTCAAAAGTAGATAAAACATGTTCTATGGGAGTTGGGAGATGTAAATTATTAGGATTTTTAAAAGAGAATGCAGTTTCTTTGAAAATCACATGTCGAGAAATGAGAGTGGCAAGAAGGTTGGTGATAGCATTTGTATCATTGGTGTCGATTACTATATCTCAGAAAAACACAAGGTTAGGTCTTTTCATTTCATTTTATTTTATTTTTTTGATATCCCAAATATAAAGATAGCATTTAGACTTACAAACACCTAAGGACTTATAGTCGGAGTGGGTTTAAAATTAGATAGAAAATAGAGATTATAAATCACAAGAAGATGATGGTAAGTGATTAATAATGGAAGTTGCAGTGGAAAAGACTTTAACCCAGAAGCGCTTTGGGACACCACTATGGAAGAGTATAGCCATGCCAAGTTTGTAAATAGTGCGATGATGACTCTCAACAACTTCATTTTGTTTGTAGATATAAGGACAAGAAAAGTGGTGAAGAACACATTGTTAAAGATGAGACGTAAATTAATGGTTAGAGAATTCATCGCCCCACTCTACACCCATCTCAATAATGGACTACAGTCTATTAGGCTAAAAAACTATTCTTTGGTCCAAAAGTTACAAAAAAAACAAAACACATTTTTGGAACCAAATTATAAATTTGTAAATATAACTATAATTTAAAAATCATATTATTTTTAAAATTTTTTAGTGCATATTTTAGACTGCCTTCATTATACAAGTCTCACATTTAAGCAATGTGGGAATCTTGTATTGCCTTAGCACACCGAGTCCCTAACCATAGATGTTAGCACTAAACTTCTCAAATCCTATAAACAAGTAATTAAATAGAAAAAATCTACATATAAGCTTACACACTGCATACTATATAAATTTTAAATTTTATTTTATTTTATTTTATTTTATTTTATTTGTAAAATAACTATTCTATAAATAATGAGTACAAAATTTAATTAGTTTAAAAAGAATAAATCCAGAAAAAATTTGTAAAAAAAAAAACTATATGGTGTATGGCACATGGACTTATATGAAGCAAAGCTCAACTAAATAAATATTTTAATTTTCTCAATTTAAAGTAAAATA
Source organism: Platycarya longipes (assembly GCA_036559045.1). Classification (NCBI taxonomy): domain Eukaryota; kingdom Viridiplantae; phylum Streptophyta; class Magnoliopsida; order Fagales; family Juglandaceae; genus Platycarya; species Platycarya longipes. Next base: position 13,335,880 of record CM071792.1, on the reverse strand, counting down.
TCTTACACGTCAAATTCTTTCATATTAGCGATATGGAAGACACGTGAAGGGTGTATTTTTTTCACAGCAATTTGTAAGAATGACTCCCCATATCCACCTGACACCCACATAACATACACATGAAAAATCATATTTGTAAACCAGCATGGAGGATATATCTTTCGCTCCACTCATTGTCATGATTTTATTTGAAAGAAAAATTTAAATATTCCAAATAAAATATTTCCAGTGTGGGTATTGTATCATTCACACCAATTTGCAAATAGAAGGAATCATCAAATAAACACTCATATCACACACATCCGCACACAAACTTATGAAGGGTGTGTGTTCTTCACATCATCTTGCAAGTAAAAAACTTTTCCACACCCCACACCACTCAACCTACACACCACACACACAACCACACACCCACACCCACCCATGCACACCTACACAAACCCACAGTCCCACACCCATCCATACACATGGTCCCACACCCAATCCCCTGACATAGATGTTAACTCTAAATTTTTAAGTCCTACGCACCAATTTTGAAACGCACAAACTTACATAATTTTACATTATTTTCTCAATTTGAAATAAAATATTGTACAAATCAAAATTTTCCATATTAATGGTATGGAAGACACGTGAAGAGTGTGTATTTCACAATAATTTGTTTGTAGATATAAGGACAAGAAAAATGGTGAAGAACGCCTTGTTAAACACAATCACATATATGTACCCAGCCACACACTCGTACAGTTCCACACACATCCACACACATGTTCCCACACCCAATCCCTAACCGTAGATGTTAGTTCTGAACCTTTCAAATCCTATGTACCAGTTACGAAAAAGTTCAAACCAAATAAATATTTCATTATTTTTCTCAATTTGGAGGTAAAAACTCTTACACGTAAATTATGTCCTGCTAGCGACATCAAAAACACAAGAAAGATATGTTTTTCACACCAATTTGTAAGTATGACTCCCGATATCCACATACTACCCACACAAAATACATGGCAGAATTAGAGTTCGAGGTTTTGGAAGACAATTGACAAAGTATGTGGTATATATGAATATAAATAAATAATATATATTTTTTGCATGTAATTATATAAAAAATAATAATCATGTCATAAAATTATATACAAAAAATACATGTTTATAAATCATCTTATAAGATATTTTTTTGTAAAATTTTCTTAATTTACTAGAGACAATTTTAATAAAAATTTTGAAAATCTTAAAATTTGAGAGGACAATTTCAGTAAAATTTTTGAAAATCTAAGCATTGGGGGGCAATTTTAATTATATAATTTTTTTTAATTATTTACATACAATTTTTTTTTTAAAATTTAGTGGGGGGAAATTATTTTTATATTAAGATATCTTTATAAAATTATGTAGTAAAATAAAAATTTTAAAAATTTTGGGGAGCTACCATGTAGTATACACCCACACATGAAAAATTCTAATTGTAAGCCATTGTGGAGAATTTATCTTTCACTCCACTCATATGACGATTTGATTTGCAAGAAAAGTTTAAAATTTAAATTTTATAAATCAAATAATTTCATGTAAACATTGTGAATGGTATATCATCCACAGTTTGCAGGTAGAAGGGCTCTTCACAAAAACTCCATAACCCACACCACACACATCCAGAGAGACTTGTGAAGGTTGTGTTTTCACACCATCTTGCAAGTAAAAAACATCCCCACACCCTTGTATCCACACTCCATACACACAACATCATACCCCCTCCCACACTCACCCAAACACATGGTCCCTCACCCAGTTCCTCTCGCATACAAACAACACATACCACACCCACGGGCCACACCCATACACACACGCACACATTGATACACATGCATACCCACATCTCTCTACTCACATTCAAACTCATAAATCTTTTCATGAGTAATGCTAGTTGTAAACTGGTACAGAGGACACACCATCCATGCTGATGACATATCATGATTTAATTTTAAGAGAATTTAATTATTAACTTCTCTTATAAATCAAATTATGTCATGTTAATAGTGTTGACAACTTGTATATATAGTTTTATTTTTCGATGAATTATTATCCTTTTTATAATTTCCCTCTTTAAAATGAAAATTCTATTTTTTTTAGACAACTAATATATCGTTTATATGAAATGAAACGAGTTAGAAAAAGAAACAAATAAATAACTGAAAGGAAAATCTGCTATCAACTTGTGACCATACTATAGGGACGCGCTCATAATTATGACCACATGAAAAAGAGCAAACAATCCCTAAAGCACTTCACTTTCAATTATTGGCTTTGTAATATTGGTAGTTACTTCCTTTGTGCATACCATCTTGGTATTGCTGGGAAAGTCTTATGCTCATTCTAGAGTTTTTTTTTTTTTTTTTTTTTTTTACATTGACTATGTTAAAAGATAATTGGTGTTTTGACACCGACTTTTATGTAACAAAACTTAATTACAAAATTAGAAAAATTCTATTTGCAAGTTGTAATGTAAAGCATACCCACCATGCCGTTGACATGACAAAACTTGATTTGCAAAAGAAATATAAAATTCAAATCTCTTACAAATTGAATCATGTTATACCAATTGTCTAAAGAATATTTTTTACACCAGCTTATAAGTAGAAGTACTCTTAAAATTATCATCCCATATCTTCCTCCCACCGGTAGAGTGCACCATAATTAGTAGAAACGTACCATGGTGGAACTCAAAATGGCCACCTTGTAAGTGCTCAGCAAAAGTTGAGAGAGAAAGAGAGAGAGAGAGAGAGAAGAGAGAGATTTCTTGTGCGTAGTCAATGCACCAAGGAATTTTGGCCCTTCCAAATACGTCGGTTTTTTTTTTTCATTTTTTCATCTTTATCATCATCAGAGTTCACATCTTTCAACCTCTCAAATAGACAAATACTTTGGTATTTTTTGTTTTTGTTTTTATTAGAACTTAAATCCACAGTTTAGGAAAAGAATTGCTAAGCTATCAGATGGAATTGAGGAGAATAATTCTTCCGGACAAAAGTCCATTAATAGCGGAAATACAAACTCTACTCAATCGTTTTGAAGACTACATCTATGTTGGAAAAGAATAAAATGAAGCAGTGCTCTGCTAGCCAGACATGCTTGGATGTTAGAAGATACAAAGCAATGGTGGCATGAAATCCCACAAGTTATTATATATCTAGAGGGATATTACTAGATCACAAACGAACCTAAAATAGAGGAATCCTAAAATTACTTGTATAATCACGCAATGCAAGACCATATATATATGCAAAAATATAAAGCATCCTCTTCTATAATTTCATCCAGTTGCAGGCTGAGGAAGTCCATGAGCCCGTCGTTCCCAGACGTCAGCATTCTCGGCATGTTCGGATCATCTCTGGCTACCTGGCGTTGGTTGGTATACACCACCACCAAAACAGCTGATAACAGCTACAGCTAGGCCATTGCCGTGGTTTCTCACAGAAGAGTGAGAATTTTGAGGCATAGGAAGAAATCGAAGAGGGATTTTAATTTTTACTTTAACAGCAACAGAAGACGGATTTCACTTTGACAGCAACAATTAACAAAATTTGCGGTGTAATGCATCCCGTTGTAGCCTGGTGAAAGAATACAAACAATGGCTGAGATGGGTCTCTTTCTAACAAGAACTAATCAGGTTGAATGAAAGATATTTATGTTACATTAAACGGATTCAATTTCAATGAAAACTGAACCCAAGTCTTTCCCATCCGAGAGACATGCAAAACCGCAAACCATCTAGCACCATTGTCTGGGAGAAAGTGGCATTTTTGGTAATGCGCTAATAGAAGTGTTGGCTACTAGAGGTTTTATTGTTTGATGTGATTTAGAGCCATTTCACCTGTCTAGTTTTGGCAAAATCTGGCAACAGTGATATCTAGGAACCATATTGAGCTTAATCATAAAAAACTATCATCTAAGAAAACTGCAAAAGGCACTCTGGTATGAATGAGATGATCTCTGATTAGGCACTTAAATTCAAATTTGCACCAGCAAAACCAACTATCGAAGACGTTGAATCAAAATGAATTAATAGATAGCCAATAAGAAGTCTAATAATTCTTAATTAGACAGCCTATAAACAGAGGGAAAAGTTTTTATATCTTCCTATAAAATGGAATCCCCAATGGAATGCTAAAGATGTTTTACTAAACTCAAGGATGATGGGGCTGGCAAGAGGTTGACTACCTGGTTCACTATACATTGTGCTCAGTAGAGGAAAGTAATTTCTCCTCCTCATTTATGATGTCATTCGTAGTGAGCTGAATCTTTGACTTGGCATTCATCTTAATCCACTCATTTTCCACACGGAAGAAGATCCATTGGAAGCGACGGAAAATCTCCAAAGCAGTGATAGTGAATACCGTTATGTAATTATGGCGAAGATGCACAGACAGCTTGTATGTCCACGTGCAACGCAATACCAGATTGCTCCCTATCACCCAAAAATAAACCTGGAATCCAAACACACACACATACACAATGATTTCAGACACTATAATTGTTAGAGCCTAGATCCATCACAAAAACAGTCAGACAAGGTCAAACAATGATTGGTGAAGAAACTTTTACATCAGCTTTATTATGTTTGAGAAGGATTCTAAAGCTGGGAGTGGAGATACATTCCCCACAATTTCCAGCTTGGGTAATTTGGGTCACAATGGAATACCATTCCACGCCAGTTCACACCCTTTCACCGGGTAACATTCTTCTAGGATCAGTTGAGCAGGTCATTCAAGGTCATAAAAACAATTTTTTAATTCAATTACTCCAACGAAATAGGAGGAGGCTTACCCATTTTCGTCCGTATAACAATTGTGATAAGAGATGTGGTTTGCTGAACTTGAATATCCGAGTGAAGCCACTGGCAAAGAGAAAGAGACATTTACTGACCAATCAGAAAATAATAATTAAGATGTAATAATTTCTAGAAACGTATGGTCACTTTCCTTACCATGGCCTGTAAGTACAAGTGCACAAACTCCAAACAAGATTATCAAACACAGTAGTAAAATTTTACTGAAAAATCATCATCACCGAATAAGTAACCTAGATTTTCATAAGTAAAAAAATTAAGCAACTAATTTTGGTGTAACCCTAATACACAGGAAATACACAAAAGATACACCGAAGTAGTGAAAGAAAAAAGAGAAAATCTTGATAACTATAAATAGAAAAATGGTATTAACCATCCAATGAAGAGTATGAAACAAAAACTCCCTGAGATCCTTAACCATCTTTTCACAATCAACAAAATTCCTACAATGCTTTCCCTCCACAAACACCGTGGTAAACGCATGGGATAATTTTTCATAATGACACTTTGAGGACAACCGAACTGGTTTTCCAACACACCAAGAAGTCCACTACAGTTGAGGGCTAACCTAATCAATTCCAAACAAACCTAATATTAAATACCATAAAAATGTAGCAACCCCACAGTGCAGCAAAGGCATCTCATCACTCTTCTAATACCATACAACGCCAACCAACCACAAGTCATTTTGCTATGTTGTTCATTGTAAGGATCTTTCCCAAACCATCAAAAAAAGACACTGACCCCCAAAGCATCCTTGCAAACGAAAGAAGAACCTCGCCATTTTTTTAATTTGGCTCCAAACTTCTTGTATTGATATAATTACAATTTAGTTCCAACAACCAGATAATAACATTTGGGGCAAATAACTTCGAATTCACATTTTGATATGATGGCATGTGTTAGAAGACATGGTTGTAATAGTGTAACTTCTGAGGGTATAATTGTCAATTGAATGTAGAATATATATTGTTGAACATCAATGAATAACAGCGAGTATTCTATCTATGTTCGACAACAAGGTATTAGAGAGTTGAGTAGTCAATTGGTGGTGGTTGTGCAACATTGTTAGCCAATTTTTCTCTTTTCATGCCTTATGTCCTTCAGTCTCATGTTGTACCTCTCAACTTTCAAAACTTTTTGTTCATAAGAAAGTTCAATATGCTTTATCTAATCCGAAATGGATTACTTCAATTGGATTGGACCTTATTTCAGTTGGACCTTATCTCCTAAATACAGGACAATGGCTAACACTACTAGTGAGCTGACATGGTTGCAATACTTCCTTCAAGAAATTGGGTTTCCAACTCCTATTTCACTTCACTTATTTTGTGATAAGCAAAATTTAGTGCATATTGCCTCTAGTCCTATGTTTTATGAGAGAGCTAAACATATTGAGATTGATTGTCACTTTATTTGAGTTAAGATACTAAGTGGTGATTAGGAGCGGAACTAAGATTTAGTGTTTTGATGGGCGATTAACAAAATATATAGTAGGTGTGAATATAAGTAATATGTATTTTTTGCATGTAATTATATATAAAAACAATAATCAGACATTATAAAATTGTATACAAAAAATACATGTCTGTAAATCATCTTAAAAGATAATTTTTCTTAGGATTTTCGTAATTTGCTAGAGACCATTACGAAAAGAAAAGAAAATGAAATATGAATTTGGAATTTCCCTTCAAATTAAGCTCGACGATGATTTTTTATGGAATAAAGTTCATTTATTATCATCTCTGAAGTGAGATTCTTGGCAATTTTTTTTTCTCAATATACACTACCAAATGATCTACAAGAAACTAATCTTCCATTCGAGAACGCAGTCTATTTTTATAAGTTTTATAGCAGAAAATGCTCGCTCAGTAGTAGTAGTAAAAATAGAAAGAGTTAATACTAGATGAATTAACATGTCAATCAAATAATAAATCTGACTTTTTTGAAATTGTTAATCCTCTGCATAACTCAGATAATGTAGACATATTTTAAAAATTTAGATGCGTCAGCACATCAAACTAGAGTGGGTGGGACAATTTGGGTGTCCGCTGTTAGGTGAAGTGAAAAGTTAGAGCGAAACTAGGTGAGTTTTGAAATTTGAGAAGAAATTTTTAATAAAAGTTTTAGAGGCTTGAGTATTGGGGGGCAATTTTTTTTTTTTGATAAATTGGGGTCGTAATTTTAATTATATAAAAAACTATATATAGAGTATATTAAATTAAAAAAAATGGTGGGGGGTAGGCCCCCTAGCTTTGGGGTAGTTCTGCCCCTAAAGGTGTCACTTGTACATCATTTGTAAAGTCTGCTTATCAACTTGCATATATGTTTACTAACTCATTGTGTTATGGTCGGTTAAAACTATTTGTTCTAAACTGAGTTGATATGATATATTCTCCAGATTGATGGGGAGTGTTAAGAGGACATGGTTGCAAGGTTTAACTCCTTGACTGCAAACAACTTCTAATGGTGACAACCCATCGCCGAAAAGCCAATGATCTATCTAATTCGTGTAACGTGAATCTGTTACACAGGACTCAGATTTAGCTGGGCAAAAGACATGTTGTGTTTGCACAGTATCAGGGGTTCCTCGTCATAAAAATAAAATAAAATAAAGCGGCACAATATGACTGTGAATTGAAAATTTCTCTTATACTTGCTTGAGAGGTGTGGCTTCACTGTATTTTCACTGCTCTATTCTCGATTCTTGTTAACAACACGTCTGCTGGTTTTTTTGAGAGCTCCCGGGGTTTGCGGCAAGAAGACTCTCTTTCTCTTCTTTTGTTTGTTATAGTTATAGAGACAATTAGTCGGATGGTGACAGCCACTGTTGCGGATGGATTTTTTTCTGGTTTCTAGATGGGTAATGGCACCAATGGTTCAATTAACATCTCACACCTTCTATTTGCAAATAATACCTTACTCTTTTGTGAAGCAGATGATAGCCAAGTCCAAACTCTACAAGCATTGTTACTTTGTTTTGAAGCAGGGTCGGGACTAAAGTGAATCGAAGTAAGTCCGAGATGGTTGTGGTGGATATAGTTCCACATATTACCAAGTTAACAAGCCTCATAGATTGTACGGTGTCTTCTCTACCAATGAAGTATTTGAGCCTTCTATTGGGAGCAACATTAAGGCTAAACCATTTGGGATGGGGTTGTGGAGAAGATTGAGAGAAGGTTGGCTGAGTGGAAACGGATATACTTGTCGAAAGGAGGTCCGCTTACCCTTATCAAGAGCACCTTTACTAACCTACCCACTTATTTTCTTTCCTTGTTTCCTATGCCTGCAGGGGTGTTGAATAGGATTGAGAAACTTTATAGGGCTTTCTTATGGGGTGCTATGAGGGAGGAGAAAAAGTTTAACCTGGTTAATTGGAGGTCAGTTTTTTCCCCAATTTCTTATGGAGGCTTGGGTGTGTGTAATTTGACGACCTTCAATAAAGCCATATTGGGAAAATGGTTATGGAAATATCACTAGGGGGTCCTTGTGGAGGGAGATTATTGACTCTAAATACAGTGCATCCTAGGGAGTTCAAACATGTAAGGGGGGATATGATGTGGGTCTATGAAAGTTTATTAGAAAGGGATGGCTAAGTTTTGAAAATCACATCCGCTTTGTAGCCAGAGAAGGCAATCGAATCCGTTTTTGGAGAGATGTGTGAGGTGGTGAAGTTGCTTTGGATAGAGCCTTTCCAACTCTCTATCACATTGCAGCTAATAAGAAGGCTTCAGTTCTTGATTTGCGGTTATTCTCTCATGGTGCTCATCAGTGGCATATTCTCTTCGGTAGGAATTTTCACGATTGAGAATTATCTATTGCAGCAGACTTTTTCAGCTTATCACACTCCATGGGGTCTTCTACGGCACAAGGGAATAGATTGAAGTGAAGGCCCAATTATCACAAGAAGTGTACAGTGAAAGCATATTACAAAAATTTTAACATCTCGAGAGTATATCCCTTTCCCTTGGAAGAACATCTAGAAATCTGGTACGCCTTCTAAAATAGCCTTTTTTGTATGAATTGTTGCTCTTCAGAAGATTTTGACTACAGACAACTTGAGAAAGAGGAAATGTATTGTGTTTGATTAGTGTTATATGTGCAAGAAGCATGGGGAATCGGTGAAACATCTCTTATTGCGTTGTGAAGTAGCAAGAATGTTGTGAGATGAGATCTTCTGAAGGATTGATGTTGCTTGGGTTATGCTAGCGAGAGTGGTGGAGTTGTTGGGGTGTTGGAGGAAAATGCAAAGCTGTCCTCAAGTGGCAACAGTATGGAAGATGGTTCCGTTGTATTTTATGTGGTGCATTTAGTCGGAAAGGAACGAACGATATTTTAAAAATAAAGAGTGCACAATGGCGAAGCTGCAGAATTTTTTATTCACTCTATTGTTGTGATTATCAGCCATTGTGTTAAATGGGAACAATGTTCATGAATCCTTGTCTTTAATTTCCAGTTCCTAAAAATGTATTTAGGGGCTCGTACGTATACTTCCTGTGGACTCGAGCTATGACTACTTTCTTTATATCAATACTAATCTTTTACTTAAAAAAAAAAAAAAGATAAAAAATTTATTTAGCCTTTCTAGATTAACGAAGTGAGAAACATGCCCATTTGTGCACATAAAATCTAGGTGTTAGATTTCACATAAATGATTCTACAAGAAAACAGTAGGAAAAGGATTTATGATTTCTACACGACTATGGTTACTTCGAAAAGAAAAAGTTAGTTAAAGGGAAAAGTTTGATTATAACATTATATTGTGAAGTTATTAACAGTTGACATACCTCAAGTCCCAGTCCCGGGTCACATCCCAATAGAATGAGTAGAAAGAGTTCAAAACACTAGAGAGAAGCCACAGAGGCCGATAAAAACTTGTCCACCTATCAGGGAAGACATGATATTTAAGGGCTGAAAGAAAGATCACTGGTAATGCGGTCGAATATTTTAAAGCTGAAACGACAAGAAAATAAAGTCACTCCAAAATTGAGGCAATGAAAGCATAACAGATCAATCTAAACAATCTTTTTATTACCATGAGATCTTACCATTCAAAAGGGTTGTCTTCTCCCGGGTATCCTTGTACTGTCGAAGACATTGAAAGAAACGAAAAAGGTAAGGTAAGACAAGAACTAAAGGAATTGCGATGGAGTGACTGCCACAAACAGAATCCGCTTCGAACCATGCAATAGTGGCAACCTGCTTAATTAAATAGATAAAATAAAATCTCTTAACATGATAGATATGATGCATCAACTTCATATCAAACCACTTCCAATAAAAAGACTAGTGAAAATTTTCACCAGCCTAATTTAAAATAATGGGAAATCTACAGGCTCCATTAGGAATTTAAGCAGTAAGAAAGGCTGATGACTAAGGGTCATGGAGATACTGTCAGAGGATTTTCAACATCACAGAGTCTTCTCACTTGCTCTCACATGTCACCAACCTTTATCAATTTTCACAACAATATAACATCACCAGTAATTGGACTGAATTCTCACAGGTAATTAATTGAGTTTCAAAATTATCTGAATACATCTTTCAACTCAACAGTAATTTCAAGGAAATTTGATAAAAAGAAAATTTTAGTCATTTTGTTGATATACTTTCCTAGAAGACCATATCTCCCACTTGATTCCATCAATTAGAAGTTTGTTGGATTTTTTTGTAATGTGAAGAAGGATTTGTTTGGTTACACCGACATACAATATACAATGAGAAAATCTAACATGGAACAGTTAAAGTGAAAGAGCCAAATATAGAAAGAAAGAAAATCTTCGCTTTCAATCAGGGCCAAAAATATAAGATGGAACCTGTTGAAATTCTTTTAAAACAGAAAAACAAGCCAAGTAGAGTTATTCGGCGAATATGCATAAACCCAAGCTAAACAACAGAACACTGACCTGTCGATGGAGCATTCTACATACTGAACGCTCCAGATCTGAAAAAACCTGCACAAAAGCAACAAGAATATCCACAGACAAAGGTATTTCTTCAAGTATATATCCGAATATAGATATTCAAGCCATTTCCTGACTCTAGAACCCCAAGAGAAGGCTAAACGTGGGTAGTGATTGTAGTTATGCTTATCCTATACTTATCAAAAAAAAGTTATGCTTATCCTATACTTTCTCCAAAAACAAATATGTAAATTAATAATTTGAAAAAACATATGCATGCTTGTCTATGAATGTGTCTATGCACGTGTATAGTAATTTAAATCTTTTTTAAGTAGAATATAGTTATTCTTATATATAAAAAAAAAAATTATTATTATTATAGAAGAAACAACCATGTAATAATGTTTGATACAATAATTAGATACCCAAATGTTAAACAACTGATAAAAGTGGTAATTGACATAGACAACAGTTCAATTAGAAAGATGATACATACTTTTGCCATGGAGGTCAAGATATCGGCCAAGAAAAAATCAGAAAATGATATTGCCTGGATTCATCAAACAAATTCTCATTTTAGTACAGCATACAAAAGCCTAAACAAAGAAGCATTTAGCCAACCAAAATGGGGCAGAACATACCATCCACTCCTAGGTATAACGAACAAGGTCTTACAGCATAATCACTATATCTCTTCTTTTTGTTTATCTCTTCTCTATAGAAAGTGAGGTTGATATATGGTGGATATTCTTAGGGATAGAGTGGTACCACAGTGCTGTGTACAATTAATTGTTAAAAGCTTTGTTGACAAATTTGCAAATTTGCTTTTGATTTTTCAAATGCCTGTATGAACAATGTTTCAATGATGTATTTCTCCCAAAAATAGCTCCTTACCTTAGCTTGTTTGTTTCTGCACATGTCACATTCTGGCATTCACCTATTACACATTGTGCAATTGAGGAATGCTAATTATCATCCCACACCACAAAGTTTACATATTTTCATTTTTTTTTTAATTTTAATTTAATTTTATCCTTATTAAACTAATAGATATTCTACTTATCATCCCTATACCACATATTTGTTATAAGAAAATTGAAGAAATAAAATAAATATAGCGTGTAGTGTTTGGGGATGATAAGTAAAATTAGCAATTTCATAATACATCTTTTAAAATATTATGCCATACCATTTGATTGAATAAGCCCACATTAAATAAATAGTCAGCCGATTGTGAGCCCCCAGGTACTGTTTTTTCAACTCTTTTACCCGCAAAGATGAATATCCCATCTATTCAATGCTAGGCATAATGAGTATCAGGACCTAAAAAAAGTTCTCTTTTTGTCCCATCTTATGAACTTGGGTGTAATGGGATATTGCACAGGAAGTGGTGGACCCCTATAAGCGATGACCCTCTTAAGCTTTATATTAGTGTGATTCCTAAAACTCTTGCCCTCCCACTGAGCGTTGATACCATTATGTAGTGTAACAATGACCACAAACCAAAGTAGCCGTGCAGGCATCATTACAGCTGTGGGATCAAAGTCCAGCCAGAATTTTTCATCTCAATCGATAATGTGATTAAGATTATGTTGTTTACAGTGAATTCGCTTGTTTCAAGTTTTTATAAAGTATCATACATTGAAAAATGCTGGCACCTCCTTATTTGATCAATTTAAAGAATAGTACAACCAAATGAATAATTGTAGTTCTATTTACTGGAACGCAGTTTAATCATAGCAAAATTTGTTTATCAACCCATAAAAGTAAAATGCCCCAACTATCCATAGCTGTAGGGCTAATGATTGGTTAAGTTAGGATTTTCATTAATGGAAAGTATCCCAGTAGGGCTTTCCCGTTTTAAAAAGTTATATGTACATATCAAGAACAAGGTTTTGAAACCAAAAAAAAGTCTAGAGAGATGTTAGACATTGAGAATTACAGTAAATTAGAGATGATTCAATGGACTCTGTTTAGGAACTCTGTTTCAGTTTCTGAAAACAGAGTTGTTCCCATGAACGGCGGTGGTGAATGGGATTCCAAAAATAAGAAGGTGATTTATGATTCATCTTTGAAAGGTGTTAATCATCATTATGAAGTTTCTTACCTGTCGACCTTAACAAATCCAAGACAGGAGGGTTTTGGTCCTCAATAGAATTATGGCATTGATAAATTTATTAAGGATGAATCGGTATTGGAGGTAACAAAAGGAATGATGTTTTTAGGTGGAAGCAGATGGATCGAAGGAAGAATGGTTGGCCTGCTGAGGAGTTGCAAAGAGTTGAAGTTGAAGGGTCTCTGTGGCACGTAAGGACAAAGTTAGTTTGTTGGAAGGAGAGTTTGGAGTCATTCTTAAAGAAGGTTGATGAAGGGTTGAGTTTGTTTACAGGTTTGGGCCTGGATATAGTGGATATGGAAGAAGGAAAAAAAAGGATAGGGGAGCTACAGAATGGGCCTGAGGGTTTTAAAGTTAAGATAGCAGATGGGCCAGATTGAGGCCTAGCAAAGAGACTTGGTCTCTGGAGGGCAAAACCCTTACACGAAATGCAGGGATCCAAAAGCCCGAGGAGAGTGGAGGCCGAGCCCAAGGGCTCGGTGACTCTTACAGGCACTTCGACGTCACAGACAGGGTCGACGGCGGAATGCGAGTCTTCGGGAGGCTTTCCGATAGGGGCTTATCCTATGACGACTCTTCATTTACTCAAATATGAGATTAAGAACTCTGAGGAGGCCTAGAATAAACCCTCGACAGTGCAAGAGGTTGTGATTTCTTCACAGAAAGGGACAACATTGGTAGTCGATCCCTCTAAGGGTACTCAAGTGGTGAGCTCAACTCTGGCAAAGGGGAGTTTGTTGCCTTCCTTTGAACCTAAGGTTTTGATGGGAGATTCTCATCTCAGGGTTGGGAGGTTCTCTTCTCAATCATTAATGGCTCTTACTGAGCTATGTTTTGGAGGCACCAAGAGGGTTTCAAAGGGGGTGGAAGTGGTGGAGGGAGATGTGGAATTGAGTGGTAATGTCACTAGGTCCTTTGAGGAGTTTGTTTCTAGGGCCCCTTGTACCCAAAGATTTAACTCTGAGCTGTAGATAGTTCTTGGAGGGGAGGAGGAAGCAAAGGCGGGTGGGTCAGGAGAACCAAAGTCTGATGAAGAAATCTGATCTATTGTGTTCTATCCTTCCTGAAATTGATTGGCCCAATTCTTCATCAGATTGTGTTTTGAGGAAAGTGGATGAAATTAAGGATTGTTTGGAAATCTCGTTTTGGATTTGAGGAACAATTTAGAGCACTTCTAATAGCTATAGAGGCTGGTCAACCTTCATTGGCTAGATCCACTCTAAAGAAGGAGAAGGAATTCAAGAGGTTATCATGCTCCATTAATTATAATTCAAAGGGAGGAAGTGCGTTAGAGATATTGTGCTCCACCAAAACCCATGACCAGGTCCAGCCCCTTGTCCACGTTAATTATAAGATCTCTCACATACTCCATGTTACCTTTATCTTAAATGAAAGAAAGCATGATGATGGATGAATATATGTTATTCTTTATCAATACTTTTCTTTGGCCATATGAGGAGGATCCGGTGGTACCAAAGCAAATGGGTGGATATGCAACCCACACTATAGGGCATTAATAAAGTCTAGTCCACCACGAGACACAGTTCCTCTTGTCAGCTAGAAATAGAGGAATTGGAACACAAACTAAGCACACAAGGGCTAATGTCTGTGGGCCACTATAAGTTTAAAGCTAAGTGTTTATGACGATATGCCTATGATGTTAAATTTGTTGTAAAGATGTTTTCATAGAAATTTAACTTGATAACATTCGATTTATTTTTGTTTTTATGTTTTAAAATGCCAAATAACAATGAGGACAGGTTTGCAAGCCAGAGTCAGTAGAGGAGATATTGACCTGTGAATATTTGAATGTTGTTGGGACTTATATATCAGAATATTAGTTCCTTTAGTTATGCCGGATTGTTATATTTATTTACTTTTAGGCTTAATAAAGTGCACGATAGTATTTAAAGTTTATGGTGTTTATAGAACTCTTATTACCCAGTGCCATTGAAAGTGTGAAGTATTATTCCTAACATAATCAAGAATGGGGTGTTATAGAAAGGCAACAGTACACAACGGCGGAGCTACATAGGGGCAAGGGGGCCATGGCCCCCCCTACCACCCCTATGATTTTGATATATATATATATATATATATATGATGATCAGAATCTCTGTTTGGTTAATGGCTTTGGTGGACGAATCGAAGTTAGATTAATTTTGGACATTTTGTAGCTGCATTAACTGGATCTTTTTTGTTAGAACCTCACTTTTGTAACTCATACTTACTTTGATTACAGCAATGCTTTTGATTTATGGAAGGTGGCAGCTGCAACGTCGATAACAAACTCTTAGGGTCGCATAGATAGTTAATGTTACAGAAAAATTGAGTTTTACATCAAAAAGTTAAAGAACATAAATAATGAAATGTCAAACGAGAAGAATTGCTACCTGAGAGAATTGTTATCAAACATAAAATAAAATAATCAAATAACATGATGACACATTGAAGATTGTTAAAATAAAACTTCTCAATAAAATTAAAGAGAAAAGTGGCAACTACTTGTTGCTTTCGAAAGTAGTGGTAACTACTTGTTAAAATTTTCTCTCCATACAACCTCTTGCTTTCCCTGTTTTCTTTGTTCTCCTGAACCAAGCATCATCTATCCTTCAACCATTTCCAATGATTGGCTCAGTTTTAGTTTTTTCTTATTAGAATTTATTATGGGTCATCATTCGGAGGTGGTTATTGAGTCAAAAAGATTCACCATCTCTAACGACGGGGGGTGCTGTTGTATCTTTGAGAAGAGATGGAAGGTGCTGCGTAAGATCCTGCTTGGGACTGCTTCAGTGCAGTGGCTCATTAAATCGCTGGAGGAATGTATCAAAGGGGGAAGGAACAGCGCTGTATACTCGGCAAACAAGAATGGATATAGCAACCTTATTGCCCAACGATGTTCCAATAACAGAGGACGTTATTTGGAGCTCAGTGAATACAGTCAGGAGGGGAGGAGGAATGTCTTATGCTTTCCGGAAGGGGTCGGAGGATTGGGTTGGCGTAAGATAAGAGATGAGCTCCTGGTCTGGCGTAACCAAAAGGGGGAGCATCAAGGTAATACCAAACCCATCTATGGTCGCTGGGAAAGGGGGGAAAATTCACGTTCTTATAAGGAGGCACTGGCTTCTGGCGTTCCGACGCAAAAGGAAACGAATTCGGTGGGTATTCCGACGCCGAAGGAACTCGTTGGCTGCCCGGAGCAGAAGATGACCGTTAGGAAGCTTAGGGGCGATAAGAAAAAGACGATACAGGCGAAGGACCCCTCGAGCCGCGCGGTTGAAAGGTCTGAAGCGTGGGAGATATGCATGCTACTGAGAGAAGTACAGGACGATATTCGGCAGTTGAAGAAGGAAATGGTCCCGGTGGCACAAATTGTCAGTCTATTTCTGGAAGGAGACGACTGGCGCAAGAAAGCTGAGCAGGTGTATGAGAGCTCGAGACAGAATGAGGCCGGGCCTTCTAAAACCAAAATCGTGTCAAAGCCCAAGACGAAGCGAAGGTGGCAAATCAAACGGAATGGGCCGGGGCTCAAAGGATCAGTAGTAAAGGCCCAACGCAATCAAACGGGGCTTCAATGTTCAGGCCCTGAGATGGGGCCAGCCGTTTCTGAAACGGCCCTCAGACCCGATACAAACATCGCCGTTTCACCCCAAGACGACGGATGCGTGCCGGAAACGTCACCGTCCAGGGTGGCGCCGTCGGTAGTGGCACAGACAATGCCGACAATGCCCATAGTGCTCTCCGATGAGCATACGTTGGCAGTGGGAGTGTCGGAGAAGGAGTCATTGGCACGCGGGAAGAAGGAGAACCCCTTAAGGGCATCTGAAAGCGTCGATATTCTAGGGGTAACCCAGATATTTCCATTTGAGGGAGGTGGTGAGGTTACGATGCCCGCGAACCTTCACAGACTTCCTGAGGTTGGTTTCGAGTTGTCAGACTCGGAGGACCTTACTCCGGAGGACTTCATGCATTCGGTTGAAGACTCTATGCAGTGGTTGGAGGAGCTTTCGGTTGATGAAGAATTCCAGAACCCAAATCCCCTAAACTGCTTCTTTCCAAACCAATCCAATTGGGTGTTGCAAATGGCCCAAGGAATTCACCAACTGATTGGGATTCGGTGTGTTGGTTACGAAGAACAATTCATGACATTACTTACTGCCATTGAGTCAGGATATAATAAAAACTGTAGAGATAACTCAAGGCAAATCAGAGAGCTGAACCGGTTGACATGGTCTTTGAACTCGGAAGGTCCTTCCAATAAGGAAATGGCGAAAGGAATGGGGCTGATCATTTCTTAATGAAGCCCAAAATTGTGTCTTGGAATATACGGGTTCTTAACGAGGGTAATAAATGACTTCGGATTCGTAACCTTCTTCGGAAATGGGAGGCTAATATTGTGTGTCTTCAGGACACTAAGATGCAAAATATGGATAGGAGTCTGGTGAGAAGTTTGTGGAGGGGTGTTCATGTGGATTGGGTGTATATGACTTCCTCAGGGGTGTCAGGAGGAGTCATCGTGCTCTGGGATCCGAGGGTGGTGGAAAAAGTGGATGTGCATATTGGTAGATACACGGTAGCTTGTCTGTTTAGAAGTGTTACTGATAATTTTATGTGGGCTTTTGCTGGTGTGTATGGGCCTAATGTGGATGCTGACAGACGACTTCTATGGGAAGAAATAGCAAGTCTACATAGTGTATGGAATTTCCCTTGGTGCATAGGCAGAGATTTCAACATAGTTCGTTTTGCTAGTGAGATTTTTGGTAATAGAAGAGTGAGGCTTGCTAACTTAGAATTCTCATAACTTATCTCTGACCTAAATCTAGTAGATCTACCGCTTGTTGGAGGTCCAGCCATATGGTCTAACAACCAGACATGGTCTAGGTTGGATCGTTTTCTCATTTCTTCGGAGTGGGAAAGTCACTTTCCGGATACTATACGGAAGCGTTTGGATCGTTTGTCCTCTAATCATTGGCCGATACTGTTAGATTGCGGTGGTCTTCGAAATGGGAGGCAATACTTTAAGTTCGAAAATATGTGGTTGAAGTCAGACGGTTTTGTTGAAAGGGTTAAACAATGGTGGTCTTCTTATCACTTCGATGGCTCCCCCAGTTATATCTTTACTAATAAGTTGCGAGCCTTAAAATGAAACCTGAAGTTATGGAATTCGCAATCCTTTGGAAACTTAGGAGATAATAAGAATGCATTATGGAAGGATATCCAGGAACTAGATAGACTTCAAGAAGGGCGGACCCTCACGCAGGAGGAACAATTGCATAAGACCTCTTTGTTAGCAGATCTTGAGCGGGTCATTCTTATGGAAGAAATGTCTTAGCGCCAAAAATCAAGAGCTTTGTGGTTACAGAAAGGGGATCGATGTACGAAATTCTTCCATAAAGTTGCAAACTCCCACCGTAGGAATAATAACATTGAGGAAGAAAAGGTCCTTAAGGTCATTCGTAAAATGGTCAAAGACAAAGCGCCTAGACCCGATGGTTTCTCTATAGGTTTCTTTCAGGAATGCTGGGAAGTAATCAAAGATGATCTCATGCGGGTGTTTTAGGAGTTTTTCTTACACCAGAAATTTGAGAAAAGTCTCAACTCTACTTTCTTAGCTCTCATACCCAAAAAAGTGGGAGCCATAGAAATCGAGGATTTTTGACCTATTAGCTTGGTTGGAGGGGTCTATAAATTCATCTCGAAAGTGCTGGCTAACCGCCTCAACGAGGTTATTGGGAAGATTATTACTAAATCTCAGAATGCTTTTGTAAAAGATAGACAAATTCTCGACACTGTTCTAATAGCAAATGAGTGTATTGACAGCAAAATAAAAGTGGGTGGGAATGGAATTTTGTGTAAATTAGATATGGAAAAGGCCTATGATCATATGAATTGGAAATTTCTTTTGTATCTTCTTGGCAGATGTGGTTTTGGGGAAAGATGGACGGCGTGGATAAGGTGGTGCATATCCACCCCCAGATTCTCAGTCTTGATAAATGGCTATCCTGAAGGTTTCTTTCTTAGCTTTCGTGGCTTGAGACAAGGCGATCCATTATCCCCGCTATTATTTGTTTTGGTTATGGAAGCGCTGAGCAGGATGTTGTCGGCCCTGGTGGATAATGGTTTGTTAAAAGGGTTTCCAATCGGAACACCACATCGAGGTTTTGCTAATATTTCCTACCTGCTATTTGCAGATGACACTCTTGTTCTGTGTGAGATGGAGTTAGGTCAAGTGCGAGCCTTAAAGGCTCTTTTACTTTGCTTCGAAGCAGTATCGGGGTTAAAAGTGAACTATAATAAATCTGAGATGGTTCCCATTGGTGACATGCGTAACCTGCAACAGTTGGCCGGCTCCCTCAGTTGCACAACTTCCTCTCTTCCACTGACATATCTGGGACTTTCCTTGAGTTCGCCATCAAGGGCGGCTGAGATTTAGGATACAGTGTTTGAAAGAATGGAAAGGAAACTAGTAGGGTGGAAAATGATGAATTTGACCAAAGGGGGCCGAGTCACTCTCATCAAGAGTACTCTTTCCAATTTACCCATGTATTTTCTATCTCTTTTTCCAATCCCGGCTAGAGTGGCTGGCCGCCTCGAAAAGCTGCAAGGAGATTTCTTGTGGAGAGGATTGGGGGAGGAGTCCAAGTATCACTTAGTCAAGTGGGAGTACGTGTGTCGTCCTTTATCGGAAGGTGGTTTGGGCATTCGTAACTTGAGGTTGTTCAATCGAGCGTTGTTTGGTAAATGGTTATGGAGGTATCATCAAGAACCAGAAGGTCTATGGAGAATAGTAATTGATCATAAATATGGAGAAGCATGGGGAGGGTGGAGCTCCAATGTGGTCAGGGGATCGTGTGGTGTAGGGGTGTGGAAAAATATTAGAAGTGGATGGGATATTTTTCATCAGCACACTAGGCTTCTTTGTGGTGCAGGTTCAAGAATTAGATTTTGGAAGGATGCCTGGTGTGGCAATAGGGCCTTGACTGACTTGTTTCCTTCTCTTTTTCAGGTAGCTAGCGCAAAAAAATCACTGTGGCGGATGCGGTGGAGGCAAATGAACGCCGTCTACATTGGAACGTCAACTTCAACCAGGCGGCACAGGATTGGGAACTAAACTCCTTTGAGGATTTCCTCAGTCTCATCTACTCACAAAGACCGAACCTCCAGACTCAAGATGGATTATGGTGGAATCCTAAAGGCAGAGGAAAATTCACAGTCCGTTCATTCTATAAAGTGCTCAGTCAAGCACCAGCGACGCAATTTCCGTGGAGGAATATTTAGCGACACAAAGCACTTCCAAAAGCGGCATTCTTCATTTGGACAGCTTCATTGGGGAAGATTCTTACTACAGACAACTTGAGGAAAAGGGGAATTATTATCATAGATTGGTGTTGTCGGTGTCGCAATGGGGGGGAGTCGGTAAATCATCTCCTTCTACATTGCGAGACAGCTAGAGCCCTCTGGTGTGCGGTCTTTAGTAGGTTGGAGTTAACTTGGGTTATGCGAGAGACCGTAATGACAACAATGGCATGCTGAAACTCCATTAGAGGCGAGCGGCACATCAGAGCTGTATGGAAGATGATTCTCATATGTATCATGTAGTGTCTTTGGTTAGAACGTAACGAGCGAACGTTCGAAGACAAGGAGAAAACCAAGGAGGAATTGATTGCTGCATTTTTTAGAACTCTCTATACTTGGTCCATTGCCATGAATTTCAACGGCATGGACCTACATGATTTCTTAGCTTCTAATGTGCCTAGTAGATAGGACATGACTTTCCTTGTTTGTAATTGCTGTGAACATTTGTAATTGGCTTTTGCCTGGTTTAATATATTTTTACTTATAAAAAAAAAATTAAATTAAAGATGAGTTTCTACTAAATAATTTAGTTGTCTATATTAAAAAATAAATAGTTAAAAAATTTGTTTTAGATTCAAAACTTGATGATTTTGTTTATTTGAAAGAATTTGTAATTATTTTATTTGATATATTTGTAGGAGTACTTTTATGTTATTTTAATGATATATTGTTCTTGATATATCATATACTTTTTTAATATATATTATATTAAACGTATCTTATTTTTATTTTAGATTTTACTATTAAATTATTTTATACTGCAAGAAAAACTAAATAGAAATAATAAAAAAAATTATAGTTTTAATTTTAATTGGCCCCCCTTAAAACAAATTGCTGGCTCTGCCACTAACAGTACGTGTCTTTTTTCAAGTAACTAACCTTCTTAAAAGGAAGAAGCAAGTACAAGCAAGATAGACTTGTGGAAACCTAGAAAACATGCAAGGAGCTTTTGTACTTATTGGCCTTTGTCATCAACAAGAAGAAAAAAATATGCAAGTTTTCTAGAAAGAAGAAGATAACAAAAACACACTTGCCTGGAGTGGAAGAAGTATTCGCCAAAGAGTCCTTAACAAGTAATAGCGTGATGATAAATAAAAAATATCAAATGGGAATACTAAAACTATTGCAACGGCACAATATAGGAGCACCTGCAAAAGAGTCCCATTTGTAGTTAATCGGTTGAAATGGTTTCAACATGCCAGTAAAAGTATGGTAAAATACAGATCAATTACATGTCGATGGGATATCTGATGATGAGCAATTTAGTATCTTATGGTAAGATTAAAATAGACTTGATATACACAATTCAGGACATTGAACTTAAATATAGAGAGGAGGAATGTTAAACAAACATATCATTTATGCTTGACAGATCGAGTCATCTGAAAAAGCACAGACGTTTTCTGTTGTAGATATTCATGTTCAAGAGTCTGGCCAACTCCTATCTAGCAGAATATTAAAACTGGTCTGAAATCCAGTAAATGCATCAAACTTAATTTAAAATATCAAGGCACAAATAACAGTTTTCTACATAAATAGCCTCACTATTTGTATACAATCACACCAAAGTTCTAAATAAAGAATTCTAAGAAAAATATATCTCAAAAAAATGTCCTTAAATTATTTCATGACGTGGAACCTCATCAAGGCCGGACCCTTTGCACCCACCTTGGGAATTAAACCCTAAATACCTGACTCCACCAATCAGAACTATGTATCAGGTAATCTAGTGGAACTTGAGCAGAAGAGAACCTAGAATGTTTGAATCAACAACTCATTCCAAGTTCCCCCTTTTTTACCACAAGTCTATGACCTGACAGATATAAATGCACTTATAGTGGACCAAAGAATAGAATCGTGAATAAAAAACTAACAAAACAACTAAAGAAATTAAATAGCTAATGGTTTCAGTTCATTATTAAGAATTAAAATGATCCAGGTTTTAGACTTTTTCAGGTAAGCAGAATCTAGCTACCGCATGCCAGATTTTTCGTGTGTGAAGACACAACACAAATGGTTCATAAAGTTTGGTGATAGGTGCAAACAATTCATAAAGTATAAACAAAAGTTTTCAAATAGCTTTTTACAGTGAAAAATAACTTTTTTTTAATCAGTAAATAAGAATTTTATTGAAAATAGAGGAAGCCAAGGACACAGGACATACAAGAGCCACACCTAGGCATGACTGTCTAAATACAGTGAAAAGGAAATTACTGGGATCAAATAAATAAGTAAAAGAATTTTTCAATAAATGCATGAGTGGATGCATCTATTACACTGGTTGTGAAGCAGCCAATGATACTTCTCCATTGGAATAAAGATAAAGATATGCTGTCATGCTAGTTGGGGCGATGATGGTCATCCATGTGGCACACTGCACATAAAAAATTGACGGTCAGACTTACTATGGAGACATATTCACAATAGTATGTACATGAAGAAACATTGTTTTCTTTTACAAGTATAAAGTAATAACTTAGGACTGGTTTTCTATAGGAGATAAAACTAAAAATCTCAAACAAATCATTAAAATTTTTAAATCCTCATACAAAATATAATAAAAATTCAACTTTTTCAAATTCCAGAACTGTTTTTTCAAATCCTAAAACAAAACTAATATTAAAAAAATATACTACAACAATATTTTATTCTTTTTTTAACTTTTATCTCATCTCATCTTTGAAAACAAACAGGGCCTTAATAACTTGTAATAAGTAAAAGAATGTACTAACAATTTATAGGATTCAATATTGAATATCTTTCATGTCAATGTGTAAATTCCCACTACAATATGATGACTTACAAAAAATATCACCTCCAGACAAAAGGCAAGATCCCCAAACAAAGATTTAACTTTCTTTAAAAATTAATTATATCTTTATTTTATTGGCACCGGGTGTCTAAGAACAATGTCCCAACTAACCCTACAGGTGCACAGACTTTCGATAAGGAGTTTTCCGCAAGTGAAACTCAGGTAATTTAGGGGGAAAATCTTTCAATCCGATAGCCCTAAAGATTGTTTGCACTTAAGGGGATTTGAACCTTAGACCTGGGGGAGCATACCCCCAAGCCCAAGGCCTTTACCACTTAAGCGAACCCCTAGGGGTTACAAATTAATTGTATCTAAAGTCTTAGTGATAACTGGACCCTAGTTACATGACAATTTTTAATACTTCTTACTGTTACTATAGCCTTTATGACCAAAGTGAATAAATATGATAAAGAAACAAGCAGCTAATTCTTTGCCAACTAAACGAGACAAATTTAAGTCAAATCTACCTCCAACTTCCATTGATGATGTAATGGAAAACTAGAACACAGGTTAAATGCAACACCTTAATTTGGATATCTTTGTCAACAGAAAAGATAGTTTCAAACACAAACTGAATTTATAAAATCCAAGAATCAATTTATATGAGGAAGAGAGCTTAGCTAAGGATACATTTTGTAATATAGTAAACCTCCCCCCCCCCCCCCCCAAAAACAAAAAAAAACCAAAAAAAGAAAATGAAATTGTGGTAAGCTGTTATTGCATGGCATAATCACACAAAGACAAAAGCATTAGTAGACATTATTGGAAGTGACATAACAGAGTAAACATCTTGCAGTGTGATATGGTACCTTCCAAATTTCTCTGTGAGTTAAATGGTTTTGATCAAGATCAAAAATTTTTGCATAATTGACACTGGCTTGGGAAAAAAACCATAAATTAATTCCCCAAAGCCAAACTGTCATAGTCTGCAATTCCAAAGAAAATGTCACTTTACTGATAAAATAATGTAAAAATATTGAGAAGATAGTCTATTGTCAATAAGAAAGCAATAACCAACCATAAGAAGTAGAGGATTATAATATAAAAATGCCTCGTATAGAAATAAATCACGTAAGTCCACGCCCATTCTCGTAACAGAATTCCATCCAATCTGCAAGATTCACATATAGAAAATAAGAACATCCTGATGACCTCAAATCCAATGTAATTCCACTACTGCTCCTATCAATTCCAACAATACAAAATGTAACTAACCTTGCAACAACTGAAACCCCAGACGAAGAATAGCAGTACCTGAACATAGTCTAAATTAGGAACTTGGTGACAAATATGAAAAGAACTGGGGAAAAAACAAGAGCATAATCAAGCATACCTTTGACTTAAATGAAAAGGCAACTCATCAAAAGGAACCATGATATGTACTTCTAAATTCCTATATATCGAATATCTAAAGGCCCTCAGCAAGGAGTTCCCACTTGAGCCAACCCCTAGGGGTTAAAAAGTAATAATTATAAAATATTTATACACCAAACTAGTAAAACCTTGAATCTCCATAATAAAATTGAAGACAGCATGATTGCAGCGGTGCTCACTGGAGTACCACACCCTCATATCATTTGCATCAATTGAATTCAAGAAACCTTCCTCAACACCAATTTCCAGCTCACCTGTACGTAAAAGAAATCCAATGTGTTAGATCAAATGGAAAAAACAATTGCGGAAAAGAAGGTAAACAGAAAATGCTTAAGACTTATATGATTGTAACTTGATTTTTCC
The DNA here is from genome assembly GCA_036559045.1 of Platycarya longipes. NCBI lineage: Eukaryota > Viridiplantae > Streptophyta > Magnoliopsida > Fagales > Juglandaceae > Platycarya > Platycarya longipes. The sequence continues at coordinate 13,311,110 of CM071792.1, read as the reverse complement.
AAGATGAAATAGTATGCTTCCGGACTTCCGTAAGTGAGGACTATTGGAAGGGGCTGTCAAAAGACCTCCAAACATAGATGAAGATAAGCAGATAGAAATGTATTCCACAACTTAACCTAGACTAAGAACCTGCAATATTGAAATTACATGAAAAATCAAATTTCATAAAACCACATCCATGGTAGAACTTTTAATAGACCATTTTCTTTAGAACACAAAAGGCCATCAATTGAGGCAGTCATCCAAATGTTAATTAATCCGTGCATTTAAGATTATTTAAAAGGGACCAATAAGGTCATAATACTTTTAGGGGTGATAACAGGGCATACATGTAAATATAGCACATTTCTATTTATTTTTCTATTTTAATTAGTAAATATGGCACACTTGGATCTAATAGTTCCTAATGCATCCTGTTTGTATATTCACATACAGTAAAATAAACCAGGGCCAGTTACCTAAGATTTCCATAGGGCACCAAGACTCCTGGCACAAGGTCTAACCACAACATGAAAAATATGAGATTGGAACCTATGACCCAAACAGCAATACTTTTTTTTATAAGTAAACGATTGTATTAATAAAAATAGGCATAGCCCTATATACAAGAGCCAAGAGGTAATACCTATTTAGGAAACTGGTAGAAAATAACAATCCCAACAGCAATATTGAAGCAATAATTAAACAAAATTTCTTGATGAGAAACAATAACCTAATTCACATGAATTAGAGCATAAATCACTTGAAATCCCCAGCATAAAGTGTGTATAGTTGAGGAACTGGTACAACTTATTATATCTCAGTTTTTATTTCAGCGGCTTCGATTATTGACTATCCAAGCTGCTTCCCAATAAGAAAGCCACCATTTGCACAAATTGAGTCCAATTGCAACTTTGAGTACATTGGAGCATAAAATCCACCCAAGCAAGCCCAATCATATATGTTAAAGACCCATTCAACTCAAATGAGAGCCACAACATAAAAAGGCAGATATAACTGACGAGTTCCCGCACGTAACAAGCAAAATGCACAGCATCCACATAAGCGCCTAACTCATAGGCTTCCTAATTCTTTCCAAAATACCATGTACCTCTACTTGCACCAACCAACCCCGTCTACAACTGCTGTATTGTGCATGATTCATGAAGAAACATATTAAGTTGCTACAGACAAAAGAAATGGCAAAAGATCACTGTCGCCCGGGCGTTAAAAGTTAAAACTCTAGTAGTGAAAATTTCGAATATATGAAACAAGATTGATCAGAAATGGAAATTTCCAACGTATTTAAACTGAGTCAGATCCATAGAGACCTACAGAGGAAGATTGACGAATGCCATCGAATTGCATTTGGGCGCAATGCTGAGCTTGCTCTTGCTCAGCCGGATCTCTCTGCCTGAATGCATGCAATTCTTCCCCGGCCGAGTTTCGTGCAAGAAGAGTGCCGACTGCCGAGTGAGGGAGGGTTTGAGAATTGAGTATTACGCTATCGAAAGAATTAGGCGCTATTGCCAAGCAAATGTAATACGAATATTTCAATACAGTAGTGTGGGATCCATGATTCCGCAAACTAAAGAGTTTGTGTTGGGGCTATCGAGGCGTGTTTGGTTTCGACCAAAAAAAAAAGTGAAATTAAAGCATTTTCATCCGATTCTTTTAGCGCACGGTTGAATTTTAAATAAGTTTTGAGAAATTTTAAAAATATTTGTAAATAATTTAAATAGAGAGTAAAAAAATTTTGTCGATCCTATTAAAAATATTTTAAACTGTTTGAATATGTAAAATATTTTAAGAATATTTTAAAATAGATAATATTGTAAAAATTGTGAGTCTCATTAATATTTTATATGTTAAAATATTTATATTTTATTCGAAATAAATTTTTTTAAAAAAATTAAAACGGCAAAACTATCGGAATATCAAAATAGCCAAACACTTGCCTGTGCAAGTAGGAGACAATAGCGGCGTTGCCAGAGCTGAGATTTCAGGAGATTGGTCGTCGGCGTGAGCAGAGCCTCGTGAAGGGACAATGTCGTTAGTGGTGGCCGGCGGTGAGTCGAACGAAATCCATAAACGCCGAAACCTATTTTCGACGTTGGATCACACGTGGGAGATGACGGCGGTAATAGCCAGCGGTGGGATTGTCTGCAGTGGTTTGTCGGAGCGAGAAAATGTCAGTAACGCCAGTAGTGTCGCCAGTAATTGCCGATGGTTGGTCAAATATTGGAGTACATTTGCACAAAGTTGAAGATTACTGTAACAAAAAAATAATAAAATATTATTTAAAATTCTTTTTATTTTCTCTACAAATATATATATATATATATAATTGTGTTTTTCGGATTGTGTTTTAGAGATACTTCAAAATTATGTTTGGGAGCAAATGATGTTGGGCTGTACGAAAATCATCAAGAAAGTTTCAGGCATCTTCGTCATCCAAACCTCATGACAAAGATGTTGGGCCGTACGCAGTTTGGTTCTCATCACCTTATGAACTCATTTTATTTTAGATTATTTTCATTAAATTGTTTAAAATTAAAAAATAATTTTAGTTATTAAAAAAATATTTTAATTTTTGATCATTACATTCACATAAGTTCTTACATTAAAATAATTATTTTTTATTATATATTAATAAAATAATATAATAATAATTTGATTTTAACTACTTATATTAAATTTTCTATTTATGAAGATATATAGTAATCAATAATTAATAATTAAGAAATATTTATTATTTATAACTATTAATTTATTTGAATTTATTATATTTTATCATTCTACTTATTATATGTTAATTAATAATCCTATTTTAATTAAATTATGAGTTTAAAAAATTTAATTAGTGATTATATTCTATTTAAATTAAATTAGGTAATAAAAGTTTGTTAAGCGAGAGAAACTAATAAAAAAATAATTAAAAATTATATTTTATGTAATGAGGAATGAAAGAAAAAGAAATTAATAAAATAAGAGTTTGGTCATCGACTTAGAGCCTTCAACTTTGGAGTTTCTTTTAGCATTACTATTTACTTGGACCTAAATTGATGACTTTTAGACAATTCAATGTGGACTTCTTTTAAGTCTTAAGTGCTCTTATCATTACAACTTTCTCATATTTTCATACATTTTTTCAAATTTTCATACAAAATATAATAAACAATTTAATTTTTTCAAATCTCAAAATACACGTAATATTAAAAAGTAATATTCTAATAAAATTTTATTCAACTCAACTCAGCTTATCTTAATATCCAAATATTCCCTAATATTCACTATAATTTAGCTAAAAATCACATTTCTTGAAAGTTTTTCTTAAATTTTACTCATCTTTCAAAAACCTACATCTCCATTCACTATATTTTCTCTATTTTATTAAAATAATATTTCTCTATTCTTTTTTTATTACTTTTTTCTCTCACTTTTATTTACAAGCTTAACTGTTCAATATTTTTTCATGGAAAATTTTTATATGTAGTCATTTTTGTACACTTCTTTATGCACTCCATTAATATGATTGGTAGTATCAGTTTTTTAAAATATAAAAGCTAATTATATGAGCGAAATGCGCAAAGAATACACAAAAATGACTGTATATAGCAGTATTCTATTTTCTTATGTTTTGAACTATTACTTTTATGAATACTTTAAACAAAAATTTAAATTATTTTTTGTTGGTATAAAAATATTTTTAAAATTAACTTTTTTATATTTTCATAATTATTTAAATTATTTTTAAAATTATTATTTTAAACTATAACATATATGAGTATAAGAAAAAGTGTTGATGATTGGAAGAATAATTTATTATAGTTAGTAGAATAAAATATTGATAAAAGATGATTTAAGAGATGAATAGTTATTCTCCAAATATATATCCCTTAATTTTTTTTTTTCTAAAATAGAGATTAAGATGTAGGTGAGATTTTAATCAAATCCCTAAAACTTTTCTCAAATTATAAGAAAAGTAAGAGTTTGGAGAATCAAATGGGAATGCTCTAAGATAAGAATAATTTGTGAGATGAGATAATATGACAAATTTATGAATGATAATAAAATAATTTGGGAATAGTAATAGCATACTTTGAGTTAATATTTTATAGGAATTTTGAGAAAGAAAGAAGAAAAGTTAATAAAGATTCTTATAAAATTTAAAGATTATTAGAATATAATTTTTTAATACTGTTTTTGTTTAAACATTTAAAAATTTTGAATTATGTTTTAGTTTTTATTTGAAATTTTGGAAAAATTACAATAATGGTTAATAACTTAATTTGAAAGTATTTAATGTTTGAGAAGGAGATTAGATGAGATTGAAGTTTTGGGATAGACATAAATTTTACAGAAATTCTATGGGATCCCACGGTTGCAGATCCTTTGTGCCCCTGACTGACAGCCCACTTATTTTATAAAAAAAGAAAAAAGCAATTGAAAATGATAGAAGAGGGAAACAGATTATTGAATGTGAAATTAGACGCGAAAGAGGATTGGAAGAGGGAAAAAACTGCGGAGAAAAACAAAGATCTCGTCGCCATTGGTTGAGCCTATCCCTGCTGTCGCCTACAAATTGGACAATGCTCAGGCAGAAGATGGGGGAAACATGGACAGACAGATAGCAAGGCTAGAAACCATGTATTTGACTTTGAAAGACTCCACTTCCTTAGATTGCTGGGATTTTCATGATTTGAACTACTTTACCGCTTATCATTCTGAATTATCTCCCGATCTGTATCAACAACTAGATTTAAAAGTTAATAAAAATAAGACAGGTGATGATAAGAATTCCAAACATCCCCAGATTAATGTTTCGGGACCAGGCGATGCAAATCTCAAACCTAGTAATGCATCTATGTTTGTAGGCCCATGGATTCCCGAGCTTGCTACCTCAAGGAATTGTCATCTTGAACCATAGTGACGATTTTTGTTGGTCCTCAACTACAAGTCAAGGTAGCTAATGGTGAGAAATTGGTAAACTAAGGAAGATGTGAAAAATTGAATGTAAAGATTCAAGGTCAAAAATTTCATGTTTCTTCCAATTATTATCCTTAGGTGGCTGTAATGTAGTTATGGGAGCGCAGTTATTGAGGATAATGGGTCCTATAATTTGGGATTTTATGAAGATTAGGAGTGTTCATCCGGGTTCCAGATTCCCAAATCCGGAATCCGAATTCGAAATTTCCTTAAACATTTTTAAAAAAAAATTCAAAAGTGTTAAGAAATAAATAAACTTTTAAATCGGGCCGGGTACAACCCGGCCCAGATGAACAGGCTTAATGAAGATGTCTTTGTTGTTTCAGTCTATAAATAAAAAGGTGATGTTGCATGGGTTGTGCAGTAGAAATAGTTCTATGGAGGAAGGACAACAAAATAACAAGAGTGATTTTTACAGTTGTTATTTGCAGAAAAAGATACTAGTGGTGATAATAACTAGCAGAAGATTTCTAAATTGTTGAATGAATTTCAGAACATTTTTTCTAGATCTTTTGATCATAAGATAGTCTTGAAGAGTGATATACAGACTGTTTCAGTGAGGCCCTATAGACACACTTATATCAGAAATTTGAGATAGAAAAAATTGTGTAGGACTCGCTTGGTAAGAAAAGCTGATAAAAGCTGGAGGATGTGTATAAATTATAGAGCCTTGAACCAAGACATCATCAGAGATAAGTTTTCAATTATTATGATTGATGAACTCTTAAATGAGTTATTTGGGATAAAGATTTTCTCAAAGTTTGATATGAGATCTAGGGACCGTCAGATCAAAGTAAGGGGGATGATATACTCAAGACTCCATTCAAGACCTATGAGGGTTGATTACATCTAAAGAATGATGTGGTAGTTGTAATGCAGTTTTAGAGTATTGATTTTATATGAAGACAAATTAAAATAAATAGCAGAATAGTAAAGAAACTAAATATATATTAAATATATTAAATGATTAATGAGAAAATAAAAATTAATTTTAAATGTAAATTAAAATAAAACAAATGATTACAAAAAAAGTATGCAAAGTTGATAAACAGTGAAGTTTCGAGAATTCCTCACATATATTCAATATGTTAATTAAACTTAATTCATGGATAACTCAATTGAGAATTCAATTCCAAAATTCTCAAACGGAAGATATAGAATTATAAACTAAAATTAAATCAAATATAATCATTTGAAAAATCATTCATCACTTTAAAATTATACAAATTGTTATCCATATTGAAAAAATTTAACGACGACAATATATCCAAGGAGCGATATTGCAGTAGAGAATTAAATCAATATAGACAATCAATTGATCCAAATATAATCAAAGAACTAATCCATTTAATAAAAAAAGTATGACCAAATTCATAAACGAGATAAATTCTAAAATTATTAAGAAAGAAAATATCAACAATAAATTGAGAATGATAAAATAAAGAATTTTAATAAATTAAAAATCAAATATATGAATTAAAAATAAATTAAAAATATCATCTAATATACAAGTTCATCCCTAACCTAACTTAAAAATTTAATTATCCATAAATAGAATAGATAATAAAAATTTCAAGAAAATAAAAACACACTGTCAGCCATGAAGGAGAAGTTTCGTTCACGTCCGTGCGGCTCAAAACGTCCAAGTTGCTGGCTGTCACATATATATAGGGCACGAAGATCTGGTGTCCATGGCCTGGAGGAAAGAAAGGTCAAAGGCTAAGTGGCTTCGAGAGGAAATCTTTTGTGAAGGGAGTTGGTGCATGCAGTGCGACAACCCTAACTCCTAAGCTAGAAGAAGGAACGCATCATGTGCAAGGGGCTACGAGGTATATATAGCAGGTAAGGTCTATAAATTTAAATGTAAAGATAATTTGTATAATTGTAAGAGAGTTTTATTTAGGCATGAATCTTAGTGGAAGGTAGAGACGTGCATGATTTAGAATTTGAGAAGGCAGTTAGTTACAAAGTTTTAACGTAAAGATGGCTTGTAGAGTTGTATCCCTATTCCCTATTGGGAGAGAATTCCATTGGGCCTAATGGGTTTGGGCCCATTTCATGGACTAAAAACTCATTTGAATTTTTAAAATATCGGCCCATTAAATTTTTCTAAAATTTTTAACGAATCATAACGACTTTAAAATAAAATTTTGGATATTTGGGCCTATCAAATAACTCGCAGCTTTTTCAATATGACCTATAGATGCAGTAACTTCAAAATATCAATAGTCCATAGACAGTAGACTATTCCAAAACAGCCCATTAAACTTAATGTAGGCCAATTAGATTTTTTTTCATATTTCATTCTTAATAATACTGGATCGGGTCTTTACAACACACTGATATGATTTAAAATGATTCATGAAATAAAATTTTTTATTGTAAAGTAGATGAAATGTATTATATTAACTTGAGTTAGTATAAAAATATTTTAAAATAATTTATGTGTAGAGCACTCATATTTTATAAATTACATAGTATCCTATATTTTTCCCTTGTTCCCATTTTTTGCCTTTCCTTGTCCGCAGTCCGAGTAAAAAGGCTAGCCAGAAGCATCAAGCATGTCCTCGTAACTGACCGTTACCACGTCACCATACTATCACTTTCCTGTATCCACATCTTGCCACGTCTCGAACGTCCAGAAAGCCTAGGAAATGCGTTTATAAATAGCTTATTGAGCTGCCTCAGACAGTGTCTCAAAGAAAACTACGTATAGCGTCGAGTTGAGTGTTCGTTTCTTCCATACCCTCTTATATTAAAGTAATCGATATGGTTTTTGAACCGCACCTTCCCTTGCTCCCCATTAATGGATTCCATATTTCTTGATCCTGGCTGATTATGCTTCATCAAATCTTTTGTGGGATTCGGCATTTTTTAAATGGTCAGTACTGCTTTTCACCCATAGGAGTTTCACATTTTTCTTTCTCTTTAAGGATCTCATTTTCGTGTATACTAAGAAAATGCCATTGGAATACTGATGCAATGGTGGAATGGATTATATGGTAATATAAAAACGCAATTGGAATAAGAAAGGCGCCGAATTCATGCAATGAGCACTTATTCATTTGGTTTAGCTAGGAGGAATACGTAGTTTCGATTGGGTTAGAGGAAGGAAGTATGGAGCCTCTATGTGAGTTTTGCGGTGTGGCAAGGGCATTGGTGTATTGTAAATCAGATTTGGCTTGCCTTTGCTTTCCCTGTGATGGGTGTGTACATTCAGCCAATTCCTTGTCTCGTAGGCACATGCGTTCTCTTTTATGTGAAAAGTGCTGCTCCCAACCTGCAATTGTACGATGCATGGATGATAAAATGTCTCTGTGTGAAGGCTGCGACTGGAATGGCAATGAGTGTTCAAGGTTGGGGCATCGTCGTCAGCCATTGAACTGTTATACAGGTTGTCCATCTATGGCAGAGTTTTCAAGGATTTGGCCTTCACTCCTTGATATGCCAGCTCCTTCGGGTGCTTTTGATACTGATTGGGAGTGTGTGAGTGCGCTACCTATAGATGAGAATTGCATCAGTGACTGTTTGGAACTAATAAGAGATAATGATCAGGGATCATTTGGGTTGGTAGCAAGCAAGCCGAATGAACTAGAACCTTGCTCTAAGCTTGATCCTTGGATGGGATTATCATCTGTGATTCCACCAAATGCAAATTCCATGCCATTCTGCAGAGATCAGACACCTTTCTTCCCTGAGGAATCGAATTTGCCAAAGGTAGTTTTTTTCCTTCCTGGTTTTTTGTTTTGATCTAGTTTTTTTTTTTTTTTGAAAGGTGATCTAGTTATTATATTCTAAGAGTTTAGTATACTGCATTTTTTACTAGTTTCTAAGTGATTTTTATGTACTCAAAATATGGATAATGCTAGGGTGCACACCAAATGTGCAGCCCAAATATGCACACTATAAGTGCAAATGATTTTTTTCTTTTATTTTTTAAACATGATCTTAATAATTAAAAAGATATATAAATTCACTATATCACTTCCTTAATCATTAAGAAAAAATTTATATATATATATATATATATATGAGTGGACGCATTTGGTAGAAACATTTGGGAGTCACCCTAGCATTTTCCTTAAAATATACATGCTAACCTTTTTGACATACTCGTTGAGAAGTTAGAAATACTTACCTATTCTCGTCTCTTCCCTGTCAAGTGACTTTACCTTTGGTAACTCTTAGTCATGCATTTATTTCCTTCATGTGCTTCAGGATGCAGCTTCCAATTTCAAGAATCTTGGAATTCATGATTGTGATGATCTTTGTGAAGGTCTCAATAGTGTTGATGTTCCATTAACCTTCAAAAATGGTGAGATAGTTAGCTGTCCACAAGCTCTTACCGGATACCAGTTCAAGGATGGAGGAATGGAATGCCTATCAATGGAGAAAAACTTATCAGTCACTGAATCTAATGGTCCTATTGAGAGTGCTTTGGAGGTTATATCTGCACTTGAAGTTTAATCTTCTTCTTTTAAATCATCCTTTTCTTGTTCTCTTTCTACATTCCTTTACATTAATTCCATTGTCTTCAAAAAATTCATGGAGATATATCATCTGGATGTGCAACCATGATTATCTAAATCATTTTGTTGCATCGAGCACACGAGACATTTGCATATAGGTATGTGATATACTGCTGACGTAAGAAAAAAAATAGCTTCTCTCTTCTTCAACTTGAATAGCACACGACAAAATAAAAAATCCAGGTGATTTAGCATTTCAAATCCATTTAAAAAAACCTTTCTTTGTAGTTTTTCTAATCATCTAGGGAGAAATTTCATTTTTCCCTCCTAAACTGCTGCCATTTTCTTTATTTAATTGCACCTCAAACTACTAAGCTAACAAAATACCAATTTTTTCAATTTGCATCCCCACATATTTTCGATTAAATTTTCTAAATGGCCTTTTTGTAAGTTGAAAAATTATGTAATTATCCTCAAGTTAGAATAAATGAATAATGCAATTGTAACTCATCAGTGTAACATCCATGTCACACCTAGTGGCATGCCTATATTAGGTATAAAAAATTTGAAATTAAAAAATTAAGTCCCTATTTGGTTACCCAGATGAGAGTAGTTTTCAGCATTTAGATGACCATATTTTAAATCTTTCTTTTCATTTCATCTCTATTTCATTTCTAAATTTTTAAACTCATCTCAAATATTTTCTAACATGAACAATAACAAACAGTAGAAAGTCATTTTATCTCTATTTATTCTATAAATTTTCAAACTCATTCAACAATTTCTGATATAAACAGTAACAAATAGAAAAAGCATACATCTCAAGTGTCAAAAGGTCAAGTGGGACCCACTTATTTATCGAATCCCAAAAAGTCAAAACTATTTTATTTAATCTCACTATCCAAACATATACTTTTTTACAAACTATCTCATCTCATCTTATCTAAAAAAATCTCACTACTCTTCATCTCATCTCATAACCAAATAGGGCCTAAATGGTAACCTCCAATACATGTGTCATGCCTGTTGCATTAATGGTGTTACATGAGTGTTCCCTTGGTGGTGTTATAAATACCATTATTCAAAAATACAATATTAAATAAATTAATAACAATAATAATAATAATAAAAGTAAGAACTAAATTGTAAATAAAAAAGTCTAATAATAAAAAGAAAAAATAAATAGAATTTAAAAATAAACTATTATTTAGTAAAATAAAAATAAAAATAGCAACTAATGTAATAAAGTAATAATAATAAAATGAAAAATAGGATGACCTGTGGTATTGTGTTGCCTTTTTTTAATTAATTTTTGTATTGTTTTAGATTTTTTAGGAAGGGCATTATAGGAAATATGCGGTGAAAATGAAAATGTGGTAGTTTGGAATATAAATTCAAACCATTTTCAAGCCTCTTTGACACACCCAACATACAACTGCAATGGGTTCCAATAATGAATAAGAATTGGTGTTTTAACTTTTAACTATAATGCGTCCCATAACAAGTGATGTGTTGACACATCAAGCTTGAAAGTAGCAAAACTCAAATTAAAAGGCATGTGGTTGTTTGGGATGTAATATGAGAAATGGGTGGTAGTGTAGGAGTGCAAAATGAAATTTCCTCAATAATTTAATCGAAGAAATTCATTTCCAGGAATTTATAAAATTAAATTCCTTTGTTAATAAGCCTATTACTTCAAAATAGCTTTTAAGCTTTTCCATCACATTAAACTATTCATTTTCCGCTTTGACACAACAGGCATGATCTTTTGTTAGTGTTTACCTATGTTTTTAGGAATATTCTACATGTGACAGACTTGCCCTTGTGTAACTTATCAGGCATCTTCATCTGGTCAACAAGATTGTGTGGCCTTTAAAACTTCTTATGTTGGTGGGTCAAATAGCATGATGCAGGCCTTGAATGGTGGCACAAATTGCTTACCTCTGAATCTTATGTGTGCTGGGAACATCAATCTGGGGTTTCCTTCAGGGCAAGTTCATTCGAGCATATCACTGTCATTATCCAACATCTCCGGTGAGAGTAGTGCAGCTGATCATCAAGATTGTGGATTATCACCAGCATTTCTAACAGCTGAATCACCTTGGGCATCAAAAGCAAGGAATAAAGCTAAGATGAGATATAATGAAAAAAAGAAAAGTCGAACGTATGTGTCTCAGCTCTGAATTAATGTATATTTCATTCAATCTTGATATATGCATCGTTTTGCTGATTTGATATAGAAGAAAATGCTTTAGCTTTGTCAATGGACAGCTTTGCTGCCCATAATTGTTCTTTCCTTATTTCTCTAGTTACTTCTCTGTACAGTTTAGCATAATATTTTGACAGATGATAGCTTCAATGTATAGGGCTAGAGTTAGGCATATACTGATTTGTTTCAATGTATAGAATTTTTTGTAAGCTTGTATACAATACAGAACCCTCAAGGCCAAGGTATTCAGCCATTTCATACAAACTTGACAAGCTTATCCTCATGTAACAGAATAAAGGCATTTATAAATGGTCTCATTTTTTCCATTTGGTTGAATTGACTGGTAGTTGTTTGTTTATTCACTGAGGCCTGCCTTCTACACATCTATTACTTCATAGAGATCTTCTTAATTCTACTTAAATTTAACATAATGTTCTTTCTTTTTCTTTTTTGGATAGGTTTGGTAAACAAATAAGATATGCCTCGCGCAAGGCCAGAGCTGATACTAGAAAGCGCGTGAAAGGAAGATTTGTGAAAGCAGGTGAGGCATATGATTATGACCCTCTTGTTATGAGGAACTTCTAAGCCAAATCATCTAATCTCCATTCCTTGTCTGGCAATACAATGCCTGCTTGGAGAGCGGCAGCCTTGATGGCAAATTATGTTGTTCCATCTCTGAGTATGATATGTAGGCACTTTTATGTGTTTTAAGAGATGTTTTATCCCATAATGATAATGGTGCTCGATTCAATACTGTACCTATTAAAAAGAAAAATCTGTCTTTTGAATTTAGAAAGAGGATAAATATTACAGTGTTTTATTCTTATATATAATATATATCTTATCATATCTTCGCTAGTTTTTTATTATTCAAATTAGTCACATGCTGTTCATGTTGTTTGCTCCAACATATGATATTCTACAATCTTGTTCTTTCTTACATCTTCTGGCCTGTTTGTTCTTTCTTGATTCTAGAGCAAGATGGTCCGTGCTCAACTGAACGGTCATCTCCCTACAGGTCATTTACCTGCCTTCTCTCTGCAGATCCTATGTTGAATCTAGTACTTAGTGTTCCTTTATGTGAAATTGCCTATTAAAAATAAAAACAAATGAATTTTAGAATACACCCTTTTTCAGCATTATCTTCAACTTTCTCCTTTCATGGCCAGATTTCATGTGAACGAGGACAGCACTGGTTGCCCCTTGGAATAAATTTGAAAGTTACATCTCTTAAATCTTCATACTACCTCACCTATTTATACAGTAAGTGTTCCAAACAACCTCATACATAATGGTAGTTTGAACTTCATTAGCATTCCAACTGGCTACTATATCATCAAGATGATGCATGGGTGCTTTCTTGATGCTTAATGTTACAACTTCACTGATCAATATCTTATTCTTTTGTTTATGTTCTGGCAAAGGCAACAGATACTCAGTTGGAAGATACAAAATGACGAAGAATAATGAAGTGAAAGCTTTAGTTCACTACCTTCTGCGTGGCATAATCTAGACCCTCCTCTTGCTTTTGCTTATTTCGTTTCTGTTATCTTTGTTGCAATATATATTTAATCAGTTTAGAATCACACCGGATACAAATCCTTTTTAAATATTTGCCCAAAGTTAATACTCCAATACAGAGAGAGACATGTAATCTCACTACAAGATTTCCGGTCAGTGTAAATCTCACATGCATGGATATTTAAATATATATGTGTGTATATATATATATATTATCTTTTCAAATCGAACAATATCTTAATTGGAGTAAATTTTATTCCATCTTCTTGCTCCCTATTCCATTAAGAATGTCACTCTCTTTGTACGGTTAGAAATGAGAAGACACCAAACGAGATTATAATGTTGAGCAATTTGGATGTACTCTCCAACAGTATTCCTCACTCCAGATCTCACCCTTCTACTGAATGCCATTTTTGTCTCTCATTGCTACCGACCTCATTTGTAGCCTGTGCAGGCTTCAAGGTTTTTTGTGTTGTCAAGTTTATGTTGGGATATCTCTTTTTACATCAGATGGTTCATCTCTGTGTCCTATTGCATTGAGAACAAAACAGATAATATGTAATAAGTTTATAAAAAATTCCAAGCCATAATCGGAGTAGATGCCTTGAGATCACAGTTAGGAGTCTTTGAATGAAAACAATCTCAATTTCCCATCTGTTGTGAGGAAGCCATAAAATATGCTGGTTTTTTGTGTTAAACTGATTGTGGAGAAGGTGTAGCCATTTTGTTTTTATATCTGGGACATTCGGATATGCTTCTTCATGTTCATCCCTAGATTTTGCATTATTTAAGATTTTCCAGAATTGGGAAAATATGTTCTTGATATTTTCTTTCCCAAAATCATAATCATGGGTCATCTTTGTTATGAGTCATAAACTTGTATCAGTCTTTGAAATAGATGATAAATGGTAATGGGGGTTACATATCTCTTCTGATTCAAAATGCCATTAGCTTAGACTTGTACATGTTTGTTGCAAATAATAAAAAGATTGATGAAATTCACTCTCTACATCAAAGACACACTTCCTTAATGCCAATAGGGAATACAAGGACAACATTAGAGTTAAATTCTAAACTGAGACAAAAAAATAAAAGTGAAATCAGAGCAACAGAACAGGCCTTTTCAGCTTCCCAGAACACTCTTTCTCAATACCCATATTACAATGGCTTCTCTCCATCCAACTCCTCATTGATGGAAGCACCACCTCGACCGAAGCTCCAAGAAGATATCGTTGTGTAAGGTTTTGGCATGTGTTGCAGAGAAAGCACCTGATATGTCTGAGGGCTAAGAAGTTAGCCCCATGAACCCATTTGTCACAGTTTCTACATAAAAAAGCATCATCTGCTTGGCAATACAGTGAAGCTCTCATGCTGCAGAGTTCGCAAGACATGATCGAACCGGTCAAGGCACCATGAAAAGCAGCCTCTCCGGGGATTGGCAGCCGGCAAAGAACACCAAACTTTCCTTCCTCTAGGCCTTGGCACATTCTTAGAAACTCAATATGGCATGGCCTAGAAGTTGGAGGAAAACAGCCTTTTATAGGAAGATAGACAAGTGTTAAATATTATTTCACATGAAATTATTATTATTATTTTCTTTCTTTGGCCTGATATATAACACATGGAGGCCATGAAGGTGACTTTATGTCCTACAATAATGAAACGAATGCCTTTAGCCCCAAGGATTTTGCTCATATTGGGAACATTATAGGATAAGATCTGCTTGATTGTGCTAGAGGGTCCTTTTACTAATTGAGCAGAATGGAGAATTTTGTGAGGCCATTTAAATTTCAAATGTCAAAATTCAAACATTATCAAAGCCCTTCAACTCCAAGCTTTGATGGCATCCAGGAATTGTTATGAGCCATCTGTTACAGGGTGGGTGGGTGGGGTGGTTCGCAAATCCATATAGGTTTTTTAGGTCTAAAGGTGAAACTTAAAAAGGCTTTTGTTGTCATTACTGTTAATACATTTTCCCATTATCTTTATTATTTAAGTTACCTGTTTGGAAAATAAAGAAGAGGTTGGAAACTGATATGGCTTGTTTGGGATACGTAAAAGCTTTGATGGCCTCTCTCTGTTGGACCCCATATTTAATGGGAGTGCAGGGGGAGAGCGCGTTCTTGTCCACACATTGTTCTAGCATTGTAAAATGGGTCCAAATGCATGGCTGAAACAAGCTTTGGACTCTAAAAATATCCCCTTCAGTGCAATGTGAGTTTATGATTGACAACTTTTGAAAACAGTGAATGGAGAAAATGTGCTTGGTGGTGATGGATGGCTGGCTGGCTTTTCTTGGAGTTATTTTGCAGA
Source organism: Platycarya longipes (assembly GCA_036559045.1). Classification (NCBI taxonomy): domain Eukaryota; kingdom Viridiplantae; phylum Streptophyta; class Magnoliopsida; order Fagales; family Juglandaceae; genus Platycarya; species Platycarya longipes. The sequence continues at coordinate 13,295,630 of CM071792.1, read as the reverse complement.
GAGTACGGGCTCAGTTCTGAAAGCTAAACCACACACGTATGTGTATGAGGTTGTTGGATTGAGAATCTAGAAACTTCTCAATTTGGTGATGTTTAGGCATATAGGCAAGACTAGCCCAGTAATGGGGCCGGTGGGCTCCCAGTTTCCAATCACATACGGATGTATAATACCAACGCACTAAAAAAAATGTGTATTAAGTTTTTTTATAAAATTAAATTTATAAATGATGTGATTTAATATAATATATTAATAGATTGTAAAATTATTTTTATTATAAAATATATTTATATCATATGAATTTATGTCAATATATGATTTGACTCAATTTTCACACTTTTGAGTAGGATTAGTTTTGTGGACATACTAATTGTTCAATAGTTACAGATTTATCTATCCCAATGTTTATTGTAAGTACGATAATTGGTACACTATAGGTGCATGCTTCTAGGACCAAGTACTAGGTAAAGGCACTCTCAATGCTTTACACCCATACGGTATGTATACCGAACTTTCTCACAATTTCCTCAACCTAACTCACATACTGCTTTAACTCATAAGTAGTCAAACCCGTAGAACATATTACAAACTTCGGTGGCAAAGAGCCAACGTCAAGGTGCCAAATCTTTCCACCGATGCGAGTTTTTGAAAAATATTAGTTTTTTATCTTATATATAGAGTATTCCAAAACAGTATATAAAATAGTATCGATCGAAATATTTCGTTCCAATGTATTGACCGGTATATTCACTGATATAGTATTCAAAATATTGATTCCTACCCTACACTTTTATAAGAAAAATTTATGTTTTAAATCTTTAGACCATTCTAATTAGAGCATTGGTAAGTGCAAAGTTTAACTAGAATCTCACATTTTGGCCATAAGATCAAGTTTTAGCTAGATACGTCCACAATGGACTAACCATCTTAAAGGCAAAATAATAATATAATATTATATATTTTTTAATATTTTATAATTTTTTTTTTATATTTTACAAATACACTTCATATATTAATTAATAATTAAATAAATAATTAATTTTACCTATAAAAAATACTAGTTAATAATATGTAGTACTTTTATTATTTTAAAAAAAATCCATTTAATCAAACTATTAATCAAAAAACAGTATAATATAGAAATTCATAAAATAATTATTTAAATTATTTAAACATGAACAAAAAATAACATGATCGTGTTAGGTGGATGCATAAAACAGATATATAACACAAATGATAAAATTTAATGGATGTAAGTATAATCAGAAAATAGTACAATGTAAAAATTTATAAAATAATCTTTTAGCATTTGAATGGTAACTCTACAAGTTTCCCAAGTTTGGAGAGTACCTGAGAATTATTGTAGCTTAAGTATAGAGTTTTGAACTTTTGACTAGTTTAATGATATTTCTCACATCTAACTAAAATTTAGACTTGTATTGACATTTAGCTAAACCATTATCAATGCTATAAAGCTATTTCTAAAATCGCTCACTATTCAATTTAAATAATCTGTTTCTGCAAAGAGAACTTGTAGTATAGAAACATGCATTTATAGAGTTTCCCATTGATTTCTTTTTAATTCAAATTGACTAATGCAACCAAATTTTGGCTATTTTTAAGCTCATATATTTAATTTTTTAACATTTTGGGGGTCTATTTTGGATTCTTTATGTATTTATATGCATTCTTATATATTATGGGTATATAGAAACTTTTAAGAAGACTAAAAAATATAATATATATATTTATATATTATATGTATTTAGATGCGCTTAGAAGTAAGTTTTCATATTTTTAAAAGATATTAAGAAATTTTCAAATTTTTTGGGGTCAATATTATTTTAATTTTTTCTAGTAATTTTTATTGAATTAGAGTAATATTTCGTTTTTATTTTAGACTCAAAGGTTTATTTTTATTTGAATTTGTTTAATTATACATTAGATTGCTGTAATATAAAACCGGTCATGAAGTATGATCATTATTATATTTTATGTTTATAATAAGTTTTTGTTTTTTTTTATAATACATATTATTTTATTTTTTTTAGATTTACAATTTTAATATTATTAAAAAAATATATTTTTAAATAATATTTTATTTTATTTTATTTTCATTTTTTATTCTCCTCAATTCATCTGCTAACTGTGAAAACAAAGCGTCCACATAGCTAAATTGGGGGAGTGGTGTGCAATATTAGTTTTAGATTTAGGTTTTGTTTGGATTCTAAGAGAGTTGAGCTCATCTCAACTCATTATTATATTTGTTTAAATTTTTATACAAAATACAAATCTCAATACAATTTTTTCAAATTCCAATACAGTTATTTTAAATCTCAATTTAACTTTTTCAAAATTTAAAATAATCATAATATTTTATTTAACTTTAAAAACTTATCTCAGGCACAGTTTGTTTACAAAATACACCTCATCTTATCTCATTTGATCTCATTTAATTATTACACTTTTTTTTAAATTTAAATAAAAAATAATATAAATAATTTAATTTTTTAAAATCCAAATACAAAATTATATTAAAAATATTTTATAAAAATATTTTATTTAATTTTTTACTTTAATCTTAATTTATTTTATTTTATTTTAGGCTCTATTTAGATTAGAGTTAAAATAAAATAAGTTAAGATAAATTTTAAAAATTGAATAAAATATTATTATTATTTTAAAATTTAAAAAAATTAAGTTGAAATTTAAAAAATTTGTATTAAATTTTAAAAAAATTATATTTTATATAAAATTTTAAAAAATATAATAATAAATTTGAGGGAGACGTTAAAATCAAAATAGGCTCAACCTCAGTTTTAAAAACAACTCACGTCTCAAAAGGTAAAAGGTAACAAAAAAAAATCTATTCATCCTCTTACTATTTATATAATTTTTACGTATCATATATTATTTTATTTTATTTTTAATTAAATATTTAATATATAAATAATGAATAAAAAAATTAAATTAATTTAAAAAAAATAAATTTTAAAAAATATATTAAAAAAATTAAAAAATAAAAAAAAATAAAAAATAATAGTATATAAAAATTGAAAGACTGTGTAGAAGTGCTCAAAAGGTAATATGCGACGTGATACGTACACGTCAAAAGGCAACGCCAATAACGATATGCGACATGTGTTCGATGTTTTTGTCAAAAACAGAAAAGGACAGCATCGAAATACGACAGATCTTCACTCATCTCTTCCATTAATGTGTCCCAGAAAAAGAGAAGAAATAAATTCAAGTCCGAGAAACACCGACCCCTCTCTCTCTCTCCGCTGTTAGATCGGAAACCATGCCCCACGTAACATTGCCGAAAACCCTGAATCCTTCCCGTTTGAAAACCTTCCTCTTGATCTTCTCCTTTTTCCTCATCTTCTACCTTCTCTTCCACCGCCACGCTCCTCTCTCGCATCTCCAAAGCGCGTCCCAGTCTCCCCTCACGCGCCGCCACCTTCTCTTCTCTATCGCCTCCTCTTCTCGTTCCTGGCCCCGCCGCAAGTCCTACATCCGACTCTGGTACTCCCCCAACTCCACGCGTGCTCTCGCTTTCCTGGATCGCGTCACCCCCGATGCGGCCACTGACGACAGCGTCCCTCCGGTCGTCGTCTCCGGAGACACCGCCAAGTTCCCTTACACATTCCCGGTGGGCCTCCGATCCGCGATACGCGTGGCGCGCGTGGTGAAGGAGGTCGTCGATCGCGACGAGAAGGACGTTCGGTGGTATGTGTTCGGAGATGACGACACGGTCTTCGTCGTGGACAATCTGGTCAAAACCCTGGCGAAGTACGACCACGAGCGGTGGTTTTATGTAGGTAGCAGCTCGGATAGCTACGATCAGAACGTGAAGAATTCATTCGAGATGGCATTTGGTGGTGGAGGGTTCGCGATAAGCCATTCGCTCGCAAGAGTTTTGGCCAGGGTTCTCGACTCGTGCTTGGTGAGGTACGCGCACTTGTACGGAAGCGATTCTAGGATCTTTTCGTGCTTGGCGGAACTCGGTGTCGGTTTAACTCATGAACCTGGGTTTCATCAGGTACAGATTTATTAACCATTTCTAATCAAGTAATTTCGAGTTACTCTAGAGTTTAATTTTGGTAACATTATGTGTTAGATATACTAGATCGTCTTAATGTGATGATGTCATTTCGAGTTAATCTCGAGTTTAATCTTGGTAACATCATGTGTTTTATAGGACAGTCCTAATGTGATGATGCCAATTCACAACAATGATTTTTTAAGGCAAAAACTAAGCCTTTTTTTTTTAAGGCAAACAAAAAGATCGTGGGGGACATGTTGAATGTTCTGACTTTAGCAGTCCGCTGGCTTTGGTATTAGGTAATATCTGGGGTTGGCCACAACCTTCTATTTAATGCTTTTTGGGGGGTGATGGCCCCCACCAGCTCTGGATCCGCCATTGGATGTAATGTATGTGGATCAGACCAGATTTAAGTTTATTTTGTTAAATCACTATTTGTTACAAAAGCATAAGCGTGACGAGTTTTGAATTTATATTCTAGCACTTATCTCACTTGTGGGCTACATTTGCTTGAATACGGGGATCCAATGGGTCCAGCCAGGGGACTAGTTAAGTTGAATGATCACTTATTCCAAAAGTCCAAACAGTTGTTTAGCATTTTTGTTATATACGCTAATTGGGGGTTCGAGGACTTCTTTGTTAAACATTTTTGAGACAGCCAGAAGAAATAATGTCTATCCATGTGGATCCTGAATATGAATGCTAATTTCCCTGAATTATCTGTCATTTAGTCGAGGAGTATTTCAGTTGAATGTGTTGAGTTCTCTGTTGCAAGGCAGATTACGAGTGGAGGGTCAGGAGCTTTTAAATTTTTGGACCTTTATTGAATTCCTTCTTAAAAATATTATCGTTGCTTCCTATTTTGTGTTTGATGATGGTGGAAACTGATACAATCTGCCTGATCTACTCTAGTTATGAGCTCTTGTGGATAATACACATACTCCCCTCAACCTACCATATAATATGTAATGTCTCCCTACCCACACTATGAGTTTTGGCAATGCCCTTCCCAAACTACTAAGTAATGGAAATGCGCCTCATTGTCTTTTGAAAAGGCAAAATTCAGCCTAAAAAATCTCTTAAAAGACAAACTAACCTTATTAAATTTGAAAAAAATAAAAATAAAAAAGCAAAGAGAAACATAAAACCGAAAATTTAAAATTTGGCCTAGATTCTCTTAATAACAATTATAAAAAGATGAAAAACAAAAAAATTAAAAAAACTAAAAAAATCTAGAAAAAACTAAAATTCCAAAATTTAAAAACTTTAAATAAAAATCCACCCAGGTGGTGCTTGGGCTAGTCAACTCAGGCGGTGCCTGGGTCCACGTACCCATGCAGGGCTTTTTTTAAATTGTGTTTTTCTATATTTTCTTATTTAGTTCTTTATTGATAGTTTGCAAAAATTGGTAGTTTGGGGGGACATACTGCCAATAGTTAGGGAAAAAAAAAAAACATGCTTATCTGGCTGGATTGGCTGAATTACTTGATTATGTGACAATCCTATTGTTTTTTATCCAGGTAATTCTCATATTAGTTTGAAAAAAAATTTGAGCTTGTCTCCTCATCAAGTATTTTAGTTTTTGCGAGTTGACTGGTTTGTAAAAGCAGTTCATGATTTAGTTTTACCTTTATCAGGTTGATATGAGGGGGAGTTTGTTCGGTTTGCTGTCTTCACATCCATTAGCTCCTTTGGTATCTCTTCATCATTTGGATGCTGTAGACCCAATCTTCCCTAACATGAGCCGGACTCTAGCATTGGGGCATCTTTTTGAAGCCGTGAATGTTGATCCCGGCAGGATATTGCAGCAAACTGTCTGCTATGACCCTTCAAATTCATTGACCGTTTCAGTTGCATGGGGTTATGCTATCCAGGTTTACGAGGGTAATGAATATCTCCCAGATCTCCTTTCACCGCAGAGAACTTTTATGCCATGGAAGAGGGGTGTCACTGTTGATGCAAGTCGGTACATGTTCAGGACAAGAAAATATCCGAAAGATCCATGTAAAAGACCTGTTGTCTTCTTTCTGGAAAGTGTGATACCCGATAAAGATGGTGTCTGGAGCTACTACACTGGGCACATGGTTGAAGAGTGTGTTAGACCTAATGCAATGAAGCATTTGAGACGTGTCAAAGTGTTTTCTAAGACGCTTGAGCTTGATATGGAACAGGTATTGCTGAACTGGGTCGAGTTTACTTTTCAGTTCATAAGTTAATGTGATGGTTTGTTCATATTTTAGTCCATTGGAGTTGGCTAAGCCTTACAAATTTTGTTTTCTTTGTTCCAGATGAAGGCTCCTTGTCGTCATTGCTGTGACATTTTGCCCTCTTTTAATGAATCTATGGTCATTAAACTTAGACACTGCGGAGTTGATGAACTAATTTCCATGCATGTCTAGCATTTTATGGGAAGAGAGAACTTTTGAAGTACATGCAGAGGTTAGAAAGTTCTGAAGCAGTTTCGGCCTTTATTTAACTTTTGGCATGCGAGCTGCTGAGGTAATTTCTCATTGCTTAAGGGTTTGCTTAGAAAATTATCTGAAAGTTAAATAATCTTTCTTTTTTTTGGGTTGGGGGATGTACCCACTATCTCCAGCACTGGGACGTGCCGGATATGGCAGATTGGCGCGTGCCTTCCCAACGCTGGATTTTGGATCCGATGCAGGGAAGGTGCGGCACCAGGGAAGCCAGTCCAGCGCTGGAGTGTCTTGTAGTCGGATCCAGCAGAGTATGGCGGCAACTCCGGTGTCACAAAAATTTTCTGGTCACCGGAAACGTTGTGATGATTTTTCCAGATGTAAAGAAATAACGTCACATACCAAAGATGATGGATGACAAACAAGCGAAATGAAATGTGCAAGATCTGTCATCGATTGTTGTTTAATATTGATTACTCCCGATCAGACTCCTCCCTACAGAAACATGTGGTGATGTATATTGTATCCTTCAAAAGTTTTCTTTTGTGAAAAATTAGTGTCCATTCATGCGAGTGTAGTAAGTTAAGCAAGCATTCGGAAGAATTTTTCTGAAGTTTTTGTCCGGCATTTACGAGTGTGCAGGAAAATATCGAATTCCTTTTTAATTCTGCCACAGATCTAAAATAAAATAGTTTGTACATATCTTGATGGTTGAGCAAGCCATATGAAATACGCCTCCATTGATAAACAGAGTTCAGACGATTTGGGATTGGAAAATGCTTCTTCCACAGATGGTACTAGGTAGTCATCGACGTCGGCCACTGATTGATTTTTTTATTTTATTTTTTATTTTTATCACTTAATAGTTAACTAAGTATTTTTTAATAAATTTGTGATTTTTATTTTATCTAAATAAATTTAAAAAAATGTTTTTTTAAAAAAAGAAAAAAGAAAGAGACAGTTTCGGCCTATTCTGTGGGTATTTCGGTGGACTCTCTGTGGAGTAGCACCACCTAGCCCAAATCTGCAAAAATCTGACAAAACAACCATGTCTTGAGTGACTTGGTGTCCGCATCCTTGGATGTTTTCTTTTGTTACACCCACTTCACGTTATTAATTCGTTGACCCAATACAGACTCTTTTAAAGCGATGAAGACATGTGGCTTCCTTGAGCATCTATCTTCGTGAGCAAGTCCATCAAGTTGCTTGACTTTGGACTCGATTCCAATTAACCTAATTTGGACAGCTCTGATTGGCCAGAGCATGGACTCTTGTTCTTCAAAACCTACCATATTCATGGAGAAGTAACCAACATGGGATGTCAAAATTTGTGTCTTTGCTTCCGCCGTAGGTTGCGGTAATCAATAAAACTTCGATTTGTGAACCTTGTTTAGTTACTTTAAAAGGCCTTTTTGCAGGCAGCAACCCAACAACGCCAAGCCTTTTCTTTTCCTTCTTCTCTCCCAAACATGCAGTTTTTTCATTCACAATCACAATCAAAAAACCAATCTTCTCGGTTGATTAACATAATTGTTACCTCATGTTCTGTATGTCTACTCTATCTTCTTGTGTCAATCTTCCTCACAGGTTCTTCAAAGATCGAGCCTACATATAATTCCCCATCTGCTGATATTTATGCACCGACATCTCTTGAGCATATTGTGTTCGGAATTGCATCTAGCCAGAAATCCTGGCCTAAGAGGAAAGAGTATGTTAGGCTTTGGTGGAAACCTCTTCAAATGAGAGGATGTGTGTTTCTTGAAAGTCCTCAACCGGATGATGATGAAAATGTCGGCAACAAGAATGGTACTTCACTTCCTCCTGTATGCATCTCTCAGGACACTTCAAAATTTCGCTACACCTGCAAGAATGGTCTGAGGTCGGCAATCCGGGTGGCGCGGGTTGTTTCGGAGACGGTGGCTTTGAATCATTCTGATGTGCGTTGGTATGTATTTGGGGATGATGACACGGTTTTCCTCCCGGAGAATTTGGTAAAGACTCTTTCAAAGTATGATCATGGGCTTTGGTACTACATTGGGACTCAGTCAGAGAGCTTGCAGCAGAACAGGGCTTTTGGGTTTAGGATGGCTTTTGGTGGGGCAGGTTTTGCTATAAGTTACCCTCTAGCAAGAGTTTTGGCAAAGGTTTTCGATTCGTGCATAGAAAGATATCCACATCTCTATGGAAGTGATTCGAGAATCTACTCTTGCTTGGCAGAGCTTGGAGTAGGTTTGACACATGAACCCGGTTTCCATCAGGTATGAATTTGTAACCTCAAAAAAAAAAAAAAGAACAAACACAAACTTCATAATTTGGGAAATCTTGTGGCATTATTAGAAATATAGTTTAACATGCCAGTTTTTCTGCATTTCATTCTCTGGTTTTTGAAATTAGAACTGCTATATATATATAAAGAAATTATATAAAGTTTACCTAAAAATTGATATGGTTTTATAGGATTCGTTAGATCTATTTTAGAACAAAATTAAATTTATAATCTGAGGTACCACATCAAACTATATCAGGTTTACTTTTGTGTAATCTGTTTGTGTCTAAAGTATTTTTCTTTTGGAATTCAAGGTCGATGTCAGGAGCGATATGTTTGGTAAGCTTAAAAGAAAGAACAAAAGAAAGTTTATAATTTGGGAAATCTTGTGACATTATTAGAAATATAATTTGACATGCCAGTCTTTTTGCATTTCTTTCTCTGGTTTTTGAAATTATTCAAGGTCGATATCAAAGGAGATATGTTTGGTCTGTTGGCTGCACATCCAATGACACCCTTGGTATCCCTGCATCACCTGGATCACATGCGACCAATCTTCCCAAACATGACAACCACTGAAGCTATAACACATTTATTTGAAGCAGCAAATATTGATTCCCAGAGGATCTTACAACAAACAATCTGTTATGATAAATGGTTTTCATGGACTATTTCTGTGTCATGGGGTTATGCTGTTCAAATATTCCCAGACCATATGTTTTTGCCAGATGCTCTCCATGTGCAAGAGACATTCTGGCAGTGGAAAAAGGGAAATGCTCCGGGAGGAGTCTATATGTTCAATACAAGACAACTCCATCGCGACCCTTGTCGAAGACCTACCATTTTCTTTCTAGATACTATATCTTCCAATTGGGATGGAATCAACAGCATTTACAAGAAGGAGTTTGTAAATTGCTCAAATGACATGGGCTCTCCAAGGAAACTGCAGGAAGTCAGAGTATTATCTCAGAAGCTAGACCTTCATGTTAAACGGGTATTTTTGACATACTGAGTTTAATCAATTATGGGCACTTAGAATAATACCTTGAAATCATTGTTATTACTGGTTCCTGATCCCTATTCTCTTGTATTTTAGTTGCAGGCTCCAAGAAGGCATTGTTGTGATGTTTTGCGCTCTTCAACAAGTGAAGTGATGGAAATTGGAATCAGAGAATGCGAAGAAGAGGAATTAATTTACATGCATTAACATCGCCTTTGCAGATTATTTCCCATGATCTGTTTGAAAATCTCCTGATCATTACACACTAAGCTAGTTTCTCATTCAATTCACAAGACCAATAAAGCAAAAACGGAAAACCCCATATCATGATTATGCACGAGAGCAAGGAGAACTTTGCGAGCTGTGTGGGAAATATCCCATCTTTGGTTACACTTTGACAACTCTTACCTAATCTTACGAATACCTGGTTTTGTCAACATTATGTAGTGTTGTACCACTTAGAAATTGCTTTACGTAAAAGCCTATTTTATCATTAATCTAAAGAATATTACAGAAAGAAGGATGCCCTTTTGTGTTCAAAAGGTTCTTTTACTAAGTTCTGTTTATGAGTAAATAGTCAAACATATCCATTTAGCAGCATATGGTTCCCTATGTAACCCCAGGTTACTCTGAAAACAAGGCTCTGCAATTACAAGCTAGATCTAAGGGGAGCTCTGAAATTTTCTATGAAATAATAATAATAATAATAACTAAAGCTCTGAAATTGCTACGTTTTGATGTTAAGAATATCTACATCAGTGATTCAGTGGGCTCAAATATTCAAGATTTTACTTGAGTCTGAGAGTGCCCATTTTATTAACCAAAACAGTCGATCTTAAGAGTTTCAAAGCTTGTTGGTCGTTGCTGCTTGCGAACCCATGCATGGCCCTCATTGGGCACTATTTGGAGTCGAAGCCTGCCATTGTCTTGAGAGCTAGCTTCTAGTCTATGCCATTGCAGGCTAAATCAGTACTTTTGCCATGGAGAGAAGTTGCCCTCAGGAATAGAAAATAAGTGGTACATCATACATGCAACTTTATAATTATAGATCAACATTCATTTTAACAAGGGCCGGCTCAATTGGTTGGCAAAAAATAGAAGTGAGGCCTTTTTAGTTTTAGAAAGTAAAATTCAATAAATTTATTTTAATTTTATCACATTTTTATTTAAAAACCGTTCATTTTGTTTTGTTAAACAAAATTAATAATGATCATGAAGATTTTATACCACTGGCCTTCTGGATTAATGACCGACTAATTTTACAGGACCCACATTCTTAAAGTTAATTATAATCATTTATATTATTAATAAAGTTTTATAAACAACCTATGCATTTGTCTCTTTAAAAGTGGCCATTGTCTCTTTAAAGGATTATACAAAAATCTTTTATGAATATTGAAAAGTAGATTTTGCTATTTATAACTCTCATACTATAAATTAAACTTAAAATAATGACAAAAGGCAAGTGCACACTCAAGAATGAGATTATGTGAAATATTTATTATGTGAAAATAGGATGAGAATTTATATCACTTCATGTCTCAGACATAATAGATAAGAGCAAAATTTTGATCAACATCAAATAAATTCAAACATAAATATAGAATTATCAAAAATTAAATTCCAAAATTAACATGTATATTCAGTAATATAATCATAAAGAATAATTAAATTCCAATGAATACGTTTATGGTAATTAGGAGCATTACTAAACATCTTTATCTTTATAAATTAATGACTTAATATGAAAATGAGAGTTTTGATGGTGAGCTAAAATATTCCAAGACAAAAAAAAAAAAAAAAAAAACCTATAAACTAAGAAAAGTTCAATAAAAGCTGAGTTTTCAGAAGAAAATAGAAATATGATAATTCAAAGAGAATAACCAAATATTACATAAAATCTATTTAATTATTTTGATATTTTCTCATTCACTTATTCAAGATTTTCTAATTACCACACTTTTTTTTTTCCTATTCTTTTATAAGATTCTACTTGAGATTTTTTTTGGGGGCCCCAGGCGAGAACTGTCTAAGCCGCCTAGTGGAATTGCGGACCTTGAATTTGAATTTTGGTCATCTTTGATTCTATTTATTAAGACGGGACATGGTTTTTCAATAAAGGTTATATAATATTATGTGATTAGATATAATAAAATTTATAATGAAGAGTAAATTAATATTGCTCTTGATCAAATTAATGCGAAGGGTTTTGACCATGCATGCATGCATGCATGTGCTAGCTATGATCGCGGCTGGTTCTGGCAGTCTCTAGCTGTGATATATATATATATAAAATTCTAGGCAGCATTAATCACTGTTTGGGAGCATCCAGTACGTAAGAGCAATTAAAACAGCTTAACGGATGAAAAAGAACAATTAGAAATAGATTCCGTTTTTCATAGGACAATTAATAAAGATAATTAATGTAGGCTAAAAATACTTTAAAGTAAAGAACTCTAGTAATGTTGGTTACGTTTGGGTATTGAAAAATGTTGTGAATAATAGTAAAAAATAGATAAAAAAAAAATATTAAATAATATTAAAAAATAATGAATAATAGTAAAAAGTAAATAAATAATAACAATAAAAAATAAATAAAAAATAAAAAATATATATAATAACAAAATATTCTGAAAATACTACTTGAAATATTTCCCGTACCCAAAAGTAGCCTAATTAATATTACTGAACGCTGATTACTAATAAATATTATATATTAAAAAATACCAACATATTATATTATATAACGTCTATCAAACCTCACCCTTGGTCTTCTCTTTCAACCCTAGGCCTTGTTGCTTAATTTCAAATTGCTCGGCCATTAATTCAACATCAGATACAGATCACTTTTAAGTGGTGTTTTGACAAGTACGCATAAACCCGCAGCTTAGTTATTGGTACATATATTACATTGTCTATTTTATTTGGCCGGCCTAACACTGGTGGTTTTATGGCTGTCCCTAACGGCACAGGTTTGTATTAATTTTATTGCGATGTTGAAGAATTCCTAGTCTTTGCTCCTACAGTTAAATCGGACGTTGCAAGCTTGTTTTACCCGAATGGACATAGTTTAGTCCTAACATGCATACATTATCTTATAATTTGTCTTTCATCTCTTTCAGTCAATCTAAAGCCGCGTAATCTCAACATCTTACACATACATACATATATATATATATATATGTGTGTGTGCGTGTGTGTGTGAGAGTTAATGAGTCTTTAATTATTATATATATATATATATATATTAAATATTAATGCCAAACTGTTGATAACAGAAATTTGATCATTCGATCAGCTTCTTCCTCTGCTAAAGCTCCTCTACTTTCCCCAATTCTCCTTCCCAATTCATATAATGCAGGATTTTGCAGTCGATGCTGATCTTTTGCTTTTATTCTGATCATGTCTTCTTTACTTACTTTCCAGCAGTGCAGCTCAAGTTCAGATCTGGACTTAACTTAGTGGGTGGGAGGCTACCGCTCTCAAAGTTTTTCAAAAATTGATTTATAATATAAATATATATAATTTTTTTTATATAAATAATTAAAATTCTCTTTCAGATTAAAAAAAAAAAATTTCCCCTCCCAAAATTTTTTTATTAAAATCATTCATTTAAATTTTAATATACATTCATTTATATTCTAACTTTTAACTTCACTTAAACTCAAATTTCAACTCACATAATCTTACAGTTACTCAACTAATAGTCTAATTTTAATAAAAAAATTGATTATAAATTTATATGATTGTAAAATTGATTGATTATACTCACTTATTTAGTTTCAGTCTAATTTGTACGATTATGAGATATAGTTTGTTAAAAATTTAATAGCGTTATATTATTATTTATTAGAAAGTTCTCAAATTTATTGTTAATCTATTTATTTTTCTTAAATCATAAAAAAATATGAGCAAGTACTCAAAAATAATTTTTTTTTAAAAAGAAAGACATAACAATTTGAAAAGTAATATAAATTTAGAGAGTTCAGTAACAATAAAACATGATACTTTTATTACTAACGATCATCTTTATAAAATTTTTATATACTGTACATTTTATTAATCATTCCTCTAAACACAAAATATTGATTCCGCCTCAATAATTACACTTCTGGGGGCGTCTTTGAACAAAACCTGAATCGTACAATTGAATCCCTTGTTTCCACTTTTCTCAAAGTTCTGGGTTCAATATCACAAGCGTCGGCCAAAACCTTGATGTGGTTTATGGCCTCGTACACTGCATAGCCGAGCAGTCTGATAGTCATTGCCAAGCTTGTACAAATATTGCAGCAATGGAGATCAGGAGCCGCTGTCCTAACCAGAGAGAAGCGTACATGTTTTATAATAATTGCTCGATAAGGTACTTCTCGACTGCAGATAGTGCTGTAAGAGTCGTGATATACAATACAAATAAAGCAACAGACACGGTCCTTTTCAATCGTCAGTTGGGAAATCTGCTTAAAAATATTTCATCTCAGGCTGCATCCAGTTCTTCAAAATATTATCTTGGGGTCACTTCTCACACAGAAAATACCAATATATACGCTATGGTGCAGTGCACCAAGGACTTGATGGAAAACAGCTGCTTTACTTGCCTGCAACGGCTTATTTCGTATCTTCCGACTTATGATATAAGTCATGTAGGAGCTCCTTTTTTCTCTATGAGCTGTAATCTGCGTTACTAGATGTATTCCTACTTTCTCTCACCCTTGCCACCTTCTCTAGTACTGCCTGATCATAACAATGTGTTAAGAACGTATTTCGCAGTTTGGTTTATCAAATCCCGATTGATCGGAACCTGCAAAACAAGAACAAGGAAGATCGGGGTCCGGGACCGCTCCGACGATCAAGTTAGTTTCAGAGAGAAAATATATGGAAGTTTGTTTGAGAGAGTTGTCAGAATGTACCCCTTTTCGGCTTCGGTTCAGTCTTATTTATAGGTGTTCCCCCTGAAGGGGGGTTCGATGGTGAAAGATCTATTAATTGGGGCATCACTCGATCGTCATCCTTGAGAAGGGGAAACCTGATCTGATTCTGTCTGCCTTATCGCATTAATTGGGTATCTCCTTAATTAATGCTCAATTAGACATTTTTTGAAAGGGACATGAAATGCTGCTCTTCCCCCCTCCAATCCAGCAATTAATGATGCGTGTCTATGGTATCTCCGCATTTAAGAGGGACAATCTATAAACCGGCTGTTGTCCGGTTGCTCATAAATGCTGGAATGATCATGAGGTGGGCGTGGATCCAGGAGATATGTCAATAAATGAGCCGTCATTCCCGACCTTAGCGTATCCTGGAAGTCGATTTATTTTCTTCTTCTTGATTCGGGATAACCAGTTACTCAGATCGTTTCTGATTCCAGTATTCCTGGTTGAATTCGGACACCCCGTCATCTGGGTTCAGATCACGGGCCTTGGGCCCAACCGACTCTTCGGGGCTTAGGGTTGAAGCTGACCGCCTTTTCAGTACCCCGCGAATTTTCATCGAAGGTACTTCGATGGAGATTCTAAGTGCTTTAGGGCTAGGGTCTTTCTTTTGTTACGTTCTCCATCAGTATTGAACAATGTTATTTTAACTTTCCTTCCGAGTGGAAATGCTTGGTCGAATATACTTGGGTGGTTCCAGTCGGCATGTCGTTTTGTTTACTGACCGGACTCCAGGGGGACGATTTGAATTCTGATCAATTAATGCTGAGTCATAATTTGTCATATTCCGTGTCAGGCATTTAATGCTTTTCAAAATTTATTTGTGCCGTTGTTCCGATTCCCGAACCGTCAGTGATTCGCGATTAACTCGTGATACGCACGCTCGTGATCATCATTAACTGACCTGTCATTTCGGCGCACGCTTCTTACCTCTGATTGGTCAGTTTCGAGTGTGCCTTCTGTTTCCAAGGGTCACGCCTGAGGTTACGGTTTCGGTGTCGCCTCGTTTCCCGTTCGCTTTAAATTTGGCTTTTAGGTATAAATTACCCAGAGATCTTCTCACTGTCCTTCCTTCTTTGTTTGCTTCCCTGTTCTTCCGTTGCCATTCTTTCTTGCCTTCACTCTTCGCTGCTTTCTCAAACTCGTTCTTTGTTGCTTCCCTATTCTTCCGTTGCCGTCCTTTCTATTTGCTCCCATGGCTTCTTCTGATCCATGCCCTTTCTTTGTCGGTAATGGCTGGACTTCCTCAATGCAGTCCTCTGATGTGGACGCGCTCAGGAACAAACATCGTGTTTCCTGGCGGCATACCCTGGAGGCCCCAGGGGATGACGTTAGGGCTTGTGAGCGCGATGGGAGGGCACAGAAGGTTGTCCTCTTCTATCTTATGTTTTTGAAGGGTTTCCGCCTCCCCTTCATCCGGCCCGTTCGAGAAGTTCTACATTTCTTGGGTTTGGCCCCTGCCCAACTCATGCCGAATGGGTGGCGTATTTTGTTGGCCACTTGCGTGGCGTTCTAGATCGTTCTCTCTGGGAAGAACGATCCCTACCCCGACTTGACTGCTAGGGAGTTTTTTTTCGATGTACCGGCTCCTTCGTCGGGATGGGAATGTTACTGGTTTCCAAATAAAGCCGAAGTGTAGACTGATTCAAATGGAAGAGAGGCATTCGAGTGCCCGAGACTATCACAAAAAAATTTTCTTTGTCTTGGGCAGGGAGTGGGAATTCCCAGAGGGAAAAGGGAATGAGTTTTCTGTTCAGAAAGATTGGGGCTTCCTCCATTCCCCGACACACATGGAGATTACCCTTACAGCCCAAGAAGCTGAGAGGGTGAAGGCCGTCCTCTCCTGGAGGGCAGAAGATCCCGATCGGCTGTGGTCCGACGCTCTTCTGACCAAGGAGAACATTGAGGAGTTTCTGGTCCGACCAGACTGGTCCTATGCCGAGGGTCAAAACTTCTTCAATGTTTCGGAAGAGCCCCCTACCTTCTCTCGCAAGCGAGCCTCCAATCAGAAGGTAGGGAGAGAGAGACGCACCAAGAGCCGAGCCGGTGAAGCCACTCCGAGCCGTGGTGCCCGTCCCAAGAAACAGAAGAAGGGGAAGGGTCCACGTACCGAAGATCTGGACGAATGCGTTCCCCCCACGGACTCTCCCGTTCGCAGTCCCGAGCAAGCCTCCTCATCGTCGTCCTCGGATGGGCTCCGATTCCTGCAGACTGAGGGGATAAGGGCTGAGGCCAGGAGGGTGGTCATCGAAGCCAAGATTGAAGCAACCGATCTGGCCGGGGTCGAGTCATCAGATGGAGAAGAGATCGACCATGCCTTTCAAGAGGCTTTGGATCGCGCCGCCGACCTGTCCTCGGGTGCCATGCCCTTCGCGCAAGTCTTCCGAAGGAGTCGGAAGAGCGAGTCGCCAGGGCAAATCAATTGCCCACTCCCCCTCCTTCATCTTCCGAGCGTCACTCGGATGCTTCCGAGAGGGAAGATGAAGTTTTTGGTGGATCTGACTCCGAGGGCAATCGTGGAGGAGTCGGTCAGCAAGGAGGTTCAGACGAGGGACACCGGGGAGAGGCCGGCCCCGAAAGGTCGAGCGAGTCTGGCGCTCTGGTGGAAGGGATCCACTTGGAGGCCTCGGTTGAGGGTGGGCGACCTGTTGTCGAGCCCGATGAATCTCCTGAGCGTCCACCCCCAACCTTTGAGAGGGGGTCGACTTCGGGGGTCCATTTCGAGGATGGGTGCCCATCTCCGGACTTGAAAGTTCCTCCTCGACCCCCGTCCCCTTTTCGATCTCGAAGTGGGGTTGCGGTGCTCGGTCGATTCTTCGAGCCGGATTCGGAAGGAGGGCATCAAGCCGGTGAAGCTGGTTCAGAGCGCCCCTCTCGTTTTGAACAAGCCAAGGCGGACGCTTCCGAACGAGTGGCCTTGATGCTGGAGCCTTTACTGACACAGGTTGACTTGTAGATTTTGTCGAATTTTGCATGGTCTTTTCTTTTTCGAGTTGCTAAGTTCTTTTCCTTGTATTTAGGTCGCTAAGGAGATATCCCAGACTGTGGGTTCCGAGTTGGCAGAGCTTGCCGAATTCAACAATGAGCTCGGAACCGTCTGCAAGTTCGGGCTTTACAAGTTGCAACAGGCGAAGGATCAGCTCGAGCTGTCACAGGAAACTTGCGGGGGGCTGATCAAGACGGTTGAGGAGTTAGGGGCGGATAAGAGCAGGCTAGAGAAGGCCAACGCTTCTCTTCGGGCCGAATTGGAGGCGACCCAGGATTCCCTGGCAACAGCCCATCAGAGGAACGCCCGCCTCGTAGATGCCAGATCGGCCACAGAGCAGGATAAGATCCTCCTTCAGTCCGAGCTAACTGCTCGGACGGCGGAACTAGCCGCTTCTTCCCAGATTCTTTCATTGAGGGAAGAAAAGCTGGTAATTTCTGAGCAGGCTCGGATTGCGCGGGAGGAGGAATTGGCCGGTTCGGAGCGCACCCGAGAGGCTTTAGGGGCGGAGTTGGCAAGTCTGAACAAATCCGGGCTGCTCGAGAGTCCGAGCTGGAGGGGGCTCGTCACGCTTTAAAAGAGGCCCATTCGAGAATTGCTGATTTTGAGCAGCCTATATCTCGAGTGGTGGCCATTCGCAACTCGGCCTGGGGGTATGGCTATGCCGAGGGCCTCCGCCGGATAGGAGCTCAGCTTTTGGTGGACTCTCAGCTCAACCCCCGGAAAATAAGTCCGAAGTCTCTTCGTCCGGACCGGGTTGCGAAGAGATATGTGAAGAAGATCGGGAAGCGTGGCTACCCTCATTTTGACGACTTGAATCCTCCTCCTCCCCCTCCTGAGGCTTGACCTGATCGATGTATAAGTTTTTTTTTTGCCATTCGAGATATTGTAACTGAATATAACATTCGAGCTTGATTCGAGCGAGTTTGTATAACTGAATATATGACATTCGAGTTGGGTCTTTCTTTAGATGCTTTGTTCGCTTTGTCTATACCCTGCGAAATTTTTGGTTAAGTGTAAACTTGAGAAAAAATTTTATAAAGCGTAATATGTGTTCTCGAGATCGAGATTTAGGAGTTGTGAATTACTTCGCGTGGGTGGGTTGACCGACCCTGCGAGATTCCAATTGTTTGCTTAGCGTGGGTGGGTGGACCGACCCCGCGGGATTTGTAAATGTTACTTTGTAAATGTTACTTCGCATGGGTGGGTGTACCAACCCCGTGGGACTTGTGAATGTTACTTCGCTTGGGTGGGTGGGGGTGGGTGGACCGACCCCGCGGGATTTGTAAATGTTACTTCGCGTGGGTGGGTAGACCGACCCCGCGGGATTTGTAAATGTTACTTCACATGGGTGGGTGGACCAACCCCGTGGGACTTGTGAATGTTACTTCGCGTGGGTAGGTGGACCGACCCCGCGGGATTCCGTGTTGAGAACATTATAATTTACAATGCATTGGATAACAATAACAACGGGCTTTTTATAATTTCAAGAAGTAAAATACATCGGTAAATGTTATACATAGTACCTCTTAAGCCTCTCACTATTCCAGGGGTGCGGTAGGTCGGTTCTGGAGCTGTCCTTGAGTTGGTAAGATCCGGGCCTGTTTGTTGCTGTCACTATGTAGGGCCCTTCCCATTTTGGTCCTAGTTTTCTTTGTGATGGAGTCGTAACGCCCGTTTGTCTTAGTACTAAATCCCCGACTTTGAAGTTGCGCGGCTTTACTCTTTTGTTGAAGTATTGTTCTGTCTTGCGTTTGTTGTTGGCAATTCGGATGCCGGCCTCTTCTCTGTGTTCTTCTAAGGAGTCTAAGCGTTCTATCATTTTAGCATCATTGGTAGCAGCGTCATAGTGCTGGATTTGCAGCGTAGGCATCCCGATTTCGACTGGAATTACTGCCTCGCAGCCATATGTAAGGGCAAACGGTGTTTCGCCCGTGGGGGTTCGGACTGTTGTGCGATATGCCCAAAGGACTCCCGGCAGTTCATCGGCCCAAGCCCCTTTGTGCATTCCGAGTCTTTTCTTCAACGCATTGAGGATCGTCTTGTTGGTCGCCTCGGCTTGCCCGTTAGCCTGCGGGTGGCCGGGAGAAGAGTATTTCACTTTGATTTTCAACTCGGAGCACCACTCTCGGTAATGATTGCAATCGAACTGCTTTCCGTTGTCTGATATAAAGCTCTGAGGTATCCCGAACCGACAAACAATCGATTTCCATAAGAATTTTGTGATGGCTTGAGAAGTGATGCTGGCGAGGGCTTTGGCTTCTACCCATTTCGTGAAATAATCCACTGCCACTATAATGAATTTAGTTCCACCCCTCCCGACTAGGAATGGTCCTATAAGATCTAGTCCCCATTGATCGAAGGGCCAGGAGGATGTTATCGAAGTGAGTTCCTCTGACGGGGAATGTAACGTTGGGCTATATTCCTGACATTTTGGGCACTTTTTAACGAACTCTTTTGCTTCCTGGAACAAACACGGCTAGTAATACCCTGCACGGGTTGTGCGGGCGGCTAATGTTTTAGACCCCGTGTGAGCCCCGCAGATTCCTTCGTGGATTTCACTTAGTATATATTGTCCTTCTTCTTTCGTCACACACCTGAGCAATGGTTCGGAGAAACCTTTCCTGTATAACGATCCGTCTATCAGTGTGAACCTGGCTGATCTATTCTTTATCTTGTGAGTCTGGCCTAGGTCAGGAGGTAATGTGCCTGTCCGGAGATACTCTGTAATATCGGTTGCCCAGCCGGGATTTGCGACGGCCACCATTCTAACTTCGCTGCTGGTGGAGGGAGCGTCTACTACTTTGATTTCTGTGTTTTCTAGAGGCGGGTGTTCATCTTTTCCCGACGTTATTTTTGCCAATCGATTTGCCAAATGATTTTCTTCCCTTGGGATTCGCAACAGACGGAAGTATCCAAATCGATCTTTCTCGATGCATACTAGCTCCAGATATTTTTTTAATTTTTCGCTTTTCGTGATGTATTGGCCGAGTATTTGATGAAATACTATTTGAGAATCGGTTTGGGCCTCCAGCTCTGTTGCCCTAAGGACCCGAGCAATTGTCATCCCAGCTATGAGGGCCTCATATTCTGCTTCGTTGTTGGTCACTTTAAAAGTTAGGCCTATGGCGTAGTTGTGCTGGGCACCCTGGTCGGTGACGATATGTATTCCTACTCCACCCCCAGCTCGACATGAGGACCCGTCAACATATAGTTGCCATGTCTGCCCCTGAGGTTTACCGGGGATTTCCTCTGGAAACCCAGTGTACTCTGCTCGAAAATCCGCCAGTATTTGTGCCTTCATCGCTGTCCTGGGCTGGAACATTAGATCAAACTCGCTCAGCTCGATTGCCCACTTGGCCAATCGACTGGAGGTATCAGGCTTCTGGAGAATGGTTTCGAGGGGCTGATTGGTCATTACTTTTATGGTGTGAGCTTGGAAGTAAGGACGCAGCCGACGCGTTTCCATCAGTAAGGCGAATACCATCATCTCCATACGGGGGTACCTGGCTTCTACTCCCTGAAGTGCCCTGCTAACATAGTACACAGGTTTCTGATCCTGATCAGTTTCCTTACTAGAACTACAGACGTTGCATGAGGTGAGACTGCCAAATAGGCCACAAGAGTTTCTCCGGGAGCAGTCTGGCTAAGTAACGAAGGACAGGTCAGATAGTCTTTGAGTTGTTCGAATGCCTGCTCACACAACGTGTCCCACTCGTGTGCTTTCCGGAGGACTTGGAAAAAGGGAAGGCATCGGTCGGTTGACCTTGCTATGAATCGGCTGAGAGCAGCGACTCGCCCAGCTAATCGTTGGACTTCCTGCAGGTTCCTCGGGGACGCCATTCTGAGGATAGCCTGTATTTTCTTGGGGTTGGCTTCAATTTCTCGTTCGGAGACCATGTATCCTAAGAACTTCCCGGATTCGACCTCAAAGGTGCACTTGGTGGGGTTGAGCTTCATTTGATAATGCCGTAGAATAGAGAAGGCCTCTCTTAGGTTCGCCAAATGGTCGTTAGGGCAGCGGCTCTTGACTAGGAGGTCATCGACATAAATTTCCATGTTTCTCCCGATTTGGTTTTTAAACATACGATTGACCAACCGTTGATAAGTAGCCCCTGCATTCTTAAGTCCAAAAGGCATGGCGGTGTAGTAATAGAGTCCGCGATCTGCAATAAACGCCATTTTTTCCTCATCGTCTGTGCTCATTTTGATTTGATTATAACCCGAATAGGCGTCCATGAAGCTGAGGAGAGAGTGTCCAGCAGTTGAATCTATAATGAGGTCGATGCGTGGCAAAAGGAAGCTATCTTTAGGGCAAGCCTTGTTCAAATCGGTGAAGTCAACGCACATACGCCATTTCCCGCTTGTCTTCCTTACCAATACTACGTTAGACAGCCATTCCGGGTAGTGAACTTCTCGAATGAACCCAACAGTCAGGAGTCTGTCCACTTCTTCTGCAATGGTGGCATATTTTTCAGCACAGAAGCTTCTTCTTTTTTGTTTAACTGTCCGGGCTGTCGGGTTGACACATAGCCGATGTTCTATTATGGACCTGTCGATTCCAGGCATGTCAGCATGCGTCCAAGCGAATACGTCTTTGTACTCGATGAGGAGATTCTTGAGCTCTGCATGTATTCCTGGATCTATTCTGGTTCCGACTCGCACCGTCCGATCCGGGTTGTTGTGATCGATCGAAATTAGTTCCAAAGGTTCGTTGGCTTCCGCTTGACGTAGTGTCCCTTTGTCCCTGATTTCATCGTCCCAAACCGCTCGGGGAGGAGCAGGCGGGAACTCGGTACGCTCGCCTTCCAGGGAGATCGTAGCCACGGAATTGACCTTGTGTTTCAATTCCCGAGCATAGCATTCCCTGGAGGTGACTTGTTCTCCTCTGACTTCACCTATTCCTCTATCGGTCGGAAACTTCATTTTGAGGTAGTAGGTAGAAGTGACTGCCCTCAGGTTATTTAGGGTCGGCCTCCTTAGGATGGCATTGTATGAAGATGAGGCTTTCACTACCAGGAATTCGGTCATGACTGACATGGTTCTGGGTGCGGAACCCATCAAGACCGGGAGTGTTATCACGCCTTCGGGGTGTATTGCTTCACCCGTAAATCCTTTAAGGGGGGCTTGGATAGGCTGGAGTTGGTGGGGATCGATCCCCATCTACATAAAGGCCTCCCAGAACAAGATATCGGCCGAACTCCCGTTGTCAACCAGTATTCTTTTGACTGTGAAATTGGCTACCAATACTGATATCACCAATGCGTCATCGTGCGGAAAGGCGATGCCCTTTTCATCATGTTCGTTGAAAACAATTGATTCTCCTTTAGGACCTGGGTTGCCTGTCTCGGCGTTCGTCCCAGTGTGTAAACTTCTCCATACCTGGCTCTTCGTGCGTGCGCCCTTTGAGAGGAGGATGTAGTCCCTCCTCGGGACGGTCCTCCAATGATGGTTCTGATCTCGCCTGGCGGGTGGCTAGATGCGGGCTCGCCTCGGTGTCGGCTTGACTCTCGTTCCCGAAGGGGGGTCCTCGACTGGGTTCTATCTCTTCGATCGCTCATCTGTTCATCTCTTTGTCTATTCTTCAAAGCCTGACAGTCTTCAGTGTTGTGGCCCGTAGTCTTGTGATATTCGCAATACATACTCCCCCTTTTTCTTCTAATGGATTCTCGTCTCGATTCAGATTGGTTCTGATCTTCCACCACCAAGTTGGATTGAGGCCATGATGATAGTCTGTGTTCCCGTGGGGGGTCTCTTCTGCTCGTTTCATTTGGGAACTTCCTCCCCCCCGATGCCGGCTGGAATTTTCTCCGGCAGTGGTTGTTTTCTGGTCATGCTGTCGAAGTTCTCATCGTCGTGGGGCTACTAGGGCTTCGAGCGTATCTTCGGCGTTGATGAACCCGTTAGCTTGATCCATAAACCCGTTCAGAGTAGTGGGAGTCTTGTTAGCTATCTTCGCCATGAAGGGGCTTCTGGGCCATATGCCGCCCAGGAGGGCCACTAGGGTGATTTTTTCGTCTTGGTTGTTGATTGTCATTCTTTCTTTGTTGAACCTGATCAGGTACCCTTTCAGGTTTTCTTTCTCTCCTTGTTTGACTGTCAATAAGTACCCCATGGGGCGCCTTCTTTTCCTACTGGCCATGAATTGGATGGTGAATAGTCGGGCTAACATCTCGAAGCTACTGACTGATCCCGGAGGAATGGTTCCGAACCATGTCCTAGCCATCCCCTTCAGTGTGAGAGGGAACGCTCGACATGCTACTTCGCCAGGATAGCCATGCAGGCTGATATGTGCTTTGAAGGCTTCTAGGTGTTCCACGGGATCCTGAGACCCATCATACGGTTCTACCTGCGAGACCTTGAATCTGGACGAGAGAGGGACGGCTAGGACGTCTGCACTGTAGGGTGTCCCTATGCTTCCTTGCGAGGAGAGGTGCCCTACCACCGGGCTGATTAGTTTTGCCATTTCACCATACTTGTCCCCTAACTCCTTTAGCTCGGTGTGCATCCGGCGTCGTTCTCCTTCAGAGGCCTCGCTCTCCTCAGGATGCCAGGAGCTCACATTCTTCTCAAGATTGATTTCACCACGGGCTGATATTTCTTCGCGGGGTTGCCAAAGGGCGGCGTTCTCCTCTTTTAGCTTCCTCACCATTTCTTCTAGCCCTTCTAGTCTTTCTTCCATGGCTGGGTCTGAACGCTGGTCGTGTTCGGTCGTTTGGGATAATGGTAGGGTAGACATGCAAAAAGTACGTTTATAAAAAACAAGATAATCCCACAGACGGCGCCACTGTTAAGAACGTATTCTGTAGTCTGGTTTATCAAATCCCGATTGACCGGAACCTGCAAAACAAGAACAAGGAAGATCGGAGTTCGGGACCGCTCCGACGATCAAGTTAGTTTCAAAGAGAAAATATATGGAAGTTTGTTTGAGAGAGTTGTCAGAATGTACCCCTTTTCGGCTTCGGTTCAGTCTTATTTATAGGTGTTCCCCCTGAAGGGGGGTTCGATGGTGAAAGATCTATTAATTGGGGCATCACTCGATCGTCATCCTTGAGAAGGGGAAACATGATCTGATTCTGTCTGCCTTATCGCATTAATTGGGTATCTCCTTAATTAATGCTCAATTAGACATTTTTTGAGAGGGACATTAAATGCTGCTTTTCCCCCCTCCAATCCAGTAATTAATGATGCGTGTCTATGGTATCTTCGCATTTAAGAGGGACAATCTATAGACCGGCTGTTGTCCGGTTGCTCATAAATGCTGGAATGATCATGAGTTGGGTGGATCCAGGAGATATGTCAATAAATGAGCCGTCATTCCCGGCCTTAGCGTATCCTGGAAGCCGATTTATTTTCTTCTTCTTGATTCGGGATAACCAGTTACTCGGATCATTTCTGATTCCAGTATTCCTAGTTGAATTCAGACACCCCGTCATCTGGGTTCAAATCACGGACCTTGGGCCCAACCGACTCTTCGGGGCCTAGAGTTGAAGCCGACCGCCCTTTCAGAATGATACTAGCACTACCCCAACTGCAGAAACAAGTGGTCAGGCTGGTAAAAATCCACCATTTCAATTAAATGGATAATTATTCCTAGAGGACAACTGCTACGTACAGACTTAAATAAATTACACAACACAAACTAACGTAACTTTATAAAATTAATTAGATTTATTTTATAATAAAAGTAATTATATAATTTGACGTAATATACCAAACTACATCAATTTATAATTTTTTTTTATGTAATTTTTTTTATTAAAATATTTTAAAATAACTCCTAGAATCTTGTAAGTAAAATTTCTCATAACTATTTCATATATTCTTATGTGCGAGCGCAGGAAAGAACATGAAGACATCAAAAAAAGTTGTTTTTGTGGCCATCCCAGCAGCTATTGCATTGGTTGTGATGATATGTGGCTGCTGCTTGTGGAGAATTACTAAAAGAAAAAGAGTTGGCAAGTCAGGTTATGTATCACAGCTGATCAATTTGTTTAAGCTTTAGGACATCTCACGTAATTGTTGACAGCAACCTAGGACCTCTCATGAAAACATAAGCATTTCTCTTTTTGTATATATGCCATGCACAAATAGTTTCTGAAACTAAAGCTTTCTGCTATCTGAACACGATTATTTTTACTCTATATTAGAGGATCATGCCCATGAAGATAGAGAAAAGAGCATGGAATCACTTTTAATGAATCTGAGTACACTTAAAGTTGCAACAAAAAATTTCCCTAATTCATATAAACTTGGACAAGGTGGATTTGGCCCTGTTTACAAGGTACTCCTTAGCTCATTATATATGACTCATGCTATATATTATTCCCTGATCCCCATGTATGTTATATATTGAAAGCGCAGTCTAAATACACCTCAAGGGTAAACTCAAGGATGGATGAGAAATAGCTGTTAAAAGGCTGGCAAGGAGCTCAGGGCAAGGTCTGGAAGAGCTTAAAACAGAAGTAGTGTTGGTTGCAAAATTGTTGCATCGGAACCTCATAAAAGTGTTAGGCTTCTGCTTAGAAGATGGAGAGAAGCTACTTGTCTATGAATACCTACCCAAGTACGGAAGCTTGGACAAAGTTTTGTTCGGTAGGATATATATTGCATGATCTTATATATATTTCATTTATATATATATATATGTACACACACACATATATATAACACTGTATTGAACTTAAGCAGCTTGGGTGATGCAGATCAGACCAAACGGTTTTTTTTTAGAATGGGAAAGACGGTACAAAATAATTGTTGGAATTGCTCGAGGACTGCTTTATCTGCATGAAGATTCTCAGCTCAGGATTATTCACAGGGATTTGAAAGCTAGTAACATCCTGTTAGATGAGGTCATGAATCCCAAAATCTCTGATTTTGGTTTGGCTAGACTGTTTGGTGGAAGCCAAACACAAGGCAATACTAGTCGGATTGCTGGTACTTAGTAAGTACTTTTTAAGTTCTCAAATCAGACAGTTTTAGTTTCTTTGCAAGCATCATTTTTTCCTAGTACTTCTAGGTTCTTGCCTTGTCAGAAGACTTACAAACCATATTTCTTGTTTGTTGATGCCATGAAGTTTCATAGTTAGCCTCAACTGCATCTATTATTTCTTTTGCAGTTTCATAGTCTTTAAATAAAGGAATAATATAGTCATTCATACAATGCAAAATTTAATAATAATTCAACTGTGAAAAATAAAATATTACAAATTTAATAATAATTGTAAGGCCCGCAGCCTAGGCCCTTCTGGTTTAACAAAACCCGGCCCAGCACACAGAAATGACGCCGTTTCTCCTCAGGTAGGTTGTTTTCCATCCCTTTTCCTTCTTTCCTTTTCTTTCTTCTCTTTACCTTCTCCTTCCCCTGCTCGACGGTTCCTTTGTTTTGCTGTCCTCTGAATTTCACTCGCCGACCCCCACATAGCGGACGGTTCTCCATTAGATGGAAGTTAATCCTATGCTCAACCATTTTTCTCTCTCTCTCACTCCCTTCAGCATAATCTTTCTCTTCTTCTCCCTCTAGGTTCCCTCTTCGTCGGTTCTCCCCTGCTTATAGTCATCAACGACACACGCCGGTAAGATTTTTTCTCTCTAATCATCTTCTAATGTTTACAATCTTTTTTCTTCCTCTCTAATTTCATCTGCACCGTTTTAGGCCTCAAAAATTTCTGGGATTTGGTTACGTATTGTGGAGTCGAATACTGTTGATTTCTGGTTTGGGTTCTTTTCCGTTGACTTCCCCTAATTCCTTTCACCTGCGTTCTCCACTGGTAAGCTCTTCTAAATATTTTTCTATTTCGTTTCCTTATACCCATGGGATACGGTCTTGGAACATTTAATCACTGAGTTATATATCGTGTGTTTTCGATGGATGAAGTTAAGTATAGAGGAACCAGGAATCCAATCGGTTGGCCCCTGTCTTCGTGCAGTTGCGATTCTTCAGGTAAAGACTCACGGAAATTTGATTTTTTTCCTTGGCCACGTTTTAAATTTGCTGGATCAGTGTGAAAGGGGGTTTGAATGATTGTCCAAAAATTTTTACGTCAGGGGTTTATTATTGCTGTATTGTTGTTTGGTTGGTTTATTCATAATCGAATAATACTTGCAAATGTTTTGTAGAAGGCTGGTATTAAGGTTTTGTTGGATGTAAATGATCATCTGGTTGTGATCTCTGTTTTTTTTTGGAAATCATTTTTAGTTGATGATTGGGTTTTAAGTAGTTGAGGTGGACTTCATAATTTGGGGTCCTCTTAGGAGAGATTTATGCGAGCTGTTTGGGTGAAGCGTATGTGGTAATTTTTCCTTGTTGGGCGTGTTTATTGTTTCCGGAAGTTGGATATTATTTAGAAGTGGTAAATGATGTTTAATGTTCGGCTTGTATTGGCTGAAATCGTTGTTCTTTTTTATGGAAGTAGTGTGATTGTTAGAGTTGTGTTGGTTGATCCCTTGGGAGTTGTTGTTCAGATTGTTGTATATGAGAATGTTGAGGATCTTTTGTTGAGAAAACTCTTACAAGTTCTAGTGGAGTTATTTTCAATTTTATCTCTTGGTTGTTCTAAGTTTATGAGTTATTAAAGAGAGGATTTTCGTGGTGGCTGTTTGAGTTGGGTGTCCTCACTAAATTATAGTTGAGAAGCTTGATTCTGACTCTTCTAGAAAGAAAGTGTATTGCTGGTCAATAAGGGGTTGTGTGTTGTTTAGATTGAAGTTGTGGACTATAATGCTTTACAAGTAGGACATGTTGATGGAATGAAACTTGCTAAAACTCAATTTGGATTATTAGTTTATAATTATTTTAGATGAAAATTACATTGCTGGTCATTGACATTTAGTGAATACTTTTATGAATAGGTGACGAGATTAATATAGGTCGGACTCGGGAATTTATCAGTCCTCTACAAGAGTCAGGTAAGCGGGGCTTCTATCTTAGATTTGCATAAAAAGAAAATTTGTTTGAGGTTAATTTTATAAAATGTGCATATTATGCTTTTAAAAGAAAAATGGGAAAAACAACCTCAATATATAAATATTTCTGCATCTTCTCATGAAATTTATATGATAAAGAAAGTTTCTTTTGACATGAAATGTGTAGACATGAGCGACATTTAACATATTTATAAGATATGCATATGGGCGAACATAGTTTGGAATGTTTTCTTGTACATGTGAAATAAAATATTTTGATTGTTTCTTTTTATCGAAAATGATAAGAAAAGGAAAAACACGTGGTTTGATATGTTATGTTCATGGAAAATCTTTGGCATGTTTATCTGTTGGTCTTGATTTCTGGATATGGTTCTGATATGTGTATATGGTTTCACGTGATATGGTTGGTACCACCATGATATGATATGATAGGAGTGCAATCACTTTGGAAACAAAGTGATCCTTTTATGTGTTTCTTTCCTATGTGCACACTCGGAGCTCCGAGAACGAATGAGGGAAAGTCTCACAATATGATACCGCCTGGTTTGGCCACCGAGGATAGCACAACCCCACCACGGGGGTTAAACATGGTATATGTTCTAAAATATTGATAAGATGAGATGTTACAGTTACTTGTGCCAAAGTATTTTGGTTTGAAAAGTTGGTTTTGTGAATACTTTATGAAAAATAAAAATTAGCTCAGTTTTTATTAGTTTATAAGTTTTGGAGTTGTTACCTTTGAATAAAAGTTTTTCCGTTACATGCATAAGAGTTTTATTGAAAATGTTCATGCTTTACACACTAGTATAGGTGTTTTGCTTATTGAGTTGTGGTTGAACTCATCCCTTACCTATTTACATTTCAGATGAAGTGGAGGTCTTGACTGAGGACCAAGATTAGTATGTTGAGACCAGGATAAACGGTAACCTTGGGTTGAAGTGAAGACTGTATTTAATGACTTGTTGTTACGTTATTTAGCATTAATAGATTCATGTGTTAGTAGAATATTTTTATTCTTGTGAAGGGAGGATTGTGGACCCTATGTGATGGTATTATTTTTAAATGTATGAACTCTGTGAATATATATTTTTAGGATTTGATTGTCTGAAATTGGAAGATGAGAAATTATTGTGGATTATTGAAAAATGTTTAGAAATAGTATTTGTAGACGAAACAGGTCAAATCAAACAGGTTGATTTTTAGGACTCCCTACAAATACAAGGTGTCATAATAATAACCCTTGGATTTAATCCAATGAGGCAACCTTGAAATCCTCCTGTTTTTCAAATAAGGACAATAATGAAAGTGACGCCCCGATTGAAAAGTTCCACGACCCCTTCTTGATGTTTCACCTCTTTCAAAGAATTTCTGATGATTATTTCATCCAAAAAATATTTTATTTTGATTTGGCACGAAATTTAGAGCATAACATCTTTTGAACGGACCAAATTGGACTTGAAATGGCTTTGAATGGCCCAAAAAACTGTTGCTAAAACGAATCGGGTTAGGAAACCAGTTCGGGATGGTGAACCGGGTCAAGCCGGGTATGTGAGTCGATCCAGAGCCGACGGTTGGGTCAATGGCTTGTTCAGCGGCTGGAGTAATGGCTTGGCTTGGGGCGTGGCTCGACTGCACTGAAACGGTGCCGTTTGACACCAAGGGTGGTGTCCCTCGTGAATTGAAAATGGCAACGCCATTTGGCTCTACTAAGCTAAACAATGTGTCGTTTGGCTTAAGTGACACACAGCCCTTGGCCAAAATGACGCAGTCATTCGGTTTACTTGGGCTAAACGACACGTAGTTTAGTGGTGACAGATTTGAGAATCCGCTAAACGACGTGTCGTTTACGTCTGGCGAAATTACCTTTTGGCTAAACGACAGGTCGTTTAGTGGCCGCGTTTTTGATCCCCTGCTAAACGACAGGTCGTTTTCGTCAGGCAGAGATGAATTTTCTTCTTCTTCCTCGATTTTTTCACTGTTTGAGACTGAAAATTCACTATCTTCACTTCCGTTTGATGAAGTTGTCACCGGGGTTGAAGATTCTGACGTACTTTCAAGATTTATGAAGTCCGGCAGCGTTGAAGAAC
Organism: Platycarya longipes; assembly: GCA_036559045.1. Lineage (NCBI taxonomy): Eukaryota > Viridiplantae > Streptophyta > Magnoliopsida > Fagales > Juglandaceae > Platycarya > Platycarya longipes. The sequence goes on along the minus strand of CM071792.1, from coordinate 13,264,978 downwards.
TTCGACGACTCCCCGAAACAATGTTAGTGGGTGATTAAAAATTGCAAAAAATGATATTTCTCTTAGTAAAAATTCTCCAATTATTTTTTTCAGAATAATAACAATTTGCCAAATTTTGCAGATTACCATCCAATCCTTCCATGGTAACTTGATAAAGTGAAACTCTTGGATTTTCAAGCCTTCGAAGATGATTATAATATGCAAGTGTGGTTGCCAAACCAATGACTTGTCTATTAATCGTGTTCTCAATGCGTGAAAAAACTCCTGAAATTCCTTCTAGCATGACCGGCTTTGATACCACTGATAGAAAATGAAGAATAAGAATGAATGAAAAATAGTGACAATCCCATTGGGGTATTTGTCCCACAAGTTGGTGATGGCAAAAGGAAAAAAATAGAGTGAATGATTTGTGCACTAGTGACCTCTATTTATAGGCAACCATACACCCATTCAGAAGAGTCATAACCATTGGAATATCAATAGTTATTAAGTGATACAACTCTTAGCAAGTGACATAACACTTTGATTAAATCAAAGTATTGTGTCTTTTAACACTTCACACAAGAGATGCAACTTTTTGAATTAGTCAAAAGGTTGTGTCTCTACATCCTTAACCACTATCACTTTTTATGGGAACCATCACCATAGAGAAGGTGCATTTCCAAGGGATACACTATTTGGTGATCACACCCCTTAGAATTACAGATACATATCACCGGAGTATGCTAGGAAAGGGAACTTTTCAAGTAAATCCGATGTCTATAGCTTTGGTGTCTTAGTTCTAGAAATTGTGGCCGGTCGAAAAAACTCAAGCTTCAGCAATGGTATGAATCTTCCAAGTTGTGTAAGTATGCTGTACTCAAGACTAGTGTTAGAAAAACTATATTAGAATGCACAATAAAAACGATATTACTTTGTCGAAAATATCATAAATCTAGTACGATTAATCCACGAATTCTCCGACGTCGCTATTCATCTTCATCCGAAATCTTCCCGACAATAGTGGAATGTGCTATGTTGTAAAATACAAGCGTAATATCCACATAATCCACAGTCTAAATGTTGAAATTAAAGAGAACGCTTTTCGAGAGAGAGAGTTTGTGATACACGCGCACCCACTCCTTATCCAAAGGGGGGGAAGGGCATAGCTTCTCTAAGTATAACTTCCTGCCGGCCATGGAGGGCTAGCTATCAAGGTTTATAAATTAAGTGGCTATATCTACAAGAAAAGGAGTAGGGGTGCCCACTATGGGTACCCCTTTCTTACACACAGTTTTGCTATTAACATCATCATCATTAATACATGGAAGATTGACTATATACGTACTAATTTTATGATTAATGTCAATTTACACAGGCATGGGAACATTGGGCCAATGGAACAGCTTTGGAGTTGATTGATCCAACCTTGGGTGATGAGTGGACAAGACATGAAGTTCTGAAATGCATTCACATCGGTTTACTACGCGTTCAAGAAGCTCCTGCAGATAGACCTAAGATGTCAGATTGCAGCGATGCTCAGTGGGTCCACCGCAAGCAGCTTCCCAGCACCCTCACAACCTGCATTTTTTGCAACTACTACTGTCCAAAATCCAGAATTAGGATTGATTGAAAATGATCCTGGAGCACCATCTCAATTATACGCTGAAGCTTAACCAGAATCAACAAAGAACCCTCTGAATGAGGTTACTATATCTGATCTAGGTCCTCGCTAGTTAGCTAGTAATTGCAATTTAAGATCAATACTTTTCAGACTTTTCATGTACTACTACTGCTGCTAAGAATATGATTTAGTATGTGTATATATATATATATATATATGATTTTCTGGGCTATATATATTGGAGTGTTGATGAGGTATGCCTTCCGATGATCAAATACTGATTTTCAAGCCATTCTCAGCGAGCGACATGCGACAGCTTCTACCAGCTGTCACTATGAGTCTATGAGAACTGAAAAGTCTGCAAAGTATTTGAAGAGGAAAGAAAAAAATTTCTGTCCCCCACTACAACATTTATCGCTTTTTGCCAAGGATGATTATTGTAACTAAAAACCTATATTCCGTGTACATAGAACATTTACAACCAATTTTACTCGTGGGGCTTCACGGCATAAAAGTCACCGCAAATAGTGATATTTGCCACAGCTTCAAACTTCGGTGGGAAAAGGCCACCTATTACTACAAGTGGGTATGTGGTAAAAGCCTACTTTGTGCGTGTAAAAAAGTCTTGGAAATGTTGTGGCCATTGCTACCTTGCCACAAAATTTTGCCGTGGCAATTACAGATTTCCCTTTATTCATCACATGATCGTTAAAATGTTCTTGTTACCAGCTTAGATTCACATAGTTTGAAGCTAAGCATCTTTTACCATGACTTTTGTTTATGTGGATTGCTTAATTCCTGCTACCAAGATTTTTTTCTCATCAGCCAAGTAATAGAACGATGGTCCAAATTACCATGGTCCAACGATTTTAATGTATTAATTCAATGACTAGTCTTAACGGAGACTTCGAACATTTAAGTTTCTTGAATCTTAACAAAGTTTTATTACTAATTTATTGTTATACTTATGACGGTACTATTAATTAATATTTAATGAATCGTAAGCTGGCACTTTTTGGGGGGCTAAATTCATGGTTGTATTTTTTTTATCATTCCGAGGTTTTGTTGCACGTGCTGCTCGTGGCCATTGTGCTGTGCCCGTATCTACTGCTCCCTACCGTATTTTTATACGCCTTCTTGATCATAGTTTTGAAATTCAGGTATCGACAGAGGGTGCCAGCCAACATGGATCCGAGACTATCCCACGTGGAATCCGTGAGCTTGGATGAGCTGGACGAAGAATTTGATGGGTTCCCAACCACGCGATCTTCGGATCAAGTTCTCCGTATCAGGTACGACCGATTACGGGCCCTAGCGGGGAGGGCCCAGACCCTACTAGGTGACATGGCGGCCCAAGGGGAGCGTCTGGAGGCCTTATTTAGCTGGAGAGATCCGCGGGCTACTGCAATATTTGCAGTTTTCTGCCTATTTGCCTCTCTGCTGTTCTACGCCGTGCCGTTTAAGGTCTTCGTGTTGGGTTCTGGTTTCTATTACCTGCGCCACCCGAGGTTCCGTGACGACATGCCATCTCTTCCTGCCAATTTTTTTCGGCGACTACCCTCACTCTCCGACCAAGTTTTGTAGTTGGTTTGGTGCGCTTTCCAGCTAGATCATATGATTTATTAATTTATTTATTTATCTCTAAAAAATATTGCTTTATTTATTTATTTTAGTGATTGGAGTTCAACAATTCGTCAACTTATATTTATTGAATATATATTGAATAAAGTAAGTCCTGTTCGTTGATTTTTTTTTTCCAAGCATAAGTTGAACTCGAGATTATTACAGATCAGTTACATTGTGTTCAAGGGTAAGCTAGATCTTATATTTTTTAAACAAATTTGTGCTTGTTCATCAGTTAATTATTTTGTACAAAAACATATTATTTCTATTGTACTTTGTAGTTTTATCAAAAAATCTTGACGAATAAACTCTCTCCCATTTCTTAAATTCTATTAAAATCTTAACCAAATCATTTTACTACTATTTTATAAATTATCTTACTATTATTTATATATTTCTCATCGCATCTTATCTTATCTGTCACTACAAGAAAAATGGACATTAGTGACCAAATATTTGTGCATAAAACAGACTAATAGTGGCTAAAATAGACTATTTGCGATTAATAAATGATAGCAAATAAGTAATTTTCTTGTAGTGTGTATAACTAAATAAGGCCTAAATCATAATGATATTAGGCAAAATATGAATAAGGTAGGTGTTGGTTGCCTAATCCAATGAAGATACTCTAAGCAAGTGTGATGATCTATCATACAATGACGGGTTGTCCTGATCTTTTTTCAACTACGGATTATTTTTAATCTTTAGGTGAAGATGTTTGTTTTTTCTAAATCCAGAAACAGTTGGTTTAGCCATGAAAATGTACCGCAGAAGATTAAAAACTGAGTGTGAAAGAATGTATATTACTAATGAAACCAAATGATGCATACAAACATGATGAAAACAGGCTCATAGATTTAGATACTTTCTTCGTCAAATTAATTAGCACCAAGGCAACCATTTCATAGAAATAATCCACCTAATATACAAATAATGCAGTTTAGGTAGGAAAGGAAATACAGTATTGAAATCCTTGAGAAACCACCTGTCATCGATCGCATATCTTCATAACATTTGCACCAACTCCAAAGACCAAAACCTTAAAACAATCTTCATTCTGATGGGGCTCTCTTGTCTCTATAAATGCTTTCTAGCTCAAACACATATATACCCACCTGATTTTTTTCTCTGTGAGTTTCTTCTACTTGCATTCCATTGTTTTTCTACTGCTCTCAGCAAGAAATGGCGAAGACAAGAACATTGATCATCAGCCTGACTATTTCAGCCATGCTCATCAAATTAGCCATTGCAGCAAATTACACAGTTGGAGGCCAAACCGGTGGGTGGGATACGACCACCAACCTGCAAACATGGGCATCATCTCAATCATTTTTAGTTGGAGATAACTTGAGTATGTAAAATATATACTTCTTCAAACTAGTCACTTTATCTATATTATCAACAATCTTTTATATATATAAATATAAGAAAACTGTTTATTTGTGATCAGTTATTTCCAGCAAAATTGATTGTTTTCTACTAAAATCAATCAAATTTCATCATAAATAATCTTTCTTGTCTCAAACCATCCGTCACAAATGCCCATTTATTTTTTGTAGCGTGCTTTTCATCTTGCATGCATGTTGTAAATCAGACATAATTTGGCTTGTAAAGATTTGAAATAAAATTCATGCTAAAAGAGTTTGTGTTCACAGTTTTCCAGTACGCCCCAAACCATGATTTGCTTGAGGTTTCGAAGACAGATTATGACTCTTGCCAGGCAAGTAATCCGATTCAGTCTTACTCTGGTGGCACCACAACAATCCCACTCTCTTCTCCAGGCAAGAAATGCTTCATCTGTGGATCCCCAGGACATTGCGGCCAAGGAATGAAAGTCGAAATAGACACTCTTGCCGGATCAGCATCTCCTTCAGCCAACCCTCCGGTTCCTTCTCCGGCTCCAGAAAGCTCTACCTCCTCAGAAACACCGGCGTCAGAACCCACTTTCTCGATGCTGCAGCTACCATATGACTCTCCATTGGGTAATTCTGGATCATCCTTTGTCATTCCTTCAACTCAATCCGCTCGATCATTTTGGAGTGGGTCTTCAATTACTGAACCACCACCTTCCTCATCAGCTGAAAAAGACAGTTTCCAGCTTGTGAACATCATTGTCAGATTTGGCTTTGTAATGATGATGATGCTTCAGGCATACTAATCATCATCAGATAAGTTCTTGGAGATGGATGTTAAACGAGTTATTTGTGGAAGCATTTTCCCGACAAAAGCATTCAATATTATGTAGACATGGATAAAAATTTCAGTTGCAAAAAGCATAAACCGACCTCCAAATATGCATAAGACAAATCAAACCAAATTAGCGCTTTCATAGTTCATCATAAAGAAATGGAAACAGAGAGTGGTAAAAGGAAAATAAAAATACCAAAGGAGAACTTCGCTAATCTTGTTTCTGCATAGCCCTCTACAAATACACTTCCTGCAATAATTTTAATCAGCCTGAATTTTTTTTAAACATTGAATCCTATGGATCGGAATACATACAATTGCAGATTACAGGTGGGTTTACTCATTAATAAAAATATTTCACACTACTGGGAAAATCGAAAGGAATACATTGGAAACCAACCGTACACCAAACCTCAACAGAAAGGCCTAAAACAAACAAGCAAACCACACTACCATTTTTTTTTTTAAGTAACAACCTCATGCCGGATGAACAGAAATTAAACCATAGGAAACTTGGGAATTCAAACGAAACCACTCCATGGTGTTTTCTTAAGAGAAATACTCTGCTTACCAAATCTCACCTAGCACCTAGTTGTCTCTCGCAGCTAGAACTTATGGGGACACAGAGTCACATAAAAAACAAGCAACTGTAGTATTTGTGAATGATCACTCTTAAATCTATGAGAGTGAGATTCTATTGTATTTATAGATTAGTTATTGTTGAACATGTGCCTCAATTACGATAAATAGCACGGAATAATTAAAAGAGATAATAACACATAGATTTAATGTAGTTCAACAGTGTGCTTATATCTTCAGAAGTGAGCAGTAGAAATTTTGCCATATAAAAAGTAGAGTTACATCATATATATTTATTCTAACCCTAGTTGTACAAACATATTTATACTAATCATGCCCCGCACCCTCAACTTAATCAGCATCTCAAACAGTATATCAATCATGAACCTACTTGTCATTGTACACGTATCAGATATGAGCTATATCCTTCAACAATTGTGTACATTTATATAGATGAGAGCTAAATCAATGGGATATAATAGATCGTAAGAATATATACACAAGGAAACTTCTAGGTATCACTTTGTACAGCCTTCATTGATATCCTTCGCAATCTTTAAGATTTGAATAGTGCTACTATACATCTTCAATCTGCTCGCTTGATGTGCCCCTACTGCAATTTGTACTTTCATATCTTTTTGCATTTCATTTCAAATATTTTTTAAACATGTTTAAACAGTTTTAAAAAATATTAAAAAAACACTAATACATTAATAGTCACTTTTTTTATTTTTATTTTGATAAGTAAAATATATAATATATTAATAGTCACTTCCTTAACTATTAAACAGAAAAAAATAAATATATGAGTAGTCAGAATGAGAGGACAAAATGAGGCAGCATAATAGTATTTCTCTTAAGATTTTGGTGATAGAATAAATCACAATGTCTGGAGCAGAGTCAACACTGTCAATACTCCCCTTTAAACTGAGCCGTGGTACAAGGCAAGTTTGTCATGAAATTGAACAAGGTTAGGTTTACAAGGTTTGGTGAAAATATCGACAAGTTCGGATGAGGAAGAAATATATTGAGTTTGCAAGAGAATGAGGGCTACATGCACCCTCACGTGGTGGTAATTGATCTCTATGTGTTTACTACAACCATAGAAGACTAAATTTATGATCATATAGATAGCACTGAGGTTATCAGAACAAACAGTTGGAGCAGATGACAAAGAGATACCAAGGACATGAAGTATGAATGTTAACCAAGTAAAAAATGAATAGATAGCTCAATCAAATAATTTGAGGCTTTAAGAAGTACCATTCATTCAAATTTTGAGAAAAAAATTATCGCTTATTTTTCATCCCCATTTTCATAAGAATAAATATTATGGTTTCCATTTTGAAGAGGCATAAATACAACGTCTACAGGATAACTTCCGTCTTAAGAAGAGTTATTTGGTGTTTTATACAATATCTCCGATTCCTCTGGATTTGTAATTCAATAGACAAATTAATTGGTTGCATTAGGTTAGCTGTATGCAGCAGTATGTATATTTTTAATAATTTCGACAAAAAGTAATAAGATAATGTCGTAAGCAATTATAGATCAAAGATCCTTGACCCAAATAAACGCATGTTTTCATTCTCTTATCTTACTAGTTTAAATTAAATTAAATTAAACTTAATTTAGAATTTCAATCCGAGTTCTAAACTTTACTGAAGTTAAATCCACTTTTATCTTCTTTCTTTTTAAATGTGTTAATTTAAAAAATTTAAAATTCAAAAAAGGGAAGGAGAGAGATTAGTCACTTATTAGTAATATTTGATTATTTTCTAATTTTTTTCAACCCCTCTCATGTTAATAACTAAAACAAAAATAAACCAAAAAATAAAAAGAGAATATCAATGCACCACGAATAAAGGATTGATCTCTATCAATAAACTGCTAAGGCCCAGACAAAAAATTACTTGCTACTTTACGTAATTTTATTTGAATTTAGAGATGAAATGAGATAAGTTGAGATAAGTTTAGTTTATTTTTTAATATTATTATTATTTTAAAATTTGAAAAAGATATATTAAGATTTGAACAAGGTATATTAAAATCTAAAAAAAGTGTATAAATATTTATATTTTGTATAAAAAAATTAAAAAAATATAATGATAAAATAGAGATGAGTGTAGAATCCAAACTAGACCCAAGACTATCTTGCTGGTTTACCAAATGATACACTTATTATTATTGATTTATCATTATTAAAATCTTTATTTTTTTATTAATTTTAAATATATTTTTAATATTCTTAATCATTAAAAAAATTTAAAAAATTAGAATTTCATTTATAATAACTTTCTTAATTATAAAATAAAAAAAATTTAAAATATTAAAAAATAAAAAAATAGTAAAAGAGTGATAAATGTGTAATAAGTGTATTATTATTCTTTTATTAAATTTATATATTTTTTTTCCAAATTAAAAAAAAAATTAATAAATCTAATAATAGTACTCTAACACTGAAAAGTAAGAAAATAAAGATAAAAAAGTACTCTAGGGGAAAAAAAGAAAAAAGAAAAAAAAGAAGAAGGCAGTATTAATGAAGTTTGGCAAAACCAATTTTAATCGCTGCCTTCGGTATTACAATTTACAGTTGTTCCCCACAAATGATCCTATTTATAATTGGCAACCTTGTCCTACTTTCTCTGTCACTCTTACCCATATCATTCAGTTGAATTTTATCTACATCTCAGTGGACTGCCTTTCCTTTACTGCATGTGTCGATCATGATCGAATTCTCGTATGCATTGTGCAACCGTTTAATTAATTAATTAAGAAAATGGAAAATCGAACCATATTGTGGATGAATACCTTAAATTTAGCATTATTTAAAAACGAAAGTTAAATTAATTAGAAAAAAAAAAATTAGAAAGTTAATACAAAACAAGATTACAAGAAATTTCTATAACTCCTACTAAACAAAGAAAAATAAATAAATGCAGCTAACCATTCGCAGGGCCAGGAGTCAGCAGCGAAGGACTCGGCTGATTGAAAGGAGGAGCCGCCAATGTTGGAGGCGGCGGTGACAGCGGAGAAGGAGGTGGGTTATAGTCAGGCGGAGGCGGGCTTGTTGGGTTAGGATTGGGTGGGCTGGGCTGGGTGGAGCTGCTGGGATCAGGGCTTGGATTTGGGATGGGTGGGCTAGGTGGGCCAGATATAGGATTGGGTATGGGAATCGGCGAAGAAGAAACTGAACCGCCGGAGCAGGATTCGCCTGAGCATTTGTGGGTCTTCTGGAGAGGGTGGCGGAGAAGCCCAAATCCCAAGAAAAGACCCAGAACCACCAACACCGTGATTAGGAAGATGAAGATCTTCGTAGCTTTACCCACGTAACACATTTATCCTGCTTTTCTTTATTCTTCTTCGACTTCTTCTTCTTCTTCTTCTTCAGAGGTTTGAGCTCGGGAATTCTGAATCTGATATGGGTTCTGCTTTGCTTTTCAATTTAGCAGAAGTGAGATTGGAGGCTGGGTTGATTAGCTTTCGTCTTCTCATGGCGTCGTCGTGGGGTGGAGAGGATGGATGACAGAGAGTGGAATAAAAGGCTGCATTTGTGCGTGTTGGTTGGTCGCTTTGTGGTTTTAAAGGATTGGGAAAGGGTTGAAATCATAAAACAAGTGTTGTGTCACGTGGAGGCTTATTTAAAAAAAATTTATATGCTGTGCGTATATCCATTTATATAAATATTATTTTTACGGTTCACAAACAGATTTGTGCACATATCCAATCACATGAATAATATTTTTATTATTAATTCAAATAATAAAAATATTATTTATATAAGTGGATGTACGCACAAATCTACTTGCACTCAGTATTACTTGTCAATTTAAGAGAGGTAAAAAGGAAATTCAACATAAGCCAAAGTCCAAACCCAAGTAAAAAGGGATTTACTTCTTTCTTCCTTTAACGACCAACTGTTGCTGTCTTTGCAGCATTAAGGCTTCATTTAGATTTGGAATTGGAAAAGAGATAGGTTAATATGAGTTTAGTTTATTTTTTAATATTATTATTATTTTTAAATTTAAAAAATATATATTAAAATTTAAAAAATGTGTATTAGAATTTAAAAAAAGGTGTATAAAAATTTATGTTTTATAAAAATAAAAATAATAAAAATAATAATAAAATAAAGATGAGTTGAAATGAATTGAGGCTAGTCTTAAATACAAATAGTACCTAAATTATAATATTAATGCTACTTGATTTCTTTATGAGTAATGTTAGAGAGTACTTACTATTTGAAAATATTTATTGCTATTATTATTATTTGTTTAAGAATAAATAAATAATTAATTTAAATTATATTATAAATATAATAAATATTTTCAAATAATGAATGTCCCCAAAATTTCCTCTTTTATTATTTGCAAAACAAAAAGCTGGGGAATGAAACTAGCCGTTAATAGGGAAGGGAAATACATGGAGAGTGGAGGGAGACAGGCATGTCTGCCATGATATTCATCGGGATGGAGCTGGAATGACGGCTTGGCACTGGCTTCTCCTTTCTCCAAACAAGCCAAACAAACGCTACTAACTATGAGACTAGACTGAGTGTGAAACTAATATTTGTCTAAAAAATTTAAGCCGATTGTCTATATTTTTAATATAATATATAAGGCACCCTTCCCATAATTCAAACCGAAGTAATTGAATCTTCAACTCGAGCCCATATGACATGTCACATGACCAATTAATAGAAATACCAATCAATAGAAATAGGAAAAATAAATTTTATTATATATTTTATATTTTAACATTCTCTCACGTGTAGATCACAATTATTTTTAATAGATAAATTAATATATAAAATATTTAATTAAATAGGATAGAAAATATAAAGTTATGGTTTGTACTTAGAATATTTGTTCTAATACCATATAAAATAATTAATTGTTCCAAAAATTTAAATTGATGAAAGGAATAAATTTTATTATATGTTTTATATCTTAACATTGGGTTGTGGATTGAAAGGAGCTTAGCAAGCCAGTGAAGAGGAAGAAGGAAGTTGGCAAGCTTTGAAATTATTGCTTCATTGGTGACTCATTCCTCCAACATATTTGCAACAGATCAGATGACTCAGATCGTGATTAGGAAGAAGAAGCTGAAGCCTACAAAACCAAGAGAAAGCTAATGGCCCTTTGGCTTGATGGCACATTCATCCAATCCCAAGTCTGTTCGACAATATACCAGTTTAGTAGCAGATTGTGATTTTATTTATAATTATTTTAATAATTGTGTTGTTGATATTTTGTTTGCTAAGCAAGTGGTATTGTCAATTGATATGTGACTAATTAATATAACATAATTGAACTCAATATTTAAGATTTTAATTACATTGATTTTGTATTGATTTGTGGTCAATTTAAATTCATTTAACAATTAGGATAATTTTCAGAGAATCCACTTCCGATAATAATTGGCATTATTAGTTCAAAACTTTACCTTTTACTGCCATGTAGGTCGGTTGCATTAGTGCATACCACTTTCTTATGCCAACCTAGTGGAATCTTTTAGTCATTTTATTAATTATCTTTTGGATTTTGATGTATAGCCAAAGTCATTAATATAAACAAAAAATGTGGTAAAAGCAACCAGAGTAGCTGGATGCAGCTTTGTTGTTGACTTATTCATGATGACTTCATGTTAGAGAAAAGAGAAAGTTGTTCGTGTAAAATAATCTGCAAGCGCACAGAATCGTAACAAGTAGTAAAGTGTTTTGTAGAAAACGAATGTCGAACCCACATGGATTAATTCTGTTATTGAATACCGAAATTCACTAAATTAATTACTATTTGAAAAATCGAAAATAAATGGAAGTTTTCTACTATCTAAATTAAATTAAACTACTTAACAAAAATAAATCTACGAATCAAAATTAACAAAGGCTAAAATCTAAAAGTGTAACAAATATGATGATGATGGATCTAGAGCGGTTGATTTCACCTAGCAAATTCCACACAATTTATTCTTCATAATTATTTAATGTCAATAATCTCCCGTTGATGATTAAATATTCCTTAATTATTCAATATCTTCTCTCGAATAATATCAAAAATATCTCCAAGTAACAACTCCATATCTCTATGTGAATTTCATTAATTGGAGACTCATTACGTACTTTGAATTTTATGAAAAATCACACTAGTCGCGGTAAAACATCTCTACTTTCGCTCAACTAATGGTATTTAATTATATAACTAAAACCACAAATCACCTCTTGGTCTCATTGTAATTCAATTGATTAAACAATAATTCGTAAAAAAATTGTAAGCATTAAGAACAATAATTAAACACTCAATCATGGAAATATTAAAAATAAAATAACTCAGAATATAAACTGTGTGTTCAATGCTAGATTACATCAACGCCCTAGAAAATAAAATTTAGTTCATAATAAAATTAAAAAGAAAACAAATAAAACAAATAAAAAATAAATAAAACTTATGTTTTTCATCAGAGTCGGTTGATGAACATGTAGCTCTTGCTTCTGTCTTTCAAATCTTTCTCCTCATAAAAATTCCAAAGAAAATCTCCAATTTTTGCTCTAGTGCCACTCTGGTCTCTGGAATGCGGCGCCCGCTTCTCCCCGTATAATGCAGTGAAATATATCTATATATATGTGTTTGTGCCCCTTCACTTCCGTGCCCTGCTATGACTTTAATTCCCCATCTTATTGAATTATCTTGGCCCAATTAAACTTGCGTTTATAGCTTCAACTTCCAACTACTAACATCATACATGCGGGCCTCCTAAAGTGAACGTAAGTCAACCCATATCAAATAAATACGTGTGAATTAAAATGCTAATGGGCCATGAAAAATCTGAAGTCAATTCTCAATTGCATGTTTGGTCTTCCTTATGTCAACGCCAATTGATGGCTTAAAGAATTGGTGGGGCCCAAGTGACTTGTAATCCAAACCGAATGATCCTCATGCTCTTTTTCTTCTCATCCCTTTAATACAAAGAAAATAAATTAAATTAAATTAAATTAAAAATGAAAATAAAATAAACTAACAATTTTTAACATATAAAAAGGTAATAAAATCATATGAAAATTTATACTTATCAAAAGTAAAGAGACTAAAGAGAATGATGTGTCCCCCAATTAGCAACAGAACCAGCCAAATTTAAGCGAAATAAAGAAAATTGAGCTAAAGGTTGATAATTGGGCGTGTTTAACCTAATCAACTTTCTCAATAAGTTATGATTGGATGTTGAGATAATTTTAGATGATTTGTGAATAATGACGACAAAGTAATGAATAATAAAAAAAAAAATAATGAGTTTTAAAGAAGAATGCCTCTGGTTGAAAACTCAAGTTATATACGCATGTGACACAAATATTTCATGCCCCTCGAGTTCTCACGTCCAAATGGCTTTCCAGCAGCCTTCTATCAAGATCATTGAAGTATTGTAGAAGTTGATGTTGTCTTTGTTGTTAAGGAGATTTTGCTAAAAGAAGTGGATTTAATGATGAGCTGAATGAAACTTTCACCTCTTTGATCATCTCAAAGAAGAATGCCCCTAAACTCGCATTTGATTTTTTTTTTCCATATTAGTTTTTGCAATAGTATTAGATAAGAGGCTGAAGAATATCTTCCTTGTGTTAATCTCTTCAATTTAAAGTACTTTTCTACCAGAAAGATTATTCACAAATAACATCATTGTGATATATGAAGTTATGCATTCTATGCAACACAGAATGAGAGGTAGAAAAGAGACTTACATGACTTTAAAACTAGATATGAGTAAGGTATATGATAGAGTGGAATGAACTTCTTGAAAGTAGTTTTGTAGAAAATGGGTTTTGATAGGCAATGGACTGATGTCATAATGCGATGTGTGAGTATTGTGACCTACTATATCCTCATTAATGGAGTTCCACAAAGAAGATTCAAACCCTTGAGAGGCCTTAGATAATGGGATCCTCTCTACCCTTATCTTTTTATTTTTTGTTCAAAAGTGTTAATCTCTATCTTAAACAATGCAAAGACCAAAAGCCATATTTCAGGCATACCTTTTGCTCAAGATTCTTTGCAGGTTAATCATTTTTTTTTTATAGATGACATCCTTATCTTTTGTAGGGTGAATCCCCTGGGGTGGAGGAGACTTTTTAGACCGTTGGAGTCATATGAACATGTTTTTGGACAAAAATTGAATTTGAAAAAATCTTCTATCTTCTTCAACAACAATGCCAGCCAAAAAGTTAAGGACATTATCTTAGCTACAGCAGGGATTAGAGCAACAAAATCTTATGAGAAATATCTAGAGTTACTTTCTTATGTGGACAAACACAAATCAAAAGCCTTCAATTATGAGAAATAATAATTCAGGTGGGGGACAAAATGAAGCTAATTCAAAGATCCATTGGTTGAACTGAAGAAGTTGGACAAGGCTAAAAGTGCAAAAGGTTTGGGATTTTATGATTGAAAAAATTTTAATCTTGTTTTATCAGATAAGCTAGGCTGAACGCTAATACAATCCCACAATTATTGGTAGCAAGGGTTTTAAAGGCAAAATATTTTCCAAGAATGGATATTTGAATGCTAAAATAGGAAGTAATACTTCCTTCATCTTGGAAAGTTCCTTGGCAACTAGGTATCTTTTATAAGAAGGCCTGATTTAGACGATTGGTAATTGAGAATTAGTGAAGATATGACATGATAAGTGGATCCTCGAACCTACTTCTTCCCAAATCCAACCTGCAGTGTGAATTTTGAAAGGAATGCTTTGGTGAAGGATTCAATAGACTTTGATATCAGGCAATGAAATTTGGCATTGATTAAAGAGTTGTCTTTGAGTCAAATGCTGAATACATCTACAAAATTCCAATTAGTCCTTATAATAGCATTGATAAGATGGCTTGGAGGTGTATTAATGATGGCAAATTTTCAGTCAAAAGTACATATCATCTTCAAGGAGGCATATTGGATAGAAGGAAGGGTCATGCTTTGAGTAGTAACTTCTACACAAAAGTTTGCCGAAGATTCCCAAGTTATAGGTCCCAAGCCATAAGTCATTACCTCTAAGCTTTATTTGTTCAAAATAAAAGTCATGGAATATGCCCAATTTGCAGGAGAAGAAATAGAGATTATAACTCTTACATTGCGGCGTTGTAGATTACCATAGGATGTAAGGGGGCTTATGTTTAAAAAGACTTCACAAAGGATTGGTAGAGGATATACCTTAAGGATTTTTGTTTTTAAATTATGCTCACATCTAAATAAATAAGATTTTGAAGAGATAACAATTATAGCTTATTAGGTATGGAGAAGAAGAAATAACTTTGTCTTTGAAAAAAGGTTTATGCCTCCTCCCAATTTGGTGCACCTTTCTTACAAGGTTTTTAAAGACTACAAGAAAGATGTGATCAAGTCTATCTTGAAAGCAGGCACACCAGCCATAGCAGTTGACAATAGGATACCTTGTTGGCGATAACAAAGGATTATCTTCTGGAGACAATCAAGACAACCATTAAGGAGAAAATCAATCCAAGCATTGAGGAGAAAAATATGGCAATGCAGACATATTTGTAAAGTCTTCTATATAATAAATTCTCCAACGCCATAAGCAAACTGTTGTGGTTTCTCTTCTGTCTAAAATCTTATCATGGTATCAAAATCCCTAACAGATTAACCTCAACTCGATTCTATGGCCTCAAAAAATTCTTTTTCTACACTAGCCTTCAGCACCATGATTCACATGGTCACAATCAAGCTATCATAAACCAGCTTTCTTCTTTGGCACAGCCAAGTAGATCCCTTTTTGCAATGTCAAAAATTTTATAGATATGTTGATGGCTCAACCCCAATGCCCTTTGCCTTCTACTACCACTAATCCCACTGCCTACAATCTTTAGAAGCAAAATGATCACCTAGTCATGAGTCTCCTTTTTTCCTCTCTCACGGAGGAAGCACTATCTGTAATCATTGGATTCACAATATCAAGAGATGTCTGGAATGCTATTGAAATTGCCTTCAGCCACAAATCTTAGGTTTGTGAACTTCAAATAAAAGATAAATTTCATCTTGTGAAGCATGGCTCTCGCAATTGCTCTGAATACTCTCGAGTATTTAAGACTCATTGTGGTCAATTATTGACAATGGGACGCCCGGTTGAAGGCACTGACAAAGTTGACTAGTATTTACGTGGCCTAGGCCATGAATTTTCAACTTTCTCCACCACTCAACTCTCTTTAACTCCTATGCCAAGTTTTAAAGATGTTGTTCCTAAAGTAGAGAGCTTTGATCTTTTTTCCAAGTCCATTGATCATAGTTTAGGTGGTGCCTCTCCTTATGTGGCTATTTCCTCCATTGTACCTTCCAACTGAAATTTAAAGCCAAACAATTATTGAAATAAATATAATGTAGACTAATCAAAGAGAGGAAACCGTGGCAAGCAGTAGTATAAGCATCCTCCTCAATATCAAATATGTCGTGAAGAAAGACATTATGCCACAAATTGCAAAAATAGATACGCAAAATCTGGTGTACACCTTGTTGAAGCTCTTGCAAATTTTTATTGATGACCACTCATGTTTCACTTGGTTCTATCAATTAAAGCAGAAAGCTGATTTTTATCAAATTTTCATATGATTTCAAACACTTGTTGAAAATCAATTCTTGACAAAGATTAAAAAAAAAATAAAGTGATAGGGGAGGTGAATTCACAAGTGCAATTTTTTAGTCTCACTTAACTAAAAGTGGCATTCATATAAGCTTTCTTACTCCTATACACCCTCACAAAATGGTCGCGCTGAGAGAAAACACAGCCACATCATAGAGATAGGCCTTACAGTGCTCTTTCATGCTCATGTTCCTCTCCATCTTCGGGTTGAAGCCTTCAGTACAACAGTATTTACAATTAATCGCTTGCCCACACTTGTCTTGAATGGGGCTTCTTCATTTGAAATTATGTATGGTAAGTTCATTACTTATGCAATATTTCGTATTTTTGGCTGTCTATATTTTCAATACCTACGAGATTATGCAAAACACAAGTTTGAACCAAGAAGTCTCCCTTGTATATTTCTCGATTACAATTTCTTCTACAAAGGATTTTGCTGCCTAGATCCCGGATCACATTGAGTATTTGTAACTCGACATGCTTGGTTTGATGAGATAGTTTTCCCATCATCTTCTCCCAATATGCAGCATTCTCATGCACTATCAAATTATGTTTCTTTTTACGATCCTAGTCCATCATATTCTCCTTTGTCCAGTACTAATTCTTTTGCAGATTCTCAAGCAGTATCACCAATAATTGGATTCAAACCGTGTAAATCATGTGCCTTGGAGTTGAACACCTCTCAGAGTTCATCGGAATAGCCAAGACAGTTCCAGACATGCAGATTGAACCCGTTCTAAATTCTTCAACAAATCAGAATTCTCATCCCATGATAACTTGTGGCAAAACTGTTATCTCAAAGTCCAAATATTACAATTATGTTTGTCAAGAGTGCTGCCAAGTCACCAGAATGGCTTGTTACAATGGAGGATGATATTCGTGCCCTCACTCTCAACCAGACATGGGAACTAGTTTTAAGACCACCTACCACTAATCTGGTTGGATCCAAATGGGTTTTCCGTGGCAAATATCATTCGGATGGTTCCATTGATAGGCTCAAAGCACGCATTGTTACCAAAGTTTATACTCAACTCTATGGACTTGATTTTAATGATACTTTTAGTCTAGTTGTTTGGGCTTCTATAGTTTGCATTGTTCTATCCATTATCATATCTCGTGGCTAGAGTATACATCTACTTGACCTAAAAAATGATTTCTTACACGACTTTCTACAAGAAGAGGTTTATATGGAACAACCACAAAGATATATTGATGCTTCTCATCCAAACCATATTTGTCGTCTTAAAAAGCAATTTATGGCTTGAAGCAAGCATAAGAGCATGGTTCCATTGGTTTAGAAATTTTTTAATCAAAATTGGTTTCAATTGTAGTAAAGTCGATTTAAGTTTATTTGTTCATTTAACGACTAATAACATTATTTATTTATTCTTATATGTTAATGATATTATTATCACAAGCAGGCATGTGTCTCTCATTGACACTTTCATTCACAAGCTACGACAAGAATTTTTCATGAAGGATCTTGGCGATTTAAATTTATTTTTGGGCCTAGAAGTTACTCATTCTCAAGCAGAAATGTTCCTCAGCCAAATGCAATATGCGAGAGATGTTCTTTCTTGAGCTGATGATCCTTTCTTTCATTCACCAATAACTTATCGATCCTTAGTTGGTGCATTGCAATACCTCACAATTACCAGATCAGATATTACACATGCATTAAATTTTGTAAGTCAATTCATGCATACACCAAGAGACCAACAATTTCAAGCCATTAAAAGAATTCTCAAATATGTTAAAGGAACACTACATTTTGGTCTCCATATCAGTCCATCAAGAAATCTCAACATTTCAACTTTTTCAGATGCCTATTGGATTGGTTACCCAGATACAAGTAGATAAACATATGGACATGCAATTTTTCTTGGTGGCAATTTAGTTTCATGGACCTCTAAAAAGCAGTCCAACATATCTCGTTCTTTTGTGAAATCTGAACACAGAGCATTAGCACTCACTGCAGCTGAGGTTAAATTGTTGTTAAACATTCTTAATGATTTGCAATTTTGGCCAACAGAACAGCCGACTTTATTCTGTGATAACACAAGTGCCATTTTCATGACTTGAAATCCAGTGGCTCAAAGAAGGTTTTGGCACATTGATAGATATTCACTTTGTTTGAAAATTAGTTTGCAATGATGTTTTAAAGATTAAACATGTGTCATAACTTGCAAATAGCAGACATATTCACCAAAAGTCCATACGTTCCCTGCTTATGCTCTTCAGATTCAAGCTTCTCGTGTTGCCAACCACGCTTGACTTGAGGGTGGGTGTCGGCGATAACAAAGGATTATCTTCTAGAGACAATCAAGACAACCATCAAGGAGAAAATTAATCCAAGCATCAATGAAAAATATATGCCAATGCAGACGTTTTACAGAAGTTTAAGAATTGATTTGTTCTAAATATAGAATGTATAGATATCATTCATTGTATAGCATGTATAGCTAATAGCTAGCTTTTCATACTTCTAAGGTTTTCTATATAATAAAGCCTCCAACACCATAAGCAAATTGTTGTGGTTTCACTTCTGTCTAAAATATTCTCATCCCCCTTCTTAATACTTATAAAATTAATTGGGATGTTGTTATTGATTAAGTTTACTATAAGATGAGAATTGGTGTGATAGTCAGAAATTGGGAAGGTAGAGTTTTGGCTACCAAGAGATCACTTAGGGAGTTATTCTTTGATGCTCAATTGGGTAAATCATATGCAGGCCTCAAAACCTTTATTTTGTGTCAGAAATCAGGTCTACAACAAGTGATCTTTTAGGGTGATACACTATTTGTGGTAAATGAGATTAATAGTCCCGAAGGGAAGTGAAGTACAATGGAGATGCTTATTAGAGATGTTAAAAATTTGATGAGAAAGGTTGCTCACAGATGTATTAGGCATGTCCTTTGAAGAATGAATGAAGTGGCTTATTAATTGAAGAGAATTGATCTTCCTTTCAAAAAAAGAAAAACACAAATCTTTCATATGAGTACTACTCTTAATCATGCTTAGGCATGCATATATAAGAGAGTCGAGATCTATGCTCTTCAATTGCTTGAATGGATTGGATGATTTAATCTTAAAGAGAGGACAAACATATCATGAATAATATTCTACAACATCACTTAATGTTTCTCTAAAAGGTTTTCAGATAAAATGAACCCTACATCATGAGTTATTACTACTGGAGTGTCCTTGCCTTGCCCAGATTTGGATGCTGAGGGAAAATTGGCTTCCACGGTCGTCTCCCTACCACACACAGTGAACAACAATCAACAAATAACTTTATATCTCAAAACCAAGTTCACAACCAACTCAGAGAGAGAGAGAGAGAGAGAGAGAGAGAGAGAGAGAGAGAGAGAGAGAGAGAGAGAGAGAGAGAGAGAGAGAGAGAGAGAGAGAGAGATGGGGGGGATGAGTAGTAAACCTTGGCTAGGCTTGGGTGTAGTTCGAGCCGCATCCCCTAGCGCCTGGGATGCCTGCATGCCCCTGTCACCCTGTCGCCCACCCTTAGTTATTATTAATGTTTTATCTTTCTCCATTTGATAAAAAAAATTGGCCAAGAGTATATTAATTTTATAAAATTTAAATTATGAATCACTCACTAGTTGTGCTTGCAACATGAGTTACTGTTTTTTTGTCTTCATTGCTTACAATTTCATCACTAATTCACAATACTCTCAAACATTAAATTAATAAGAAAGATTCTATTTACAAGCTAGTGTAGATAATACACCTAATAAAATCTTATAAATCAAATCTTACCCTAAAAATAATGCAGATGATGTGTTCTATACTCTGAATTACAACTAGTGCAACTCAATTAATAATAGAATAATGCTATTGTGCTGCTTTATTTGTTTTTATTTTTACTTAAAGGTTAAGGAAGCGATTACTAGTATTGATATTTTTTTTTTAATTTTTAAAAATGTTTAAACATGTTTAAAAAATGTTTGAAATAAAAAGTAAAAAAAAAATGTAATTTGCATTAATTGGGAGCATACCAAATAAGTAAATTGAGGAGGCATATTAGTAATACTCAAATAATTATGCAAACAACATATTCTTTTTATAGTGTTTATAATTAAACAAGATCAACCCTGTCATTACTTAATTAGTTTATATACCAACAATCATTTATTCAAAACTAGATAGGTTATGTCTTCTACTTTTTGTTCGGTTTGTGCTCTACATGCATGCATGCTTGATATGATAAAAACAAAGTCGGTAATTTTTGAATTAATTTTCTTCTAATTTCAGCGTCACTAATATTATACATTACCCATAACGTCTTAAATGAGACTATCTTTTATTTATAAGAACAATAAAAATTACTAAATATAAACTCATTTTTAAAGCTACCTGGGCAACAAGAAATGAAATTTAAGAACACGTACGGGTGATCACATGCCACGAGACTTTAAAAATCAAGAAATAATATTTATAATTATAGAATGTATAAATATCGTATAATCATTTTAAATAAAATTAATAAATACAAAATTTACATAATTAAAAATTAAGTTTTTAATAATAGATTTCCTTTAGCCCCCGCTTGAGATTTGATGGTGATTGAAGTATCAAGACATGCAACACAAAGTTATATATCTCTCATACATGACAATTAAGATGTAATGCACCTAATTTAATCTAGTAATATGTAATAAATTTCAACGGAAAATGTCATTTAATAAAACATTGTACCAGAATAAAATTAATATCTCAACTTCATTCATAATTTTAAATCACAGTTTTCGGTAATGGAGTATTAAACTCATTGATACACTTTAACATAACAAGTTTCATTTAAAAAGGTCCAAGCAAGAAATCATTAAGACAATCATCTAATTTCCACATCTCCAAGTAGGTCATGATTAAGTCCGTTCTTTCTTCGAGTTGAGCATATCCTTAGCCTTGATCATCATCCTGACTTACTACTTTTAGTCCTGTCACAACTTCCATCATTCTGGGTGGAAAATAGTAGTGAAAACTACCACAATGAGATTTCAAGAAATCTCAGTTAGTATACACACAGAATACAACAGTTAACATAAGCATACAAATAGTAAATTATGAAATGCGTGCATGGATATGTACTTGACATAATACTTTGACAAAACTTGACTTATGTATTTGACCAAAACTTGACGTATACAATTGACCATTTTTTAAAGACTTGCAACAGAGACTTATAATTTTAACATATGTATAATGTACTTTCTTGTAAATGATATTCTTTCTTCTTTTTGACATCTTAACATGTGTTCATATAATTTAAACTCAGGTTCTTGATCATATAATTCTTATCACATCATAGAGTTTAAATGCTTTGTTCTTATCATATTATTCTATAACATGTATAAATATCTTACGACTCCCCTACTAGTTACTGCATCAACTTATGACTCATTTAATTAAGGTGATTACGTTATAAACATATTCATATACGGCAGTTTGCATATTTCGCCTTCACCGTTCTTGGCACCCACTAGCTTTAGGTGTGACCTTGTTCCGGCATCCTTTAAGAAGAATCTATTTGAGGTCTGTCGATTGTACTTCGTCAACCTAGAGGATATCACTCAACTTTATACACTTGTGAGTGAACAGTGAGTTCTACAGGGTAATTCCCCCGTCCTAGTCATTGGAGTCATGATAAAATATTTTCAGATACTTTTCTTTGAAAATGATTTTTCCCCAAATGCATATGACATGAGATTTAAGACATATGCCTTCTTATACTTGACATGTGACATTTGAAATGCCGTGCATGGAATAATCAAGCGTAACATATTCAATTCATAGCTTGATAACATGAAATACATGAGATATTAAAACACATACATGGAACTATGAGAAAGTGGCCTTGGCCGAAATATATGGATACAAAAATATGAAGAATCATCACTTAAACAAGCTCCAAGCTTCAAACTTAATGCTTAGGAATTAAAACATGGTAAAGCAAAGCATCTAATCATCACATTTGGCTATGGTCCGAAAATCTTAACACGTATTCAAACTGAAACATCATGTTGCAAAAACTATTAACCTTATTCAAGTAGAAGCTGAAACTTATACGAGTATCTCATGACATTTTCGTCACAAATTCGAAGCGTACAATTTACCTTGTAGTCATATTCAAGATCAAAATAGCATATTCAAGCAATCAAACAAGAAGTAACAAACAAAGCAATAAGAATAGTAAAATGATTCATACAAACATATACAAATATTAACTGAGGTAGGTTGAGAGTTTACTTATAAATTTTTCCTTACTTACAAAGAGCATAATCTTCATGGGTTGAAATAGAAGCATACTAACATTAGAGAGATCATCAATTAAAATATAAATTTATAAAACTCTAAACTTATAAAGCCTAGCAAGCGCTTCATTTTAATCCTCTTGACTCTAAAACATTGAACATTAAGTTCTAAGTCTTCAATATCGCCATCAAATACCGAATTCCTCCAAGCTTTACAATTTTGTTTAGTATCCATCTTAGACCCATTACCAGCCTCAAAATACATTACTAGAAGAAAGCTAAAATCATTCACTGCACTTGGCATAAGGTCATATTTCAAATCGCCTTACCCAAAGTCAAATACTCGTTCTAGATTTAGGAAAAAGCTCCAAAGTGTGCTCATCCATTTGATTCACCAGCCATACAACCAAATCTAAGAGAGATCACCACCCAATATATGTTTATTCATCAAACTTTAAAATTCGAGATTTAGAATGTCAAAGCGAAAACATGTATTTTTACCGTTTGAACATATGAAGTTCTTAAATCTAATTCTCATAGACCAAAACCATGGAAAATAATTTCCAAGCCTATTCTAAGTCCCCAAGTATCACATTATCCATAAAAAAAAAACTAATCATTAGGAGATCAACCTTAAATCCATATTCAATCATCAAAATGCAAACCATGATATGCATTATTGACTCTAGATGGCATTATAAAACCTAACCCAATCATTAGGAGATTGACCTTAAATCCATATTCAATCATCAAAATACTAATCATGATATGCATTATTGACTCTAGATGGCATTATAAACCTTAATACCTCAAATTTCGTACAAGAACTTCATCCAACCAACAATGTTGTTTAAAGCTTATATAAAATCTATATGACCAAGACAATGATAAAAATTCATCTCTTGATCAAGTTTAAAATCATCTATCAACATCAAAAGCCCTTTTTTTTGTCATCTGAAACCAATATCCATCAAAGACACCATAAATCGACTTGTTTCTTTTTAGAAAAAGCTCACACTAGAACACTAACACGGCCTTCTAACATCTGTTAAGAAAATATACAGAGAAAAAATATTCACCAAGTCAAAAATCTTGAAGAGGAGGCTCGATTTGTATTGTTCTAGCGAATGACTCTCGATTTTCTCCATTGTAGTACGTTAAGCTCTTGATTCGAATGTGGTGTAGCTAGAGTTTTGGTTGTGTATGTGAATAGAGGGGAAAAAAAATAGAAGAGATAGTGATTTTCAGTTAAACCCTCAAGTCAGAAGATAAATGGGTGTTTTTATACTAAATATAGCCCAAACTCCTTATCTTCTTGCTCCAGCTTTGTTGCCAAGTGGATGACCTTTGATTTTTGACTTTGGATGTTGTACAAGTGGTGTATGGCAGCTCTACATGTTAGACAAGTGGCGCTCTTGCTTATGCATATGGAACATGTGGCGTCTTTTGATGCATGTGGGACCAATGACGCCTTTGTTATGCATGTTGGACACATAGTGCACTAAGTTAGGCTATAAGAAACACAAATCTAAAAATTATTTTTGAAGAAAATAATCTTTCCAAGTGGCATGGATCCTTGGTATGCTTTTCTAGAAAATTTAAGCATATCCTTGCATGGGTGCCATGTGTCAAAGATCCTATTCCTTCTTCATCATGCCTATCATTAGGAAATCTAAAATATCATTTTTATGAGTGACATGTGCCAAAGTTTTTTTGTCAATTTTGAAATTCTAAGAGGCTTCTTACGCGTGTTCCTTCAAATGGTCTAAATTCAATGTATTTCTAAGGCAAAATCGCAATTTGATGAATCCTAACCCTAAGCTTGAGCCTTGGAGACTTTTGCATGCTTGACAAGTGTCATGGGTGCGTGTTCTCCATACTCCTTCCCTTTCTCCATGTGTTTTTTACTCTTCCCAAAGTGACTCTTGATATCCTATTGGTCTATTTTGTAATCTAAGTGATAAGTGGCATGTGGGAGTAGTCTTTTGTGCAAAAAATCAATTCCTCCATCTTTTAAAAGGTTATTGCATGAATGAAATGTGACAAATTCTGGAAAAGCTTTAATTAAAAGCAAAACTCGAAATCCCCCTTTACACCTTGGGTTTCCCCATGTAAATCTTTTGAAAATATCCTTTTTGTCTTCCCTAAACACCATTTTCATAGGCATCTTCTTTGCAACTGGAAATTATGCCAAAAATAGTGTAGTGTAGGCATGTGCCATACTTTTAGCTACCCATTACACTTCTCTTTCCCCAAGTTGTTGCGTCTTCTACCAATGCATGTTCCCTAGGTGACTTTTCCATTTTCTTATACTTCTAAAAACTCAAAACATGACATGTGGCAATGTAGTGGCCGAAACCCTAAGGCTACAATGGTAAATTTTCGTGTATTAATGCCTCTTCCAGATCCCTTATAGAACCTTTCATCTACCAATGCATGGATGACAAATGACATGATATCAGAAAATCAACTTGAGTGGCGTGTGACTTGGGGAATCCGAAAGTCTCTTGTTATTCCAATGCAACTCCTTAGAAAATCTAACTTTTGTTTTCCCCATATACGACGCATCTTGAAACTCTAAAAAGTTATTTTTGTTCTAAACTTGACATGTGTTCACTTAGGAGCTTTTGCATTGTAAAAGTGGCGTCTAACACTTTCCAATCCGAATGCCTATGTCCATTTTGCCTCTTATACTTTTTCTTCTAAGGATCCAATATATAATGAACAAGTGTTACTTTAACATTTTTTTCAAAAAAACCAAAAATTCATTTTCATTGCCAAGAGGCACCTCAACCTTACCAATAGGTCAACTTGAGCCTTCCAAAGTCAAAATTTTTTAAGGGTCCAATTCTATGTATTTTTTCTTATATTTTATTCTTATGGGCTTTAATTTCTCACTCTAAGATTCAATTCCAAAAATAGAAGAATTTTTCTCCCACTACTTAATCAAAAATTCATAAACAAAAATAACAACTATACGAAATATGGATAGGGTCTATATAAAAGTTCGGGATGTCACATCGCTCATTATTTGTTTCAAAAATTTGTGTTGTTTGTGTACTATATTACCGCATTTAATATTATTCTTAAAATTTTAATAGTAAGTTGAAAGATAATGGAATAGTATTAATATTAAAATTCCAAAATCTGTTTTCAATTAATATTAAATTTCCTAAATCAAGATGCATGATCCATGCAATAACAAAACCAAAATTCAAAAACAAGAACAAAATAAAGGAAAACAACAAAATCATGGGTGCTCCACTTTGTTCTCGGCCCCAAGTTTCTTCGAGCCTTTTTCGTGTCACTCTCTCTCTCTTTCTTTTGCTCCCCAACAACATGGACATCTAGGCATTAACGAAAATCCCAATAGGAAGTATCTTTCATTGGAAATCATAGAAAGAAAATTAAAAACATTCTCACCATTTCTACCCGTACGACCCGAATTCTAAATTTACGTATAGTTTTTGAGTTTCTTGGGTTGGCTTTGATCTTTGCATGATTTGGTTTCTCGATTCTTTTGACGTTCGTCGATTGAATCTCGGATAATCTTCCGCATTATGAGCTTTTTAGATTGAGTGACTATAAAACTTAAGGGTTGTTGACGAAGTTGTAGATTTTTCATGGGACATGGAAGAAAAGTATAGGAAGATAAAGGCTTTTTGAGAATTTGGAGGAATACACTTCCGTTACGTTTGGTTTTGTTAAGAGATTTGAAATTATTCATGTTAAATGAAATGAGAAGGGAAATATGCGGTTGGCGTGATTTGGAGAGCAATGGGATTGAGAAGGGCTGGTTATGCAGCTGTTATTGTGATTTTGCTTTACGCATTGTCAATAAGGGGTTCAGAGGTGAAGAGGAAGTTGGCAGAAACAGTCATTAATAGCAATGGTGATTCGCCAGAGACGGATGGTCATGACATGGTATTAAACTCATTAATTACAATTCTTTCGAGGTTTTTGTTTATATATTTTTTGTACGAAATACGAGTAGAAATTAGGGATTTTTAGATTTCAATTCGTTATGCAATTGGGGTATAGGGATGGCAAATGTTTGAAGTTCTAGGGGATCTTAAAGCTGCCAATTGATGACCCTCATGATCTTCAAATCAACTGAGATATACCAGTTGACAATAAAGATCCCTCCTGAGGTTTTTCCCAAATTGTCATTGAGCTCTGTTCCGTAGTAACTTCAACAATCTTCTCCTCTTGAAGCCTTCTAAACTCTGCTAAATCTGCTGTTGCATCCCTCAATAGTATGTTAGAATGAGTAAAAGAGCCTCTGGGAATAAATGCATTCCTTCTCATCCATTAACTCCTTTGCATTTGGCTCTACACATTCTTTTCTGCAGGACAGGACCATAACATATGTCCAGGTGATTTACGGTTTCTAAATGCACATAATGTTATAAATTACTTTAAATATATATTGGTAATTACCTTGTTTAGACTATTAGTTGAATCTGTTTGGCCAATCTATGTTGTTGTGGTACCATTAGAATGAACTAGAGGTCTTTTTCCCCAAGAAAACATCATTTGTCACATCATCCTTCTCAGCAGTGCTGTATCTTAATATAATTAAGGCATCTTATGAATTAATATATATCTGTGTAGAGTAACAGCAATTGCAGTACGGAAAGGGATGGAAACTTTATGGTTCTCAAGCTGAACTCATAGAGAATTAGTAAACTTTGTAATGAGTTTGACCGAGTTAAAGAGGTTGTAGTTCTCACAAACTCATAGAAAATAGTAAACTTTGTAACAAGTTTTACAGATTTAAAGAGGTATTTGATGAAATATTCTAACTGCAGGTGGGACAGACATGGATTCATTGCAGGAAAGAATTGATAGACAGGAAAGATTCTGTAGTTTTTTATTTTTCTATCCTAAAGGAAGCAATCGCCAATAGAATATCAGCATTTTGCCCAATAGTAGACACAGAAAGATATTCAAGAGTTCTAACTCTCCATATTAGACAAATAGTTCTGGACCGCTTGAGAAGAAAAAATCTTCGGCTTCATGTTCCTGGCAAAGTGGCTAGCTCAAAGAAATGGATCATTAATTGTGTTGAGGAGCCTTTGAGTTGGCCAAATGCCCCAAGAAGATATCTGGTTAGTCAGTCACATCGACAGATAGCAGCAAAGCCTCCTCCAGCTCTTGCTCCTATCCCTGCATCAGCCTCATCTAGTAATGATCCGGCACCATCTGATGTAGTTCCTCCCAATTATTCATCTCCGAGCCCAAGACCCTCTTTGGGGGAACCAGAAGAGCCATCTGATTCACTAGATATGATTGACCCACTTAATACACCAACACCTCAAATAAATTTTCCACCTGTTCAGCATGTTGTTACAGAAAAATCACCAAAAAAGTATGATGGCACTAAGATGGAAAAAATTGTTTTTGTCACTGCAACTGCAGCAGGAGTCCTTGCCTTTGTTGCACTCCTCTTTTGCTGTCTTAAGGGTAGTAGAAAAACAATTGGTGGAAGTAATGGACAAAGAGATGAAAGACCTCTTCTCACGTTAAGCCTGAATCATTTTTCCACTGGTATGCATTTGTCAGGATTTTGTGCTTTACTCATTATTGTCGCTTTACTCATTATTGTCTCCAATTATATTTCATGTTCTGATGATCTCTAGAACATTAATCTTTCAGGTTCTTCACAAAAGTCTGTTATTTTAGGAAACTCAAGTCGTAAAGATCTCAGCTTTGACAGTGGAAAGTGTAAAGATCTCAGTTTTGATAGTGAAAAGAATCCATCTTCACTTATCAATATGTCCATGAAGCATGGAAACATTAATGATTCCTCACTGGCTGTGGCACCAGCATCAGAAGGTGCAGAGCCAGTGCCATTACCTCCTTTAAAACTCCCTCCTGGAAGATCAGCTCCTTTACCTCCTGATCGACCAAGTCCACCATCACCACCACCACCACCACCTCCCGTTACTCAGCCCCCACCACCTCCTAAAATTGCTCGACCTCCACCCACTCCACCAAAACTAATGCCTAGGAAAATTCGAGCATCATGTCTTGGACCACATCGTGAAAGGAACAATGATTCTTTCGAGGGAGATGATCTTGATGGGGAGTCTGGAGCTCCAAAGACCAAGTTAAAACCATTCTTCTGGGACAAGGTTCTTGCCAACCCTGATCAATCCATGGTCTGGCATGAGATCAGCTCTGGATCATTCCAGTAAGAACATATATATATATATATATATATATCTTTTCAGTGAATAAGCACAAGTCAACTGTCATTCGATTGCTGAATCTTGTACAAATTTTACAGGTTCAATGAGGAGACGATAGAGTCTCTATTTGGTTATAACAATATGGACAAAAACAAAATTGAGCGCAAGAAAGAGGCAGCATCACTTGAGCCTTCAGTCCAGTATAATCAGATCCTTGACCCTAAGAAAGCACAAAATTTATCGATTCTTCTACGAGCACTGAATGTGACAACAGAAGCAGTTCTTGATGCTCTTCAAGAAGGTCTCTCTCTCTCTCTCTCTCTCTCTCTCTCTCCTGGAAGGGCCATCAAGTGAAAAAAGCATTTCATTATTAGCCTGAATAAATGAAAATTCTTAGGAAATTTCCTAGCTCTATTCATGAAGAGCACCCTTCATATACACACAAAAAAATTGCTTTGTGTTTCAAGAAATAGCTGAAGCTGAACAAAGCACAATATACATTTACACATCAAGATTTGAGAAAAATAGAAACAGAATTATCTTGAATTTTCATGTAAGTTAAATTTTATTTAACTTGGTCTATCTATATTTAGATGAAGATTATATGGTGATCCTATTAGGAACTGGAGTATCATTCTAGTTAGATGGGCTCAAAATTTTTGTCATTTTATCATAGACGGTGCATATATTAACTAGTTAATTCTGCTTGGTAGTGTGTAGGGTGAATGTGCTCATAATTAATTAACTTCACCATAATGATATGCTTGGGATGTGACCAAGGTTCTGCACGTTTGGGTCTGTGCATTGTACAATTTGACTTGCAAAGCATTCAATTGGTATTGTTTCAGATGAAAAGAGAATTTTAGAAAGACAAAATAGCTTGGGTAATTGAAGTATGTAGGCTGCAGACCATTCATCCTCAATACCATGCTTGTGTACTGATTGGTACAAGCGAGCAAGTTATGTTTAATGAAATATCAATGAACAAGCAGTATGTAAAGACTTGTGTGAAAGCTACACGAAAGAAACTACGAAAAATATGTTTTATTTGTTGTTACTTTTGCTAGCCTAGATGCAATTTAGTGTCTTGTTCCATGTCCACATAGCCAAAGTTGTTTAGTCATGTTTATGTTTAACCTTATGTTTAAAGGCATGAAAGCTATAAATTAATTGAATCAGGTAATGAGCTTCCTGTGGAGCTCCTTCAGACATTGCTTAAGATGGCACCAACAACAGAAGAAGAACTAAAGCTCAGGCTGTTCAGTGGTGATCTTTCTCAACTGGGCCCTGCAGAGCAGTTTCTGAAAGTTTTGGTTGACTTTCCCTTAGCATTTAAACGACTAGAGTCACTTCTGTTTATGAGTTCCGTTCAAGAGGAGATCTCTAGTGTTAAAGAGTCCTTGGCAACTCTAGAGGTGAGACACTAGATCTATGAATTGTCCCCCATTGAATTCTATTTTGCAAGGTATCTCATACTATAGTTCCTCTTTCAGTAGGCATGTAAAAGTACAGGATTGTGGACCATGGCATCCTCATGGTTTTTATGCCAGAGATACAAATTGTGTCTCCCCTCAAATTATGTGGTTGAATGCTCTTCAATAGCATGGACTTTCATGATTTTCTTGTTTCTAATGCGCCTACATAGATAGGGCATAAGAGTTTTGTAATTGGCATTTTTGCCCATTCTTTGATTAATAATACATGTTTACTTATAAAATAAAAAATACAAAATATAGCTCTAATGTCCCAGATCCTACATCCCTTTAGTAAATGGTATCCAAAAAGTTTCTGGTTTGATAATCACGCCTCATCTTAAATGGCAGGTAGCTAGCAACAAACTTAGAAGCAGCAGGCTATTCCTAAAACTCTTGGAAGCAGTTCTTAAAACTGGGAACCGCATGAATGATGGTACTTTCAGAGGTGGAGCACACGCATTTAAGCTTGATACACTCTTGAAACTGTCAGATGTAAAAGGAACTGATGGCAAGACCACACTACTGCACTTTGTCGTTCAGGAGATCATCCGTTCTGAAGGGAGACGAGCTATCCGTACAGCCAGAGAAAGCAAGAGTGTCTCCAGCACGAAAACTGACGATTTTGCTGAGGATCACACTGAAGAATCAGCAGAGCATTATTGTAAACTTGGTCTTCAGGTGGTTTCAGGCTTAAGCAGTGAACTCGAAGATATAAAAAAAGCAGCATTCATAGATTCTGATGGCCTAACAACTACAGTGTCAAAACTCAACCACTCAATGATAAAATCTAAAGATTTCCTGAATGCTGAGATGAAGAGTCTGGATGAAGACAGCAAATTCCATCGTGCGCTGGGCGATTTCGTGGAGTGTGTAGAACCTGACATTTCAAGGCTATTGGAGGAAGAAAAGAGAATCTTGGCTCTGGTGAAACAAACTGCAGATTACTTCCATGGGAAAGCGGGAATGGATGAAGGCTTGCGCTTATTTGCAATTGTACGTGATTTCTTGAGAATGTTAGACAAGGCATGTAAAGAGGTTAGGGATACTGGGATAAAGATGGTGACGACTTCCAAGAAAGAGGCTCCATCAGTGTCATCTTCTCCAGAAACTCAACTGCAGTCTTTAGACATACATCAGCGGCTATTTCCAGCAATAGTGGAGCGGCGGATGGATAGCTCTAGTTCAGATGATGAGAGTCTCTCTCCTTAGCTTTCATCTTTAATAGGTAAACTAGAATGTTTGAATTGGAAGCGTATAGTTTTCCTCTCCCCACATTTTGAATTGCAGCAAAAAGCTTTCTGCTATTATATTGCATATGCAACTGCAAGTAGCTTTCATCTGCAGTGCTATTAGGCTATTGCAGCTTTCAAGTATGTCCAATATGATGCAATCCCCAAAACCAGCCAGGGGTTTTTGATCTAAACCCCCTACTCATCACCTGTAGGTAGCAGGCCGGCTCAATAGATTTTGAGGCCTAAGGCGATAAGTTAAAATGGGCTTTTTCTTATATCAAATTAACTAGGTTATATCTAAATATATTTTTATATCTAACCAGGTTATATAAACTTCTACTAATATGACTAGTCCATTTAGGTTATATGACTAGTCCACTTACTAATATAAATTTTAACGAGGACTAGTCATATTAACTAGATTATATCTAAATATAATGTTACTAATTAAATTTTTATATTCAAGTTCTTTTAATAACTCCTTCTCAATTTATAATATAATTAATCTATTTAATCTTTCTTGAGATATTATTGATCTTATATAAGATTTTATCAATTTTAATGTTGAAAAACTTCTTTATGCAGAAGCATTAATAATATGTATTGTTAATAAAATTCTATAAGCAATACATGCATTTGAAAAAGAATTGAGTCCTTTTATATAATTTAATATATCAATAAGAGTGTTTTCTACTATTGATAAAATTTCTTTTAAAACTTTTCAGAAAATAAATTATAGCACCAATATCATATTTCAAAAAGCTTTTAAAACCAAGACAATTATTTTGCAAACTACCATCGTTAAGTGATTTTAATTTCTTGATATCCAAGAAATTTTTTGGTATTCTATGTCTAGTTTAGATAATTCGATTTTTTTGAAAATTATTGTTAATCAATTAGTTTTTTAGTATTTTCTGAGGCCTTCTTAATTCACTGTGAGTTTTTAAACAACTAAGAGTCTTTTCATTAGATTGGTTATATGTCAAATTCAATATACTTTTAGTTATTAAGGGCTTAAATAAGCCCACGTTGAAATGCTCAAATGTTAAAAATTTAAGAATAATGATAAGGTTGCATCCCATTTACCCCCACTTTACCATTTATTTTAATTTTTAATTTTTTTTAAAATCTTTCTTTTACTAATGGTTAAGGAAATTATTATTAATAAAATTATATATTTTAAATTTTTTTAATGATTAAGGATGTTAAAAAAATATTTAAAAGAAAATTAGAAAAAAAATACACTAGAGTAGTAAAATAGTGATAAATGGGATGTAACCCTATCATTACTCAAAATTTAAACTTATTGCTACAATAAAGCCAAATAAAACTTTTATTTTATTACTTTCTCTCTTTCCTTCCTCATCACATCAAATATGATTACTAATTAATTTTCTTTTTAGTTTCTCTCTTTTGCCAAACTTTTATTAATAATTTAATTTAAATAGAATATGATTACTAAATCATTTTTAAACTCATAATTTAATTAAAATATGATTATTAATTAATATATAATAGGTAGAATGGTAAAAATGATAAAATAAAATAAATTAATAATTACAAATAATAAATATTTTTTAATTATTAATTACTTATTACTATATATCTTCATAAATGGATAGTTAAAGAAGAAAACTTGACGTGAATAGTCAAAGTCAAATTATTATTATATTATTTTATTATTATATAATGAAAAAATAACTATTTCAATGTGAGGACTTAAGAAAACTCCATTGTGTCTGCTCCAAGTGACCTCTCCAAATGACTACTACTCAATTTTTTTTTTTTATATTTTTTTTACTTAATAATTAAGGAATTGGTTTTAAGTATATTGATCTATTTTTTTATTTTTTAAAAATATTTAAATACATTAAAAAAATATGAAAATAAAAAAATAATTTTTTTTTTATAACTAGCGGTCCACTGTAGTGGTAAGTTGTAGCAAGTCGAGTAGCATCACCAAAGGATTTATGTGAATAAAATGATCAAAACTTAAAATCTAGATTATATTGGCAAAAATTGGTTAAACTTGTCTTTTATTTTTTTTAGACTTATATAAATAGAGTGGTCAAAAGTTAAAATTTAAATTGCATTTAGTTAAAAATGTCCTTTAACAATGAATAATCCAATGAGTGCTCTAATTCATCTTATTAGAGAGCCAGCCTTGGTAAAAGGCTTTTAGGAGCCGGTCATTTGGCACGGATATGTCTTCACCATGGAATACTCTTTTTTTTTTTTTTTTGAAGAAATATTTTCACTTCATTAAAATTAAAAGGACAAGAAGCTTACAATGTGGCCAAACAGTCAACTAAATAAATATTGACACAGAACTTCTGAATCTCTTCAAACTAAGAGTTTGAAAAACTAAGTACTGCTAATGGCAGTAACTACAATCTCATCCTTAAAGAGGAGAAAACTAAGATTTCACAGACTTAAAAGTGTGAGATATTATTTTTTCATTTAAATTTTTCTCTATACAAACGAAATATACAAACAACCAATAAACACAACAAAAAAAATATAACAAAAGGTTCTGTGGTAGCATACCACGCGCCACGCTAGGAGTGATCCATAGCAGGCTAGAAGATCACGGACAATCCCAGATCTACTATCAAAACCGTTAGCAAAATCACTGGCAGAGAAGGATTCCCTGAAGCGAGGAAACATTTGAAAACCGTACCCCGCGTGTTACGGCCACGCGCCACTCTGTTCGGCAAAAGATTTCGGGCGACCTCATAATTGGTGGATGGGGAACACAGCGGCATCATGCGTGGTGGCCTTAGGGCTTCCGCCACCTATGTACCTGTAAAATAGTCCTCAACATCAAAACACTCGAAAACCACACTCGACGACAGAGAAAAGGAAGAGGAAAAAAGAAAGGAGAAAAAGGGAGAAGACGAAGGAGGAATGGAGCCGAAGCTCCACCCTCCCCCCACTGCTGTGGTGAGTTTAAGGAAACCCCAGGAGAGTGGAAAAGTATCGCGAAAGAGAGAGAGAGGAGTAGCCGTATGAAGTTGCTAAGCCGAGTTTAAATAGTTAGGAAAAAATAAAAAGTTATAATTATATTTGTGCGCTTAAAATATAAGATACCGAATAAAATCAGTTTCTTGTCAAAATCTGAAAATAAAAATTCAGTATAAAAATTGTTTCTAAACATAAACATAATTACCATAAATGAAAAATAACTTAAAATGATGATTTAGAGAAAAATGACTGATTTTGGGCTCTAAAAGGTGACCACCAAGCAAAGTCAGAGAGCACAAAATGCGTGCCGAAGAGAACTTTTAGAATTTGAGTCATATACATGATTCTAATATTCGTAATTAAAGATATGACCAAAATATTCATGTGCATAATGTCGCCTACTTTTCTTGCCCAATCAATAAATGCCAACCTTCATCTGCCATCTTTTCATGCTGGTTTTGTGCTAATATATCTTCTCAAGGTAATCCAATACTCGCAATATTGAAAAAATCTGTCGATTGAGCATCATTGGATTCAAATCTTGTGGATGATTAGTTGAATTGCATAGCATTTCATGTGGAAGTGATGAAAGAAATATTTTCTCGTATAAAATAGTTTTCACTAATTCCATAATATAGTATAAAACATGTATTAGAGATGATTCGCTCTATATACATATAGCGAATCATCTTTAATAGGCTTTTGCTTGTTTGTATGATAGCAATAACGCTTGGTTTTGATAGTGGGTTAAGATAAGATTAGTTAAAATAATAATTGCATTAAAATATCATAAAATTAAAATATTGTAAAAATATATTTTTTTAATATATTTTTTATTTTAAGACCTTACAAAGTTTGAATTATTCAAGATATGCTTATGTTATTTAATTGTGGTTGTAGTCAACCTAGTACTATGAAGTTATTCAAATAGTTGGTATACGAAGTTATGGGGACCCAGCGAGAGTACATAGGGTGGGGGTGGCCTATTTAAACAAAACCTTATAGTGAGTCTTATTGTAATTACATAAAGAGTAGAAAGTAATTACATAAAGAGTAGAAAGCAATTACTCAAAGCCTCCATCGACAACTATCCAAATCAATCTTTTTCACCATCTTCCAACTTAACCAACAAAGAGATTACTACTGATTGCTGCAATTGGGAAGGTGTCGAGTGCAGCAACATTACAGGCCGTGTAACCCATTGTTGAATCTAGGTTTTAATTCGATCAACCAGAGGACTTTAACAACGCCAAGATTTGTACAAGAAATCAACAAGAAACAAGAAAATAACAGAATAATAGAACAGAAATTGAAAATAGAAGAACACACAATTTAACGTGGTTCAATCCTTTTGGATCTACATCCACAGGGGGAACTGGCCAGAGATCTTCTTATTGATGATTTGAGAAGTTTCAAGATGCAGGTTACACGCTCCAGGTCACTGCAATGACCTCAACTCCCTCTCAATCTCTCGGATTACAGAGTTTCACCACTAACCCTAGAATCGCCTCTCGGTGTTTGAAAGAAAAGCCTTGAATGTGTATCGATTATCTGCTGACTACTATTCATCTCTAACTATTTATACCCGAGCGTAATATTATACCCTAATTACATAGGATTACAACATGTGGCCATTAAAATTACCACTGGATCATACGGGTCTGATGTTATAAGATAGAGACACGTGGTGACCACTTCATTGGTCATTATATACAGATTAAAATGAATTAAGACTAAATAAAAAAACAAAAAACAAATTGTTGACATCCTTTCTCACAAATTCCACCTTGTCATCAATTTGACTTCAAGGTTCCCCATCCCCATCTCTGACCAGTTCCCACCTTTTATTTCCCCAGGTTACCCTTCCTTCAGTTGGATATCCAGGCAGTGATTGAATTTGGATCTCGGCAATGTCTTGGTCATCATGTCTGCTGGGTTGTCCTCAGTTGGCACCTTTTCTACTTTTACTTCTCCACCTGCAACCACATCTCTTACAAAATGCAGTTTAATGTTAATATGTTTAGACCTTTCATGAAAGACTTGATTTTTTGTAAGATAGATTGTACTTTGATTATCACAATGAACTGTGATATTACCCTTAAACAATCCTAACTCATTTGATATTCCTTTCATCCACAAGGCCTCCTTTATAGCCTCTGTCATGGCTATGTATTCAGCTTCAGTTGTGGACAAAGCCACAACTGATTGCAGGTTGGATTTCCAACTCACAGCACCTCCAAATGCTGTAAACACATAGCTTGTGAGAGACTTTCTGGTGTCTAAGTTTCCAGCAAAGTCAGAGTCAACAAAACCACAGATTTCTTGACCTCTCAACACATTTCCACCAAAACTTAACCCTAGACTTGCAGAACCAACTAAGTACTGAATACCCACTTCAAAGCTTGCCAGTGGGATTTACCAGGGTTTCCCATGAACCTACTAACTAAACTGACAGCATAGGTTAGGTCTGGTCTTGAACAGACCATAGCATACATGATACTTTCTACCATACTTGCATATGGTAATTTTTCCATGAATACTCTTTCATTTTCAGTTTTGGGGGACTGATCTAATGAAAGTTTAAAGTGCTGTCCAATGGGAGTACTCACAGATTTAGCCGAGTCCATGCCAAATCTTTTTAGTACTCTTAATAGGTATGTCTTTTGTGATAAGTGGAGTAGCTTATTTTTCCTATCTCTAATTATCTCCATGCCTAAAATTTTCTTAGCAGGTCCAAGGTCTTTCATTTCAAAGACAGATTTTAAAATTTCTTTTACATGCTCAATCAAATCTTTACTTTTACAAGCAATAAGCATATCATCAACATATAACAGAAGATAAACAGTGGCATCATCAGAAGTTTTGAAGTATACACAGCTATCATAATTACACCTTTTAAAACCATTTCCAATCATATGCGTGTCAAATCTTTTATACCACTGTCTTGGGGATTGTTTTAATCCATATAATGATTTTTTTAATAAACACACATGATTTTTATCGGATTCACTTTCAAAACCTTCAGGGGGCTGCATGTATAGGGTTTCTTCCAACTCACCATGCAAAAATGCAGTTTTAACATCCAATTGTTCTAAAATTAAATCATGATAGGCAGTATAAGCTAGCAACAACCTGATAGAGCTATGTTTTACAATAGGGGAGAAAATCTCATTGAAATCTATACCCTCCCTCTGTGTAAAACCTTTTGCCACTAACCTAGCCTTGTACCTAGGTTTTTCTACCCCTGCTATACCTTCCTTTTTCTTGAATATCCATTTAGATCCTATAATTTTAACCTTGTCAGGTTTTAACACCATTTCCCAAGTTTTATTCTTATATAAAGATTCCATCTCTTCTTGCATTGCAAGAAGCCAATTACTGGACTCTTTATTGTTCATGGCATCTTTATAAGACCTGGGGTCCAGATCTTCAATGTCCTAGACTACTGTCAGAGCAAAGGCTGTTAATTCAGCCTGCCCAAACCTCTGGGGGGGTTTGATGACCCTCCTAGCCCTATCTCTTACAAGATTGTATGAGTCAATTGAATCTTCTTGGTTATTGTCTAGACTGGTTTTAGCACTGCCTGGAGATTTAGGGTCTGTTTCAGTAGGCAGTGTATGAAGATGCTCCACCTCAAGCTGGACACTGTCTTGGGCAGTATCCTTCTGAGTTTCATTAGAGCTAGTGGGAGCTCTGGCCATTTGTGACTCATTAAAGGTCACATCCCTACTTATAAGACACTTTTGTTTTCCTGGTTCTTCTATCCAAAGTTTATAACCTTTTACACCCTCAGGATATCCAACAAAAATGCATTTCACTG
Organism: Platycarya longipes; assembly: GCA_036559045.1. Lineage (NCBI taxonomy): Eukaryota > Viridiplantae > Streptophyta > Magnoliopsida > Fagales > Juglandaceae > Platycarya > Platycarya longipes. Next base: position 13,226,403 of record CM071792.1, on the reverse strand, counting down.
CCCTTGGTTCCAGTTTGTCAGTCTTGGTGTGTGCATAGGCAACACACCCAAATACTCTCAAATTAGTGTAATCTGAGGGTTTTCCAGTCCATAATTCCTGGGGAGTTTTAAAATCAATGGCAGATGAAGGGGTTCTATTTATCAAGTACACTGCTGTACTTACAGCCTCTGCCCAGAAGGTTTTTGGTAGTTTGGCATTAGACAACATGCACCTAACCCTCTCAAGAATGGTCCTATTCATTCTCTCAGCGAGGCCATTCTGTTGGGGTGTTTCCCTCACTGTCCTATGTCTAGCTATACCCTCCATTTGGCAGTAGATATTAAATTCATTTGATATATACTCAAGCCCATTATCTGTCCTAAGCTTCTTCACCTTCCTTCCCAGTTGATTTTCAACCAAAACTTTCCATTCCTTAAATTTGTCAAAGGTTTCACTTTTCTGTTTAAGGATATAGACCCACACTTTCTTTGAATAATCATCAATTATGGATAGGAAGTAATTCCCTCCACTATGGGAACTTACCCTTGCAGGTCTCCATAAATCAGAGTGGACATAATCCAAGCTCTACTTTGTTTGGTACACTCTAGTTTTAAAACTTACTCTGGTGGATTTTCCTAGAATGCAATCCTCACAGAAGGGAAGGTCCCCTAGGTTTTTGTCACCAAGTAACCCCTGCTTGTGGAGTTCCTTTAAGCCCTTAAAGCTGACATGGCCTAGTCTCCTGTGCCAGAGCACAGTGTCACACTCCCTTACATTCTGTATAGTAGATGCATGTCCAATAATAGTCTGACCTAGGAGGGTATAAAGGCAATTTTTTATCTCTCCTTTCATGACTACTATGAAACCTTTGGTAACCTTTAAGGTTCCAGACTCAGACTTAAAGGAACACCCAGATTTGTCAAGCATTCCTAAAGAGATTAAATTCCTCTTTAATTCAGGTATGTATCGTACATCCTTTAGTATCCTTTCCATACCATCATGCAGTTTTAATCTAATTGTTCCAATACCAAGAACCTTACAAGATTTGTTATTACCAAGCATAACATGTCCACCATTCAAATCAGAGAAAGTTTCAAACCAAGGCTTACATGGACACATGTGAAAAGAACACCCAGAATCAAGAATCCATTCCTTTTCAGATTCTACTTCTGAGATACAAAGTACCTCAGCACTCTCATAGTCATCTAATACAACAGATGCATTTCCTTCCATTTTTGCCTTATTCCCTTCTTTAGTTTTCCTCTCGGGGCAGTCTTTCTTGAAGTGTCCCTCTTTGTGACAGAGGAAGCACTTCAACTGTTTCCTTTTGGTTTAAATTTAGGTTTATTCTTCTTTCCCTTTTGACCAGGTTTTTCTGGTTTTACTCTAGCCAATAAGCCCTCACCAGCTTCACTTTTTGGCTCTGTGATGTTCTGTAGTTCCCTAGCATGTAAGATGGACTGTAACTCATCTAGAGATAGACTCTCTCTACCATACATGATGGTTTCCTTGAGATTAGTGTATGAACTATCCAGTGAGCTTAATAGTAATATGGCCTGATCCTCATCCTCTATGGCTATGTCTATATTGGCCAGATCTAGGATGATTTTATTGAACTCATCCAAATGATCTTCAATAGACACACCAGGGGACATTTTGAAAGTGTAAAGCTTAGTCTTCTTATGAAGTCGATTAGCCAGGGATTTGGTCATGTATAGAGACTCTAACTTTAACCAGATCCCCGCTGCAGACTCCTCATTGGCTACCTCCCGTAATACCTTATCCCCTAGGGAAAGAACGAGGGCACTGTGTGCCTTCTGTAAGATCTCAGGTCTTATCATCTCAGACAAAGAGAAGCTAGGTTTCTCTTCTGATGACCCTTTAGGCACTTTCTTGTCTCCAAGAAGTGCATCCTGGAGACCATGGTGCACTAAAAGAGCCCTCATCTTAATCCTCCAGAGGCCAAAATCGTTTTTTCCCGTAAATTTCTCGATCTCAAACTTAGCTGACCCCATCTCTAACCTAGGCTCTAGATACCACTTGTTGAATCTAGGTTTTAATTCGATCAACCAGAGGACTTCAACAACGCCAAGATTTGAACAAGAAATCCACAAGAAACAAGAAAATAACAGAATAATAGAACAGAAATTGAAAATAGAAGAACACACAATTTAACGTGGTTCGATCCTTTCGGATCTACATCCACAGGGGGAACTGGCCAGAGATCTTCTTATTGATGATTCGAGAAGTTTCAAGATGCAGGTTACACGCTCCAGGTCACTGCAATGACCTCAACTCCCTCTCAATCTCTCGGATTACAGAGTTTCACCACTAACCCTAGAATCGCCTCTCGGTGTTTGAAAGAAAATCCTATGTAATATTATACCCTAATTACATAGGATTACAACACGTGGCCATTAAAATCACCACTGGATCATACGGGTCTGATGTTATAAGATAGAGACACGTGGTGACCACTTCATTGGTCATTATACACATATTAAAATGAATTAAGACTAAATAAAAAAACAAAAAACAAATTGTTGACATCCTTTCTCACACTCATATTACTCTTGATTCGTTGATATTCTATATTTGGAGGAGTACTCCTGGATCACAATATTGGTACTTGAACACCTCTTTGTTGCTTCCCTTTCAAGAGCTCAAGTTTCTGAGATTGAGTTCTAATTTTGAAGGGTTATCAAAAGAGGTTTGTGTATATAACTTGTGATATTAGCATTTCTTTCATTTTTCTTGTGAGATGGGAAATTAGTTGAAAATACTTTATGTTGACTTGGATACTCATGAGTTTAACCAAACTTGTAGGTTTGGAAAGATTGTCTGGGTTGAGAAAGTTGGAGGAGCTTTACTTGGACGGAAAAATGACTTGATCAATGAAAGCATTTTTCCATCCCTTGGCAAGATTACATCGCTTAAGAAACTATCTATGGGTTTCAATAATATTTGTGGAGGGGTCACAATTAATAAAGGTCGGTATATATTATATTGTATTAGCTAGCTAGGTAGTGTTTCTTCCATTTTCATTTACCTTATATTTATATTTTCTAATCTGATTTAGTTTTTACAAATTTTTCTAATGAATAATGGACTATCAAAATTATTCCAGGTTTTAAAATGAGTAAGCTAGAAGAGCTTAACTTGGAGGGTAATCCCTTGACAGGCATGAGTTTCATTCGTAACATTGCATCGCTCAAGATGCTATCTTTGAGATTTAATTACTTGAATGGGGAAATTCATATACAGGGTAAGTCCCAAAGTAAGGTTGATTACTTATCAATCTGCAACGTATCCTTGATTAGAAGGAAGACAAGTGCCACCTTAATAATTTCAGTGCACATGACAAATATCTAAAAGCGTTACTAAAAGAAAATAGATCTTTTATGGCATCAAATTTCGTCGTAAAATGTAAAAAAGAATGTCTCAAAAAGTTATTTCTAACGAAAATAGTTATTTTGGTGCATCAAATTGGTTATTTATATCTATTTTTCTTGTAGTGCATGTGTTATTGTTTTTTTAGATCTTGGTCATAATCATTTTGTAGGGAGATTGCCTTCTTGTTTTGCAAACATCACAACACTTCGAGTATTGAATCTCGTATTCAATAATTTTAATGACAGCATTTCTCACTCTCTCATGTCTAGTTTGCAGTCACTTGAGTACCTTTCTCTATCCTATAACTACTCTAACCCAATTACAATTTTCTCCTTTTTTAATATCTCAAAGATTGAGATGTTCAAGAGTACAAAGAACACACTTGTTGATGAAACAGAGTCTCAAAGTTGGACTCGGCCAAACTTCTAGTTGAAGATTTTGTCATTTTCACATTGCTTTGCTAGAAGACCCACTAAACGATTCCCATATTCCTTCATTACCAATATGAGTTATAAATAATTTATCTCTCCCACAACAAGTTGGTGGGAATTTTTTCCCACTTGGTTGCTAGAAAACAATACAAGATTGCAGATTCTTAATTTAAGGAATAACGCTTTCACAAGCCCTTTCCAACTACCCTATCATCCTAATCCCCATATTCAAAACATAGACATTTCGAATAATCATCTAGGAGGTCCGATTCCATCAAACTTGGGTTTAGTTTTTCCAAACTTAGAGCTGTTAAACATGTCTCAAAATGCATTTGTAGGCATAATCTCATCTTCTTTAGGTAATTTAGTTTTCTTGGTAGCTTTGGACTTGTCTAGCAATCATCTGTCAGGAACAATACTAGACGATTTGGTAATGGGTTGCCCTGGTTTGATATACCTTAAATTGTCAAATAATAATTTAAGTGACCACTTATTTCCTTCTAAAAGTAGTCTAACAAGCTTTCATTTTTTATATTTGGACAACAACCATTTCTCAAGAAGTATTCCATATAGCTTATCCAGTAGTGCTTACTTGACTTCATTTGATTTTAGTAACAACTCTTTGTCAAGCATGCTTCCAAGATGGATTGACAACATAACAAAATTGGTTGGGATTTTTATTGCCAAAAACTAACTTGAAGGTCCTATTTCGATTTAGTTATGCAAAATCAAAAAGATTAGATTTATTGACCTTTCTGAGAATAATTTGGCTGGCTTCATACCATCTTGTTTCAACTCATTGAACATCAAACATGTTCATCTGGGAAAAAATAGGTTGAATGGTCCCATTACAAATGCATTCAAGAATAATTCTGCTCTGTTAACATTAAATCGTAGAGATAACCGCCTAACTGGCAAAATGCCCAATTGGAGGCAAAATTCCAAATTGGATAAAAAAAACCTCTCATCATATAGCATCCTACTCTTGAAAGCTAATTACTTACAAGGAAGGATTTCAATTCAAATATGCCTTCTTGGAAACTTAACCATGTTGGATCTTTTAAATAATAGTTTTATTGGTCCAATACCTCATTGCTTGAGCAACGTTATTTTTGGGGCAACTGGCCAAAAATCTGATCCTGGAAGTACAGCTTCTTAATCCTTTTATAGGAGACCATTGGCATACTCAGAGGCAAAGACACAAATATGGCTTGAAGATGATGATGGTGATCTTTTCCTGAATGTGGATGCACAACAAGAAGTAGAGTTCACAACAAAGAGTAGAAGTTACAAGAAGTAGAGTTCACAATAAAGAGTAGAAGTTACTCTTATAAAGGTGATATTCTCAATTATATGTTTGGAATAGACCTCTCATAAGTATATATACTAAATATAAATTATTATATAAAAATAAAATGAGATTTTATTTAAATCTCTAAATAAATTATTTTTGAATGTAATATTTAATACAACAATTTATGTAAAATGAAGTCTTAATGCAAATCTTGTGCTTCAATTTATCATGATCTTAAAAAAGTATTTAAAAATATAAATAATTCATTGTATTATATATTAAATTTAATATTATGACGCCTTCCACATATTGAAAAAATAAAAATTATTTAAATTTTCTTGAATATTTTTTTCAAAAATACTAAAAAAATAATAATATCTGATTACTTATATAAGGTATGACTTTAAGCAATAGTCTAAATTGCCTTACGATTGAGCTTGGTCCAGTAGGTAGTTGTCATAAATTATGCTCCTCTTTGTTTATTTCAAAATTTACCTGCTTCAACAAGCATATATAAGAAATAAAGGCATGAAATTTGCATTGCACAATCAAAGTGCCTCCTCTCTACAAGTACAAATTATATTAACATATGAGATATAATAGTTATAGTTGTGAATATGTAAATTTTGTACAATTATTTAAAAAAAAAGTCAATTAATACTAGACTCACATAAAAAAAAAAAATTATTCTTTTGAAATAGTAAATTTTTTTCTTTTTCAAGGTGATTGCATAATACTTGTTAAACTTTACGATTATACCTAGTATTATTCTAAACTGATTCCAAAATATTACTATGTTTAACACTTTGCACCTCAAACTACCAAAATAAACCCATTGGATGCTCCGACTACTAAAGAGTTTTAATGTGCACTCTTTATTAAGATTCGATTGTCACGATTATGGGACATTGCTTACTTTTCATCCATCTTAATAATATCAACAGCAAAGCAGAGGATTGGAACCTAGGCGGCATGATTGTGCAAGACATTAAGAAATCTGCTGTCTTCCTTTCAACGATGGTCTGTTTATTTTATTCCGAGGCATTTAAATTGTATTGCTCATATTCTTGTTAATGATGCACTAAATTTTTTTGAAGAGAGCATTGTAATAGAGGGAGTCCCTCCTTGCATCCGTGATATATTGCAATCTAATGAATGAAATGAGATTTCACTTCAAAAAAAAAAAAAAAAAAAAGAAGAAAAATCAGAATTCAACAACATTTCCATTAATCGATTACTGTAGTTGGTGTAAGATGTAAAAGCTCAAGCAGTTTGAGGATCCAAAGTGTACTTTTTCCTTCTTTTTTTTTTGCCTTATATTTGACACTAGGCCAGGTCCAAAAACAGAATACTGAGACTCAAATTCATCTTGGATATACTCGGTAATTTCATTTACATGTTTATGAAAGTTCTTTATTTGTGATAACATTACTATGAAGTATGAACCACGTGATATATGAGACTATTTCTCTTCGATTTTCATTTTCACATCAAACTAAGATTCTTTTTGAAAAATTAAATAAAAATAACATTGTTAATTTTTTTTTTTATGAAAAAATAAAAAAATAGTTAAAATTATGAGAATAACAACAAAAAAATATTTAAAATAAAAGAAATATTATAAAAAGAAAAGAAGTATTAAGAAATTGTACCATTTCTCAATAAGAACGTTAAATTAAGAATTCTACCACAAGAACTTATTCAAAAACCCTTTAAACTTTTAGCACGCTTACTAATTTGTAAATTGTCAAATCGCATGGATCTAGAATCCTAGATGTTATTTTAATCAATAATAAACAGTTATATTTGAGTTGTCGTTTTTGTCCAGACATAAACGGAGTGTCGTCACGAATTTTGTGAACGCAGGCGCAGCGCACGCACCTCTTCGTAGGACTTCAAGGTTATCTCGGCCAAAACCCTACATTATAAAACCCATATATAGTCTCTTCCTTCTGTTCTCTGGCTTGTAATGGCTTCGAAGCGGCTTAAAGAAGACCCACCACCCGCCTCTACTTCTGGAGAAGACGAAGAGTCTGATGAAGATTCCGTTTCAGATGAAGAAGTAGAAGAAGAGAATGAAAAGTCTGAAGATAAACAAGGTGAAGAAGACGATGATGATGGGGAAGATGATGAAGAAGAAGAGGAAGAAAAGTCTCCTACGACGAAACCCTCTTTAAACTCATCATCTTCTTCTAAGGTCGTCTCCCAACCCCAGACCTCATCCGGATCCGAAACTGAATCTGGGTCCGCCTCTGAGTCCGAAAAGTCCCCTGCTACCCCTTCCGTCTCCGCCTTCACCATTAAGCCGATCACTTCCAAGCCAATGGGAGAGCTACCCAAGCCCAAGAAGCCCAATAATAACGGCAACAACCAATCCACTGCGATCGCTGTTTCTGGGTCTTCGGCGAAGCGTGCAGCAGAGACCGACCCCTGCAACACAAAGAACCCAAAGAAGAGGAAGGTGTCTTCGTCGTCGTCCATTAACGGCGAAGATGAGGATTCGAAGAAGCCACCCGGAACCTTACAACGGCTGTGGAGTGAGGAGGACGAGCTCACCGTTCTCAAGGGCATGATCGAGTACGAGTCCAAGAAAGGGTCGGATTCTTACGCAGACATGGGTGCGTTCCACGAGTTCATGAAGAGAAAACTCCACGTGGAGGTCTCCAAGTCCCAGTTGATGGAAAAGATCCGGAGGATGAAGAAGAAATACCGGACCAACATCGAGAAAGGTGGCGAGGACATGGTTTTCTCTAAGCCCCATGAGCACAAGACCTTCGAGCTTTCCAAGAAGATTTGGGGCAATGTGGCTAACAACAAAAATGGCACTTCAGTGGCATTGGCATTACCAAAGCAAGAAGTGGCTAAGGGGGGAAAGGAGGGATTGGATAATGGGGAGACGAAGGGTGATGAAAAAGATGAAAACTTTGGGACGAGTTATCCATGTTTGAATGCTGCATTGGAAATGATGGTAGGTACTGGTTGTTTGGGCTTTGGGAAGAGGTATACGAGGGATTTCATAGTGGGCATTGGAAACGCCAAAGCGATGGAGTTGGAGAACAAGGGCAGGAAGGTGAGGGAGGCTGAGTTGGAGGCGTATGTGAAGAAAACAGAGTTTCTTCACGAGCTAAGTAAGGTTAAGTTAGAGATAATGAAAAAGAGGTAATCTTTTGGGTTTATGGTTGTGTCTGGTCTATATTTTGATTGGGTCAATATGGTATGATTTTAGGGACAGAGTTGGATTTTGTCGAGACCCCTTGTGTCAAATTCATTGGGGGTCTCAAAAGTTTTGCTTTTGATCACATTATTAACTTGAGATATAGGTTTTATTACATGAGATGATTTGCTTATGAATATGTTGAAGGTGTCGCCATCGTTTGTCTTTATGTTGTTGATGTTTTGGTAGATTATCCCGAGAGAACTTGAACTGAAGTTGTGCTGTATATTCTGGTTACTTTTTAAGATTATGTGGGGATATGACATGAAAAGTATTGGATTGCAACAAGATTTCTTAAGGGATTGACATATAATGTGGTCTCTGTTTTATCTTTCTTTGCCTGTATATAGGTTGCTGCATGCTTGAACTGATTTTCTTGCGGCCATCACTTGCATATTACATTTATGACGGCAGTTTAAGGGGGGCATTGCGATATTATGTAGGGACATTGAATAGATATGAGAAGCTGCAATAATCAAAATTGATTTCCATGTTTTAGGGTTTTAATTAGCATCAAGGTTTTCTTTATTTCACTTATCAAAGAAATGGTATGAAGGTTCTAATTTATCACCCCCTTCTGCTCCATCAAACACATTTATAAATAGGTGTCAGTGATTTGTAATGGGTCTCCATTGGTGTAGCCAAGGAATTTACTCCCGGACAATAGTCTTGCTGGCTGTGTTTGGAAATGTAACGGTTCTCAAACTATTTTATTACTATTTAAAAATAATTTGCTACTATTTAATTTATACCATTCTCATAAATTATTTTATTATTATTTATAGATTATCTGAGATATTCTTCACATCCAATGGCTGATCCGATGATGAGCCGCCAGCTGAGTGTTTTGTGGGAGGGTTCGGAAACCACAAATGGCACTGAAATCATATATTTACCAGGCATTTCAGGGTGGTGGTAGCGGGCTGCCCAGCATTTCCCTGTTGAAGTTTGATGTTCTTTATTAATTTATTTTTCAATTTTTTTTAACAGTCTTGGTTATTAAGAAAAAATTAAAAATATATAAATACTAATAATTATTTTTAGTGAAAAAGTAGAAGTATAAAAAATTAAAATACTCAAACAGTAACTTTGAGCGATAACTTTGAGCATCGTGGTCGGATAGTACCCTAAACATCTGGATTGGAAGTATAGAAAATAGAAAAACCTTTCGTTTATTATCTTTATTATCACAATAAACTCACTCTATTTTTATACTATATTATTTTTTTAGAAAAATTGAAGACGAAATGTTACCTACTATTTATAATTAAAATAGAAAATAAGAGAGTTTTTTATTTTTTTTAAAGGAAACCTCCAAATTGTATTTATGTATTAACCCAGTTACAAAACTTATCAAAAGTTACAAGTTTTTGGATCTCCTGAGGAAATTCCTCCATCCACATTTCTCCTCATTTACAAGTAAGGCCAATTTTGCTAGACAATGTGCAACACACTTACCAAGTCTATTTACATGCAAAACCTTCCATTGCTTTCTTTGCCTTGAAGCTATTTTTAAATCCTTAATTGCTTGCCCATGCCATGCCCAACATTCAATCTCACTCTTGACAGTTTTAACTACCATTAATGCATCACCTTCCAACTGCACCTTCGAAAAATTCAGCTCCATACACAATTTCATAGTCCTCCACCGAGCGTAAGTCTCGGCAAGAAATGGATCTGCTACATGCTTCTTTGTTCAACACAGGAAAACTAGAACTTCTCCACTGCTATCTCTTATTACAATCCCTAATCCACACCTATTCTTATTGATCTTTAAAGTTGCATCCCAATTAACCTTTATCTCCATTAGGTGGCTTCCAATGAACTACCCTATAGTCAGTTGCCACATTATTCTTACCACTGCATTGAGCTTGTTGATATTCATTAAGACATTCAACAGTTTGATTAAATACTTCATTCGGTCCTTCAAACCTATTTTTGAAAACCAAGCCAATTCTTCTTAGCCACAATCTTCTCAATACAACAATAATATCCACCTTATCACAAGTCAACTTTAAAAACCAATCAGACCACAATTCCAACAGATCTTTATCACCGTTGGACCATTTCTGCACATGACTTTTCTCACATGCCCGCACATCATTAGCTCCAGTACAGCTCCATAGTGCCCGACAAGCTGATTCTTCAAACCTAAAACATACTAGGCAAATTGCTTCTTTCAAAACTTTCCTCATTAAATTTTCCTTTGTAGGAAGACAATTATTAATTGCTTTCCATACAAAGACCTTTACAACCTTTGGTACATTCAATTGCCAAAGTCTTCTTCAAGCTTCACTTGCTTTATCAGATTCTTCTCCACTTTCCCTTCTCTTCCTATTACCCTCCACATGATAAGCACTTCTCACACTATATATGCCATTTCTAGAATATGCCCATATCTGCTTATTTGGAAGACTTAAGAGTTTTAAGAGACTTACAGGTATCTTACAGACCACATCAACATCTTCTTCCTTAAAAACTTGCTTAACAAGTTCCACATTCCATCCTCCATTTTCATGATTTAGCAACTCCTCAACCTTGGCCTTAGCATGTAAAACATTAATAGGGGATTGAATTTTGAAAGAGATAGCTCTTGGAATCCATTTATCCTCCCAGACTTTTACTTTCTTCCCATCTCCTATTCTCCACACCAAACCTCCCTTCAACAGATCCAGAGGTCTCAACATACTTCTCCAAATAATAGAGGGTTTAAAACCCAAAGATACATTCAGAATATCAAATTTCTTGCAGTACTTCTCTTTTAACATCACAGCAGCCATTGATTGGGAATTTATATGCACCCTCTAGCATTGCTTAGCTAATAGGACTTGCTTAAAAGTTTCAAGCTCTCTGAAACCAAGACCACCCCCATCAGCCTTAGATAGTCCCATCTTCTCCCAACTCTTCCACTGACTTCTATTTTCTTTTTGTTGAAAATTCCACTAAAGTTTTTCCATTTGAGATGCCAACTCCTTGCACAATTTATTCGATAGCTTAAAAACAGTCATAAAGTAAGTTGGGATAGCTTGGATTACAACCTTGATAAGAACTTCTTTCCCGATGGAGATAGAAATTGGTTTCTCCAACCATTCAGCTTGTTCCATATTTGATCCTTTAGGCAACTGAAAATTTTTTATTTAGACTAAACAACTATAATTGGTAGTCCAAGGTACTTCTCACAATTATTTTGTATCCTAACCCCACAATCCTTCATAATGGATTTCTTTAAATTATCACCAATTGTGGGGCTAAACAAAACTGTCGTTTTGTGCTTATTCAAACATTGCCCATATGCCATCCCATAATCCTCCAAAACCCCATTAATATTCCTCCATTCATTCCATGTTGCTTTTCCAAATATTAAATAGTCATCAGCAAATAGAAGATGTGTCAGTTTATCCCCTCCTCTAGCTATTGAAATACTCTTCAAATCACCCTTTTGTTGAGCCTTTTCAAGCGTAGAACTTAGCCCCTCAGCACACAAGAGAAAAAGATAAAGAGATAATGGATCTCTTTGTCTTTATCCCCTTGTGTGTGTAAAATATTCACCAGGTTTACCATTAACAAGAATTGCATAAGATATAGTTGAAATGCAACTCACAATCAGATCTGTTCACCTAGTTCCAAAGCCCAATTGTTTCATCACAGCCCTTAAGTATCTCCATTTTACTTTATCATAAGCCTTTGAAATGTATAATTTCACTACCATGCCTCCCACTTTGCCTCTTTGTCTACATTTCATTGAGTGAAGTCTTTTATAAGCTGCTATGATATTATCAGAGATTAATCGCCAGATATAAATGCACTCTGACACTTGGAGATCACATAATCCATAAGCTTCTTAAGCCTATCTGCAAGAGTCTTTGCAATAATTTTATAAAATAGATTGCTAAGACTAATAGATCTAAACTCATTAACATTCTTTAGATCATTTACTTTGGGAATGAGAGCTACAAAAGTCTGGTTGATTGAATTTTGCATCCTGACATCATTAAGAAATCTGAGCACTACTCTACTCACATCTTCACCTACCATATGCCAATAAAATTGGAAGAAACATGCCCTAAAACCAACTGGTCTTAAGGTCTTAAGAGCTCCCATCATTTTTAAAGCTTCCTCAATCTCTCCTTTTGTAAACTCATTCTCGATCATCTCATTCATGCCTGCTATTACTTTAGGGTCTAGGGACTGCACACATGTATTAATATCTTTGATAGATGGTTCTGAACTTCGATATATCTCAGAAAAATATTCCTTGAAAGTATAAGCAATGTCTTCCTCCTTTTCTCTCAAAACAGATTGACTATCCACAATAGCCACTATCTTATTCCTCTTCTTCCTTTGATTGGCACACTCATGAAATTTTTTTTTATTCTTGTCTCCCATGGTGTATCAATTCTTCTTTGCTTGCTGCTTCCACTTAATATCTTCCTGTTCTTGAAAGCCCACCCTCCTATCTTGCAACACCTTCAATTTATTAACATTATCTGATAGAGGACTTCCTGTATTTCTTTAATTTCTTTTGACAGCTTCTCTATTTTGCTTTTCTCTCCACTTATCATTCTCTTGAAATCATGATGTTAAAAATCCACTGCAAGATTGTAATCTAGATTGTACTTTTTTCACTGGTTCTTCACGTCACAGTCCCTTTTCCCATCCTTTTCTCACAGCTTGCTCACGTTTCTCTTCCTTAATCCAACATGCCTCAAATCTGAAAGGAAGATATTGTTTTATCCTCCAACAACCGCCTTCAACAATAGACAATGAAATAGGGAGATGGTCAAAGCACCCCCTAGTCAATGCATCAATACTTAAATTCTTGAAATAAGATCTCCACTTTGTATTCATTACAAATCTATCTAGCCTTTCCTTTGTGAAAGTCTGATCATTATGCCTATTAGACCAAGTAAATACATTTCCTTTGCAACCAACATCAACAAGACCACAATCTTTTAGTTCCTCTCTAAACATCATCATTGATTTTTAGTTCTCATCTTTCCCCTAACCTATTTTTTCTGCCACAGAATTTCATTAAAGTCTCATCTTATACACCAGACATCATTATTAGCAAGCTTCAAACTTCTCATCAAATTCCAAGAGGATCTTCTTTTTTCACTCTCTGGATGGCCATAAAAGCCTGTAAAAAACCAATCCTTTCCTCTTTTTTCTCCTTTAACTAGAACATGTACATGTCAGGAAGAGTAGTTGGTCACATCTACATTTCTATCTTCCCTCCAGAACATCACAATACCACCTCTCCTCCCATTACTATCAACAGTTAGGTAACCTTCCAAGCCTAATTTTCTTCGCAAACCTATTATCTTCGTGGCCCTGACCTTTGTTTCACATATAAATAGCAACTTTGGCCGCTTCTCCTTAACCAAATAGGCTAAGGTCTTGAATTATTCGAGAGTTTTCAAGTCCTCGATCGTTCTAACATATAATACTCATAATACTAGGTGGTGCTGCACAGTAGCCACTGCCCCTAGACTATCATCACAACAATCCAAATCATCTTTGCTTTTCAACCTTTTTTCATCCATCCTCCCTTCTTCAAAATTATCCATATCTTCAAAATTTCTTTTCAGCAAAGTTTGAGAACTAGATAGCTTAATTGACTCAGGTCTAGCTCTAACTCTCCTCTTCCATCTTGCTAGCCTCTTGTTGTCTTGAATTTGCACCACCTCCTCGACATGCATTTTTTCAATCAACATCTTGCTTTTGTTCACAATATTCCGCACTTCAGAAAGGCTTACAACTGCAACATACCTATTTTCATTCACCTCAGATACATTAATTGTAGTTTGCAAAACCAATTCCCGTAATTCTAGAAAACTAGAATTATCAACAATCTTATCCAACTCTTTTTGATTTGCCATCCTTTCCTACTTTCCTCCTCGATTATTCCCTCCCTTCTCTTCATTTTTATGACTCTTCTCTTTTCCTTATTCCTTTTCATTATTTCCTGCTCTTTTAGTCTCACATTTTTTGACTTGGATACAGCTCTAAGCTAGACTCCATATTGACCAGAGTTGCCTTTCTTCTCTCTGCATCCTTCTTTGCCATGAACAATTCTTCCACAATTGAAATATAGTCTAAGTAGCTTTTTGTATTGAAAAGGTATCCAACATTTCTTTCCTTCCAGTAGAATTATTCTTCCACGAGCTATAGGTTTTCTTAGGTCACATACAATTTTAACTCTCAAGCATCTTCTCCATGCCAATCCATCATTTTGCACATTTACCTCCTCAACTTTTCCCATTGATTCCCCTATCCTCTCTCCCATTCTCTTATTCATGTGACTCAGAGGCAAATTCAACATCTACACCCAAGGACTAGCATGATCGAAATCAAGTAGACTAGGTTGCGTATCACTGTCAAATTCCTTCAATTCAAACATGTAATTATCGAATAGTCATGGACAACCTCCAAGAACTCGCATCTTATCCCTCTGACAACATCCTTTCCAATCTTGCAATTTGAAACTAATTTTCCTACTAGACCTCTGTCTCCTTTCGATTTCATCACATTCAACATATATGGACATATCTCAATCGGAGAATCCTCTTTGTCATTCAACTGCAATCGCCTCCAGATATCCTGCATTTCCTCCATCTCAACACCCTACTCACAGTCGCAAGTAGAGTTGATCTTTCTTCCTCAGTGGAGGAGAAAGACTACGCACTTCACCTCAACAAATTTTCCTGCACGGAAAGCCAGTTGAGAGAGAGTTTATATTATACATTGAGATTCTTCATTTTATAGTGGACAACTAGTTGAATAAAAGTCACAGTTCCTTTTGAAGAGTTGTGTTAGATGAAGTTATCAGAAGTGTAAATTTCGCACACTTTTTTTAAAAGGAAGATGAGTAATGTTAGATAAATTCTAAAATCCGAATCCTCCAAATCAAAACCTTATTGTTTAAATGATTTGGATATATAATGTGCTTGACAGACCGACTTAAGAATAGAAAAATTATTTAGGAATATGATTTTGTAGGGAATAAACATCTTATTACTTTCCTTTGTTAAGAAAATACATTATATATATATATGAAAACTACTCACAACATTGTAATTAATGTTTCAATTAATTGATCAAACAGGTTGAAGGAGGAGGCAGCACTGCATCAACTATTGCCACTCATAAACTATTTTCATCAACCACCATTTTGTTGATACCAAATTTGAAACTCCTTGGAGTATTTGATTGTGGATCCCTAGAAGTGATATTTGATTTGGAAGGACTAAAGGTCATAGAGAACTGCAAGCTCATTATCAGGGATGTCACATGTGTAGAAGAATATTCCATTTGGATTTCAAGGCTTTCAAAACTTGACATCAATTTCTATCAAGGAATGACATAATCTGAGAAATTTGATCCCTGCTTTTATAGCAAAACTCCTAGTGCAACTCCAACACGTGTATATAAGCCGTTGTAGGTTGATGAAAAATATTATTCAGAAGGAGTACGAAGCTGAATAAGAGATTAGGGGAGCATATATTTTGAGTGACGAAACCCAATCTTTTAAGTGGCCATCCATAATGCTGATCTATCTGAATGAATGTCCAAAATTAGAATTTCACATCGATTTTTTTAATAATTGTGAGTCATTTCTCGCAATGAATTTAAAACGGCTTTTTCTATATAGATCAACAAGTAGTGTTTGGCAAGGTAAAAACTTTTTAATAGTTGTAAAACTTTTTAATAGTTGTACTAGGTTCAACTAGTATTAGTCAATTTAAGATTTGAACTCCCTCTATGATATGCATCTTAATACACTCATTCAGCTCCCTTTTTTTCAAACAAAAGTACATAACCACAAGTTTCTCACAGTGCATTAAGAATGAACTTTTACTATGATAACCCATAAGATTACTATGCACAAGATGAGATGCATAACACAGGAAAAATGCATGAGTTCAAGAATTCAATAGGTGAGTATCCCCATATTGAAAACTTCAACAAACCATCAATTATGCACTTTACATCATTGGGCTGAAATACATATTTTTTTTTTTGAAAAATTGTAAACCAGAAAAAAATAAACAAACCAGCAAAAAATTAATGCATTTTCCTTTTTTTTTTTTAAAAAGAACATATAAACAAAACAAATTAAAAATGTTTGTCCTATACTAACAATATGCAATAAATACAAGAACATGCATGTGGTCCTAGAAACAAATGTGACACGACATCCTTTTTGACCACCCATTTTGCCTTGAGATTTGGCTTGTTCTTTCCATTATTTTAAATGTATAGCCTTACCAATTCACCAAACTCGACTTACAAACCAGCAAAAAATTAATGCATTTTCCTTTTTTTAAAAAAAGAACATATAAACAAAACAAATTAAAAATGTATGTCTTATACTAACAATATGCAATAAATACAAGAACATGCATGTGGTCCTAGAAACAAATGTGAGACGACATCCTTTTTGACCACCCATTTTGCCTTGAGATTTGGCTTGTTCTTTCCATTATTTTAAATGTATAGCCTTACCAATTCACCAAACTCGCGACTTACAAAATTAATTTGTTGGCTCATCTTATCAACTTGGTTTTGTAAGCTTCTTTCACTCATTCTTGAAAATTTCTGGTTTTGATTTTCTGCACTTGAGACACATTAAAGTAATGTGGTTTTATATGCCCAACAATTCTAGAATTATGACAAGTAGGAGTAAACTTACTTTTATACTTATATTTATTCGTCATGCTCAGTAGTGAATTTTTGTACAAGTCTGTTGAGTGGACAACTTTTGGCACATCAGATTTTTGGTGGTTCTTCTCAAGAGAGGGAAAAATCTCATGGGTAGCAAGTGGCAGCCTATTTATATCACTCACTCATAACGGTAAAATCTTCTCATCACACAAAGGGGTAGTGAACAAAATAATTGGGAGAGAATCGTGGCTGTTGTGTGTTGTTACAATAAATATATAATTTTGTTGCAACTTACTTATATGTACCATCCCTTTTTTGTTGACATGTTTTTGCCGATAATAATGACCATTTTTGACAACTTCAGCTAAGACTTCAATATTGTGAATAAAACCATGTATTTACACCAACTTTTTAACTGCGGCAAAAAAATAAAAAAACAGTGGCCAAAGGCCTAAAATGTTGTAGTGCACTCATCATCCATATACCACATATTTGGTAAGAAAAATAAATAAATAAATAAAATGTGGTATATGGTGTGTAAGGATAATAAACAGAATTTTTCAAAAAGCAATATCAACCTCTGGCTAGCAACTATGTTATGAGGATGTAGTTGATCCCATTCTTGTCTAGTAACCATTTTGAGTAGGGTATATGCTTTTTAAAGAACTTATTTGAGTAGATGTTAGACAAAAAGATAGTATTTGAAAAAGTAACACATCCTTTAAGAGAGCTACTAGAAAGGTTCCTTGATATAATGAAGAGAGAATAGTACAAACATGTGTTTTGATGAGAAGAATGCGATCTGTATTTAAATTAATAATCAGACCCTGGGTTTACAATAACAATGCTACAATAGAAGTAATGCGCAACACGAAAAATAAAAAATCAATAGACATAAGATTCACATGGTGAGGCAACAATGTACGATATGTACCTACGTTCATGGAGTTGCTTGAAATCTTATTCATATGGAAGTTTACAATACATTGTGGGAATACAAGATTTCTCTCTTCTCATAATCATTCCATCTCTCTCTAGCCCCTTTCATTCTCTTCTAACGAATTCTGCCATCCTTATAAATGATATATATATGGCACGAAAAAACTCTAAGGCGGTTATTTTTGGATTATTTCCTAGAGCTGCCTGTCGCACAAGACTCTGGTGAACTCTTTGTCTAAGCTTCACTCAAGTAACATATTGCGCAACTGTCAAGCGAACTTTATTTTTGACACTTTCTTAGCTCAAAAACCAGGCTCTAAAAATCCAACAACCGTCAACCACTATCTCCAGCACTTTATTTTTTCCTTTGTGGTGTATAGTTCCCATCTTCAAGCTAGAAGACCAATTAAGGTCATGCATGACTTCAATTTTCCACGTGTAGGGCAGCTCACAACTACCACTCTAGTGGAAATTTCTAGTCTCAGGCCGACCTTGTCACACATAAGAGAACCTATAACCAATGCCCCCTTCTCTGACTTAGGCAACCGATCCATCCTTCTACTACCATCCCGTTCAATCTTTAGCAGGCATGCCCACCATTTGTGTAGTGTCTACTTCCTTTTTTGGAAGTCTAGTAAGCTTCTTTGTAGCTAACTCCCACTTGCTTAAGGTCTTATCTTGCAAGATTTTTTTTTGTAATTTTGTGTTTCACCACCTTCAATTAGTAGTATATAGTTTAAAGTAGGTGAATACCATTGTAGAAGTTCAGTTGTCCTGGCAACCCTGCGAGCAACAACTTTAGGTGTAGATGATCCTAGATCACGAAACACACTATCCCCATCTCTCACACCTTTGCTTTGAGTCTTGGTCTTAGGAACTTTCCCTAAGTCTACATATTCATAAGGAATTGCAAAATCAACTCCCTTTTGCTTCCCTACCTTCACTTCCAAGTGACTAGGCTTATTTTGGTGCAACTCTACATTAGCAGTCCCATCACTAGATCTAGATGGCAAATACAAAGTATTTGTTCTATGGTTATGATTCAAGACAATTACATCTTTCTTGACTTTCTACCCACCTCCCAAAAAGAATACTAAATTACTATTATTGTCAAGTTGCCCCACATAGATTATATTTTTCTTCAACTTGGGAGTTTGCCTAACCTTATGCAAGATCCACAAATTCCTATTTGGGAGTATGAGGCACACATATCCACTCCCACTACATCAAGTTCTTCTTCATCAGTTATGTGTACCTTACCAAAATAACCATCAATTTAATTCTACATAATCTCTCGGTATGAAGTAGTATAGAATGAAGTCCTTGAATTCAACACACATTCATCAATTGAACTATGCACTACAAGAAATAGAGCATCTTGTATCTCTTTAGTCACCACCTTAATAAAGTCGTCCTCAGTCTTCTTCGGATTTTGATAGTCTCTTTTAATGTGGTTTGTCTTGCCACAATTTAACAAGTAATCTACCTAGGCCTGCTCTTGCTCTTGTTTCTACACTATAATCTATCATGTCCCTGCCTGAGTGTCAATGTTCTAGGAAGAACCCGAACTAGACAACTCGCCAGAATCTCTTCGATGCACCTCCTCAACATGGATCATATCTTGGATGTCATTACAGTTCAACTTCATCTTACCTACAAAATTACTTGCAACCATTCTCATGACCTCCCAACTATTTAGTAATGATGTTAACATGATCAAGGCTTTAATCTCATCATCAAACTCAAATTTGATTGATGAAAATTGATTTTTGATAGTATTTAGATCATTCAAGTGTTAGACAACCGATGTACCCTTTTGCCATCTTGAGGTTGAATGATTTTTTTATCAAATGCACCTTATTATTCATTGACGGTTTTTCATACATGTCTGACAAACCCACTATAAGATATGTTGTGGTCTTTCCTTGATGACATTATATTCAACTAATCTCGACATGATTAGTTTAATAACCTTAGGACCTATTGACCTAACAGGTTTCAATTAGCATTTTCCATTATGCCTGAGTTCTTTTTCAATAGAGGAAGATGAAGTTTCTTCTCATAAAGATCATAATCCTCAATCTACACTCTTTAATATCGAAAATATGTACTACCAAACTTCTCTATTCTAGTTACTTTCACTTCTTCTCTTGTCATCGTTCTTTGTTAAATCCAATCCTGAATCTCTGACACCAATTGTTGTAAAATTAATAATAACACCCCAAGTTCACACCAAAGATGCTACAAATCACAAGTAACATGAAATGGGAAAAATAAACAATTTCAAAATATAGAATTTACATGATTTGACAATTTGCCTACGTCGACAGAATTGTAAAAAATATTATTCAGAGGGGAGTTCGTAATACACTGTGATAACACAAGATTTCTCTCTCCTCACAAACACTCCCTCTCTTTCCAGCGCCTTTCCTTTCTAGTGTCTTTCCCTTACATAACACTTCCTTTCATGCTATCCAAATGAGCTAAAATCACGCCTTAATATAATTAAGAAGTAACTATAATATTTTATTGCATTAAAATTTATATAAGGTAATAAAAATATTTTTTTAATTTAACATTTATAATTCAATGCATATGTTTTATATTTGTTAGGGAGAAAATAAAAATACAATAGATTCTTCATCTTAACCTATAAAATACATCACTAAAACTCTTTTTTTATTTTTATTTTACATATTGACTTTTATTTATTTTTTCTCTATATCATTTAAATTTTTATTTTTATTTTTATAAACATTTCTTTTCTACCAATAAATTTATAATATCCATACTTCTTTTTATATTTGCAATATATTATCATATATAATATAATTTAATTGAGTGTTATACACATAACATAAAAATATAAAAGCTAAATAAAAAATAAAAATAAAATAAAAATACAGATAAATTGAATAAATAATATTTTCATGATTTTTTTAGAAAAAATAAAATAGAGTTATTTTAAATGACGAACAATAAAAAGAATTTGTATTAAAAATTTTAAAAGTAAATAGAAATAAAGGTGTAAATGAGGCATAAATAATTAAAAAATTATTTGAAAGATAAATAGTATCTATTTACATGTAGAGAATTACTGTAGTAATTTATATTTTATACGTTCTTTTACATAATCGGATGTAGCTCAGTTTATGAATAATTTTTCAAATAATTCACATTTGTTTATATTGTAAATAAGTCATTAAGAGTGCTCGGGATAAAGAGGGAAAACGAAGAACAGATAAGGACAAAATTGAAACAAAATTTCACTGTACATTGCTGGATGGACTGTTTTATTCATTGAATAGATATATTATGCTATATTCGTGCACGTTTAACATACAATAAATGAGCAAAATAGGTAAACTTAGTCAAACCTATTTCGTACTTAAAATATATATGATTTAGCAAACTAGTCAACAAACGGTACTACCTATGTATGTATGTCTGGTAGAAATATCGTTGGGCCACGTGCAATTTGTGATTATATATTACTTATATCCAATAATGCAATATTCTTCGTCTTATATGTGATGGGATCCCGGACTTTAACCGACTTTGAAATTTAACCGACTTTGAAAACCACAAGGCCTTTAGGACCGTCGATCCAATTGATGCAAAGGAAATTTTCTATGCAACTAGGACTTTCTGTGCCTAATTTTTATATACTTAATTCAAAAGTGGGTCAGCATTAATGAAAACTGACATTAGTATTTTAACTTTTTTTTTTATTTTTTTAATAATTATAATAGATTCCGTGACAAGTAGTATCTTGAAGTACAGAGTTCAGATATAGTAAGCATCTTTTTTTTTTTTAATAAAAATAACAACCATCTTTTGATAACACGTATTATAAAAAAAAATTATTTATTTTAATTTAATAAAATAATTATTTATAATTAAAATTGATCATAAATAATTTTTCCAGTATAATTAGTTAATTATAAAAATTTATTTTTGATAAGATTTGGAAGTAAATTTTATTTTTAAAACTGAGACTGGTCTAGTTTGAAAATTAATTATATTTGAAAATTAATTATATTTGGATAATAAGTAATCAATGATAAAATCATTTGCTCAAAAAATTAAAAAAAAAAGAATAATAAAATCATTTTTCAATCATACACGTTTGAAGATGATCAAAGGATAACGACAAACACAATATTGAAATATATTACTTCTTATCGGGTTTTTAAAGGCTGATCGTATGAGAAGTGATATCAAATGAATATTTTATGAATAATAATAAAATAATTTCTTAATATCAATGGAATGACTTGAGTTTCTTTATTTTATTGAATTTTAGAAAAGAGAAAAAATTTAACATAAAAATATTATAAAGTTAAAATATTATTTTTTATTGTCATTTTTATTTTAAAATTTAAAAAATTAGTATTATTTTTTGTGTTTGTTTGAAAATTTAGGAAATTTGTAATGATATTTAGGTAATAATTAGAAGATAAAATTGAAGATTTGAAATTGAAAAATATTTGTGTTTGAGTAATGTTTAGGGAGAATTAAAATTATACAAAATTTAGAGATAAAATGATTATATGGGATTAAAATTATCCTTTTATCTTATCTAGTATTACAACTTTTTCAAATTTACATATAAAATATAATAAATATTTTCAAATTTTCAAATCTCAAAATAATATATAATAATATTAAAAAAATAATATTTTAATGATAATTTATTCAACTTTTAATTTTATCTAAAATTATCTTCTCACAATTCAAACGTGACTAATCTTTTAGGTTGAGCCAGAATGTTTTCCTCGTGTTACTAATTAAGAGCAAAAAAAAATAAGAAAAAACCAAACGAAGGGTAGCTGAGGGTACTTCAACATTACTTGAATAAAAAAGGGTCAAGATTTGTTTGGGTATAAAAATGAGATCTAGATGCTGCTTCGATCTTAATTCTCAACTTGTTCACAAGATATCCTCCTCATGGAGACAATCCTTTTCTCCCTCTCCATGTCATGTCCCGTTAATACTCTTAACTACTGCCAAAGACGCCTAGCATTGCCACAGAATAGAAGAAGAAGAAGCAGCAGCCGAGGACTTCGAACGTCGTTTCCTCCCTCCGTGATTGTCTCAAAGCTCCATGGATTACAAGCAAAACCACGAAGATCAGCTCATTACCATCCTACCATTTGGGACTCCAACCTCATTCAATCCTTGACAACTCCCTACACTGTAATTAACTCCACCCTCTAACCACGTCATTTTATTTTTCTGAAAGACACGTACATATTTGTTGTAAACATGCATGCTTCTTGTGTTGCAGTATGAGCGTCATTCGACCCGATTGGAGTGGTCGAAACAAAATGCAAAGTGCTTGCTTACATCCATTAATAATGAAGATCCCTTTGTCCTTCTAAAGCTTATTGATACAGTGCAGCGTTTAGGAGTGGCTTACCACTTTGGAAAGGAGATTGAAGTAGCTCTCAATCTTTGTTACCCACATGATCTCACTACCAATCTATTCCAGACTGCTTTGCACTTTCGAATTGCAAGACAACACGGTTTTCCAATTAGCTCAGGTGATCATCATGACATGGAATCAGTCTATATAATTTTCACTTTGTTTGGATTAAGTACTTCTGACTGACGTTTTGTGAATGAAATAGATGTGTTTGAAAAATTTAGAAGCAGAGATGGAAAATTGATACATGAAGGTATAAGTAGGGACATGGAGGGACTTTTGGCTTTATATGAAGCCTCTCACCTGGGAATGCATGGAGAAAATATTCTGGAAGAGTTTAAGGATTTTAGTAGCAAAAGCCTGATATCGTTAATGGAAGAACTGGATAGTAATTCTGCTAAGCAAGTGAAAGAGTCACTGGAAGTACCCTTACATTGGAGGATGTCGAGAGTTGAAGCTCGAAACTTCATTAATGTGTATCAGAAGGATCCTAGAAAGAGCTTGACTTTGCTTGAGCTGGCTATGTTGGATTACAACTTAGTGCAATCTGTATATCAGCAAGAAGTTAAGGAGTTAGCAAGGTAAGGCACTTTACTTCAATGGAAGACAAGCCAATAATCTTAACATATATGTTTGAAATTAAAATTATATTCCTTGATTAGGTGGTGGAGAGAGTTGAGTTTCAAAGAGAAGCTACCCTTTTCAAGGGACAGATTGATGGAGAACTTTTTGTGGGCAATGGGGATTGTTTCTGAGCCAGAGTTCTCAAAGTGCAGGATAGGCCTCACCAAATTTGTATGCATATTAACAGCTATTGATGACATGTATGACGTATATGGATCCATGGATGAGCTTGAAATCTTTACCAATGCTGTAAATCGGTATAATGACAACATGATTAACTCTGTGTTTTTTTTTTTTTTTCCCTTTTTTGGTTCACTGTCTATTTTCTGAATTGCAATTATATTTGAGCAGCTGGGAAATGAAGGCAATGGAGAAGCTTCCCGAGTACATGAAGATTTGCTATGTTGCCATGCTTAACTTTGCTAATGAAGTCGTCTTTGATGTTCTTAAAAGCCATGGTTTGAATATTTTTCCCTACATTAAAGAAGCGGTAAGCTATTAAACTAGAGTAATGGTAGATACAATTTTAAAGTGAAGCGCAACTCTTGCATACTTTTTTTTGAAAAAAAAAAAAAGTCTATGATTAAAAAATATATATTTTTATGTATTCCAAATTTACTCACTTTTTTCTAAAGAATGCTTGAAACTTACGCATCCCAATTAAGATTATAAATATCATTTTTCATTAAACAAACTAAAATGAAATGGAGACAATCTTAGTTTGTCAGTATGATAATAATTAATTAATGTTGTTTGTCCCCTAATTAACTATTGTGTAATTCTATCTACCAGCACAAAATCATATAAATCATGCATTACTGTTTCTATGCAGTGGGCAAATCTTTGCAGATCATATTTAGTTGAAGCTCGGTGGTTTTCCCGTGGATACACTCCAACTTTTGACGAGTACCTAGAAAATGCATGGATTTCTGTTGGTGGTCCTGCAGCCATTGTCCACGCCTATGTTCTGCTTGGGTGCAGCACCTTAACAAAAGAGTCACTTGATTGTCTCGAGCATAGCTCTGGGCGGCTAATATATTGGTCATCTCTTATAACTCGATTAAGTGACGATTTAGGGACTTCAGAGGTAACCAGATCTGGCTGATCAACAATTTACAATCTTTTGTTTTAATGTGAGAATTTGGAAAAATTGTATTGATTATATTAGATGAGAATATTTGTGAAAACTAACTAAGATAGTGATCAACAAAAGCACTTAATCTGTCCCTGTTGGTCTCATTTTATATGCAAATTATACCAAATGTATTCCACGTTGATTCGACTGAAATACTGACTAATAATTTCAACTGTCTACTTTTCAAAGGCTGAAGGCAAGAGAGGTGATGTGGCAAAATCCATCCACTGCTACATGGTACAGGAAAGTGTATCCGGAGAAGAAGCTCAAAATCACATAAAGAACTTAATCAGCTATTCATGGAAGAAACTGAATGAGGAGAGTGCCAAGAATTCCTCGCCAAAATCGATCGTGAAGATGTCATTGAACATGGCGCGCACTTCTCTATGCATCTTCCAACATGGTGATGGTATTGGCACATCGACAGGGTCTATGAAAGATCAATTAACCTCATTAATTGTCAAACCTATCCCCTATTGAATGATGATATATATGGTTCTAGATCATCTCCAAGAGCTAATAAATGCTTTCGAGAATCATGTTTCTCATGCCCACCAAATAATTTATGCACAACAGAAGTCATGCTCAGATCAACACAAACAATATCATATTACAGAATGAGAAAGATGAAGGTGGAAAAAACGAAGGCTAATTACAACCAAATTTAATTGGACACATACCAGATGATCCAAGATTTTAGTAAAAAAAAAAAAAAATTTACACGAATCATGCTAAAATAAAATAAAATAGTTGATATACACACGAATCATGTTAAAATAAAATAAAGTAAAGAAAACACTATAAATTTCAATACAATACTACAATCCACTGATATAAACCCTAATCCTCTATTTTTAAGAAAGATCTCCCAATTATGTTAAAATCATACTCATAAATGCGAATTTATAAAAATAAATTTAAAATGATAAGTAATAGAGAGAGAGAGGAACAAATAGAGAGAGAAAGAGCACCAGAGAGTAAGAGACGAACGGAGAGAGAGAAAACGAGAGAGACCTCAGACAGCGACGGAGATGGCGACAATGGCAGCATGACAGCGATGAAGGGGTACGCAATTAGTGAGAGAGAGAGTGAGAGAGATATTAGGTTTTGGGGAGAGTTAGGAGAATATCGCTTTTGCGCGCGCTCACCCGGGGGGGCGGGGGGGGGGTGGGAATGTTAACATCTCAAATAACTTTAAAAATTGCCCCAAAATATCAATTCTCCCAATTCATGTTGGAAATCAGCTACCAAATAGAAAATGTCGCAATAACTCACTTTTATCGTCAGTTTCTATTACAGCAGTAGTAAAAGTGCCACGGCAAAGCATTTTTCTTATAATGAATATTATATAATATTTTGAAATAATTAAAAATTATTTAAATAAAATAATTTCCTTAATCTATATAATTTTGGGGCTTTAAAATATAAGAAGGCTTCTTTAAAAACTGGACTTAGTTTTATAATATTAAAAATTATCCCATTACAATAATTTTAGACATTTAATATTTTTAGAATATTTTAAAACACTTGATTTAACTTAAAATCATCTGTAATATTTAAAAAAAAATACTTTAAGATTTTTGTGAAAAATGTGATTATTTATTTGTGGCGACACGATTTTATGGGAAAATGTCGTTTTAGCCACGATTTCCAAATCGTGGAATGTGAATTTTGGCAAAAGAGCATACTTTTTCTACAAACGAGATTTGTCAAAAAAATGTAAATATTTTCCATTAGCCCGTGTTCTGAAAAAGAACTAGCGGGAAAATGTCACTTTTGTTGTACAAACAAGTAGTGATAGACATGATGCCCGATTTCTTTCTTTAGGATTTGTAGTGCTATTATAAGAAAATTGTTTATTTATGACCATTTAATTGCGATCAAATGACTATTTACAATTAAAATTAACTATAAATAATCGTTTGGTCGCAATTAAATAATTAATGTGTACTCATGGATGTATTTAGTTTTTTAATTATGGATGTAATCTACCATATTGAGTTTTGTGTCGGGACATTTTAGTTATCGCGATATTTATAAAATATGCAAGACATTTGAAGCTAGGCCAAAAAAATGAACTTTGGACGGAAAAGAAAGGTAGGCCGAAAAATGATGCTTGGTCACAAAATAAAAATAGGCCGCAACCATGATAGGACGGAAAAAGTATGAACTTAATTTGAAAAATGAACGTAGGATGGAGACGAATCAAGTTCAAATCTCCCCACTTCTACCTAACAAAATTAATTGGTAAACAATTAAAACATACTAATAATGCGTTCCTATTTTCATATATGATGGGGTCCCCAGCCAGCTAATTAATGTCGATTTAAACCAGGAAGGAATCTTGTTTTTTAAAAAGGAGTCCGAGTCAACTTTTTCAATCTGCCGTTGTACGAAAAATGCGCACCGACCCTGCTCTGAATTATTTTTGTTTCTATACACCGTACAGGAAGAAGATGTGGTATTTCGTGGAGATGCTGGAACCGGTCCGATTATCGTCAGTGTCTAAAATAACTCAACATTAATTGAATTATTTTATGATGAAAAATATATTAAAATAAAGTAAAAAATATAATTAAATAAAAAAATAAAGATTAAAAATATAATAAAAAAATAAAATGAACAAAACATAATAAAAAACACAATAAAAAAATAAAAACATAATAAAAAATATAACAAAAAAATAAAATGAAGATGAATTTAAGGAAATTCGACCATGAAGCGAACGGAGCCGCCGTCGGTAGCGACAGGGGCTGCTCTGTATGGGGAGGGGGAGACCTTCCAGGATTTCTCTTCCATGAAATAAGCTTTCTCAACCTGTTTATCATGTGACCAACCCCATCAATTATAATATATTTAGAATCTTTGTTGGTAGGTTTGATATTTTAACATGGTTAAGTCGATTAATTTAGTACTAAATAATTATGTCAATGAAAGGTCACTTGTCAGGCATTTACATTGAGAAATAAATAAAGTAATAAAATATAACATGTGTGGTGTAAAAATATTGCATGCGTAATATATTGTGTGTATCATTCATCTTTCCTAAAATCTATTCCTCGTGATAAACATGCACCAACCGCTCTGCACTGAAATATTATTTGTTTTCAGAAACTGTACAGGAAGAAGATAAGAGGTTTCCGTTAGTGAAAGCTTTCTAAATTAGCATCTTTTATTATTTTTCAGTTTGTGGGATCCCTTGTGAAATCCTTATGTGTCTTTAACAGCTCTCTTCCTTTCATATATGATGGGTCCCGTAGCCTGCTAAATGTTGATTTAAATTGCAAAGAAATCTTGGCTTCTAAATAGGAGACTGAGTCGCTTTTTTCAATCTACCATATGAAAAATGCTCACCGATCCCTACTCTGAATCATTTTTGTTTCAAAATACCTTACAATTAGAAGATTTGATGTTTGAAATTATAAGGAAGAATATTTGATGTTTCCATAAAATAAGTTTTCTCAACCTATTTAACCGTGTTAACAAAATCTCAAAGCTACCAACAAAGAATCTTAGTACCGGGTTGGTCCCATACTACTTGCAAAAACCCTAAACCCAAATACCAATGGTAACTAGCTGTTTGCATGAATTGAATATATAGGATAATATCTACTTGTGAATTGGAGCTTGATTCATGGGACTGTTGATCGAAGCTTTTAACGTAGAGCATTTATCGGCATGAAGCAGAAGAACTGACTGTGATGTTTGAAAAATGAATAAGCAATAAACATGAAGTATGATGGAAAAATGAACTTAAGAAATGAATGTAGGTTGGAGAATCAAGTTCAAAAATCTCCACTTTCACCTAAAAAGAAAAAATGAACAGTAAACAATAAAACATACCAATAATGCATTCATATTTTCATATATGATGGGGTCCCTAGCCAGCTAAATGTTGATTTAAACCGAGAAGAAATCTTGATTTCTAAAAAGGAGACCGAGTCAAATTTTTCAATCTGTCATATGAAAATTGCACACCGATCCTTACCCTGAATATTTTTGTTTCAATATACCTTTCAAGAAGAAGAAAAATGCGCACCGATCCCTGCTCTGAATCATTTTTGTTTCAATATACCGTACAAGAAGAAGATTTGACGTTTTCCATAACTTATGGGACCAACCCCGGACTAAGA
Organism: Platycarya longipes; assembly: GCA_036559045.1. NCBI lineage: Eukaryota > Viridiplantae > Streptophyta > Magnoliopsida > Fagales > Juglandaceae > Platycarya > Platycarya longipes. Next base: position 13,197,168 of record CM071792.1, on the reverse strand, counting down.
TTCTTTGTGGGTAGCTTTGATATTTTATTTTTAACATGGTTAAGTCGATTTAGTACCAAACAATCATGCCAGTGAAAGGTCACGCATTTAGATAGAGAAATAAATAGACTTAATGAAAGCAGATCACACATGCTAAATTATTATGTACGACAATATTGTCTTCAATAGAGATAGAAAATAAAGATCTCCAACAGTTTTCTGTCCATTAGTTTTTTTTTTTTAATAATAAAGGGAGACAATTTTATTTCCATAAAGAAGTCTGGTCCAGTTTGAAAATTTAATTCCAAAAATAAAATTTTTGGCTGAAAAATTTAGTTCCAAAAAGGAGACTGCAGGTCCAGTTTGAAAAAAGTAGACGAGCCACCATCATTTCGATCCGCATCTTTTTATGCCACATGATAATATGATTGGATGATATATATGTAAAGAAGGTTACGATCGTTTTTCAATCTAATGACATGCTAAGTTTTTCAGTGAAATGGGTCCATTTCCGTTTCACTTATTTATTTATATTTATTTATGTTTGTTTTTTACATAATTTTTTTAATATTTTAAAATAATTTTTAAAAATATAAAAAATCACATTATTATTTATAAATATTTACTTAAAAATAATATAAAAAAAACTACTAATAAAAAATAAAAAGATGAAACGAAATCCATTTTACCAGAATGAGTAGCATCACCGATTATATAATACTTCTAATAGAAGTTTTTAAGGACTCGTATTAGAAGTGATATGAAATAAAAATTATATGAATAATAATAAAATAATTTATTAATAACAGTAAAATGGCTTTACTTAAAAGGTTTGTTATAATGTAATTAGTTGACTTTTTGACACGTTGTAAACTTCAGGCTCATGAGTTTCAATGAATCATAAAACTATTTCTAAAAAAAAAAAAGAAACTAGGAATAAAAAAAACAAAGGTAACTGGGGGTACTCAACAGTACTTGAATCTAAAATGATAAAGTTTTGTTTTGGTATAAAAAGGAGATTCACATGCTGCTTCGATCTTAATTCACAAGATATCCTCCTCATGGAGACAATGTTTTTCTCCCCCTCCAGCTCATGTTGCGTTACTGATCTTAACCGCCAAAGACGCCTAGTTTTGCCACGTACAGAATAGAAGAAGAAGAAGAAGCAGCCGCCAAGGACTTCCAACGTTTCCTCCCTCCATGATCGTCTCAAACCTCCATGGATTACAAGCAAAACCACGAAGATCAGCGCATTACCACTTTGTCCTGCTAAAGCAAAACCACGGAGTGGCTTACCACTTTGCAAAGGTGACGCTAGTTAGAATAACGATTATTCTGCAGGCTAGTTTCAACAGATGAATTTACAGGAAAAAACACAAGAAATTCGCCCAAAACACAGAGAATACGTCTCTGAGAAAAGAACTGAATATTACCAAATCAAAAACTGTCGAAAATCAATCCACAAGCCGGACTGTATAACTAATATTCGTCTGTAATTGAATTTTACCAAAAATGGCAAAATCTCAAACTTGAAATACTAAGTTAAGTGTAAAAATTTAAGAGTGTCAAATCATATTAATAGGTTATCGCTACAAGATAAATGAGTATTTGTGATGGATTACTTGCAACGAAAACATACTCGTTTTTGGCATGAAATAGTTATTTCACTAGAAACATCCAGTCACAATTAAACAGCTTTTTTGTAGTGCATGTTCACTTCGTATCAAGGTATATAAATTATACTATATAGCCCAACCCAATCCCAATTCATTAAGTTTATCGTATCAAATTTCAAATCTTAACACGACTCATTAACATAAGGAGTCGTGTCATATCAACCTGTTTTGACCTGTTAGTGAATAATGTGAAATAGGTTAACAAAACACAATCCGACCCGTTCCAACCTGTTTATATAAAGGGGTGGAACTAACCCGAAATTAACATGTTCAACTTGATTAAAGTTAGCGTAACTTATATAAATCTTAAATTCACAAGATCTATTAATAATTATAAAACTAACTACCATTCCCAAATTACAATCCAAACAAAAACAGTATTGAAATTAAAATTATAATTATTTTACTTTTAGGTATAAGGATTTATAACTTTTAACTTTCTTAAATGGTCATATCGAGTTAAAATGGGTTGACCCATTAAACATCAATTGTATCTTAACAAATCAACATGTTTTGACTTGAATCTATTAATGCTAAACTCAAACCGTTATGATCGTATCATTTTTATATTGGGTTAACATGGCATATCACATATTATCACCCTTACAAGAGGTTTCAGCAAAAAGTTATTTACAAATTATAACATTGAAATGGCTCATACACGTTTGGTAAAGCTAGTGGAGCACATGGTTGTCTTACTGTGAGGGTGATTGTGGCACAATAGGCTTTGGATACCATAAAAGAGATTGACGGTAATGTTTGTATATTCTTCTTCAATGAATATTATAGAGGATATGCGGTGGGCAAATATATAGAAATGTAAGCCAACATGACCCCATAATTAAAGGAGGGACTACGTCAATATAAATACAAAGGAAATGCTTCTCCTATAGAACGTGGTCACTGTTGGTGGCCACTGATTGCATTTTTATTTTATTTTATTTTAAATAAATCGTCATGTAAGTATTTTAAGTGGATTTTTATTTTAAGTTTTGTTAAAAAGTATTTAATGAGTTTGGGATTTATAATTTTAACTGGATTTACCAAAAAAGGCAAAATCTCGAAAATAACGTAAAATTGAAATTCAAATTAAAATAAGCAATCTGCGAAAAATTTAGAACAAATCGGATTTAAAATGACTTTCTAACAAATATACGAAATATTACAAAAAAATAGTAAAAAATAATTAAAAATGACAACTCGGAAAGGAAAACAACAAAATTTGATGTAAAAAAAAAAAAGCACATGGAGCCATGCTCAATGTGGACAGCGTGCGCGTCGAAAAAGGATTTTCGAATTGGGGTCTTATGAGCGATTCTGACACCCGTAGCCACCGTTATGGTCAAAAGAAATCACGATTACTTCCGGCTTTTACTCTGATCTGCCAATTTATGCTATCTCAGTGCTATCAACGTACAATCAGACAGCTCAACATCATCTGTCTCGAATCTTCTTGCATCAAAAGGAGACTGAAGTAGCTCTCAATCTGTGTTATCCAGATCATCTCACTACCCATCTTTTCGAGATTGCTAATTTGCAGTTTCGAATTTCAAGAGAATATGGTTTTCCAATTACCTCAGGTGATGATGACATGGAATCAGTCTATAATTTTCACTTTGTGAAACAGATGTTTTTTGAAAATTTAGAAGCAGAGACGGAAAATTCATGATACACTAAGGTTTAAGCAGAGACATGGAGGGACTTTTGGCTTTATACGAAACTTCTTACCTCGGAATGAATGAAGAAAATATTTTGGAAGAGGTTAAGTATATTATAAAAGCCTGAAATCAATAATGGGAAAATAGGATAGAAATTCTGCTAAGCAGGTGAAGGATCGAAGTCACTGTAAATACCCCTACATTGGAGGATATCAAGAGTTGAAGCTCGAAACTTCATTGCTGTGTATAAGAAGGATACCACAAAGAGCTTAACTTTGCTTGAGCTGGCACGGAGTGAAGGAGTTAGAAAGGTAAGGTATACTTCAATGGAAGACAAGCCAATAATCTTAACATGATATATTTTTGAAATTTGAATAATATTCCTTTGATTAGGTGGTGGAGAGAGAACTTGGGTTTCAAAGAGAAGCTACCTTTTTCAAGGGACAGGTTGATGGAGAATTTTTTGCGGGCAATGGGGATTGTTTCTGAGCCACAGTTCTCAAAGTGTAGAATAGGCCTCACCAAATTTGTAGGCATATTAACAGCTATTGATGACATGTATGATGTATATGGATTTCGGGATGAGCTTGAATGCTTTAGTACTGATTCTGTGAATCGGTAAAATAATAGCACGATTAACTCCGATGCTAGTTTAGTCTTGCTTTGTCCAAACGATCAGTTGGATTCCCAATTAATTAGCATATCTCCTTTTTCATTTACTGTTTTTTCTTACTTTTCCATTATTTTGTGCAGAAGGGAAATGAAGGCCGTGCATGAAGACTTGCTATGTTGCCATGCATAACTTTGGGAACGAAATAGTACTGATCTTTGATGTCATCAAAAGTCATGTGAGGATTCATAATTTTACCTCGTTTATAATTTAATAATTTAATATTATATATGTATTGTCTGTTAATATAAATAGTAGATGTTATGAGTTGGTTGCTCTTAAAATTCTTTTATTGTACCTGTGTTTAAATATTTGAAATCTTTCATCTTCATTTAAAATAATTTCCGTGTTTAAAAAGTAAGCTAATTTATTTCCTCATAGTATTTTATTGTGGTGCATTTAACTTAATGCTTAAATTAAATTAAATTATTTATTTATGTTGGTATTTGATTTAAAGTGTTGTAATTTATTTCATTTTAATTTGATGAGTTTTAATTAACTTACTTTAGATGATCTTGGATTTGGACTCATTTATATATTTTTATAGTTGTTATTAGGGGAGTCAAATTGTATTAACGAGTCGTATTCGTATCGTGTCAAGATATGTATATTATACCATATAGGTCAACCCTAACCCGACCCGTTACGCTTATCATGTCAAAATCTCAAACCCTAACACAACCTTTTAACATAACGTGTTGTGTCGTGTCAACTCGTTATGACTCATTAGTGAATATTACGAAATAAATTAATACGACAAAATATAATATGTTTCAACCTGTTTATATAAATGTGTTGAATATGTCTAAAATTAGTCCATTTGACTTAATTAAACGTAGCAAAAATTGCATAATTTTATACAAATGTTAAAATCACAATATCTATAAAAATTATAATACTAACTACAAGTATGAATTATAATATAAATAATAAAAATATTAAAATTAAGATTCTAACAATTTTACCTTTAAATGTAAGGGTATACTTGTAATTTTAACTTTCTTAACGTGTCATAACGAGTTAAAATAGGTTGACCCGCTATCAACCCGTTAAGCAATTGTGTCATAACGGGTCAACCCGTTTTGACCCGAAACCATTTAAGAATAAACTCTAACCCACTATTATCGTGTCGTGTTTGTGTTAGGTTAACGGATTGTGTGACTTATTGCCACTCCTAATTGTTATGAAGTTGAGTTTTTATTTAGTTGAGTAGTTTCATTATAACCCAGCCCGTTAAACTCCTAAAACCAGCCCCATCTTTGTCTTAAAATATGTCACCGTATGCTCAGTGGTCTAATGAAACCATGCCTCTAGTCTCTCGTACGCCAGACCCCAATTTACGTTTATAAACGGCACCGTTTGAACTTTGAATTAGTGAAATTCCTGGGCTTTTCTTCCCTTGTGCATCGGCTCTATCTCTTGCTAAATAAAAACGCTGCCGTTTGATCCTTTGATTTATGTGATTCCCAGGCCTTCACCCAACGGGATCTTCTTCCTCATTTCTTCTTCTTCTTCTTCTTCTTCTGGCATTTCGTCGTTCTCTACCCGTGACCTTAAAAGCACGAAACTTTGTAGCCTTTTTCATCACGATTTTACTCACGCGTTACTCCATTAATTTTCCAGTACATAGTTGATCAGTTCCCCTCTATTTCCGTCCAAGATTGAAGATTCACGTGCCCAGAAAATCTGCTTGAACAGTGCATTTTCAGTCTCGTATTGTCACTGATTTTTCATCTGAAAAGCTGTAGATTCTTCTCCTTTATAGCTTTTTGTTTTGGCTCGACTGTAGTGTTCTTCACGTGAGTTTTTCCCGCTCTCAATCGTTCGGTTTTGTGCCTATTTAAAGCGTCGACATTCTTTGTAAAACCGCATATGAAGCTCTCTGTTTCACCCATAAATCCGGCCCTTTAGAATCTCTTTTGATCATTTCTTCGCATTCTGTTCAACTAGAATATCACCTCTTCAAAACCCCTTTGAAATCTGAAAATTTTATAAGTATTTTATTGGGTATTTTCTTACCGTAAGATCACCGTATTTCAATGTTTACGACACTCTTGATAAGCTTTTTCTTTAATTTAATTGATTAAATTGTTTTTGTGTTAATTTTAATTTATTTTTTGGTATGATTTTATTTATGATTAAGTGTTTAATTTAGTTGGATGAAAATTGTTTTCTTTATTTATTTGCATTGAGATAATTAATTTAATTGGGTGTAATATTGGGAATAATTATTTGAGTTGGTTAGATATATATAAATATTGTTTTATTTAGGTTATTTGTTTAATTAAATTGTTAGGTTTAATTATTGTTTTATTGATGTTATTATATTTTATTAGTGTTTTATTTGCATCTAAATTTCAATTATTTTAATTGTTTTTGAGGTTAATGCTTACTTATTTGTAATGATTTTATACGTTGGCGTTTGGATTTGATTATAGTGGTGAATACGCGGTTGGAAGCTTGGAATCGTTGTGCAGCTTTTTAGGTAACTTTGGAAATTATTAGCGAGCGTACTGTAAGTATTTTCCAAATAAATTTTAAAATTTAAATATATTTTTAGCATCAACAAATATTGTATTTGGTTATTGTTGGAATTTATTAGTTGTTGGTTCTTTGGTGCATGATCATCTGCATTGTGTATTTACACGCATATTCATGTGTTGGAAATAGAAACTAGGTTTTCATGTGTTTATGGTTTTCGAGTGCGTGTGTATCATGACCCCAAGTCGAGATGAGGCATTATCTCGATGGAGTTCCTCTGGTCACTCGAGAGTGGAATATACTGAGTGACGTCCCGGGTGACGACGGGATCGGACGAGATGGTAATGCTCTCGTGCCGACTCCGTGGCTCCTCTGCTGGCAGGGGCTAGGGAATGCCTGGTCATGGTATGTGCTGGGCGCGGTTAGCTAGGCATCGCCCGTTTCGAAGTCACATGCGTGGTCGTTACCTTCGGTGTGATGATGAAAGCAAGGGTGTGCGGATGGTCCATAGGGAAGATCATGGTGCATACGGTTAATAAAATGGATATTTAGGCCATTTTTTGGGAAAGTCGCGGGTTTTAATTATTGGTCTTACGTGAACCATTTTTTGGAAAAATGGTTGTGGTTTTAATGGATTTACGGTCACCAGAAAATGATGGATGATTTTATTGGAGATTTATCTTGGGATTTTGAAATATGTTATTTATTTGTTTTGAGGATGATGATTTTAAGCTTCATGTATATGGTGTCGCGTTCTTATGTTACGTTGTTGCATTAATATATTTTATATCTTGTGGTTTGTTTGGGTTGTACTTATCTGCAATGTCATTTTTGGCGTTGTAGCTTTTAGATGCAGATTTTGAAGAGGCTGAGCCTGAGGAGACGGCTCCGCCTTTGATGAACTGTTATTATAAATTGTTATCTTGGGAAATTATTTTTTCTTTTTTTATAAATATGTATTTTTATGATTTATTTTTCGGATGACTGTATTAAATCTCCTGTTGGAGAACTTATGTTATAATAGTTTGTAAAATAACTCTAAAAATTCTGGGATTTAGTTATTGACTTAATTTATTCGTTGTTTTTATTTATATATGTCACGTGTTCACACACTTAGCACATGATGTTAGGGATGCGTGATCTGTATTGTCATCATCCCAACACCTCGCTTCAAGTGTTATTTTAAGAAAAATTTGGGAGCGTCACAAGTCATGGTTTGGATCTTTCACCCGCATTCGAGGAGCGGTGAGCTATCAAAAAAAATATAGTTTGTTCTTCGATTAGTGTCGTGCATATCAATCATTTCAAGGGAAATGAATAGGATCTTATTTTGGGTTGAATAAGGAATTGAAATCATTTTAAATTATCTTGACACTTAAAATAGAGATTATCATATTCCTGGAACTCTGGCTACCAGCAAAAATTACATAAAATGCAATTAAAAAGACAGTATTTCCCCTAGAAGATCCCTGATTGGCATGATGCATTATTGTTTCTCTGCAGTGGGTAGATCCTTGCGGATCATATTTAGTTGAAGCTCGGTTGTTTTCCCGTTGATACGCTCCGACTTTGGAGTTCGAGTGCCTAGAAAATGCATGGATTTCTATTGGTGGTCCTGCAACTATCTTCCATGCCTATGTTCTGCATGGGTGCAGCACAAAAACAAAAGAGTTACTGGATTGTCACAAGCATGGCTCTGGGCTAATATATTGGGCATCTCTTATAACTCGTGGTTAAGCAATGAGAAGATGAGAGTTTGAAATTATATCTAACCCATTTCAATAAGGAGAAGTTGATCATAGACAACTAAGTAAGTAGATCACACTTGTCACCTTTCTAGGAGGTATACGACTTTGGAGCCCATTCATGATCTAGCTGGCTAGGAAAACACCCATTTCCAACCCAGGAAGCAAGAAGTAAAGTAAATTAAAAACTAAGAACCTGAACAATATAAGAGATAAGAAGACCTAGAAAAATGATCAAGATGGGAGACAAGAAAGGTGCCAGTCTAACCAATGAGAAAGTGTAAGAAAATACAGAGGCAAGGAGGAAAGAAGCACCCATTTAAAAGAGGTCAATGTTATTGTAAAAACCACCAATCAAATACTCATTTGTCAAAAGACTGGTCAATATTGAAGAAAAGAGTTGCTAATCTAGCAACGAGCAGGGAGCTCGAGCGAATGTTGGCTAAGCACCTCAAACCACGGAGGGGGGAAGGTCGTGGGTACTAACCCAACTGAAGTAGAAGTCCAAAAAGACAAATGCAAGAGAGGAAATGAGACACGATACCCCTTGCCAACCACACTACCAAGACCAACTCCCTTAGAGGAAATCCGCACCATAGCAAGAGAATTTGCTGGCAGGGGGATGACAGTGTCCAATAGAAAGGCTCATGCCTCAGAGCAAGGTACCATGAGGTGTACATGGCAGACAAACTCTCCAAACACCCCAGATTGAGTACTACGCCTATTATCTCTCTCTCAAATATGAAGACTATAATGGGGTACAATCAAGGGGTCCTGTACCCATGATGATGCCTTGGTGGTCATCTTGTTGATAGTAACTACAGGACTAGACAAATTTTGATCGACAATGGGAGCTCAACTAAAATTCTACATGGAGTACTAAACGTTACTAAATTTCTAAAAGGTGCGCTAAAATTCTTCCTTTAATTAGATATATACTATACAACAGCTTTTATTATTATTTTGGAATAACTTTAATAATTATTTTGTTATATACCGAACTGAATAGATAGTAATATTATTTAAGTTCTATAATAACCTATCTAAACTTTAAATTTAACACTTAATACAATAGGTATATCAAATTAATTAATGTAAACAGAGGAAACTCATTTAGTAAGATAAACTTAAATTAAATTTAAAGTATTTAAAATAAAATCAAAATCTTATTATTTACAACTGAATTTAGTTGTAAAGTACTTACTAAACTAGTTTAAATTTTAAGTATTTCTTATACTTAAAACAAAGCCCACGCGAAGTAAGTCTAATATAAAAATTAGGTCCAACATGAAACCAAACTAATGACAAGGGCATGAGTAATGCTACTCATCATCCAAACTTTTATCATTTTCTCATTATCTCATAATATGGCATTAGGTGATTGGAGACTATTTATTATATTTAACTTGTAAATCTATTATATAATTTTATGTCATGGGATGGTAATAGGATGATGATAAAATAGATGATGAGTAGATTTTTCTATTACAAAACCTCTGGACAAAACCATAGGACAGATAGTAGAATTCCATACTCATAGAGAGAGATGGGGACATGCCATAGAGCAGGGAGCTGGCTAGCTGAAGACTATGGTGGTGTTAGAAGTTTCTATGTGAAAGAGAGAATGACAACTTAAGGGTGGTGAAAAAGATGGGTAGTGGGTGCTCCTGATTGGATATAAAGTGCTCTTTTTTTTTACTAGAAAATAGGGGCCTCTTTGGACGGGTGATGGTGGCTTGTGGTTCACAATACAGAGTGACGATGAGGTGGAGCTCCCGACCTAAGGTAGTGATTAGAACCAAGGGAATGTGGGAGAGGCTTGCGTGGTGGTGGTGGTGCAAGCAGTAGAAGGCTGTTTGTGTGGGAGGCTTGAGGCAGTGGTCCTTTGCTTGGATGCTAGTGGCGAAGATAAGGGTTTTTTTTAGTGACCCTGTCTCAATTTTATTAATAACTCTCATTCATGGCAAAGGAATACTATTGTAACAAGATAGACACTTGGGATTTACAAATAAAACATTAAAACCATCCCATTATTCATTCCAAAATAAAACAAACCAAAACAAACCAAACCAAACCTATAAAAAAATCTAGACGGGCCTATATGAAAAGCACAAAAGAAATCTAAGCCAGCCTATGTAAAAAACCAACAAAAACCAAAACACACAAAAAACTAAATTCTAATGGCACGTAGCCCCACCTCATTAATTCGAAGAATGCCCTTTAAAATCCTCGGCAATTGTTGATATCCGCTGTAAATGACATTAATACCCAACTCACTTTGTTTAGCCAGAAAGTCAACAGCTTGATTCACCTAACGGTATTGATAGAGCACCCCGAAAGTAAACCTTTGAAGTTCAAACATTAGCTCTTTCCAGTAATCCCATAAATACCACAAAGTGCATTTCATTGCCTGAATCCAATCCGCAATAATTTTTGAGTCACTTTCAATAATCACTCTAAAATAAGACAATCTTTTACATAACTAGATCCCCTCTACAATAACCTTTAACTCAGCCCCACTATTAGTACCAATTCCAAATGACTTGAGAAAGTTCCCTTTAAATTTCCCTCCTCATCCCTAAGAATGCCCCCACCTCTTGAACTATCTTAGTTGCCACAGCAGCTGCCATCATAATTCAATTTCATCCAACTTGTCGAAGGCTTCAACCATGCAACTATCTTGTAATATCTCACACAAACAGCCGGAGAATCCAACTGAAGTTCTTAAAAATGTATAAATCATGCGTAGACAAGGGACAGGAAATGTTGATCCCTTCTGCAAGGATCCTTAACCAGACCCTTACCAACCTCTAGACTTCATCAATGTTCTCTTTCACACCATCCATACGCGCCTTGCATTTCATCTCCACAAACTCCAAGTTAATAGGCACCGCATAATACCAGTAAGAATATTATTAATTGTCGCTTTTCTTGCACAAGCAAACCATGCTGAAATTCTTGCCTTCCAACAAGACCTTTGTCGCGTGCACGGTACTCTTAGAAGTCTGCTAGCATGATCCCAAACCTCTTTAGCAATTTGACCCAGAGCTAAAACATGATTAATGGTTTCTTGAATTTTAGACTGCAACAATCACACACTAAAGCTAGTGAGACTCCCTTAATCTTCACCCTATCATCCACAAGTAGTCCATTGAACCATGCCTTCCAAATGCACATAGATATCATTTTCGATAAGAGATGGTTCCAAAACCAATCATGCCAAGGCAGCAACTCTTCTTTTTTTCGAATCTCCTCCCATGTAGTGTGTAGGGAAATAGGCAAGGAAACAAACAACAAAGATATGAAATAAATCGCAGCGGATGCAACAATGAGAAATAAAACAGTGAACACAGAAAGAACACACAGATTTAAGTGGTTCAGCTCAAAATGAGCTTACATCCACTCTGGGGTTGGTTTCAAAACTTCACTAGATCAAATGGAGGTTACAGAGAGAGAATCAGAAGATTCTTACAACAGAGAACACTCACCTCACGTGTATACACTCAATCCTCACAAGTTTCACTCAGAATAGTGGAGAAATGGAAAAGAAAATGATCTAGAAGCAAACACTGTTCACTGGCGCTGAAAACAGAGGCCTTCGTCTTCTGCGTCGTCCGCTTTACGAAATGCCTTCGCGATATTTATATTATGCAATCTCGCTCGAGCGAGATTTAAACTCGCTCGAGCGAGGACTTCTAGGTTAGATTCGCTCAACTAGAAATCGGACACCTGGCGCCACGTGGCATCTCGCTCGAGCGGGAGGTCGAGTGAGGATCGAGCGAAGTCACTGCCTGAACCTCGCTTGAACTGGAGGTCGAGCGAGGGTCGAGCGAAGTCTCGGGTTGGAGCAATTCTGGAAGTCTCGAAGTCTCGCTCGAGCGATGGTCGAGCGAGACAGGTCTGGGCATGTATTCCTAAGCCATACTCAACAAATCTCCACCTTGGCTTGAATACCTAACAGCCCCATAAAATCCAGATCAACCCAAGAATGTAAAATGCAGCAACTGAGAAAACCAACCCCATCTGAGTTCCCTAAGGAACCTGGAAATCCCGAACCCCTATCAAGTCCAAACAAAGTTTGAATTTGAATACTGCAATTGGCTTGGTCATTACATCTGCTGGATTCTCTGAAGTAGCAATCTTCTGAATACTGACTGTACCGTCTGACACTACTCCTCTGATAAAGTGATACCTGACGTCAATGTGCTTTGTCCTCTCATGATACATTTGATTTTTGGTCAAATGTATAGCACTCTGGCTGTCACAAGACACTGTCATCTCTGTCTGCTGAAAACCCAGGTCACTGATTAGCCCCTTCACCCAAATGGCCTCCTTAACAGCCTCAGCTGCTGTCATGTATTCTGCCTCTGTAGTTGATAAAGCAACAGTTGATTGAAGTGTTGCTTTCCAACTAATAGCAGAACCACACAATGTGAAAATGTAGCCTGTCAATGATTTTCTCTTATCTAAATCCCCAGCATAGTCAGAATCAACAAAACCAATCACAACAGAACTGAGATCTACATCTCTATCAAATATCAAGCCCACATGCGATGTTCCCTTCAAGTACCTCAAAATCCATTTCACGGCCTGCCAGTGAGTTCTACCAGGCTTAGCCATATACCTGCTAACCACACTCACTGCCTGTGAAATATCTGGACGGGTACACACCATAGCATACATAATGCTACCTACAGCATTAGAGTAAGAAACATTTGCCATGGACTGTTCCTCCTCATCTGTCTGGGGGGATAGGGAAGCTGAAAGTTTAAAATGCGATGCCAACGGCGTGCTGACAAGCTTGGAGTCAGACATTCCAAACCTGTCTAGAACCTTCTCTATATACTTTCTCTGGGACAAGTATAACTTCCCAGCTTTTCTGTCCCTATAAATATCCATCCCCAGTATTTTCTTAGCATCACCTAAATCTTTCATCTCAAACTCATCCTTAAGTTGAGTTTTCAACAAATCAACATCAACCATGCTTTTAGCAGTTATAAGCATGTCATTAACATAAAGCAATAAGTGAATGAAAGACTTATCAGGCAATTGTTTATGATATACACAACAGTCATAATTACTTCTCAAATAATTATGATCACTTATAAACAAATCAAAACGTTTATACTATTGCCTAGGTGACTGCTTCAACCCATACAAAGACCTCTTCAGTTTGCATACACGGTCTTCTTTACCTTCAACTGTGAACCCCTCTGGCTGACGCATATAGATAGTTTCTTCAAGCTCACCGTGTAAGAATGCTGTCTTCACATCAAGCTGCTGAAGCTCCAGATCATACAAAGCCGTAATGGCTAGTAAAACTCGGATTGAACTGTGCTTTACTACTGGAGAGAACACTTCAGTGAAGTTGATCCCTTCTCTCTGACTGTAGCCTTTAGCAACTAGGCGAGCTTTGTATCTTGCATCAGACTGGATTCTCTCTTTTCTCTTGAAAACCCATTTGTAGCCCACAACTCTGGTCTTCGCTGGTAACTTAACCAAATCCCAGATTTGGTTCTTGTGAAGAGACTCAATCTCTTCAGTCATCGCTGTACACCACTGTGCAGACTCAGTACTCTTCACAGCCTCTGAGTAACTGGAAGGCTCCTGCCCCACAATTTCTTCCGCTGTAGCGAGTGCATAACTGATCATATCTGCATGAGCATATCTCTGGGGTGGTCTGATCTGCCTCCTCTGTCTACCAGCAGCTATACTGTATTGTTCCTCAGCTGGTGTCTCAGTCTCTGACTCAGAACCATGCTCATCAACCATAGCATGATCCTGAGTTACTGGTGGTGTCTCAAGTGAAGCCTGCAGCTCCACCTTCTTCCCTGTAGACACGGGAATTTGTTTTGTCGGACTAAGCATGGATTTCTCATCAAACACAACATCCCTGCTTATCACAAACTTGGGTGACTTGGGATCAGTACACCACAATCTATATCCCTTCACCCCAGAAGCATATCCCATAAAAATACACTTCTTTGCCCTAGGTTTTAGCTTACCATCATTTACATGAAAATAAGCAGGACAACCAAAAATCTTCAGGTTCAAATAATCAGTAGGTTCATCAGACCATACCTGATTAGGTGTCTTCAACTCAATAGCTGTGGCTGGAGAGCGGTTCACCAGAAAACAGGCTGTATTGACTGCTTCCTCCCAAAAGTCCTTAGATAGGCCGGCATTAGAGAGCATACTGCGTGATCGTTCTAGGAGGGTCCGGTTCATACGTTCAGCCACTCCATTTTGTTGTGGAGTGTGCCTGACTGTATAGTGTCTGGCAATTCCTTCGTTCTTACAGAACTCATCGAAGTCATTGCCGCAAAATTCCATCCCGTTGTCAGTCCGAAGCCGTTTCACCTTCTTGCCGGTCTGATTCTCTATCAGAACTTTCCACTGCTTGAAGTTCTTGAAGACTTCACTTTTCTGTTTCAAAAAATAAACCCACACTTTCCGTGAGTAATCATCAATGAATGTAAGCAAGTAATTAGTTCCACCTTTTGATGGAACTGAAGACGGACCCCAAAGGTCGGAATGAATGTAGTCCACTGTACCTTTTGTTCTGTGGACCCCAGTTGCAAACTGAACCCTGCTCTGCTTCCCGAATACACAGTGCTCGCACAGGTCTAGCTTGCCCAAATTCTGATTCCCTAGCAACCCTTGCTTACTGAGGATAGACATCCCCTTCTCACTCATATGGCCCAATCTCATGTGCCATAGACGAGTAACATCTGACTCTGACTGATCAGATACTGAAACTGCAGCTTCACCGCTGACAGTACTGCCCTGGAGGAAATAGAGACCGTCTTTCAGGTCTCCCTTCATGATGATCATGGAGCCTTTGCTGACTTTCAAGGCTCCACCTTGTCCCGTGTACTTTAAACCCAAAGAATCAAGGGCCCCCATGGAGATAAGATTCTTTTTCAAGTCTGGAATGTGCCGGACGTTGGTCAATGTCCTAACCATCCCATCAAACATCTTGATCTTCACAGAACCCATTCCTGCAATCTTGCAAGCAGTGTCGTTCCCCAACAGAACAGAACCACTGTTGACTGATTCATAAGACATGAACCAGTCTCTTCTGGGACACATATGGAACATGCAAGCTGAGTCCATCACCCACTTATCACTGAACTGACTGTTTGAATCACTGATTGCAAGAACTACATCAGAGCTGTCAGATTCATCAGCAGCACTGACGGCATTAGAGGAACTCGTAGATTCCTCCTTCTTCTTCAGCTTCGTACACTCACTCTTATAGTGTCCAAACTTCTGACAGTAATAACATTTTACATTCTTCTTGTTGGACTTGGACTTTGATTTCCCCCGGGACTTGCCTCTGCCCTTCTCTGAACCCTGCTGACTGGATCTTCCTCTGTTGGAGGTATCTTTGACAAATAACCCACTGGCCTGTGCATCACCATGCTTATCATACTTACTCCTCAACTCCTTCGAGTTCAAAGCTGACTTCACATCTGCTAAGGAGATAGTATCTCTACCATACAGCATAGAATTTACAAAATTCTCAAAAGAGGCAGGTAATGAACACAGCACAATTAGAGTTTTATCTTTTTCATCAAGCTTGATGTCAACATTTCTAAGATCCATAACAATCTTATTAAACTCATCTAGGTGTTCAGTAACTGACGAGCCCTCAGTCATTTTGAGTGTATACAACCGTTGTTTTAAATACAACCGGTTTGTGAGAGACTTCTTAATGTATAAGCTCTCAAGCTTGTTCCAGAGACCCTCAGCGGTCTCCTCCTCCGCCACCTCTCTCAACACTCCATCAGATAATGATAATAGAATTGTACTATGTACCTTTTCTTCATTGTCCTTAGACGGTACAGGAGAATCTGCCGTCCTTTCCTCTAGAACTTTGAATAACCCCTGCTGGCGCAACAATGCCCTTATCTTCAGGCGCCACAAGCTGAAACTATTCTGACCGTCATATTTCTCAACTTCAAATCTTGCTGTAGCCATCCCTTCAAATATTCACAGAGCCTGAAAACGCTCTGATACCAGTTTGTAGGGAAATAGGCAAGGAAACAAACAACAAATATATGAAATAAATCACAGTGGATGCAACAATGAGAAATAAAACAGTGAACACAGAAAGAACACATAGATTTAAGTGGTTCAGCTCAAAATGAGCTTACATCCATTGTGGGGTTGGTTTCAAAGCTTCACTAGATCAAATGGAGGTTACAGAGAGAGAATTAGAAGATTCTTACAACAGAGAACACTCACCTCACGTGTATACACTCAATCCTCACAAGTTTCACTCAGAATAGTGGAGAAATGGAGAAGAAAATGATCTAGAAGCAAACACTGTTCACTGGCGCCGAAAACAGAGGCCTTCGTCTTCTGCGTCGTCCGCTTCGCGAAATGCCTTCGCGATATTTATATTATGCAATCTCGCTCGAGCGAGATTTAAACTCGCTCGAGCGAGGACTTCTAGGTCAGATTCGCTCAACTAGAAATCAGACACCTGGCGCCACGTGGCATCTAGCTCGAGCGGGAGGTCGAGCGAGGATCGAGCGAAGTCACTGCCTGAACCTCGCTCGAGCTGGAGGTCGAGCGAGGGTCGAGCGAAGTCTCGGGTTGGAGCAATTCTGGAAGTCTCGAAGTCTTGCTCGAGCGACGGTCGAGCGAGACAGGTCTGGGCATGTATTCCTAAGCCATACTCAACATAGTGGTAGTAGAGAAATTTTCATCTATAGATGGTTTCCAATCACGCACATCTGGCCCTTCACGACCAATAAATCTTGATTTGTAAAATTTACACAGTGGTAGCATCACCCACTACCTCTTTCAACATTTCAACATTCCATGTCTGATCAACCCAGCAATCTTGAATACGAAGTTGTTTATTATGGATTTCCGCCACTCACAAAAAGTGAACCCCTGATGCCAACCATCTATCAAACCAAAAAGAGGAATTTCCACCCTACATCAGAATTTGAACATTATCCATCACCTCTGGCAAAGTAGACACAACTAACCTCCAAAAACATGAATCACAAGGCCATTGAACATGTAACATAATGTGCATACCTTTTAAATAGTTAGCTCTAAAAAATTAAGCCCACAAACTCTTTGAAGTCAAAAGTCGACACCAAGAAAATTAGTTTTTTGAGACATTAGATTTCGTCTCAAAAAGTAAAAAAAATACTGCAAAAAAGTATTTGTAGCAAAAACAGTCATTCTGTCTGCAATTAAAATGCCACAAATATTTGTTTTTCTTGTAATTCAAAATGGAAATTTCATGTCAAGAGAGTGTTGAACTTCTTTAAGATCTCTCAATCTCAAACCCTCTTCCTTTGAAGGTTTATAGACTTTTAACCAAGATCACCAATGCACCTTTCTTTTACCATCTATTTCCCCCCATAATAAATTTGTCAAGATAGAGTTAATACAAGAAATAGTAGCCACTGGAATATTGATTATCGAAAGAAGATAACACTACAACATATATGGCCTTTTGTGGCCATTTTTTTTCCTACCATCAAATTATTGCAGCAAAAGGTGTCCCTTTATTCACAATATGTATTTTTCCAAAAATAAACACTGAACTTGTCAATAAAACTTTCTACTTTCTGCAGCATAATATTGCCACAAATAATGTTGACAATTTAATACAATTAGCGATAATAATGATATTTATTATGTCTAACAATCGGTGCCACTACTGTAAGTTCTATTATTTATAATCTTATACTTTTTTGTGACAATTGATAATTGCCAATAAGTTAGTTAATCTACCATATCAATTGCCGAAATAAGCGGCTATAACTATTTGGAGCAATAAATAGTACACCCTCATTCGGCTCTCTCCCCCGCGACTTCTCTCTCGCTCGACTCAACAGCCTGCACATCCCACGGCTTCTCCACCCTCGCGCCACTGTCGTCAGTCCCCCAACCTCACCTCCGGCCACCATCAACTCCCCTCACCCCGACGATCATACCCAAACCTTTCCAAAATTCGAAAGGGCAATGAGGAAGTTGAAACACAAGCTCGACGAACCAGCGCGACGTCGTTCTGCCCTCCTCGGGCATTTTTACAACCCTTTTCGGTCTCTTCCATCTTCTCCGAGATGGATTCATATAGGAGAAAGAGAAAGCCCCTTGATCATGGACGGCTAGGTATTCCCGATTCTTCACCTAGGGTTCTTCCTGTTCGGCGGATATATTTTATTTATGAACTAAAAATGGTCCATTGAAATTTATTTTTCATTTTTCTATTTGTTGGGTTTTCATTCTTGATTTTCCTAAACTGGGTTGTTTTTGCCGTTTGGCTTCAATGTTTCTCTATTTCGCTCCTCTATTTAGTCAATTGTGCTTATGTTGTGTTTGAATTTGGATTAAATGAGGTCTGCGTTTGCTTGTATAGATTTGGACTCAATTAGAAATATGAATTTTAAGGAATTACTCACTCTTTTTATTTTTGGAAGGGATTTTGATTTAGTTAACTTAATTTCCAGAGGATTCTCTTGAGAATACATGATCTTTTTCTTCATTCTGTAAACTTAGGGGGAATTTCTTCTCTCTAATTAGGAATTTTAAGCATATATGTAGATGTTTCCTCCACTATAGACTTGCGAAAACCTATTCCAAACAATGGTTCCAATTATCTTTTTCTTTTAGCTAAGCATCGAGACTGCCCATAATTTCTTGATGCCATTCTGTTTGGTGCAGATTTTAATTGAATTATATGTTTGGTGCAGATTTTAATTTCTTGATGACGTCCTGTTTGGTTCCAATATTTCTTGATTAGCTTCTTTCTATAACTGTAATTTCTTTGTTATAATTCCTATAATTTGTGGAACTGAATTCAAAGATGCATAACCTATAATTCCTTTGTTTTAGTTCATGCTATAATTATTTTATTTGATGGATGGCAATGCAAGTATGTTTTTCAGGATGTTCATCTAGGGCAGAGCTGCAGGGTTAAGAACTCTTCATCTGATTTGAAGATGTTCCAAGAGAAACCCTTATACATGAGGTTTCATATGGTTTTGTTTATTTTCTCTTGGTTGAATGTCAATCTGTGGGATGATATGGATCTTTTTTTTGGCTGTCTCATTGTTTTTGGATTCAAAAACCCATGTCGATGTTTTTTTTACTTACAAAAAAAAAAGTGTCGAATTTTTTTTTAATTTTTTTTTTGTTTTGTTTTTATTCTGCATTTTCTTTTGTTCCATGTGATGTTGTTGTTGGATTTCTCTTCATCTCTATAGATGGCTTTCATATAGGGGTAGCATTGCTCATTGTTCAATGTAAATTATTTTCATAGGGGCTGCATTGCTCATTGTTTATTTATTTATTTGTTGTGTTTAGTGTAGAGGCATGGGTGCATCAATTTGTTCTCATAGCTGCAAGTTTATCTTATTATGACCTATTACACATAATAATCATAGATTACCTATGTTGTTAGAGTTGGAAAACTTATATACAAACACATATGACTCAATAAATGGTCTCATATATGGGTGTGGCAGATTCCTGGATTTGAAAATTAGGGATTAAATAACCTATACTTGAATATGTATTGATGTCAATGTTAGTGGGGTTCACATGACCATATAAAATCTCCTTGTAATTATTTATAGTTAGCTATATTATTTCTGCAAACCCAACCGGAGTTCTAGTATTTATTTATTTGATAAGTAATAAGCTTTATTGATTATATGTAACTAGGCAAAGCCCATGTATACAGTAAGTATACAAAAGAGACCCCTAATTACACTCTACTAAATTATAAAGAAAGCAAAAACTCCTGCATATCCCCCCCCTCTTTAGGGCAATAGTAGAAAATCATTGAGCCAAAATAAAGTATTCTAGTGTTTATTAATCAATATATATGCTCCTGATAAGTTATATGTTATTGGATATTAACTGAAAAAACAGAGACTCCATGTTGTTAGAGCTGGAAAACTTATACACAAACACATATATGAATCAATAAATGGTCCCATGTAATGTTTTGGCAGATTTGTTAGGTTGAAATTTAGTGACTAAATAAAATATATTTGAGTATGTATTGTTGTCAATGCTAGTGAGGTTCATGTGAGCATATAAAATCTCCTTGTAATTATGCATATAGTCTGTTTTATATTATTTGTACTGCATGTTTTCAATATTTCTAGTGTTTATTAATCAATATATATGCTCCTCACAACATGCAATTTCAAAATATTTGATCTGCTTGCATTAAACAATTATTAGATATTAACTGAAAAAATGGATGTTGTTTTATGTTGGGAAACTTATATACCTCAACAATATATGAATCTGTTAATGCATATGCGAATCTTTGGGGGTGGCAGATTGCATGATAGTGACTTAAGAATCCTTAATACTACATGAATGTATTGGTTGTCCATGTTAGTGGGGTTCTTGCTTGCGTAACAAATATCCTTGTAATTATTTATATTTAGCTCTATTATTTTTGCTACATTCCCCTCCAATATTTCTAGTGTTTGTTAATCAATAAGCATGCTGCTCACAAATTACAATTCCAAATTATGTGACACTTGCTATGGTTGATTATTAGATCTTATCTAAAATAATAGTGATGGCATATTGTTAGATTTGGAAATTTTATATACAAATATATATATATAAATAAATATATATATATTTGTATATTTAAATCAATAAATGGCCCCAAATTTGATTGGGGCATATTGCTGGAATTATTGGTAGTGACTAAATAACCTATGCTTGAGTAGCGTATTGCTGTCAGTGTGATACTAGCGGTTGGGGGTTCATGCTTGGATATAAAATTATTATTTTTTTATTTAGATTTTTTTATTGGTCTGTTAATTGAACCTGTAGGTTTGTTTCTGGTAGCATGAGTACTCGATTGGGAGTAGTAGTTAAGACACAATGCTGCCAGCATGACCAAACAAGTCCATTGGAGAAGATGTGGATGTTTTTGGGCTCACTATGGTTTTTTTTTTCTAGTAAAGCAGTTAGGTTCACCATACATAAGTTTAATAAAAACTCTAAGTGTGTACTGGTTGTGAAAGTTGCCATATAATTGGAAATGATATGTAGATCAAGTATTCTATTTTATTATGTTGACTGCTTGTGTTGAATGATTGGACACTTGATCTTATTTTATGTGGATAACGTGGTGTTTATAAAGTAATTATAGTAGATGTGTGTATATATTTGTTGATGATGCTATGTCTGGTTTGTTCCTAATGATAGAGTTTTAATGACATTTGTATGAATTGGATAATGCATGAGATTGTATGCAGCAACAATGATGTTGGTTTTGCCAAGGATATTGAGTGCTTGTGAATTCATAGAATTCTGATTGTTTCATGATAGTGGGTGTAATATGGATTTTATAAATATTAGAATAGACTGCAGATTGAACAAGAGATAGTCCATGAGGTTACTTTAAATTATTAGTGTCCTCAAATTTTAGTGTGCCTTCTAGTTGTCTAGGCACTAGTTAGGGTGACTCACATGTAAGATGAACAAAAGTAATTGCTACCATAGATTGTTGTAGATAATCAATTTATAGTGACAAAGTTATTGATGTAAAATAACTTTTGTGGCAATATTGTAGCGTGCGTTAAAGATATCTGGGTCGATCAGTATGCAGTCTTAAAGAGTATTTTTGGCAAAAAATTCACTTTCTTATGACAACGTGATTTGCTGCAAAAAACATATGATTTGCGGCAAACCAGTGTTTTGTCAATTTCAACATGAAATTGGCTGTTTTTTATCTACCACTATGCTACCAATAAATTTTGTAGATATTAGTTCTGTTTTGGCAACAATTCCCACTTATTGTGGCCAAATGTAGTGCGGGAATAGACTGAATATGTTGTAGTGTAAATAGACATACTAGACAGAACATGTCTCAATAAAATCAACCGATCTCCTTAAGAAAGTAATTTAAATTTCCATCCTACAACCTTATTTCTTATTTTTTTCAACCAAATGCTCAATGATGCAGGATGTCAATCGTCTCAACTCCATAGGTGCGCCCAAATAAGTCACCGAAATTTTTCCTTCCTTAAACCACATAAGCCTCAACAATCCAAGTTTTCGAGTTAGAGTAATAAGCTTATATGAAAAAAAACACCGATTTTTCTTTGCTAATTCACTGTCCAAACCATTTTCCATAAATAGCAAGAGTGCCAACAGGGCTTTTAATAGATTTATTCCCTCCATTTGCAAAAATCAGGATATCATCTGCATACGACAAATACGAAATCATGGGAGCCCCAACGGGATGATAAAATTTTCTAAACGGGATGATAAAATTTTCTAATCTGTCCAACATTAAAATTTTTTTGGAGAAACCTTGTCAAAACTTTCTCCATTATGATAAGCAAATAAGGGGATAAAGCATCCCCTTGCCGAAAAACCCTAAGACGATTGAAAAAACCCTTTAAAAGTCTTATTCATCATCACAGAAAACCATGGTGATTTCACACGTTCTCCTATTAAATTGCAAAAATTATTCGAAAACCCAAAGGCATGGAGCACATTTGATACAAAACCCCAATCAACCCTATCATAGGCCTTGAACATATCAATCTTCCTCATCACATTATCACCCAAGATTTTTTTGTGCAAAGCATGTACCATTTCCTGTGCAAGAGTTGTATTTTAAAAAATGCTGTGCCCCGGTACAAAATCGCCTTGTTCATGAGAAACCAACTTATAAATAAACCAAGTCAATTGATTTCCCATAATTTTGGAAAAATCCTTATAAGTCACGAAACACAAACTAATAGGTCTAAACTTATCAAAGCTGATTAGGCATTTTCAAAATTAATACAACAAAGGAGGATGAATAAAACTTTGGTAACAACGAGCCCCTGAAATAATCTCTTGCCGCCTCAATAACATTTTCCTTTATAACATCCCAATAAAACATAAAAAATGCATACCCGAAGCCATTAGGACTCGAACTACTTTGTTTCAGACTGACGAATATAGCTTCTTTAACTTCTTCCTTGGACGACTATAAACATAACATCCTGTTATCATCATCAGAAATAGTTTTCTCAAGAAAAACTGATAAATCCCCATTCTCCACCTCTGTTGGTGTTGTAAAAAAATCTCGAAAATAATGAGAACCTTCAAGATGAAAATCTATGGCATTTTCTAAAATCCAATCATCCGAAAGACCATGCAAGAGATATGGCCCTTTTTCTGCCTCTGATTTATAACTGAGTGAAAAAAACTTCATATTTTAGATCACCTTCTGTTGGCCATTTTTTCTTAGTTATTTGCCCCAAATGAGTAGCTTCTCTTTTTTCCCAGACATTAATCTCAGTTTTTGTCCCCCGAACACCCTAACTGCAATTGATTTTCCAAAGATTCCAGCCTCCCCTCAAGGGCTCTTAGCTTCCCCTCCACTCAGCCAAAAACATTTTTATTCCAACCTCGTCAGGCTAACTTAGTTCTCTTCAATCTAAGAACAAGTTTCATAAGGTCCATTGCCGAATCTTGTCTATGTCAGGCCTCCTTTACACAAAATAAAAAATTCTCATGCAAGCACCACATATTAAACAAATGGAAAGGGGGTGGTCCATATGTAGAAAATGGTCTATCCAGTGTAACTACAATAGGGAAATGATTTGATGATTTGCGGCTCAAGTATGTTAACTACGCCAACACAAACTGAGCTGAAAAGGCATTGTGAATGACCACTCTATCTAGTTTCACCCAGTTTCTAGACAACCCTTCATGACCATTACACCATGACATAATTTGACCACCACTAGAGAGATCAAATGTGCCACAATTATCAAGACACTCCATTGAATTCAATTATAGAAATCAGACGATGAGAATGACCACCAACTCCTTCCAAAGCTTCCTACCTTAAACTTCATTGGAACTAAAATGATTGAAATTCAAAAAATTTCTAAGAAATGCCATACGGTTTTCTCCAACAAATGGCTCTGCAATTTCAAACAAATTAACATTTTTCCTATTAAGTAACACTTTCAACCTGTTTCTAGATCTACCCAAGCCTTTGATGTTCCAGTAAAAAATTGTATCAGCCATAAATTCAATTTTTTAAAGCGGGTGTGAACCCTTTGCAACTTCCACACTACCTTTTCCTCCGTAATTTTTGTTTTTCCAACATTAGAACGAATGTCCCCATCATATTCGTAAACCTTTTCTTTCCCCATCACCAATGGAATTTCTCCTTCCTTTTGAGCCAAATAATATCTCATTCCTAACTCCCTTTGATGTATTCTAGCACTTGATGCTTTATTTGGACTTGTAGAGTTGTTTGACAGCATCCCTTTTTGTCTCTACTTTGTTACCGCATGTGAATTTGTCTTAATAGCTTTGGGCTCCTCTTCATGCCATACTTCCTCACAATCTTCATCACTACTCTCAGCTTGACTTTTATCGTCATAATGATCAACCTGATTAGGAGTTTCAACACCATATCCACCATCTTGATCCCCGAGCTTATTTGCACTAGTAACAACCTAATCAGAGATTCCAACAATAGTTTTAGCCGCTTCAACAAAAGTTTCTTTAACTTGACCAGTATTTCTTGGAATAATAAAATCAGTTTTATACATTTTGTGAGAATTATTACATCTTGTTCCACAGGCAATTTTCTAGGTTTCTCTACATTATGAACCTCGGCCACAACCTCTGCATCCTTCGAGCTTGAAGTCTCTCCCATAATTTTGTTCACTTTCAACTACCATATTCTTTTATCCTTTTGTTTGGCATCTTCATTTTGCTTCTTACCAACCCTACAAACAATAGATGTATGCCCTTGTGGGAAGCATTGCTTATAATAAAATTCCACTTTTTCAGATTAGCTTCTTGCTAAATACAAATCGTCGGAGATACTACTATAGGAAATCCTTACACTGGCACCATAGTTAAATCCACCTCCAAGCAAATTCTTGCCAGCGTAGCTCTCGTACGATTAAATGTTGCATTATCAGCTTCATGATAATGGTCACACCGAGTTTCTAGAATTTGTAGGCAATCCTATCTATATTGCTTCATCAGCAATCTGTGCAAGAAGATCCATTGAGGAGCCAATGGTGATTTCTTCTTCAGGTTGAAATCTCTAGTCCATTTGAAGAGCTAAAATGAATTCCCCTCCATAGTTCTTCCTTCGCATGGCCAACCATGCACAAAATCACATTAAATTTTCATGTGAATTAATACATTATAATCATCCATATAGCTAATCATTGGAATCTCTAACAGGCCCTATTTTTTCACCACAACCAAACATATATTATCAATTGATGGCCTAACTTGCATGAATTTCATCACAAGAGCAAACTTAAATTTTTCCGTAGCCTTCACCTTCTCTAGTTCTGAGAATATGAAACCCAACTCCCCATCTATTTCCACCGAAAGATGCATTGATAACTTGAAAGAACATGTCTCTCCATTGGAGGCTCGAGCACCAAGAATGACATTCTCCAGTATTAGAAGCTGCATGTGCATAAGAATTCACCACTGAAGGCTGGAGCACCACGAATGGCATTCTCCATCAACATGGAGGCCATCAGAGGGGCAACAGGCGCAGTCGAAAGGTAACACTAGCAGCCAAAATTTTAAAAAAAAAAACCGAAAAATGGTATCCTGTGATCACTAGACCTACCATAACAGAACGAAGGAGACCGAACGGAAAAGTCGCCTAAAATCGCCCCAGACACTTTCTATTGCTTAGCCTTTTAATTTTCAAGATGCAAGAAAATGGTGAAGCTACGACTTGATATCAGCATACGGTTGTGAAACAGTTCAACATGGGATCTTGCCTCCTTTGGCCATGCTCTATTTTGAGGAGCAAAAACAAAAGTGCAAACAGTTCTTTATATAGGTGTTTTCTGGTTTCACATAGGGTGGGTAGTGGGATTATCCTACAATGGTTTTTTTTTTTCTAGAAGTTAAAATGTGGATAAGAAACATGCATATTAAGGGGTGATTGTGGTCGTGAAAAGTTGTTGAGTTAAGTTATCCACGATGTAGCAATGTGCATGGAAAAAGAACTTTAATGGTGATTAGCGACAACCCTACTTTGAGGAAGTGTGTTTTTTTTTCCTAATCAAGCATACATATATGGGAAAATAATACAAAGAGTTCTGGGAGGGATCCTTCCCACTATCGATATACAAGACACTAGTAGGAAAAAGATAATGTGGAATGCTACCAAACAAAAAGTTTATAGCTGCCCATTGCACCACTAAGTATGCGAATCGATTTTGGGATCTATTCATTTTTCTGAAACTCCAGTCTCGATAATCTTTTAATGAGTTTGTAATGTCTCTTGTAATGGGAAAAATTAGTCAATCAAGTTCCTCTCCATTTATTGAGTAAAAAACTATCTGGGAGTCACCTTCTAGAATGGTTGATTTGGCATTTATGTAATTCATCATTTTGTATGCCAATTTCGCTGCAAAAGCTTCTGCCACTACTGGGATATCAGATGAAACTTCCTCTATCCAGATTGCAATGGTCTTACCTTCATAGTTCCTGCATACTATTGAATCAGTTGAGGAAGAAGTTCTTACAGCAGCATCAAAGGAGATGGAAATTTGGTTGAAAGATGGTTTTTGCCACTCTAATTATGCTTTTGGGGGAGTTTGCTTCTTTTGCCATGCTATGATATTTTCTTGGCATAAGTGATTTTGCTGCTGTGACACTTTAATTAGGAAGAAAAATATCAATCTGTTTATGAACTCTATCATTCCTTAGAATCCAGATAAAATCTAGAATCAGATATGCAAATATTTGGAAGGGATGTTCCCCTTGATTGCTAAGACCTAATTTTAACTTGGGATTTAGTATAAAAGAAAACCAATATTTCATGGAGTTCACCGACGATGTAGATATATTTAGAGGTCAATAGCTTTGGCTCCATAAGATGTGGGTGATTGAGCATTTGAAGAAAATGTGAAAGATCGATTCTTTTTCTTCACAAAGGGGGCATTTGAAGGACGAGAGTCAAGAATGAATCTTTTTAAACACTTCTTTGTAGGAAGGATATCCCAAATCATTTTTTAGAGGAGGATTTTGTGCCAATCATGAATTTTTAATTTCTAAATTTTTTCCGTCTGAAAATTTGGAATATTATCTCGGATTGAGTTCGCAACATTGTAAGCAATATGGTAAGTAGTCTTGACAGAAAATTTTCCATTTTAAGTTTTGATCCATGTTGGGCAATCAGGTCTATTATGGGATTGTCGCAAGATGATTTTCTGTAGTTTTTTGACGCTATCTTGATGGAAGAGTGATTGGAACATGGGTAGATTCCAAGTATGAGTGGTCGGATTTATAAGGTCTGAGACTTTGAGAGTAATCGAGAGGCTCGACGTTAGGTTAAGAGGGATTGGCTTAAAATTTTCCATAGAAGGCATAGAGGTGTCAAGCCAAACTTTAACTGATAAGCCATTAGAGATTTGGAAGCACGTAAGTTTTTATAAAAAATGATAGGTTTTCAGTATACCTTTCCAAAGGTTCAAATTTGTAGCTTTTGCAACTACTTCATTGAAAGTCATTGTCTTCAGATATTTCTTTGTAAGTAGCTTGTGCCAAATACTTGGATTTGGTTAGCTCATTTCCTATCTTGATTTTGCTAGCAAAGGTGTATTTTTCATTAGTCTCAACCTCGAACCACCACCTTTCTTTGATGGATTATTGATTTCCAAAATTTTAGACACAAGTTGTGCTTTTGGTCGTTTGTTACTCTCCACCAAAAATTGTTGAAGCCTTTATTGGGAGACTTACTAATAGACTTTGGAAGCATATGTGTCGCCATTTGATAGGTGGGAATTGCACTAGTTACAGTTCGGATTAGCATAGTTCTTCCTGCTTGCGAAAAAAATTTTGATTTCCAACCATCGAGCCTTTGATTTATCTTCACCACTATTTCTTTATAGTCCTCCTTTTTTGAAAGGCTAAAAATAGTCAAAATTCTCAAATATTTTATTTTTGCTGAGGATTATTTGCATGGAATTAAATTCTTCACCATTGTTCTTGCAAAGGTATTTGTATGGCCTTTGAGGAAGATGTTGTGTTTATAAATATGCTGATGTTAGTAGAAACCCTAGTGAAAGAGGAAGGTAGGAAAATCCGTTTGCATGGTTTGTAGTTTGTACGTAGGTTGGGGATCACATTTGGGCTTAGGCCCTGGCCCTTCCGTACGGGTTTTGGTTCTTTAATTTCCCAAGTTATTACCCTATTAATACTTTCCCAATAATAATTCATTAAACCGTAACGAGCCTAAAGGTAACTTTTGCACTCACAGGCCAAATTAATATTTCAAGTTAACGTAAAGAATTATAACTCGTGGGCTTACTCAAAATTGTCCGATATATTAAGGGTAAGAATTATAAATCTTAGTTGAGATTTTTCAAAAAATAGGCCCATTAAAAATAGTTTAAATCCATTACGATTTATTCGTCTTTCATCTGTAATGATTTCCGGGTCAGGTCGCATAGACCATATATATCATCATTCAATAGGGATAGGTTTGACCATTAATGTGGTTAAATGATCTTTCATAGACCTTGTCGATGTGCCAATTAAGTTGCCAACACCATCACCATGATGGAAGATGCATATAGATCAGGTGCGCGCCATGTTCAATGACATCTTCACGATCGATTTGGGTGAGGAGTTTTTGGCACTGATCTCCTCAGTCAGTTTCTTCCATGGATAGCTGACCAAGTTCTTTATGTGATTTTGAGCTTCTTTTCCGGATACACTTTCCTGTACCATGTAGCTAGCGGTGGACGGATTTTGCCACATCACCTCTGTTGAGTATGGCTTTGGAATACAAGCCCAGCCCTGTCTCGCTCGACCCTCGCTCGAGCGAGATTGTGACGCTTCCAGAATTGCTCCAACCCGAGACTTCGCTCGACCCTCGCTCGACCTCCCGCTCGAGCGAGGTTCAAGCAGTGACTTCGCTCGACACTCGCTCGACCTCCCGCTCGAGCGAGATTCCACGTGGCGCCAGGTGTCCGATTTCTAGTCGAGCGAATCTGACCTAGAAGTCCTCGCTCGAGCGAGTTTAAATCTCGCTCGAGCGAGATTGCAGGATATTAATATCGCGAAGGCATTTTCGCGTATTAGACGGACGAAGAAGCAGACGAAGACGCAGCCTCTGTTTTCGGCGCCAGTGAACAGTAACTCCTCCTAGATCATTTTCTTCTCCATTTCTCCACCATTCTGAGTGAAACTTGTGAGGATTGAGTGTATACACGTGAGGTGAGTGTTCTCTGTTGTAAGTATCTTTCGATACTCTCTCTGTAACCTCCATTTGATCTAGTGAAGCTTTGAAACCAACCCCACAGTGGACGTAAGCTCATTTTGAGCTGAACCACTTAAATCTGTGTGTTCTTTCTGTCTTTACTGTTTTATTTCTCATTGTTGCATCCGCTGCGGTTTATTTCATATCTTTGTTGTTTGTTCTATTGCCTATTTCCCAACAAACTGGTATCAGAGCGATTTCAGGCTCTGTGAATATTTGAAGGGATGGCTACAGCAAGATTTGAAGTTGAGAAATTTGATGGTCAGAACAGTTTCAGCTTGTGGCGCCTGAAGATGAGGGCTTTGTTGCGCCAGCAGGGGTTATTCAGAGTTCTAGAGGAACGGACGGCAGATTCTCCTGTACCGTCTAAGGACGATGAAGAAAAGGTACATAGTACAATTCTGTTATCATTGTCTGATGGAGTGTTGAGAGAGGTGGCGGAGGAGAAGACCGCTGAGGGTCTCTGGAACAAGCTTGAGAGCTTGTACATTAAGAAGTCTCTCACAAACCGGTTGTATTTAAAACAACGGTTGTATACACTCAAAATGACTGAGGGTTCGTCAGTCACTGAACACCTAGATGAGTTCAATAAGATAGTAATGGATCTTAGAAATGTTGACATTAAGCTTGATGATGAAGATCAAGCTCTTATTGTGCTGTGTTCATTACCTGCCTCGTTTGAGAATTTTGTTAATTCTATGCTGTATGGTAGAGATACTATCTCCTTAGCAGATGTGAAGTCAGCTTTGAACTCGAAGGAGTTGAGGAGTAAGTATGATAAGGGTGGTGAAGCACAGGCCAGTGGTTTGTTTGTCAAAGATACCTCCGAGAGAGGAAGATCCAGTCAGAAGGGTTCAGAGAAGGGCAGAGGCAAGTCCCGGGGGAAATCAAAGTCCAAGTCCAACAAGAAGAATGTAAAATGCTATTACTGTCAGAAGTTTGGACACTATAAGAGTGAGTGTACGAAGCTGAAGAAGAAGGAGGAATCTACGAGTTCCTCTAATGCCGTCAGTGCTGCTGATGAATCTGACGGCTCTGATGTAGTCCTTGCAATCAGTGACTCAAACAGTCGGTTCAGTGATAAGTGGGTGATGGACTCAGCTTGCACGTTCCACATGTGTCCCAGAAGGGACTGGTTCATATCTTATGAATCAGTCAACAGTGGTTCTGTTTTGTTGGGGAACGACACTGCTTGCAAGGTTGCAGGAATGGGTTCTGTGAAGATCAAGATGTTCGATGGGATGGTTAGGACATTGACCAACGTCCGGCACATTCCAGACTTGAAAAAGAATCTTATCTCCATGGGGGCCCTTGATTCTTTGGGCTTAAAGTACACGGGACAAGGTGGAGCTTTGAGAGTCAGCAAAGGCTCCATGATCATCATGAAGGGAGACCTGAAAGATGGTCTCTATTTCCTCCAGGGCAGTACAGTCAGCGGTGAAGCTGCAGTTTCAGTATCTGATCAGTCTGAGTCAGATGTTACTCGTCTATGGCACATGAGATTGGGCCATATGAGTGAGAAGGGGATGTCTATCCTCAGTAAGCAAGGATTGCTAGGGAATCAGAATTTGGGCAAGCTAGACCTGTGCGAGCACTGTGTATTCGGGAAGCAGAGCAGGGTTCAGTTTGCAACTGGGGTCCACAGAACAAAAGGTACAGTGGACTACATTCATTCCGACCTTTGGGGTCCGTCTACAGTTCCATCAAAAGGTGGAGCTAATTACTTGCTTACATTCATTGATGATTGCTCACGGAAAGTGTGGGTTTATTTTTTGAAACAGAAAAGTGAAGTCTTCAAGAACTTCAAGCAGTGGAAAGTTCTTATAGAGAATCAGACCGGCAAGAAGGTGAAACGGCTTCGGACTGACAACGGGATGGAGTTTTGTGGCAATGACTTCGATGAGTTCTGTAAGAACGAAGGAATTGCCAGACACCGTACAGTCAGGCACACTCCACAGCAAAATGGAGTGGCTGAACGGATGAACCGGACCCTCCTAGAACGAGCACGCAGTATGCTCTCCAATGCCGGCCTGTCTAAGGACTTTTGGGCGGAAGCAGTCAATACAGCCTGTTTTCTGGTGAACCGCTCTCCAGCCACAGCTATCGAGTTGAAAACACCTAATCAGGTATGGTCTGATGAACCTACTGATTATTTGAACCTGAAGATATTTGGTTGCCCTGCTTATTTTCATGTAAATGATGGTAAGCTAGAACCTAGGGCAAAGAAGTGTATTTTTATGGGATATGCTTCTGGGGTGAAGGGATATAGGTTGTGGTGTACTGATCCCAAGTCACCCAAGTTTGTGATAAGCAGGGATGTTGTGTTTGATGAGAAATCCATGCTTAGTCCGACAAAACAAATTCCCGTGTCTACAGGGAAGAAGGTGGAGCTGCAGGCTTCACTTGAGACACCACCAGCAACTCAGGATCATGCTATGACTGATGAGCATGGTTCTGAGTCAGAGACTGAGACACCAGCTGAGGAGCAATACAGTATAGCTGCAGGTAGACAGAGGAGGCAGATCAGACCACCTCAGAGATATGCTCATGCAGATATGATCAGTTATGCACTCGCTACAGCGGAAGAAATTGTGGGGCAGGAGCCTTCCAGTTACTCAGAGGCTGTGAAGAGTACTGAGTCTGCACAGTGGTGTACAGCGATGACTGAAGAGATTGAGTCTCTTCACAAGAACCAAACCTGGGATTTGGTTAAGTTACCAACGAAGACCAGAGTTGTGGGCTGCAAATGGGTTTTCAAGAGAAAAGAGGGAATCCAGTCTGATGCAAGATACAAAGCTCGCCTAGTTGCTAAAGGCTACAGTCAGAGAGAGGGGATCGACTTCACTGAAGTGTTCTCTCCAGTAGTAAAGCACAGTTCAATCCGAGTTTTACTAGCCATCACGGCTTTGTATGATCTGGAGCTTCAGCAGCTAGATGTGAAGACAGCGTTCTTACACGGTGAGCTTGAAGAAACTATCTATATGCGTCAGCCAGAGGGGTTCACAGTTGAAGGCAAAGAAGACCATGTATGCAGACTGAAGAGGTCTTTGTATGGGTTGAAGCAGTCACCTAGGCAATGGTATAAACGCTTTGATTTGTTTATGAGTGATCATAATTATTTGAGAAGTAATTATGACTGTTGTGTATATCATAAACAATTGCCTGATAAGTCTTTCATTCACTTATTGCTTTATGTTGATGACATGCTTATAACTGCTAAAAGCATGGTTGATGTTGATTTGTTGAAAACTCAACTTAAGGATGAGTTTGAGATGAAAGATTTAGGTGATGCTAAGAAAATACTGGGGATGGATATTTACAGGGATAGAAAAGCTGGGAAGTTATACTTGTCCCAGAGAAAGTATATAGAGAAGGTTCTAGACAGGTTTGGAATGTCTGACTCCAAGCCTGTCAGCACGCCGTTGGCGTCGCATTTTAGACTTTCAGCTTCCCTATCCCCCCAGACAGATGAGGAGGAACAGTCCATGGCAAATGTTCCTTACTCTAATGCTGTAGGTAGCATTATGTATGCTATGGTGTGTACCCGTCCAGATATTTCACAGGCAGTGAGTGTGGTCAGCAGATATATGGCTAAACCTGGTAGAACTCACTGGCAGGCCGTGAAATGGATTTTGAGGTACCTGAAGGGAACCTCGCATGTGGGCTTGATATTTGATAGAGATGTAGATCTCAGTTCTGTTGTGATTGGTTTTGTTGATTCTGACTATGCTGGGGATTTAGATAAGAGAAGATCATTGACAGGCTACATTTTCACTTTGTGTGGTTCTGCTATTAGTTGGAAAGCAACACTTCAATCAACTGTTGCTTTATCAACTACAGAGGCAGAATACATGGCAGCAGCTGAGGCTGTTAAGGAGGCCATTTGGGTGAAGGGGCTTATCAGTGATCTGGGTCTTCAGCAGACAGAGATGACAGTGTTTTGTGACAGCCAGAGTGCTATACATTTGACCAAAAATCAAATGTATCATGAGAGGACAAAGCACATTGACGTCAGGTATCACTTTATCAGAGGAGTAGTGTCAGATGGTACAGTCAGTATTCAGAAGATTGCTACTTCAGAGAATCCAGCAGATGTTATGACCAAGCCAGTTGCAGTATTCAAGTTCAAACTTTGTTTGGACTTGATAGGGGTTCGAGGTTTCCAGGTTCCTTAGGGAACTCAGATGGGGTTGGTTTTCTCAGTTACTGTATTTTACATTCTTGGGTTGATCTGGATATTATAGGGCTGTTAGGTATTCAAGCCAAGGTAGAGATTTGTTGAGTATGGCTTTGGAATACAAGCCCAGCCCTGTCTCGCTCGACCCTCGCTCGAGCGAGACTGTGACGCTTCCAGAATTGCTCCAACCCGAAACTTCGCTCGACCCTCGCTCGACCTCCCGCTCGAGCGAGGTTCAGGCAGTGACTTCGCTCGACACTCGCTCGACCTCCCGCTCGAGCGAGATTCCACGTGGCGCCAGGTGTCCGATTTCTAGTCGAGCGAATCTGACCTAGAAGTCCTCGCTCGAGCGAGTTTAAATCTCGCTCGAGCGAGATTGCAGGATATTAATATCGCGAAGGCATTTTCGCGTATTAGACGGACGAAGAAGCAGACGAAGACGCAGCCTCTGTTTTCGGCGCCAGTGAACAGTAACTCCTCCTAGATCATTTTCTTCTCCATTTCTCCACCATTCTGAGTGAAACTTGTGAGGATTGAGTGTATACACGTGAGGTGAGTGTTCTCTGTTGTAAGTATCTTTCGATACTCTCTCTGTAACCTCCATTTGATCTAGTGAAGCTTTGAAACCAACCCCACAGTGGACGTAAGCTCATTTTGAGCTGAACCACTTAAATCTGTGTGTTCTTTCTGTCTTTACTGTTTTATTTCTCATTGTTGCATCCGCTGCGGTTTATTTCATATCTTTGTTGTTTGTTCTATTGCCTATTTCCCAACAACCTCTCTTGCCTTAGCCTTTTGAAAAGTAGACAGTAGAAGTTAGTCAGTGTTTCAGTCAAATCAAGATGGCATAATTTGGTATAAATTGAAGTTTGAACATAAGATGAGAGCAACAGTGTCAAACTAGGTGATTTCCTTGATCACTAGTTTCGTTTTGTTTTAATAAATATTTTTATTTCATCTTATTTAATCATTCTAATTTTTTTAAATTTTCGGACAAAATAAAATAAATAATTCAAAATTTTCAAATACTAAAATAAAAATAATATTAAAAATATATATATTTTATTCAACTTTCAACTTTTATCTTCAACTCATCTGTGAAAACAAAATATTATAAATTGTTGAGCCAGATCTGGTTACCTCTGTAGTCCCTAAATCATCAATTAATTGAGTTATAAGAGATGCCCATTAATATATTAGCCCAGAGCCATGCTTGAGACAATCAAGTGACTCTTTTGTTATTGTACTGCACCCAAGCAGAACATAGGCATGGAGAATGGCTGCAGGACCACCAACAGAAATCCATAGTACGCGTCCAAAGTTGGAGTGTATCCACTATCCACACGAAAACCACTGAGCTTCCACTAAATATGATCCACAGAGATTTGCCCACTGCATAGAAACAGTAATGCATGTTTTAAATGCATTTATATGAATTTGTACTGCATGGTAGATAGAATTATACAATATATAGCTAGGGCCCAAACAACATTAATATTTATTATCGTCCTGACAAAGTAAGATTATCTCCATTTCATTTTAGTTTGTTTAACAAGCTGAAATAATATTTGCCGTCTTAATTAGGATGCACAAGTTTCGAGCATTTCCTTCAAAAAAGTAAGTAAATTTAGCGCACATAAA
The DNA here is from genome assembly GCA_036559045.1 of Platycarya longipes. Taxonomy (NCBI): domain Eukaryota; kingdom Viridiplantae; phylum Streptophyta; class Magnoliopsida; order Fagales; family Juglandaceae; genus Platycarya; species Platycarya longipes. The sequence continues at coordinate 13,161,858 of CM071792.1, read as the reverse complement.
ATAATATTATTTTTAATCAGACTTGAAAAAAGTCTGAGGGACTTGCACATGACTTTAAAACTGTATCTCTGATTACTTTAGCTTAATGGCTTACCACTTCTTAATTAATGTAGGGAAAAATATCCAAAACATGGCTTTTGAGAACATCAAAGACGACTTCATTAGCAAAGTTAAGCATGGCAACATAGCAAATCTTCATGTACTCGGGAAGGTTCTCCATTGCCTTCATTTCCCAGCTGCTCAAAAATGATTGCAATTACGAAATAGACAGAGAACCAAAAAAGGAAGAAAAAAATCAGAGTTAATCATGTTGTTATTATACCAATTTACAGCATTGGTAAAGCATTCAAGCTCATCCATGGATCCATATACGCCATAATGTCATCAATAGCTGTTAATATGCATACAAATTTGGTGAGCCCTATCCTGTACTTTGAGAACTGTGGCTCAGAAACGATTCCCATTGCCCACAAAAAGTTCTCCATCAATCTGTCCCTTGAAAAGGGTAGCTTCTCTTTGAAACCCAACTCTAGATCACTACCTAATCAAGTAATATAATTCAAATTTCAAACATATATGTTAAGATTATTGGCTTGTCTTCCATTTAAAGTAAACCTTACTTTTCTAGCTCCTTAACTTCTTGCTGATATACAGATTGCACTAAGTTGTAATCCAACATAGCCAGCTCAAGCAAAGTCAAGCTCTTTTTAGTATCCTTCTGATACACATCAATGAAGTTTCGAGCTTCAACTCTTGACATCCTCCATTGTAGGGATATTTCCAGTGACTCTTTCACTTGCTTAGCAGAATTACTATCCAATTTTCCCATTAATGATTTCAGGCTTTTAGTACTAATATCCGTAACCTCCTTCAAAATATTTTCTCCATCCATTCCGAGGTAAGAAGCTTCATATAAAGCCAAAAGTCCCTGATCCATGTCTCTGCTTAAACCTTGATGTATCAAGTTTCGGTCTCTGCTTCTAAACTTTTCAAACACATCTGTTTCAACAAACGTCAGTCAGAAGTTAATTAACCGAAACAAAGTGAAAATTATAGACTGATTCCATGTCATGATCACCTGAGGTAATTGGAAAACCGTGTTCTCTTGAAATTCGAAAGTGCAAAGCTGTCTGGAAAAGATTGGTAGTGAGATGATCTGGATAACAAAGATTGCGAGCTACTTCAGTCTCCTTAGCAAAGTGGTAAGCCACTCCTAAACGCTGTACTGTGTCAATAAGCTTTAGCAGGACAAAGGAGTCTTCTAACTCAGTTTTTTTTTTTAAAATATATTTTTAGATGATTATCTAGTAGTTTTATTTGCAACTGATGCTGGTGAGAGTCAACCTTCCCCTTCATGCTGAAAAAAATTAAAGTAAGTGCATTACTTGGTTTAGGAGATGTATTTTTTCTATGACTTGGTTTTTTTTATATTTGTTTGTCATGTACTGTTTCAGAAAGGGATGAATATATAATATGGTGGAGGTCTTGATTCAGAAACATTTGCCACTGGAGTGCATAGGAAGTACAGCACATTTGTCCACCCAAAATTTGATATTTGTAGATTAATGCCAGGGAAAAAGCTCTAGCTGCAAGGGTCAACTATTTTTATCTTTTTATTAGACTTTGAAGTACAGCATATATACACCTGTTGATTAGGTGCCAGATTGCTGGTACTAACCAATTTGCTTTTGATTAAATCAAGAATTTTGAGACGTAACAAAGAGAAATGTTAAGAATAAGCTACATTCAACAGTACTCACTCACGTGAACAGTTTTATGTTACTGTTCATGTGAATGAGTGTCCTTGACGTAGCTTTTCTCCATCATTTTTGAGTGACAAAATAGGAATGGATTAATTGCTACTGTGATGTTTGGGGTCAGATATGTTGGAACCATTTTCAAATGCAATTGGAATAGCAAATCCTGTTGGGTCTTACATTTTCTTTGTGAGAATAATTGGGTATATTTACGATTTGGAGGCTGGTGGTGAAGATAACTTCTACTTTGGTACTCATTGCTTTATGCTTTCTTTTCTGATAATGTCATTTGTGACAATCAAGTTCAATACTGAGTGCTGCTAACTAATATTGATGTGACAATCAAGTTCAATACTTGCCAATTAGCTATATAGTACTAATTGTGATGGTGCACTAGCTACTATATAAAGCTATAGTAGCTATATAGTACTATATAAAGCTAGAACTCCCTGTAGAAGAAATATTTCTGTATAATTCTTTCTGAAGTTGAGTGGGTAACATTCAGGGAGATGTCATGTCATTATTTTATGGGAGACGTTGGGGTTGGTCAAACCGAGCTCCTACCAAAAAGCAACCCATACAGCCGCTGGCCACCGGGGACGTCACCTTCCATATCATCGATACCGCTCCACGCGGCCTCCCACCTTCTCCACGCAACATTAAATCCGAAATGGGTATGTTCGCCGTTCAGCGACAACCCAGACAGAACCTCTGCCGGCCACCGAGGACGTCATCGCCCATACCATCGAAACCGCCTCCCTCTGGCGACCTCACCCTTGCGACGACGACCCCACGCAGCGTCCCACCTTCCCTACGCAGCCTTAAATCCGAAATGAGTCCATTTTAGGTTTAAGACTGCGTGGGGAAGATGGAAGGCCGTGTGGGGTCACCATTGCAGGGGTGAGATCGCTGGAGAGAGGCGGTTCCAATGGTATGAGCTGTGACGTCTCCAGTTGCCGACAGAGACTCTGTCTGGAGTGAGGCCGAACGGTTGGGAATGCAACACGTGAAATGATCTTTATTTTTTTTATTGTGTTTTCTGATACGTGTCATCATATTTTTGGTGTTTATTATTGGACTATTTTTTGGTAGGGGATTGGCCAGACCGATCCCCAAGAATTCTCTTATTTTATTGCTATTATTATTATTGGGAGTCATTTATTGTATTATATGCTAATATATTAAAAGCGTAATACATTGTTACGGTTGTCCTCTCTCTATTTCATACAATATATATAATTCAAGAGACAAATGTTAACAACATAAATTGCATTTGTCTGATGATGTTTTTGTGCAAACTGCAAAGTCATCTACTAATTCACTCAACAGTCTGAAGTAAACAAAAAATATAGGTCTTTCAACATTATTTTTTTTACACTACCCCAAATTATTAAAAAAAAAAAAGAGGGCTAGGGCTCCAAATCCAGAACTGAAAACCTGTTTTTTTTAAAAAAAAATCCGAAATCATCTGGGTTCCAACCCGTATATGACCCGGAATTGAAATCCGGTTCCGGTCTAAGATATACTTAGGTTCTCAGATTCGGAATCCGGATGCACAGGCTGACCTATATATTATTAGTGACCAATGGACAAGGAGAAAGAAGAGAAGAGGCCGAGTGATGAGAAGAGGAAATCATTAAATATTTTTCGAGAAGACTACGCTAATGAATTGAGGTGAAAAAGCTATATATTAATGAGAAAACTTAAATAACATATATATAGAGAAATAACTTTAAAATACCAAAATATAACTCAAATTCAAAGTGACAAAACTAAGGTATGATTTGTTTTTATAAATGATATGAGATAAAATAAGATAAAAGTAAAAAAAGATTGAAATATTGTTATAACATATTTTTTAATATTAGTTTTGTCTTGAGATTTGAAAAAATTGTTTTAAATTTTGAAAAAGTTGAATTGTTTTTTTTTTATTATATTTGAAAATTTGAAAAAATGTAACAATCAAATTGAAATAAGACGAAATAAAATAGTTTAAAAAAATATACCAGGCCTAAGTTATTCCACGAGCCACCTTATTTAACTAAAGCAAAATCAACAATATGGAAGTTTTGCCCAATGGCCCAAAATCACGATTTTGGCCAGTTTCTAAATTTAATTTTCTACTGAAAGAGAAACTAAATAAATGTCATCCAAAATGCATATATAAAACAGTCAAATTAACGATTTGCAAGAGAAATTGACTGGCTTATGGTTCGAAACGACTCCCAACATATACATGTGTTGCAATGACCCTGATGTGTGCATGGAGATAAACTTTCTTAATCGAGGGTTATATATAAAGCAATTCTATTTTGTTTATAATTAACTTTCATTATTAGAAGAATTAGTCTATACAGAGGCTTATGGTTCGAAACGACTTCCAGCGTGATGCCACGTCATCCGACATAAATAGACTCTATAAAAATACCCAACAAAGTACTACCAAATCTTGAACCTTTTTTTTTTCAATCAAAGTATTCCTGCAGCATGATCACCATGAATTTAACATTAATCGGCTTGCATCACTATATATGAGCAGTTTAATGAAGGTTTTGACTCTTTATGAAGATTGGACGGGTCAAGTCCTTAATAAAGAGAAAATTGCTATTCATTTCTCAAAATAAAATAAATAAATAAGTAAATAAATAAAAATCTCTATCCCTGGAAATCATTCCCTTCTTTGCATCATAGGTTTTTTTAAAGGGTCTTTTCCTTTTAAGTATTTGAGTGTGCCTATTATTGATACTCATCTTAAGGCTTGTGATTTTGGTGAATTGCTTAGAAAAGTCAATAAGAAAATTGCAGGGTGGAAGATGAAAATGCTCTCAGCAGGTGGGAGAATTATTCTTCAGTGTCATGTCTCATCTAATATGGCCACTCATCTCCTTATTGTGTTACATATTCCTGAAGTTGTACTCATGGCGTTTTCATCTTGGGGTGATTCTGATGTTAAGGGTAAGAGGAAATGGACTGTGTGGAAACATATTTGTAAACCTATTGAAGAAGGTGGTTTAGGTATTCAGAATTTTGGAGACAATCAAAGGGCTTTCCATATGAAACTTGCATGGACTCTCCTGCAAGGTCAATCTCTATGGACAGATTTTTTAAAGACAAATATGTGAGGGGAACCCATTGATCCCTTTGGTGCCTAATAAGGGTACCCATTTTTGAAAATTTATTGTCTGTTATATTCCGAATGTTTTAAATGGATGGAGAAAGAGAGTAATGTTTTTTCTAGTATGATAATTGGGCGAAGGAAGGTCTAATAAGTGGCCACTATCTTGTGCTTGAGCAACCTACTTCAAAGATAAAAGAGTATCGTATTGATACTGGATGGGATATTCTTCTTTTGGAGAGGGTAGTGGGTCACCAAAAAGCTATCAAATTATACCAGTTCTTGGCTAGGCAGAAGAAAGGGTAGGATGTTTTAATTTGGTTAAAGGATAATGGTGGTGGATTCTCTACTAAAAGTGCTTGGGATTGTATTAGGTTCAGACACCTTCTTTACTTTGGGCTCATTGGATTTGGCATACTAATCTTCCTAAGAAAATTTTCATTATAATGTGGAAGGCAACTCATAATTGCTTGAGCGTTGATGATAAGATTAAAATGGTTAGCATTCCTATGGTAACTAAATGTAATTGTTGTTCCATGAGTAATATTGAGGATTTGAATCATGTACTTTATACCGGAGATTTTGCTAGTAAAATTTAGCATTTGGATGCAGTTTAGTTAGGTGTGCATATAAGTGTTTTTCAAACTTAGTAGAAACAAACAAATTTTTGATTTTGTTGTGCGAGTAAGTCTTCCCAGGTGTGGACTATTTTTTTTTCTTCCATCAATTGTTTCTTGGAAGTTTTGGGATAGGCACTTTAAAGCCCGGTATGAGGATAAGGTTGATTCAGTTGAGACAAATTGACGTATTATTAAACTATGGCTTCGCAATATTATGGACCTTGTCATTAAAGTTATTTTACCTAAACCTAAAATGGTTTGTATGGTGAGTTGGACTCGACCTCGTCCTCGACAAGGTTAGGTGAAACTTAATACTCATGGTAGGAGTTTTGGTAATCCTGAGCCGAAACTGAGGGTGTTATATGTGATGCTAGTGGCACGTTATTAGCTGCTTATCTATGTTCTTGGGTCAAGGTTCAAATAATTTTGTTGAAATAAGAAGTTTGTTAAAAGGGGTTCATAGGTGCTATTATCTTGGGTTTTCTCAAGTATTGAGACCGATTCCCAAATTTTTGTTAATTGGATCACTAAGTGTGATTGTATTCTCTGGCATTTAGAGAATTTTTGGGACGAATTACAAGATTATTTTAACTGCATAGAGTATCGTGTGAACCATGTTTTTAGGGAAGGTAATGATCACATGGCTGGTCATTTTCTTGCTAAAAGGGTGATGGGGGTTTAAATTCGAATTGGTTTGGTGATAGGCCTATTTTACCCAGTAGTTTAGAAGTCTTATTCGCATGAACATAATTAGTCTTCCTTACTTGCGGATCTCATAGTGTCTTCCCTAGTAAGTACACTACAACATTTAGTGGCTTTTGCCACAAAATATTACCATGTGAAAAGGTCACTTTTAGTCACTAAATTTATTGGAGAGAATAAATATTGGTACTTTTCCACGAAATGGTTGTGGTAGATAATATTTTATGACAAAAGCTTTTTTCTTACGATTTAAATATTTGTTATGACTAAATTATTTTATGGAAAAATTATATGACCATCTCAAAATTTTTTAGTTGTAAAATATTTATTGCCACGAGTTCAAGTGACTTTTTAGCACGGATGATAAGGACAACAAAAAAATATTTCAGATTTCCCAAGCTAGCGTGGGTTATATGTATTTGTCCGATTGGGCAATTGCAAATAAGGACAATGAAAATATTGGGCAATTGCCGCGAATTCTACTCGCCGCAAAAAGTCTATATATATATATATATATATATATATATATATATATATACGATGCTCGATTCTTCTTCCCCTTCCATCTATTCGATTCACAAATCCCCCCTTACCCCCCGACGCCTCCCCCCTTTTGCCCCGACGGCTCAAAACCCCCGCCCCTTTCCCCCGACGGCTCAAACCCCCTTCCCCCCTTCCCCTGATGGCTCAAACCCATTGCCCTTTTCAACCAATAACGGCTCAAACCCTCAGCTCCCTTTCTCCCGACAGCTCAAACCCCCAACTCCCTTCCCTCCGACGGCTCAAACCCCCCGCTCGCCCCCCCCAACCGACCCCAACCCCGACGACTGGCACCTCACCTCACCTCGTGCGATTCCATCCTCTCTCCCTCACGGTGCCCATTAGAGCCCTTACCCTCGTCGCCCCCAGCGCATACACTTTCCACCACGGGCTGTGGTTGTTCCACACCGATTCCCCCAGCCCCCAGCGCGATTTCTTCCACAAAAACCTAGTCCTCTCCACGGTATGTCTACATATCACCTCTGTCTAATCTCTCCATTGGTGGTTATTCTTCTCTGTATCTGAGTGTATTCTTTTGTAATTTTCTGGTGGAAATGTTCTTCATAGTTTAGTTGTTCTGTGCAATTTTAAGATACATATAAAGGTAGAGTAAAATTGTTATGTATTGTTGCTAGGTTATGTGCATAAGTAAGACTATAGGATGAGATATTATAGAACGATACGTGCATATTACCAATTAGTAGTATTGGTATTTGTATACTACCAAAATGTTATTCCCAACGCTGCTTCCTTGGATTAATTTATTTTTTGAATTTATTTGTTGCTTCACCTATGTTGGTGTTCTTCCTAATTTATTTGTTGCTTTACCCTATCAACAAATTGATTTCCTAATTCATTTGTTGTTTTACCTATGTTGGTGTTCTTCCTAATTTATTTGTTGCTTTACCCTAGCAACAAATTTGATTTTCTAATTTTTTGTTGAAGTTATTTGTTTCTTTAGCTATGCTGGTGTTCTTCCCCATTTATTTGTTGATGAATAAATTGATTTCCATTGGATGATACTCTGTTCTGGCATTTATGGGCTAGCATATTTCATGGAATGAAAATCTCTTTAGTGTGCTTGTTTATTAATGTAGATGAAAGTTAGTTGGAATGAAAACTTTCTAGGAAATAACACCACATCACGGTCGAAGTTGGATAATCACCTTTGTAGAAGTATAGCTTTGAGGAGAAAATTGAGAAAATAACTTGTATATGTAAATGAGATTTTTTGTTAGTTTTTAATCTAGTGCCATGTATACATATTTATGCTATCAAGTGTGTTATGCTTACGGGTTTTAGGTGACACAAAAAGTCATTTTTTTTGTAGTGTCATATCTTTTTAAAATTTGAAAATTGATGTTATTGAAACTCTTTGACATGATATGGAAGTAGATCATACTGATGTGAGGATTTGATGCTTGCCTGGTAAGCTTTTTATAGAGTTAATGTATATTTTTGTTCTTATATTTCATCCTCTAGCCCATTTATTAAAATTGATGGCTACACGTTTTAGGAAAATGAAAGTGGAAAACATGGATATTTTATCCTAGTGAGGATATTATACTTACAACATTTTCCTTTATGTTCTTTTTCTTTTTCATTTTTTCTTTATTACATATATTTTTTATTTCATAATAGTTTCCTATTTATTGCTTTGGGATTCAATCTATTTTTCTACTCATCTGCTTTGGTGGAAGAATTAATATTGTACAATCTTGTAAAAGATTATTTTATAGTAATATTATAGTAGTTTAAACAATGTCTTTAATTAGCTCATTTCAGTTTGAACTCAATTCAGTCAAGGTTCAACATCAATATTATTTTTTAAACAAGGGATTGCCAAGCCATAGCTTATGTGGTACCTTATCACCAAAAGATTGGAGACCTCACTAACTTGTAATATCTGTGAGTTATTGCATCATTTTCCCTGATTTTAGATTTTGACTTTGTTTGTTCTGGCAACTGGTTATGACTTCTGTTGTGTTGATTGTTTTTGGTCTTAATTTTACGACATCTTATTTTAGGTATTAACACCAAGGTTTCTTCAACATAAGAGTTTTGTTTTGGTAGTGGTAAAGCATTCTAGTTAAATAGTGTTTCAGGTATTACTACATTTTTATTATAGTATGTATGCATTGTGATGTCTTAGGTATTTCTACCCATATCTATTTACTGTATGTATACTCTTTATGCTTATGAAAAGAAATCATGTATCTGTCACTCATTAGCTTTTATGAATTTTAGGTCAATAAAAGGAAATTCTATGCACTATTTAATTTATATGCGTGTCAAAATTCAAACTTATGAACAACTTATCCATCCCAGAACATAGTTGTACTATTTTATTAATATTGTGAAATTACACAATAATTTCAGTTCTCAAAAGGAAAATTAAAGACAAGAACTATGGCAACCACATTCAGATCGGACAAAGCTGGGAAGCTACTTGCTAAAGTATTATTAAATGGATTGCAAGACAACAGGTATTTGTTAAAACTATTGTTTGCCTTAAAAATCTCAGCCAAATAAATCTATTTAATTTCTATTGTTATCTTTTATGGATATATTAGGCTAGTGACACTTGTAGGTTTATCACTTTGGTGAAAATTGATGATTTTTTATACTTCCTTATTCCCTTACATTTCTAAGTAAATTCCTAGCAATTTTTTTTTTTTTGAGTGAGAGTGGCATAATCCATGAAAACTAGCTCCCCATTATGCCTATTTGTTTGTTTTCTTGTTTTTTGGCCTTTTTCTCTGTGTTTTAACCCATAAAATCTTCATTATTGCTAAGGTGGACTACTCCCACAAAGTTGGTTAGACCAACAGCTGATTCTGCTGAAGAAAATTCTATTCAGAATGTATGAACTTGGAATGACCCCAGGTGCAACTGATTCCTTAATAACTAGTTTCAATTGCTTTCCTTTTTTTCAATTTCTCGTTATGGTTTAAATGGCCAATTCTATGAGAATAGTAAGCAGAGCCGCAATAAATAATTTAGACTATAAAAATTCCATGATCACTGACAAGATTAGACTTTATTAATGCGAAAACAAAATGAACAAACTAAACACCAACATAGTACTACATTAATATCTAAACAGAAGCACATCAGAAAAACTTGATGAAAAGTTACAAGTAGATTGGTGATGTCCTTATTTATAATCAAAGGAAAGGTCTAAGACTGGCATACATAGGATACAGAAAACTCTAATGCATTATTAATAAAAAAAAAAAAAACCCATGCAAAAAGTAGAAAGTATCTAAAACCTCCAAAAATGATGATACATTTTTTAATCATACCCAATCCAAAGTGATATGCATTTTTTTAATTGATAATTTGTGCACGCACCTAGTAGATCATAAACCCACAAAATCATGATGCCACTACTATAACTAGTATTTCATTGTTGTTTGGTTTATATCATTAATGAATATAGAAGATCATGCAATGCCTTTATACATGTTTGTATCAAAAATGTTTTTGCCAAAAAACAGGGTAAATGCAGGGAAAATATATGTCAGAAAACACTACTTTAAACTCTACATTGTATGGGTGGGATTGTCTAAAAAATCTGGTTATTATTATGATGTGGGTATCTTGGTTGTTATATAAATATATATATATATATATCAAATAGTGGTTGGTTCGTTTTTGTGTGTTAGGACTTTTTATCAGTGATAATCTATTGGCTCCTATTTTTTATCCTGTTTAATTGCATTGCAGTTATTTCCCAAGATAGAGAAATATATATATTTCTTTATTTACTGCTGCCGCTAGTGGGAAGGATTTGTAAGGTATTTACTCTATTCTAGTCCCATTGGCATTTTTTCATACATGTTTTGGGAATTGATTGAATTTTTCCTCAATTTGTGAAACCAACTTAAAATGTTGGATATTGAATAAATTGCAAGGATAATTTTGGATGTCTATTTGGGAATATGCGTCATTGAAAATGTATATCTTGTAGACTTTTTTGTTTGGGTCATGTGCATGTGGAATGAGATGTCTTCATGATCACAATTTTAGCTTAAGGATAGCAAGCAATAATGCTCCATCTCAGCTTATACATTTCTGTTTGGGTCTTGCTCCTGAGACATTTTTTTACAGTTTGCTCTTTTTTGGCATCATTTGAGAATTAGTTTAATCTACATTGTGTTGAGTTATAACAACCCATTTGAATTTGTTTGAAGTTTCTTGTTCTATCATTGGACTACTCTAAATGTATGAAAGTAAATGATAGTCTCAAGTCCTATTACTGTGAAGGAATTCTTGATTAAAGTTCTTTGCTCTCCTTTTTTTGTACTTGCAGATGGGAAATTGGTCAAAATGGCTCTATTGTTATCTATTTGGAACTGATGATGACAATCCCTCTGAAAATGGGGTTGAACTTGATGATGACAAGAAATTGGAAGTTTGTAAAAACAAATATAAATCTTCCTAATATTTTTTTTTAAATTATTGTAAGTGTTAATTTCAATCTCTAATGTGGGATATATTTATTTTTAGCCTATATCAGACAATTTGTTATGACTATTGTAGGTTTGTCTCATTTTTTTATATTATTTTATTTTATTTTATTTTAGCCTAAACCCTAAAATATCTTAGCATTTGCCATGAATATAACTCATGGCAAATATTTTTTACCTCTATATACTCGATAGCTAATACTTATTTGCTACCAAATAGTTTTCCACGGCTGACTTTTATTAGAAATGAACATTGGCAATGTAACGCCCCGGTCCCGAAGGTCCAGGGAGTTAGGTCATTTTCCTCGAATCATCTCAAATAACATCTATTCATATATTCCAAATTCTCCAATAACCAACTATTATTAAAAAGACACTCCATAATTACTTAACAAATACTCATGACACTCTCCAAGAAACACTAAACATAAACTTTAATAAAAATCAAACGACTTCAAACACTTGCAACAATCCAAAACTTGACATACTAAAATAATCAACAAAGATAAATTTTTACTAAAACACAAGAAAAAACTGTATCCACGAGCACTTATTCTCCTATTATCACCAAGCCTCTCTAGTAATGGTTACCTTTGCTGAGATTTCACTGAACCATCTCAATTATCTGAAAAATGTTATTAGAGGAGGGGGTGGGTTATCCACAACTCAGTAAGCAAAGAACATATACTAGTGTGCAACATGAGCATTTACCAAAATTCAGAATGCAGAACAAAATATTTCTTACTTTCCAGAAAAATGTAGAAGCAGGTTATATTATCAAAAATCAGAGCGAAAGTTTAATATAACCAGAAACAGAAAATCCTTTTGGCATAGCATAACTGAAACGTCTTATCAAAATAGAAATACCATATTTAACCCCCGTGGTAGGGTTGTGCAAACCTCGACGGCCAACCGAGCAGAAACAGAATGTTAATCTTCCCCTTATTATTCTTGGAGTCCCGAGTGTGCACACAGGAAAAACCACGCAGAAAACCACTTTGCGACTAAAGTGGGTGCACCGGAAACGGAATAGTTGGTACCAACCCAGGACTAAACAAAGCGGAACAGAATCAGAATGTCATGCCAGAGGTTTCAACAATCATATCATATCATATCATAGTACATAATTTTTCCAAAACAGAACAGAATCAGATCAGAAATATCATTTATGCAGAAACTTTCATATTCGCTCTTTTTCAGTTCGAAAAACAGAATGCAACAAAATTAGCTCATGTCTACACCAGTTTATACCAGAAAACATTTTATTCTTATACAATTTTTTATGCATATGCGAAACCAAAACTGAGGTAATTTCAAAATTTCTTTTCGTAACTAAAACATGCATATTTTCAAAGATAAACCTCAATTCATATTTTTAATGCAAAGTCTAGTATAGGAACCCCACTTACCTGAATTTCTTAACTTTCTGAATTATCCTCAATAAAGCTGAACAAAATCAATCTTCACCTATAAAATTGACACTTACTCCCATAAATAAATAATCAAACCAAAAAAAATTCGATACTAAAAATCCTATTTTAATTCCTCAAAACTTAAAATCCTAATAATCTTAATGTACCATAATTCTTCAAGATTCTTGATGTTCGTTGAGAAAACTTAATCTGGTAACAACCCAAATGTCCGTCTAATTAAGAAAATCAAAGCTTTAACTATTTTTGAAAAACAACATTTTATCTAACATAACGAGAGCTGAGAAACCATAAATAATATAAAATCTTTCTATTACATAAAATTATCTAAAATCCGCTGAGACCTGCAAATTAAAAATAAGAGACCATACTTGTAATTTACAACTCAAAGGTTTCACTACAAAAACCTTTCGGATGCAACAAAAATATATTAGTAAATAAAACAGAAGAAAAGAAATTTTTAAAATCAAACTCCTGACATTTTAAGCAAAGCCTAACGTGAAAAGAAAACAGAAACTATGAAACAAAGCTTGATGATAACAACGGCAGCAGTGGTGTCTGAACTCACCGAAAGGAGTCACGCACAGCGCTAGCGTCGGCGAGTTAACAGTTGGAAACGAGAAGGGAAGGACGGGCTTGAGGTGGCAAGGTCGGCATTTTTTGAGGTCCTCCTAAATGATGTTGGTGATTCCACCTTGCCGTGGCTGGTGGCGCCGAGCTGGACAGAGCAAGCGGCGATAGGAGGTGCTCTGTTTTAGGGAACGAAAATAGGGGACGAACGGGGGGCTGTTTTCGATGGTTGCTAGCGGCTGCTTTCTCCCATCATGGGTTTAAAGTTGCTATGGTTGGGTGCGGCTGAATTATGTGACGGCTTCCAGTGGCTGGGCACGGTTGTTCACGGTTCGGTTGCTTGTATGACGGCAACTACATGACACGGGGTACAGTGTTAAGCTAGAGGAGGGGCTGCGGCTAGGGGTTTCTCTTCGTGCATGCATGAGCCAGAACGCGTGAATATAATATATATATATATATATACATATATATGTGTGTGTGAGAACTCTCAAGGAACGTGTACGCGGAGTGGAGGGCTCGACCAGTGAAATCCGAAAAATCTGGACTTAATGCCGTGAGTTCTTAGGAATTTGAGATTTTAAATTCAATTGGTGGATTCTGTTGGCCTGAGTAGGATATGATTCAAGGTTTAGAATTTAAAGTTGATAGGTAGCGGTAGGATCAAGCGTAAAGAGAAAATATACAAAACTGAAAACCTAGAGAAGAAACTAGAAAAGGAAATTGTAAAGGAGAAGAACATGCGAAATAAAAAGGAAATAAAACTCTAAAAATGATACAAGAAAAAAAAATAAAAAAAATGGGCAACGTATTCTAATAATGGACAATTGTCGAGAAAAACATGGAGATTGGAAGAAGGGAAGTTTAGAAAAATACGCGTGGCGAGGGATCTGGAAAAATAAAATTTTAAAGAGTTAGGACTCAAGAGTCCATTGATATATATAAATAAATAATAATAATAAATAAAACATTTAAAACAAAAAGTGAAAGAACTGCTAATTCATGAAATTAGAAATGACGAAATCGAATAAATAAAATTAAAAAAAAATCAAAAACTCAAGCGGGCTCTTCACACTACCTAAACCAAAATAAATTTTAAAAGCAAAAAGGTTCCAAAATTGGGTGTTACAGGCAACCATACAAGATGGTGGGAAAAAGTTGTTTTTGACGACTATAATGCATTTTGTAATATAATTGGCACCAACGAAATTTATTACAAACATATTTTTGGCACAATACAATACATCACAAAAGACTTTATGCCACCATATTTTTCATGAAAATTATCGTGGAAATTGTTTATTTCTGACCACAAAGATTAGTGGGTAAATAAGTTTAAAGGACCATAAGGGCTTAGATACAAACAATTTTTGCCACAAACCAAATGAATTTTTATCATAAACCGAATTTGTGGGAAAAAACTATCTTTTCCCACCAAAAAAAAAAATTGTGGTAAAAATAGTATTCGCCACTCATTATATGCCACGAAGCTCCCACAAAAACAATTTGTGGGAAAAAATCTTTTTACCACCTAATTCTATCTTTTTGTGACAACTATCCTTTGCGACAAAAACAACTATTTCTTGTAGTTTTTGATTTATTTCTTTAGTCATAATCAATTTTTTTGTTTCTTTTTTGCATATTTTTCTTTTTCTTTAGGGGTTGTTTTGTTTTGCTCTATCCTATATGTCATGTATTTTTGTACCGTGATTGGACGTTTTAAGTAATTTTGATGTCTAGATTTTGGTTTTTATGCTTATTGTATTCTCTAGGTGTCTAGTTGTACTTACGGTTTTCCTTTTACTACAAGTGAGGGTTTTCAATTAAATTGGAATATCTTTCTCTTCCTAAAATATGTATATGTGTATATATATATATATATATATATATATATATATATGCACACACATGATCCGCCTTCCATTATAGAGAATAGAGGGAGATTCACTCACTCTTCGAGTTCACGGTAATTAATTTTACTGTCTCAAGGAGCAATATTAGAATCACCTGGACCCGTCATGTAATACTCAGGGTTCAAGAAATATGCAAAACTAGCACAAAATTAATCAATAATCCGAAAAATCTCGTTACTTATATTTACCCAATCAATACATGATAAATACCGAAGAAATTAAACATTTGTTATAAATTTGATTCCCTCTCTGCATCAATCCTACCATCCAGCACGATACAGACCAATATACAAGTTTTGGATGAAAACAAAAACAAAAGAAAGAGCTATCAGCTAGCTGCGAACAGTACTGTAATTAAGAAATTCAAAACATAAACGGAGACGGGGAGATTGCCAGAAAGATCATCGACATGGAATTGTTCCTGCAGGAGACAAACCAGAACAGAATTAACCAAATAATTCAGCAAGACCATGCATTAAATCTACAACAATATAAAAATAATCATTGTCAAATTCAGTTCCATCGTTGAGCAAGCGATGGAGGGAGTAGAGTACAGAATCCAAAATATTAAGAATACTGTTATATGAAATTAGATAAAAGTAATCTCACAAAAATTTCATCTAGTCTATTAGATGTATTTTACAAGAAAATTAGTTCTATAATTTGACGAGCCACGTCAAACTACATCATTTATAAAATTGTTTTAATTTTTCTATATAATCTCTTTATGCTTGGAGTAATTCTCAAATGTTAAAGAATTCAAATCACTCGTATGTACGTACGTACCTGGAATCGTCATTGCTGTGAGTGAGGCAGGGAGACATGGCCGGCGATATTGATCTTGATTTAGATTGCTTTTCCGAAGCCCAACGTTCATGGCCAGTCTCCGCGACGACTTTGTCCTCGGATATCATGGACAGCGCTGGCCTCCAGTTCTTAGCAGACGCAGTCTTGGAACGTCGACGTCCTGCAGTACTAGTCAACCTCCTGCGCGTTGAAGAGGAATAAGGCGGCGTCGGCGACATAGTTTTGGTGTTGTCTTCCTCCTCCTGCGAAGGCGCAGGGGTTCCTCCGGGACGGTAACATGACCTGAAGAACTTCATATGTTATTGATTAGGGGTCCAGAAAAAACAGACTGCTGGAAACATATTGGGACTTCGGAGACAGCTATATATATATATATATATATATATGTATATATATGTATATATATATGTGTGTGTGTGTGTGTGTGTGTGTGTGTGTGTGTGTGTGGATGGATGGATGTAATTGTGCCTTCGTTTTTGTTTCATGTGCGAATAAGCGGGCCATTTGTCTGTCTAAAGTGGAATCTTCTACTTGATTTACGTTTGTGGTGTTTCTTCAAAGGAAATTGAGAGGAATCTCAGCGAGGCCCATGGTTTTGGAGTTGAGTTGTGCTGTATAGCAGCAAAGTTGCGTATACAAGCAAAGTTGCGTACTAATCTGCATACTAATGCTGATTACTTCATATTTAAAATTTAACTTAGCACGATTTTTAATAAAATCTATTTTTTGACCAATCACATAAGATTGGTGCACATACCAATATTAATTACTTCATATTTAAAATTTAACTTAGCACTATTTTCAATAAAATCTATTTTTTGACCAATCACATGAGATTGGTGCACATATTAGTGTATAATTATGCTTGCAAATAGAATTTTTTTTTTTTTTGGAGTTATTTGTTTTTTTGTTTAGTACTTAAGGAAAGTATTTTTTGAAAAAATATTTAAAATAATTCAAAAAAACAAATGTAAAAGAATAAAAATAAAATACACGTCTCAAAAGAATTCCAAAATATTGGTCGTAATTCGCAACCGTACGTTCTTGGATAGTTTATGAATTTATTTTTTTATAAATATTTTTATAGCGCTAGAACTTTTTATAAAAATTAAAACAAGAATTTCTTCTTCATCGTTTTAACTTGCAATTAAATCCAAAATGATGTTTTTTTACACTATAGATTTATAAGTTAATCATGTAAATTAAGTATACTACACTAATAAGAATTAGCATCAAAACTCCCCAATTTCCATTCGAGTTATTTAATACTTTAAGCCAACAGTTAAAAGCATATAATTATTAATTATTAATTATTAATAATCAAGCTTATAAATAGAACTATATATACAGGAGGAGACAATATATAGTTTAATTGGTGAAGTGCAGATGCATATGCATCCTAAAAAAGGTAGACGTGCATATACAGGAGGAGACAGCTCGAAATCAAGTTTCCCAAAATACCGACCTTCAAATTCCTTTAAAGCAGCAATCAAACTCAATTAGCTTAATTTATAGATCATATACTCTTCCAACAAGTTAAGAAGTTGACCAAAATCAATTACCGTGATAACTGCTAGCTAATTTTGAAAACAAATGATATTTTATTGTTTCTGATCATCATCCTGCAACAGGAATATAATTATTAGCTTAATACAGGTCCATGATACGATTGAACTCATGATGATCATGACACCATCAATTCTTAAAAAGGTAGGTTGAGCTTCCCAATTCTGTTTTCTTGTATATGGATTTGCTAGAATAAATTATCATTAATGTGAAATCTAATCAAGTTTTTACACCCTCAAATTATCATGGATTTTATATTTTGCATTTTAAATTACTGAAATTGACACATCACAGCCTTTAAATAATTATAAAAACTAACATTTTACACCGCTGTTAAAAGGGATGAAAAACGCGGGATCTATATATATATATATATAGTACGGTCTTAATTATTAACACTAGATCACAACGAAAGTGTAAAATGTACATTAGTACGTACAAAAATTAGCTCTGATCATTTAGTATTGCATGATTGTGTGATTTAAGCAACTAATTAATTAACTTGACTTTATCGACCTACCAACTGGCAAAAGCAATTATCATGGCCTAAATTAGGTACTTCACACACATACACATGCACATGATGGGGCATAAACTAATACTCTCTCTCTATGTCTCTCTCTATATATATATTAAGAATGAGTTCACAAGTTGACTATCGGTTTTCAATAGAAGTTTATTTTTCTCTAAATATCATTATAAGAAAATTGATTATTTGTGACCAACTATCTTTTATTAAAATGAGTCATTTTTTGCAGCAAATAGTCATCTTTATCACAAATAATCTGTCACAAATACTAATTTTTTTTGTAGTATATTACTCGTTGCAAGTCATGAGATTTCAAGTCAAAATACAAGCGAGCGAGGTTTTTGTTTTTCCTTTTCCGAGTTTAGAACCTAGGACATTCACTTCATTATCATCAATTATCTTAAACGAAATAAATAATTAGTCGTTATTAGATGGTACTCCCGCTATATATATAAATCATATACGTGGTACTTATATATATATATATCCTATCAGAAAATGCCATGTCAATTCAAAATGGTATTTATATAAATATTTTTAATTACATGCATAACATATATATAGTGATAAGATAAGAATACCGCATCATCCGTACTCCAAAACTATCTAATAATTTTCCTAAATAAAGAAATATATAAAGCAACTGAGGTTTAATGTAATTTAGAGACCTAGCTTTGTTGTATTGAAAATATTTATTTTTGAACTAAGATTAATTTCAAAGAGCATCTTGCTTATAGCTAGTTTTACAAAATAATATGTGTGTATATATATATTATATATATATATATGTATATGTATGTATATATGTATACATGAAAAACTACCGACTCATTGAAATGGTACTATTAAAAACCGTCAATGTTTGCAGATCCCCAGATTAGTCTATCTTGTAAATCAATCGATTATTTCAGTTATTTTATTATGTAAATCAATCAGTATCAATTAATATTATTGATTTAATGTATTTACATTCTAGCTTTCTCTAGCCAAATCTACTCACCTATAAATAAGGATGTACATGTATATTATGTATTAAAAGAGAAAATTGTGAATAACAAATTAGATGTAACTCTTAAAGTCTCTATCACTCGTTTTCTTCTTCATCTTCTTTTCTAATATTCTATCTTATTTTCTACCAGTCGAAATAATACAGGAAGCAAATGGAAAAGAATATTTAGCAACTTAAGATGAAATTGATGAACTTTTAGTTGGTTACATTTGGATAGTAAGATGGTTTTAGATACTGATCTATGAATAGTATTGAAAAAATAATAAAAAATAATGATAAAATACTGAATAGTATTGAATAGTAATAATACTAAAAAATAGGTAAAAAGTAATAATAATTAAATAGATGCAAATAGGGCTAATTTAAGAAATCCCCATATCTAGACACTCATTTTAATGATTTCATACTCCCTATTATATTTTAACAAGTTTTTTTGAGGTTTTTACTTTACATAATCTAAATTGTATCACATTTAGAGGATGTTTTCACTCAAACGTCCTCCTCTTAATGCTGGCCAAATATATGCTGCACAAATTTGTGAACATATATACGATGACAATTCGCAGGGGTTAATTAATTAAGAAATCCCCACATCCAAAATTATCGAAGTCATGTCATCATATACTAATTCACAACCAACAGTATAATGGTTTTTTTGGGCTGTAGGTCCATTTAAGCTTCGTTTGTTACACAGATGATGACATAAAATAACAAATATATGAATATTAATGACATAATTTGTAAATAGTAATTAAATTATTTGAGTTAAGATTTTCATTGAATTAGAAAATAAGAGAAAAAAAGTTGAATAAAAAATTATAAAGTTAAAAGTGAGAATATAAATTTTTTTATTCGAATTTGAAAAGTTGATTTATTTTTTGTATTTTGTTTGAAAGTTTGAAAAAATTATAATAATTAAGTAATGATTAGATGAAAAAATTAAAAATTAAAACATTTAGATAAAATAATTTAAAAGGTTTGTGAAACAAAATCATTTAAGACCAATCGATGATCACACGAATAGAAGAATCTAGACTAAGGGAAGAGAAAAAGGACAAAAAGAAGAACAAAGTAGTTGATGAATTAAATACGACACACCGCTGAGGGAAGCCAATGCATCCATCTCGACCACAAATGTTGATACGTGCAACAAGAGGAAATTCATGATGCATTGGCTTCCCTCAGCGGTGCGTCGTATTTAATTCATCAACTACTTTGTTCTTCTTTTTGTCCTTTTTCTCTTCCCTCTTGTCCTCTCTTCAACAAGAGGAAATTCATGATGTATGATCAATCACAACTTTGCACTCTGGCTTTTAGTCTTATTTATTTCCCACAGAATTCTTGAAACAACGAAAGCTAAGCGTTCAAAACACAAGGTAGCCAATGAATTGTGCGATATTATTGGATATTATATTCCCAAGATAATAAGTGTACTCATGACCTGCATCCATCATGCGCTATCAAAAATGCAAAAGAAGTTAATTGTTTGCACTTTGCAGATCAAATAAGCTTTAATTTTAAGTTAAATATATATAAAGTTGATATCATGTAAGCAATTTTTATAGAATAACATTCGGTAATAAAAATATAAAAATATGAAACAAGCAATTTTTATTTAAGAGAATTAGTTCTACATAGAAGTTCTACACGATACACCTCCATCTAATTATCATCAACATGTAATTTGTTACTTTTGACCCTTCTGCCTTAATTCTTAAATTTGGTATATATTTAAATATAAGTGTAAAAATGACAAATCACATACTGATTAAGTGAAAGAGTGTGTGGTACTATAGGCTGGCAACTTCTTTATAGTATTTTTTTTCTTTATTATTTTCTCAAAACACTCAATAAATTTTTCATGTGATGGTGTCTCAAAATTCAGTGCCAACCATAGATTGGAAATTGAATAGTTAATTGAAAGTGGGACAAAACATCGTGAGCTAGCTAGCTAGATTGAAGCTACTGGAATGTTGAGTTGCTTTCTAAGCGCTCAAGTCTTTTGGCTGTCGGTATTTTTGGACGGGCATGCATGCACTATTCAGAGGGAAAATGTCAAGACAATTGAAGTATCGGAAGTTCGGGAGATGGGTTGATGTGTTCTTAGGAACCCCAATTAGTCATTGCACTAAATTTTTGCTAGCATGACCACTGTAATGTACCGCTAGTGTATTTTTTTTTTATTTATTTTTAAAATTTTATATATATTTTTATTTAAAACATTCAATATGAAAAAAATATCAATAATTAATAATCACTTTCTTAATCATTAAATAAAAAAATTAAAATACATAAAATGTTAAAATGAAATATTAAAATTGATGAACAAACTAACATTTTCCTTATGAGTCCCTCTTTAGATAGGACAGTCTAATACATTAAGTAAAATGCACACAAATAAAAAATTTCCACATCACCATTTCATATAAATATACTCTACACCTGCATACACATGAACAGAAACCCTTCACTCTTTCAAAAATCCCTTTGATAGAAAACTTCGAGCCGTGCAGATTAGAGCTTCAAAAATGGCCGACTGGCCGGATTTCCTGATGAAAATCTTGTTTTTGGCTGGATTTCCCAGATTTGATCTGTACTTTTTTTATGCAGCTCTTAACTTCTCATGACATTTCTCATTGTTCAAACCATGTTTTCCGACACATTCGTCGTGAATTTTGCAACAAGCATCAACATCATCGCACAGTTTTTCTTCAGCTCTAAAACCTCCCCTTATGATTCAGTTTAGAAGAACATTTCCTTTTCTTTATTATTACTGGTATTATTATTTATTATTTTTTTAATAAAATTTTACTGAAAATCAAGATGTTTGAAAGGTGTTGGGGAGTTGAGAAAAATAAAGAATTGCTCTTACAACAAATGAAAATTCGACTTCCTGTACTACTCGTCTTTGTGCGTTGGTTGTTTTTGGGGGGCGGGGGGTAGGGGGAAGAGAGGAGGTTGGGGGCGAGCTCAAGGGAGAGAAAAGGGCTGGAGCCAATTGTTCCTCTTAATTGCAGTATTTTGGTTTGATTGTAATAGATTATTGGACTATGTTACATATGATTTAATGGATAGACCCAGTCAGAAGATTAATGCTGAAAAGAACAGTAGAGCTATAGACAAACATCAGTAATAAGCGAGAGACAGATCTTAGTCTGGCACTGACGAAGGATGAAGAGATCTCCGATGGATGAAGGGGTCTGGAACCGACGAGAGATGAAGCGGGAACAAGCTAACCTTGTTGGCCAAAAGGGACCTCCACCCTACTCTAGGTAGATCCCACCTGCCAACACCCTTCATCCCTTGTGAGGTGGACTTTGCCTCAAAGAAGGCTTTTGCCCCTTCATGCAGCAACCTTGGTCACCCACAGGGGATATAGGGTCCCACTGGCATGGCCACCCCATGTGGGTTGGACACTTCAAAAATGACAAATGTTTTCTTTCACCCATTTTTTTTGTTAAGTGTTGTAAGTGTCGTGTTTAGTATTTTAAAAGATTTAGTTTTAGTTTGTAGGCCTTGTTTTTTTCAAGGCTTAAGCTTTTATTTTGTAAAATGTTTGTCTCAAGTATTTTTAATATCCTATTGGGTATTCTGGTTTGGCATGAACTGGAAAATAAATAAAATATAGAAGAAGTGGCATAGTTAATTTAATTGTACACAAAGCGGTAACCCTTAACACAAGATAAGGAATGCTCTCGATACCTCATTCTTTGTGATTGTTTTCATTGATTTACTTTAATATTAACTATTATTGGGAAAGTGGGGTAACAAAGAATTATTCAGTTTTTTTTAAGGGGCAAATATTTAGATCTTCGTTTTTATTATAAAGACTTTGAATTTCTTGTTGTCCATTTATGATTTTTTTTGTAATTGATTTAATTTTGTCTAGATTGTAAAGGACCTGGAAAAAGGAGAACATTCATTTCCACTAACACCATCAACCTCAAATCCCCCAACCTCTGTACTTTATTTTTAATTTCTATTCTTTTTTGATTGGGTGTGCTAGATTTTTATCATCAATGTTTTGCTAATTATGGACCAATCCCTAAATAATTTTACTGTCAGGACATCCCCCAAACTAGTCCACCAAATTTACCAAGTTACATGCACGGCTATTATGGACCAAACCCTATATGGTTATTAACTTTTTGGGACCCACTTCAACTTGGGATGGGACCTCCGAGTCCTATAATCTTTACGAGTTCCACAATGATGGCTTCAGTCGGTAAGGAGGACATATCCATTTCCAGGGAAACCAAAGCACCCTGTACCTCCTCTAGATTTGAGGACGAAAGTAATGAGGATAGATCAGATTCACCGAAAACCAATGATGCCACTATCGAGATACCACAGCCACACCAAATGGATGATATTGATTAGATTCAGGAGCCGAAATTGGGGATGGAATTTTACTCTTTTGAAGAGTTGCTAAGTTATTAAAAAGAATATGGTAAGGGATGTGGATTTGGGGTGAGCACACAAAGAAGTGAGAAGAGACCAAATGGATATATTAGATATGTCACCTTCGAGTGTGTTCATGGTGGAAAGTTTCAAAACAAGAGATCGAATGTCGTTGCTCTAACAAGAAAGACCGACTATAAGGCAAGGATTAATGCCCTAAAACAGGATGAAAAGTTTCAGATTACGACAGTTTATAATAAGCGTAATCATGGCCTCAGTCCTTAGAAATCTTGCTTCTTTCGATATAATAGAGAAGTGAGTGAGACTATAAAAAGAGTTCCAGACACAAGCGACGAATCTAACATTAATCCCAATAAGAGTTATGGATCTCTTACTATCGGGGCACATAGTTTTGAGAACCTTTCATTTCAAGAAAAAGATTGTCGCAATTACATCATGAAGGCAAGAAAGTAGGTGGTGCTAAAGCACTTCGAAATTATTTTTTGAGAATGCAGTACAAGAATCTTGGCTTTTTTTCATTGATGGATATGAATGATGACTTATGACTAAAGAATATTTTCTGGGCAGATGCACACAGTAGGGCAGCTTACAAGTTTTTTGGTGATGTGGTCTCATTCAACATCACATACCTGACCAATAGATATGGGATGCCCTTCGCCCTCTTTGTTGGTGTAAATCACCACAGACAATCGATACTTTTGGGAGCTAGGTTGATTTCAAGAGAGGCCATGAGACTTTTACATGGTTATTCTGGACGTGGTTGCAATATATGGATGGTGTAGCTCCAAAATGCATTATTATTGATCAAGATGGAGCAATGAAAAATGTAATTGCTATTGTCTTCCCACAAGTTCGACATAGATACTGCCTATGGCATGTATTGAAAAAAGTGCCTAAGAAATTTGGGTCACATGCTACATACAATAAAGGCCTAAGAAGTCACTTGATAAAATGTGTATACGACATTCAGTCTGTTGAGGGTTTCGAGACATGTTGGGCCGAGTTACTTAACACATATGATGTACGTGAGAATGCTTGGTTGAAAAGTTTATATGCTGAGCGTGAACATTGGATATCGGTAATCCTTAAAGAGTACTTTTGGGCTGGAATGAGTTGAACCCAGTGCAGTGAGAGTATAAATGCTTTTTTTGATAGCTATGTTCATTTGAGGACAAAGTTGAAGGAGTTCGTCAACTCTTTTGATGGAGCACTGTGGAAGAAAATTGAGAATGAAAACAGTGTCGACTTCTATTAATAAAGCGTTAATATTCCTTGCGTATCCAGATCTTAAATTGAGAAAAGATTCAAAGAGTTGTAAACTAACGCTAAATTTAAGGAAGTTTAGCAACGAGTAATTGGGAGGCTTGATCTCAAGGCATCACTATGCACGTTGGATGGTGTGCTGAAAACCTATTTCGTAGAAGATAAAGTTGTGGTTGAAGAGTTCACTAAGAAAGTGAAATATTCAGTAGATTTTAATGAAGAAGACAACAATGCAAATTGTTCATGTTGCCTATTTTAGGTGAGGGGATACTATGTAGGCATATTTTGGCCATATTTCATGATAATGGTATAACATTATTGTCAGAGCAGGACATTTTAGATCAATGGAGAAAGGATATTAAGAGGAGCTACTCTTTAATCCGCAATAGCTATGACAATGGGGATTAGAGGCCCGACGGTAATAGGTATTCAATTTTGTTGAATATGTGTAATCAGATAATACCATATGCAATGGGTTGCAATGAACACTTTGAAGATGCAAAGAAGAGGATACATGAGATTACTGGCTTTTATCGTAAGCACCAACAGCCACCGTCTTTGACTCAAACAAGTTTGATAGTAGTTTTGAATATGTATTACATTATATTTTTTCTAATGTGAAAATGCATTTTTATTTTGGTATACATCTTTGTGAACAGGTTCAAATGCTAGTATTACGACACAAGACCCAGCTGTTGCTGGCAAATCACAACAAATGCGTAATCCAAATGTTGCCAAAGGGAAAGGAATCCATTATTGAGAAGAGCGTTGAGGATGGAGATAGACATGCGAAAAGTTAAAACCAAGCAGAAAAAACCTCCTACAAGGGAGAAACGTAAACATGTTATTGTTCTTAACATTAATGGTATTAAAACTTCATCGGTGCTCTTACAACATTTGAGTTTTTGATACATGTTACTTTTTTATGACAATGAGATGAAGGAGATACACCAGTCTCGGACACATGCAGGAATTTATTTTAGCCATCAAAAGTAGATATCACCATAACATCACAAATACAGGTATATTTTCTGCGTTGTTGATTAGCCATCAGGAGTTTATTTCATCCATCAAAGGTTAGACTAATAATGCTTTACATGTTGTTGATTCACACAAGCTTGTTTAACACCAAGAAAGTTTTGATAACAGTGGAACCTAACATCAAGAAATGATTATTGAAACCTAAGAAAGTGTAATATTTTGTACCTATTTTTTTGTGTTTTTAATAGTGATGTTTAAATGATATTAATATTTGTATTTTCCTTCTAACAGATGCAATTTGGGTTGGATGGTTCATAATCGATGCAACCTAGGTTCGATGGATCTCAACTAAAGTAATTCTTTGGGATTAAAGTTCATTTTTTGTACTGAATGGAAACGTTGTGTATTGTTGTTGATTCACATGTTGGGCCTTTTATGGATTTACAAGTATTTTTTTATGTATTGAATACATTTTAAGGTATTGTAAGTAATTGGGATGTATTTTTGTGTAAATTTCAGGGTACTATTATGTATTTACAAGTATTTTTTGTATATTGGATGAATTTCAGGGCACTATTATAGGTTGAATGTATTTTTTGTGTATTGAATGTATTTCAGGGCATTGTAAGTAATTGGGATGTAATTTTGTGTATTGGATGAATTTCAAAGCACTATTATGTTCCTCTGAAGACAAACTGGGTCGAATATATTTTTTGTGTATTGAATATATTTCAGGGCATTATAAGTAATTGGGATGTATTTTTGTATATTAGATGAAGTTCAGGATACTATTATGGATTTATAAGTATTTTTTGTGTATTGAATGTATTTCAAGACATTATTATGGGTTGAATGTATTTTTTGTGTATTGAAAGTATTTCAAGGCATTGTAAGTAATTAGGATGTATTTTTGTGTATTGGATGAATTTCAGGGTACTATTATGGGTTAATGTATTTTTTGTGCATTGAATGTATCTCAAATTGTAATTAATTGGGATGTATTGTATTGAATGAATTTTAGGCACTATTATGGGTTGAATGTATTTTTTGTGTATTGAATGTGTTTTAGGGCACTGTTATGGATTAACAAGTATTTTTTGTGTATTAAATGTATTTCAAGGCATTCTTATGGATTGTATGTATATTTGGTATATTGAAACTATATATCTAGTTTCAGAAGCACACAAGGCAAAACTGTTTATACCCAGCTGTGTTGGGAAGCTAGGAAGCTGGCTAGAATTGTTTGGGTACTCATACGAATAATGAAATTAAAGAGAGTAGTGGCAGAGCCAGAAATTTACTTTAGGGGGTCAAACAAAACTAAAATAATATACATAAACTATTTTTTATTATATATATATATTTTGCAATATAGAACAATCTGATAGTAATATCTAGAATAAAAATAAAATATGTTTAACAAAACTTATGTATTAAAAAAGTATTTGATATATCAAAAATAATATATCATTAAAATAACACAAAGACACTCATACAAATATAGTAAACAAAAAAAATACAGAGTGTCTAAAACTGTAACTTTTGCTCTTTTCAACAAACAAAATCTTCAAGTATTGAATCTAAATCAAAACTATTATCTATTCTTCTTTTAATATAGACAACTAAATTATTTGCTAAGAATTCATCTTCAATATTGTTGCGAAGGCTTATTTTAACAATCTTCATAGCTAAAAATGCTCGTTCATTGGCTACTGTAGAGACTGAGAGAGTTAAAATAAGACGAATCAATCTATCAATAAGATAGTATGTCTTTGATTTCTCTGTTTCCACCAATTTTCGACATAAATCTATAATGGATCTCAAATCTTGAAACTTCAAATTGGTAAGTACATTAACTTCAAAATGCTTCAATTGAAATCTTAAATTGATTTTTTCATTCTCAGAAAAATCAAGAGGATAATACTTTTCCGCAAGACAACATATATCATCAATATTATAGGATTTATACCCATCCTTTGGATCCAAAGCTGAGCTAAAAGTTAAAAGTTTTGTCTTTCCTTCACAAAACCTATTGTCAAGCTCTTGTATTTGAAAATCTATAGTAGCATTAAATATTTCAAAATGATAATGATGTTCTATCATAATGTGATCTCGTTGATGACGATCACGACCTCATATATAACGAGAGCTCAACTCTGGAATGTCAATATCAAATTCCTTAAAGAAAGAGACATTCTCAAGCAGATTTTTTTAACTTTCATTTCTCAACTTTTGAATTAGTCATTTTGTAGTAGAAACCATATTCATGGCATTCAAAATATCTTCAGACTTTTGCTACAAAACTTGACTAAAAACATCAGCAATACCCATAATTTCCTTCATTAAATGTAAAATAAATATAAACTGGAATGATGAAATCATTTTATAGGCAGCATTTGCATCCCCGCATTGAGAGTAAGTAGATCCTTCTTTTATTATGGTTTCAAGCACCGAGCAAGTACCTTCAAATATTCGTAGTAGACTGCAAATAGAATAAACATGAGAAGCCCAATGAGAATCACCAACTCGTTTCACAGTGCCAATTTGGTTAACTCATTTTCCACTTCCAAGTTCATCAATAGCTATCATATGTACAATATATGTTTCCTGAACATCTTGCAATTCATCATCATGACGTTTACATGAAACGTCTACCACATTAATAATAAAATTCAAATTTGTAAAAAAGTCATAAACAGAAATCACCTCTCTCGATGCAGCAACTAATGCTAACTGTAATTGGTGAGTAAAATAAAAAACATAATATACATATAGACAATCTTTAAGAAATTATGCTTGCAATATGTTCTATTCACCATCATATTATTGCTTGCGAATATTTTGAATATCAAAACAATGATGAGAAAGAACTGTAGATATTTTATTATTTAAAGTCAATGTCGATGTATCTTTAACATATACAAAATCAAAAAATAGTTCTGTATAAAACCATCATCATCAACAATTTTTAAGATTATAGTCATTTGCTCCCTTTTAGACTCATCTCGTGCCTCATCAAAAATAATGCAAAATGGAGAATTTCTAACATCTTTACGAATTTTATTTCTCACTTTCTTTGCAAGAACTTCCAAAATCTCTTTTTGAATTAGGGGTGAAGTATACTTTGAGGATTTAGGAGCATTTTCCAAAACAAGTTTTCCAATCTTGTCATTATATGGAGTCAAGAGTTTAAGCATCTCCAAGAAATTATCCCAATTTTCTGAATCAAGGGTCTCATCATCACCTCTAAAGGCACATCCTTAAAATACAAGTTATTCAACAACATCAATAGATGTTTTTACTCGGAATCTATTGTTGAGAATTTGTTCAAAACTTTGTGCATTCATTACTTTATCAATATACTGTGATTATTTTAATAAATTCTCACAAGATTTCACAGAATTATTATGATGATAATAAGAATCTTCTCTAATATGATTAAAAAAAAAGTATAATATTTTTCATCATTAATCTTTTTTTAATTTCTAAATCTTATACCAGTAAATACATTCCATCCATAAAATTTGGCACCATTTCTCATTAGCCTAGAGACTACCGTCTACATCTACAATATTTTAAATGGAAAACAAATTAGTTTACTAAATAAATAAACCAGCGGGACTTGCGAGTAGTTGAGAAAAAAAAATGCTTAAATAAATAAACTAGTGACCCGTGAGTAGGGGTGGCAATTTCTTACACGACCCGTTAACTCAACACGAACACGATACGATAATAGCGGGTTAGGGTTTAGTCTTAACGGATTTAAGGTCAAAACGGGTTGACCCGTTATGACACGATTGCTTAATGGGTTGATAGTGGGTTGACCTGTTTTAACCCGTTATGACACGTTATGACACGCTAAGAGAGTTAAAATTACAATTATATTCTTATATTTAAAAGGAAGATTGTTAGAATTTTAATTTTGATATTTTATTATTTAGATTGTAATTTAGA
Organism: Platycarya longipes; assembly: GCA_036559045.1. Lineage (NCBI taxonomy): Eukaryota > Viridiplantae > Streptophyta > Magnoliopsida > Fagales > Juglandaceae > Platycarya > Platycarya longipes. The sequence continues at coordinate 13,132,208 of CM071792.1, read as the reverse complement.
CTTATAATTAGTGTTATTAGTTTTATAGATATTGTGATTTTAATATTTATATAAAATTATACTAAATTTAATTAAGTCAAATGGGTTAATTTTAGACATATTCAACTCATTTACATAAACAGGTTAAAACGAATCATATTATGTCGTATTAATATATTTTGTAATATTTACTAACGGGTCATAACGGGTTGACACGATACGACACGTTATGTTAACGGGTCGGGTTAGGGTTTGAGATTTTGACACGATAAGCTTAACGGGTCGGGTTAGGGTTGACCTATATAGTATAATATACATGTCTTGACACGACACGAACACGACCCGTTAACACGATTTGACACCCCTACCCGTGAGCAGAGCCCACTCGGTCCAGAAGCATCTCAGATTCTCACGTGATCTGGAACCTTCATCCTTCAAAAAGACAAAATGGCATCCCACAAAGAGAGAGAGAAGGGAAGAGAGGGAGATGCAATAAAGCAAGAGAGAAGGCTACCTCAGACTTCAGTGAGAACGCTGAGAAGATTATTTGAGCAATGACTAAGCCTAAGCTTAAGGCTTGGCCATGTGATGATGTAAGCAGTCTACAATGAGAAGATGAAGAACAGAGGAGGTGAAGAACAGAGGAGGAAACAAGTCTGTTTGATGTTTCTTTCTGTTATTTCGATGCTTTGGAGAACAAATGTGAAGGAAGAAATGCGACACAATGGGATGTGCTGTACCCGGTGCCGTGTGCGAAAGAAATGGTAGTCTGTAAGACGAAATGACAGGTTGCCGTAAGCCATATTTTGCCGATTAAGAAGGGTTGAGAGATGAAAAAATGTTAGAAATTCTATCGGATATAGTTAGAAATTATCTATTTTTTTAAATTTTATTTATAATAAAAATATATATTTTATTTTATATAAGATATTTTATTTATTTTATTTTATATAAGATTAAATTTTATAGTAGGATTAAAATAATTTGTAGAAGAGGGCCCGATACATGATAAATTAATATTATTTTATCAAATTATACAAAATTAACATATAATTTTTTTTTTAACATGACTCCGCCGATGAAAGAGGGTATAAAAATCAAAGTTTTGAATTCCGTTCCGGTGATCGTTCTGATTGAGGCACTGGAATGGAATATTTCGGTATCGGTCTGTTCTAGTGTGCCGTTTCGGGATTAATTATATATTATAATAAATATTTATATATATATAAATTAACAACTAATAGAATAAAAACATATATATATATATATAAGTGTGTATCATATATATGTATATATATTAGAAGAATTGAAAATTTATAAAATGATTGGAAGTTGAAAAAATACAAATTTGAGTTGAGATACAAAAATAAATAAATAGACAAAATATTAAAAATAATGATATTAAAAAAAAGACTTATTTAAAATTACAAAGTATATAAATATATTTTATATTCTAAAATTAATTAAATACCATCTAAATTTAAAAGTTTTAAAAAAAATATCATTCAAATACAAAAAAATTACAAAAATAATCTAAACCAGAATAGGGACCGGAACGGTCGGAATTTGACCGGAATGACGTTAACGGGCCGAAATTTGGATCAGAACGAAATAAGGAGGTATAGTGTTCCGGTTGAGGCACCGGAATGGAACATTCCGGCCGTTCTGACCGGAATGGAACAGAATTCAAAACTATGACAAAAACCTTTAATTAATGTAGATGGTACTTGACTCCATCATTTCCCTGCTCATATCACTATTCGTTGCCCCAACAAAATTATTTTATACATTCCAAACGATTTAGTACTTGTCAATATTCATGGTCCTACTAGAATTCATCTTTTTGTAAAAATCAATGAATGTTGTTTCAATGACCTATGTATTCGAAGATCATCATAAATTGAGATGATAAACATTAAAGTTTTCTGGCACCATTATTTCTAACTAATAATTTACATCATGAAACTAATACTTTACACCATCACCAGTTTGATTGTTGTGCACTAGACTAAATAAGTTTTCTTTTATAAATAACTACACTAAATAAGTCAAGTTATGAAGTAAGCAGGTAACCACACAAAAATAAATACAGCAACCTAGCACATCCATAGTAGTGTGCGTGAACACCTTATTTCAGCTTGTTGCTCCAAAATCACTAACTGCTTCTTAAGAGCCTTTTCATTTAATGTGGATGGCACCATCACATTCTGTTATCGATCTCATACATGGTCTTGCGTAAGTCGCTCTCCAACTTCTTGATCTTATCCTCGCTCTTACGTAACTCGATCTTCCTCTTCTCGACGCCGCCAAGCCTCTTCTCAAGCTCTTTCTCCTTACTTAAAATTTATCTTCTTTTTTCTGAAGATTTAGCTCAATATACTCATTACTATCCATCTACTTGAAATACTTGCAATATGGTAAACCCTGTTCAACACAAACATATAAGGAAATTCTTATTTGTTCATAATACTAGTATTACATTATACATTCTACGTTACAGTTGATGCTTTTACCTTAGTGTTGTAATTTGGACACCCTAAGAAGGGTCGTCCTGGTTTCTTTTGGCAGTTGAGGATCTTACTGTAGCTTCAACCTCACAAAAGCATAATGCTTGATCCAAAGTACACTTAGTAGATGATGAAGAAGACATTGATGAAGAGTTTACCCAAATTACAATGTCAGCTCTGTGATGTTGGTATTGAACACTTAGAGATGAAATTGATAACAAATACTAGTCCACTGTGAAAATTATTTTTTTTTATAAGTACCAGTCCACTGTGAAAATTATAATCAGAGTGGAACAAAAATCTAAACATTTACCAATACCGTGACTACCATTAAGAAATATCCTTGGAATACAATCAGATATTCAAATGATAGTTGGCAACAAACCCAACCCCAAAAGGAGTTGGGCCTGAAGCCCGTGATCTAAATCCGGATGACAAGTGTCCAAATTCGACTAGAAATACCAGAATCAGAGACAACCCGAATCACTAGCTACCACAAATGAAGAAGAAGAGAATAAGTCGGCTTCGACCATACGCTAATGTCAGGAACAACAATGCATTTATTAGCGTATTTTGCGGACCCATCTCACATCATGGTCATTCCCGCATTTATGAGCAACCGGACAATCGCCGATCTACAGATTTCCCCTCTTAAATGCACAAATGCTATAAACACGCATAATTTATTACTAAATTGGATGAAGATAAGGCCGCATTTAATGTTCATCTTCAAAAGGATCTAGTTGAGCATTGATTCAGAGAAAATCTAATTAATAAGATGAGACAGGCAGGATCAGATCAAGTTCTTCTTCTCAAGAATGACGATCGAGTGAGGTCCCGACTAATAGATCTTTTACCTCAAAACCGCATCTCAGGAAAAACATAGGCACCTATAAATAAGATTGGACCGAATTCAAGACAAGGTACATTCTGACATTTTCTTCAGTAAATTTCTCTTGTCGTATTTTCTTTTGCTAACTTGATTGTCGGAGCGGTCTCGGACCCCGATCATCCTTCTCCTTACATTTACAGGTTCCGGTCGATTGGGAACTGAGAAGTTAGATTGCAAAATACGTCCTTAACAGATATCTTTAATAACTCTAATACAAAGTGTTAAAAAAACTAGTGTGTAGGAGAGTGATGCAAAGCATTGAGACGTTAAGTGCTGCTACCAACATAGAAAAAATAAAATGAGTAATCAACCAACAAAAAGTAATATTACATAATAGTCTCATCCAACTTTGTAAATGATCCTAATATCATCTCTTAATCTTTTAAAAAAATACTTCAAAGGCTAATAGGCAAAGCAACCTCATCATGATCACAATGGCATGATGGTGCAGTATTAAAGTTTTCAAGAAAGTAATGCCAACAATTCCTTTTGCCCACACGCACACGCACATACATGCACATTTGTATACTTTCATCTCAAGCTTCTACCTAGTTGACTATACAGCATCAAGGGTTTGAATAACAAAATATACTTTTAAAGGCGGAAGCTTGAATGATATAATTTAAAACTCCAAGACATCTATGTAATTGAGGTGAGAAATTGTAATTAGAGTATGCATTAACTTTAGCAAGGCTACAAGATACAGAACCAGTCATTTTAAAGTAACACATTTTAAAGCTAGACTTTATGCACAAAATTCTTTGTTGTTGTGAGCCCCTATAATAAAGTAAACTATATTTCCTTTTCAATACAAGGGAATTTATTCCATGATTAATTTCCAGCACAGGAGAAGATCCTCTATTGATGAGTGTAATTTTTACATAAATTTTATTACTCTTTTATTTATTAAAATTGTTAGTTTTTCTATATTTATTTTTTATTTTATTTTATTTTGATTTATTTGATTTATTTATTTGTGTTTAAGGGAATGAGAATGATTATTCAAAAAGAAGGTTGGACTTCAAGCCATTTTTCATTATTGGAGGACGCTGCATGATTATTTGTTTGGGTCACAATTTACAAGCATTGGAATTATATGAGCTGCACGTCTTCAATGAAACAAAGTCATATAGAGACTTAAATTGGGCCCACGCACCATAAGACACAAGCAACAATGTCACTTTAATTTCTAAGACTTGGGCCACATGACCATTTAGAGCAAGGCTAGGCTTGGCCCATGATAGCACATGGAATAAAAGGGCCAAAGATAAGGTCACAAACATGGGAGGAAACGGGATAAACTTGGTGCCCGCATGAGACTTTGGCAAGTGGACTTGGATTAGGACTTGAGTTTCGGCAGCAAATATAGGGATATATATTGGATGAAAGTAGACTCCAGCTGGGGGCACGGAATTAAAAGGGAGCTTCGCACGGACGATATATAGACAAAACTTGGAGAGAGCGGGCCGGGAGACATTTTGAGTAATCTTACTGGTGATTTTCTTCGAGGTTTTTTCAGGAGGAAGATGTGGAGGACAAAGATGAAAGTTGCATGTTCTTCAATCAATTTCGATGAAAAATATAAATTTTATTTATTTTTATTTTATTTAATTATGAGCTAAATTTTATTTTCTAGAGTGTTGATGTAGTCTAACATTGAACACAGTTTATATTCTGAGTTATTTTATTTTTAATATTTCCATAATTGAGTATTTAATTCTTATTCTTAATGCTTACAATTTTTTACGAATTATTGTTTGATCAATTGAATTACAATGAGATCGAGAGGTGATTTATGATTTTAGTTCTAAATTTAAACACCATTAGTTGAGCGAAAGTAGAGATGTTTTACCACGATTAGTGTAGTTGTTCAGAAAATTCAAATTACGTAATGAGTCTCTAATTAATTAAATTCATATAGAGATATGGAATTGTTACTTGGATATATTTTTAATATTATTCGAGAAAAGATATTGAATAGTTAATGAATTTTTAATCATCAACGTGGGATTGTTGGAATTTAATAATTAGGAAGAATAAATTGTGTGAAATTTGTTAGGTGAAATCAGCCGCTCTAGATCTATTCCTATTATATATTTTACACTTTTAGACTTCTAAGTTTTGTTATTTTTGATTCGTAAATCTATTTTTGTTAAATAGTGTAATTTAATTTAGTAGTAGAAACGTTAGATTTAATTTCGATTTTCCATATAGTTATTTATTTAGTGAATTTTGGTATTCAATAACATAGTTAATCTCTGTAGGTTCGACATCCGTTTTCTATAAAATACTTTACTACTTATTACGATTCTGCGCACTTACAAATTATTTTATGTGAACATCTATCCAATGGCCTTTGGAATAATTGCATTCATCAATAGACATGGAATTAAATTATTAGTTTTTCCTATTTTCCAATCCTTGTAAGTATTTTAGCACGAAGGAAAAGGTAATCCCCAAGTACCCATGCAGCATATAACTGCAGCCTAATAGACAATTCCTAAAATCATGAAATTCCAAAAAAATGATAACAGGACAGAGAAAAACTAGATTTCGGATCAACAGACGGCCTGGAATTATTGGGATAATATCTCCAATTTGTGAAGCAACATCTTCATGTTATCATCGGGGACATTTGGACACACAGATTTGGATAACATCTTCAGAAAGCTGTTGACATTGGAGACATTTGGACACAGAGATGAGACACAGAATTTCTACTGATTTTCAAAACTCCACTCAAACACAAAACACTTTTCAAACTAAAATCTTCAAGTTTTTCATCAATTCAGACCTAATCATTATTCAAACACAAAAACAATCCAACTTTTACAAACTCCAAACAAAACAAAACAAAAAATCAAAACAACTTTCACAAATCGGTCGAATTCGTATTGCAAAGAATCACTCGAATCCGTATATGTATCTAATAATACCGAACCTTACCTATAACAAAGAAAGGGAAATTTGTAAATAAGTTCTTACCATTATTCTAAAGAACCTCATCCATACCTTATTCTTGTTTCCAAGTTGTGTAGGAATTCAACCAACGGTGCGTTTGCACCAGAGTGGGGGAAGATTTTAGGGTTCAAGTAACAATAGAGAGAGGTTACTTAGGCATGATTTTAGGGTTTCGGCATGGGATTTAGGGGTCCATACTATTTGCTGATTTTAGGGTTCAAATTGGGGGGAGATCCCATTTAGGATTTGCGCTAGACAACTTTTCGTCGAGGGGGAAGGGAGATTCATTGTGATAACCTGAATTTTTTTTTTAAAAAAAAAAAATTCATGCTTAGTATGGTTATGTTTTCTTTAGAATTATTTTAGTAATTTTTTGAAACTTTTTGGAAATATATATATATATATATATATATATATATATGTTTAAGGAACCATTTGAGACACTTGGCACAAAGAGAAAGAGACTTGCCTTGTTGCAAAAAGGGAGCTACGGTTTGAAGGGAGAAAACTTAATCTTTTGCATAGATTATTTTACTTGGGAGATGTTTACATGTTTAAGAAATCAATTGGAACACTTTGCAAGTTAAAATTTCATATACCTTTTTGGAATTTCAAGGTGATATAGTATAAGAGTTTAAATAGGTTAAGAAAATGATATTTCTTCTTGAGACCAATGGAGTTGACAGATTCTAAGGAAGAACCGACTTAGATTTTTTTCATTTCATTTCAACATGTTAGTCCTTTTCTTTTGAAGTAAAAAGTGACCAAAAGCAAGTGATAATTGGAGATCAACATAGGATTTCTAAATGGTGGTTTCGGTTTGACATTTATTTGATATTCTTGTTTATTTTTTTCCTATACTCGAACTCAACTTTTGAGAGATGGTGACAAGTGGAAGTGGGAGAGAGAGAGATAAGCAAGATTTAGACATTTTTCTCTTTGGAAATTTTGAATGAAATAGAAGAGGAAGGAGTAGCCAAAAGTCATCTTTGTCTCATTTCCTATGTGTAGTACTTCAAGGAATGGATAAGAATTTGATGTTTGCCTAACTTTGTCTTTTTCTTTGCAAAGGAAATATATGACTTGTGTATTTTCAAGAAACTCAAGTAAAGAAGGTTAATTTAGAAAACTAATAGCATGTAATTTAAGTCAAACAAGCAAAGAATTTTGAGAGAATATTCTCACCCTACTTGCAAGCAACGGATTGGGGTATTTGGAAAGATAAACCGACCTACACAATATCTTTTGCTACTATACTTTAGTTTACTTCTTTGACAAGATACTAGACAAGTGGTAAGTGTTAATTTGAAAAAAAAAAAAAACTTAGACTTTTCCTTAATGCATTTTTGGCTAAAATAGAACAAGGTAGAGAATTGAAATAGCCGAATGAGATCTTTGTCTTATCTTCTAGGAATTTCCAAAATTTGGGATAAGCATTTGGTCATGTCATGCCACATAAGCCTAAGAATGGTATGAGTGCTCTAAGACCCTAAGTAGACACTTGGCATAGTTTAGATAAATTTTCAAACTTTAGTCACTTCTTTACCCTAATGTGTCGACCAACCTAGATAACACACACACTCACTTCTTTTCTCTTAAAGCTCTCGGCCAAGACCCTCCCATCACCTCTACATCTCTTTTCCTTCTTTCCCTCACCTTCTAAAAACTTTTCCCTAACTCACTTGTGTGGTTTTTCTTCAAGAATTTAGTGAAAGCCTTCTCTCTCACAAGATTTTCTTATTTAATCTCTTGAAAAGTAGTAAGTTTTCTTATAACTTAATTTTAGCATTTTACATCTAAACAAGTTGAACTTGTTATTTAGAGTTTTACTTTGTTATTTGTTTGATTGAAGAGTATTTTTATTGTTATTTGTTTGATAAGTTGTTAATGGACATGTATTTTAGTATTTGATTGTTGAGTACTTAGGTTATAATTCATTTATGTTTATCTAAGGTGATAATTTAAGATTTTAATTCAAAAGATACTTATCGAGAGGTATAGTGAAGAGTTTGAGAAAAGAAATCAAGGAATAAAGTGGAGAATTTTGGATAAGGGATTCAATCTATAACATGATATGTTTGAAGAATAGGAAGAGTAATTTTGAGATATATGGCTGTCGGCCATAGAGAAATCTTTTGGAAAAATTTTAAGTTTTGTTTCCTCATGGATGATATGGTTAAATAGGAAAGTATACCCTTTAAATGTTAGGAATAGTTAAAGCTATGTGATTGGAAGATTATATGATAAAGAGGAATTGAGGAAAATAATTTTATAAGTCATGATTAATGTTTTCGGTCTAGATCATTGTAAAGCTAGGATTTATATATTTCTTTTTATCTTTTTCTTTAATGGAATATTCATGATATATTTGAAAGAAGTTATTATCATATGTTTAACATGTATATGTCATGATTTGGTAAATACATGCATTATACGTCGCATGAATCATGTATCATACATGAGAAAGTCCAAGTTTGAATGCATTTTTTTTATTCACATAAAAAGTCATATGATTTAAGTTATCATATTTTTTTTAAAGAGAATAAGAATAAGAATAATAAAAGAACAAGAAAAATGAAAAGTCATGTCAGGATGGTGAAGGCGATTCGATCTGCCGGATGACCAACGTGCTAACAGTGAAGGCATTTCGATCTGCCGTCAAAGTTAAGAAATTGACGGTGCAGACCTTTCGATCTGCCATCAATAGATGAAAATTTATGTAATGAAGATGAAGGCAATTCGATCTGTCGTATGATTCGCGTGACTAAAAAAGCTGACGGTGAAGGCGTTTCGATCTGCCATCGTGATTAAGGAAACCCAACGATGAAAGTGATTTGATCTACCGTCGAGATTAAGAAAATGACAGTAAAGGCGATTTGATTTGTTGTCACTTCAAGAATGATAAGAATAAGAATAAAGATACGTAATGTTAAGAATTTTTCAAAAGGAAATGGCTTTTATACGAAAGGTTTTATTTATGTGTCAAAGAAAGTCTTTCCATAAAAACATGACTGTTTTATTAAAAATGCATTGTGTATAAGTCATCTCATGAGTCTCATGAATATGGTGTATGCATTTGTTTATCTGTATATATTGATGATACTTTTATTACATTATTTGTACACCTATTAAAATTTTACAAAATCTTATCCTTTATTTGTCTTTATCATCATTCCTTTTGGAATGATAGAAGTATTTGCATGGATAGATGACTCAAAGGGAGATCGAAACTTCTCAGGAGGCTTTAAGGAGTCTTGAGGGTCTCACAGAGTACTCCACTTTTGATAAGATGACCGATCATCTATATGATCATCTTTTGGAAATTTTGTATCAAAATGCAGCTTAGTCGTTAGAGGGACAGTGACACTTGGGATGTTGCATGGTATTGAACCTAGACGGCTCATTATCCTTAAATAGCGTCTATGCGACGCAAATAGGGATAAGAGTTAAAAAAGGGTGATAATCTAAGCATAGGTAGGTTTCGTCTCGGTGCTGATTATAAGAGAGTGAAAAAAGAACCCCCATTGTGAGTGAAGGGGAATTTGTATCAGATAATGATGTTATAATATGTTATGTTATATTGGATAACTTGAACTGATAGACTGGTACTGTATATTTGTGTATAATATGATGTTTATGGGTTTCGTTATAGTTTACCATGTGATTACTTGCAAAGTTATATTTTTTTGCCTATTTTAAAAAATTGACTTTATTCCGCTGCGATACATTTGGCATATTGTTAGTAAAATTGGGTGCATACATAATAATTACCATACATACGGAGGGATATGTAGCCTAGTATTACCTATCCTGAAACTTCAATATTAAATCTCAAACGTAAATTGGGGGTGTCACATTCGTGATTTGGGTTTGTGGATAAACTTGTGGGGGAGGAAAGTTGACTGGAAGGGAAGCATACTGGGGGTGGGTTTGTGGAGGAGAACTAGGTCGATTGAGAGAGTTTATTTCGTGGGAGAGGGAAACGAGGGGGAAAGGGTATTAGCCATCAAAACGGTGCGTTTTACACTTATTCCACGTCAGCGTGCCACGTACGCCGTTTGCCTCAAACCGTTTGCTCAATCATTTCACTGAAAAGAACACTCTCCCAAATGTAAAGGGTTTCTTTTCATGTGTGTACATGTGTAGAGTATATTTATGTGAAATGCTGATGTGGTAATTATTTTATTGGTATTCATTTTACTCAATGTGTCAAATCGTCCTGTCCAAAAAGGGTTCATTGATTATATGTATTTCATCCATTTAATGCCAAACTGCTTCATCTTTTATCAATATTTTTATATTAAAAAATAATTAAAACATAAAAAAAATTATAAAGAGAAAAACCACACACACACACATATATATATATAATTTTTTTTGAGCATATTTAACATTTTTCTTGGAGATAATATTTATGTGAAATTAGCCTCAAGGATGCATGCCTTAATTAAGGTAAGGCTTAGATAATAAGTTGAGATGAGATGAGATGAGATGAGTAGAGATAAAAATTTAAAATTGAACAAAATATTAGTTTTTAATATTAATATTATTGTTTTAGAATTTTGAGAATGTTGAATTGTTTATTATATTTTATGTAAGATTTTAAAAAAATTATAATGATTAAATGAGATGAATTGAGATCGATTTTAAATTTAAATGCACGAGACCTAATTGGTGAACAAGATAAAATTAAACAGTAGAATCTTAGAAAAAAAAAATTAAGTTGACAAAAGACATCAGCGGTCTCATTCATCTTATCTAGTTCGCCGAAAGGAAAAACGATAGAAGGATAATTCTATTGTCATGAGTTGCCATGAATGATAGCTGATTTGACCCTCTTGACAAATGACATTATTATTATTATGTACAAGGAGGTGAGATGTTGAATTCAGATTTTTCATTTAAAGAACCAACTCATATGAGATTCTTAACATTATTAAATACTATTATTAAGCACTGATTACATAGGCATTATTAGAGAGTAAAGTTTTCATAATTATCAGAGAAAGACACCACTATAATTACTAGGGCACGTTTACAACAGAGTAGTCTTATAATGACTGGGCCTTTCATCAACAGAATTGTACTGTGAATGAGCCTTTTTAAACATTACCATTCATGTAGCCCAACAAAAAAAAAATGGAGATAAAATTTGCTATCAAAAAATTTAATAAAGTGTGTAACATTAAGAGTCTCATAATTACAACTCTTTTTGAGTAACATCATGTATAAAAAAAAAAATTTAAAAGAATTCTGTGTACATATTCGATCTCTAGTTTTATCAATTTGATCATCGAACTTGAAATTAGTTTCAATTAAGACCTTCTATCATAACTATGTTAAAAATGTCACGAAAATCATACTTACAAAATATAAATAATAATCCAACACGAAAAATTAATATATTCCTCTCTCTTAAGTTTTTTTCTCTAGATAGGAGCTCTTTTCCTATCGTAGTACAGGGTTCAAAGGTTGTAAAGTCCTTGTTCATAGGTGATAGTTGCTAGGGAAGAGGAGTATGTATGTGAAATTAATATTGACGGAGTAGGAGGAGGAGGAGCTACATGTTGATGCGAATCAGATGGAAGCGTTTGATCATGAAGTTGCTTACAAACAAACACGACAATAAGGAAGCCTTCAAAATCACTATCAGTAAGATATGGCGCCCTATGAAACCTATCTAATTTCGTGATCTTAATGTTGAATTAATCTTAGCTGAATTTGAAGACAAGAAGGACAAAGCCTGAGTGATTTGAGAAAGCCCATGGTTGTTCGACATACAACTTGATTTACTTCAAGAGTTTGATAGGCATAGATAGGTTAATCAGATTCGTTTGATTGAGGCATCGGTCTGGTTCTGAGTTTTTAATTTAGCATTAATGGCAAGAAATTCCTATATGGGGAATCAAGTGGGAAACACATTAGGTATAGTCAAAGATTATGCATGTTAGGGGTTGTCTGGATATTATAAAACCCTCATCCGCAGTAAGAAAATCAACATTGGGCTCGATTTCCTATATTGGATTCGGTTTCAATACAAAAAATTATCAAATGTGTGTTACTGTTGTGGATGCTTCGATGATGGACATAAGGAATGCAATCATTGGACACAGAACCATGGTTAAGAGAAGGGTTTTCCCTACAGGCCATGGTTAAGAGAAGGTTTCAGTGGTGCGAAGGAGTGGGAGAGGAAGTTGTCACGGAAAGAATAAGAGCAGTCTGTAGCGTCGACAACAATAGTCACAAAGACGACCATGGCAGTACAACAACCTCCCCAGGGACGTGATGCGGAAACTCAGGAGAAAAATCAAGGTTTATCCAAGGAAGTCATTGAGGAAAATATTGCTGCGGATTCTATGGATATTCTGAATTAATGAGTGGAGAAGGGCATAGTGATAGATATGGGTAAAATGGAAAGAGACGTGATTACAGGGATGACGAAAGTGGTGAATTTTCAACAACCCAGAGATTCCATTCAAAGGATAGATCCAAATCCATCTAAGGAGGATGGCCCTATTGTTGGAGGGGCTATTTGGACTTGTCTAAAGAACCTAAGGGAAGCCCAAACCCAAACTATCATGTCTTAACTTCTGGCCCAAGAGCTAAGAAACGTGTTTCACATTCTCACGCTTTGAGTGAGAAAGATTGAAAGCCAATAGCTCCAAGAGGAAGGCCATAATTCAGTAGACGATGAGGAGGAACTGGGCAGAGTGTAGAAGAGGCAAAATTTTCTATCTACAGAAGCTAGGGAAAACAATTCAAAATTACAATGGTGGTTGTTTCATAGCCCTGCTGGCAACAATGAAAACCTTAAGCTGGAATACCCGTAGGCTTGGGAACCCATAGGGCATTCGAAACCTTTGTGACCTAATTATGAAGAAAGATCCCGACATTCCGTTCATCCTGAGGGCGAGACTAACTAATTTCAAAATGAACAAATGTAAGTATCGGTTTGGTTTTGTTAATTGTTTAGTCGTTAGTTGTGAGGAACGAAGGGGGGTTTGGCATTATGCTAGAAATCTGAGATTGAATTGAGTATCTTGCAGTACTCAAAAAATCATATTCATTCTAAAATTGTTGACAAGTATCAAGGAGGGAGAAGGTGGAATCTTATGAGTATTTATGGGTACCTAGAGGTGGCTAACAAATACTTCACTTCGATCCTTATGAGATTTCTGATAAGTAATGATGATAAGAGGTGGCTTCCAATAGGCGATTTTAATGAGATTATCCATCAAGCTGAGAAAGTAGGAGGAGTTGATAGACCCGATTGGTAGATGACTAATTTTAGGGTGCTATAAATGATTGTGGAGTTAAAGACTTGGGATACTAGGTATGCTCTTTTACCTGGTCAAACTGCAAGGAGGAAGAAGAGTATATTAGTGCCAGACTCAATAGGGTCCTGGCCGATGAAAACTGGTACTGGAATAACTCCAATGCTATTGTTGGTCAGGGATCAGTAGCATATTTAGACCATATCCCAATCTGAGTAGATACAAATGGGCCCCGACCTTGTATGCTAGGGGCTAAGCCTTTCAGATTTGAATCGATGTGGGTGGATGATGAGAATTGTTCAAAGCTGACTCAAGATACTTGGAGGGAAAGAGAAACTGGTGATGATCTTAAGGTTACCATGAAAGCTATCCAATCTTGTAGAAAGAAACTGCAAAGTTGGAACAAAATAGTTTTGGAAATGTCCAAAGTAAGCTTGCTAGAGCCAAGAAGACATTAAAGCAACTACAAGAGAGGGATCCTGCAAGTCATAATATTCTAGAAAGCAGAGTTAACAAATGGCTTGGTAGAGAGGAAGAAATGTGGCACTAGAGATCAAAAGCTCTGTCGTTATGATCAGGGGACCAAAACTTGAGATATTTTCACTCTAAAGCCTTTCATAGGCGTAAAAAGAACTCCATCAAGAGGCTAAAAAATAATAAAGAAATTTAGAAAGATGGTACAGAAATGGAAAAAATGGTGGTGAACTATTTTCAACAATTGTTCTTGAATTCAACAAAAAGAGGTCATTTGGAGGATGTAGCTGAGGTGGAGGTCAGAGTAACAAGCCAAATGAATAGAGTTGCTGAAACCTTACACCTCAAAAGAAATTTACAATGCTCTTAATCAAATACATCCTACTAAGGCTCCTGGACTCAATGGAATCTAATTGCAAAATGGCGATGGAAGATTTACAACAAACTACTTAAGTTACTACTTTATCAAGACTAGGCAATTTAATTTCTGAAGTTTATAGTTTGATGTCTAATTTTGATAAATGTTTGTGTAGACATGTTAGTTGATTATGCAATAATGTTGCCGATAAGTTGGCTAGAATTGCTTGGAATGTGGATGATATGATTGTATGGGGGGATTCGGATCCAAAGGCTATCACCCATTGTATTTGGGTTGATAAGATCTCTTGTAATCCTTGATACTTTATTAATGAAAGCTTTCTTCTTATCAAAGTAAATAAATAAACAAATAATCCGACACGAAGAAAGAAAAATTAAAATCATAAATATAATATAATTTTTTTTTTTTTTTTTAATAAAAGAAGGTTGGAACCTCAAAAATTTATTGAAAGAACCCCCACTGTGGTGTAAGAAAACCCTTACCAAGTAAAATAAAGACAAACATAACAATCAACCCCAAACAAGCACGTTAAATTCTTAAACTAGGCAAACCAAAGTAATCCAATCTAAGTAAACCTTTAACACGGAGAGGCAAATCATCGAAACTCATATATCTACAATTTAACCCTTTCTTCCCCTACCTTGCTAGGAAGTTTGTCACTTTATGACCTTCTTGACACTAACGAGAAATCGTGTATCGAA